>JALGQZ010000012.1:12429188-13629188 GCA_023105745.1 Austropuccinia psidii | reverse complement strand
ATCAATATATACCACCATCTGGCCTTCCAATATCTCTTCTTGAAATATTGTGTCCATCATCCTTTGGAAGTGGGCTTGTGCATTTCCAATTCCAAAAGGCATTATAGTGTACCCATATATGCCCATATGGCAGATTATTCTGAGTAATTTAATAAAGCTTGGTTTAACTCCATTCTGGTGAAAGCCTTTCATACAAGTGATTTTGGTTATGCATTTGGATTTTGCCAGCTTGTCCAGGGCATGAGGTATCCTTGGTATAGAGTACCTATCAGCTTTTGTGTAGCTATTAAGCGCTCTGAAATCTCCACACAACCTGGGTTTGCCATCATGCTAGGTGATAAGGACAGGAGTGGAAATTTTCACTATTTCATTGTGTCCTATCTTCCTCATAACATCCATATCTAGGAGCTCATTGATGTGTTTTTCAATTTCTTTCTTAGTTTCCAGGCTTGCTGGATATGGAGGTCTTCTGAGCATGGGTGGATAAGGTCTTTCCACATCCAGATATAGGTTTATATAATGGCTTCTGATCTTTCTCAGAGGGTCTTCACCAATGCAAAGGCTGGTCTATTTTCCCTCAGTATTTTCAGTAAACTAAAATTTTGTTTACTGGTGAGGTTAGCACTGAATTGCCCTTCTTTGAATTCATCACGCAATTGTTCTAGAGGGTCTTTGTTAGAAATATGGTATATATCAAGTGAAAACTTCTTTTCCTTGTTTGAAACTATGGTAATGTTCCTGTTTATACTATCGTCAATTTCAATTCAATAAATACTTTGGTAGTCTGTTCCCAGTAAGCATCCTTGGATGTGAGCATCTTCAAGCACTACAAACTCTGGGTTGAGTCTGATATTACCTTTGCTATGGGGTATAATTATCCCTTTGATAATGGTCCCAATGGATGTCATCTTGCCTGATGAAATCTTAAAGTTCTTTGCTTTGGTTGGAAAGAGTTGATTCTCCCAATTTGGGAAGTGGTTATCCAGGTGTTCTCGGGCCACTATGAAGCAGTGTGCACCACTATCAATGATCAGTGGGTGATGAGAATTGTAAATAAAAAACAGTCATCTTTGTGGCTGTCCCATGTATATATGCCATTACTCTAGTTGGTGTTACTAGGAAGGCCTGTGAATCTTGTGTGTGTTTACACAAGCTTTTGTTTGTGGTGTCTTGTGGCATTCTTGCTTCCAAATGTACATCCTCAATTCATAGTTGTGTTTCCTCCTGGTACTCCACTAAAAATTCCTCTTTTGGGTCTTGGTCATCATCAGAGTGTCCTCTGATGGCATCACCCATAGCGTCTGATTCAGAATCCTCTTTTGGGGATTCTTCCTCTGGGACTTGTTCAATGGCATAGACCTTTGTAATTGCCTTTGAACAGTTGTTAGCATAGTGGTCTGTTGACCCACAATTGTGACAAAAATGTTTCTTCTTGGTCACTCCTGCCATTATTTCTTTGGCTTTATCTTTGATTTCCACCCTGAAACATTGTTTATCTTTGAAACTACTGCTTTTGTATGGGGAATATTTCCCTATAATTGTCCTTTTCCTTAAAGTCTTGTAAAGTGTTAGAAATTTCATCCAGAGTGAAACTCTGGTTGCATCTGCATTTTATTGAATTCTATAGTTCTCCTTGCATCTGCATCAAGAGTTTGTGATTACTCCTTTGAATGTTCATTTGAGGATAAATGGCTTTAAGCCTCTTGGAGTTTCTAAGACACCACTCATATGGATCTTTGTCCACAGAGTACTTGTCATTTTCAAATGACATGGCGTTTTCCCTATCCAAGTACCATTGCTGTACTTTTGGATTATTTGGCTCTTCCACAATGGATTTCCTCAATTTCTGTGTACCAAATACTAGAATTTCCTTTGAATGGGGTATCTAATCTATCAGTAATATAGTAGTCTGGTCTGCTTGGTACATCAATGAAGGGTCCATAAATATAACAAATGAGTTACATGTGATCCTATTCTCCTACACAAGAGAGGTTTGGCCAGATTGAGGCCTCTGGAAGCTGTTTCAGTTCTTCCTTCTATAAATAAGTCATGTTATCTCCATCTTGGTATTGTGATGGAGATCTTGGCTTATTATTCAAAAAGACATCCGGTTTGATGTCCTCTTGATATGGATTATCCAAAGCATGGCCTTGTGGTTGAGGCTTCATGTTTTGGCAGACATTAAACTCTTTTTTATGTCTTGATCCAGACAATACCTGTCCCTCTTTCAGTGGTATTGCTCTTCAAAGAGTTGATTTAGTCTTTTATTGGTTTCTTCCAAGGCTTTGCATGAGTTAGCACAGCTCTCTTGGATGGCTTTTATTGTAGCCTCATGTAAGGTTGTCAATCATTGCAGAATTTCATTCCTCCTATGAAGTTCATCAAACTTCTCTTGAGTTTTAACTGAAAATTGGGACATTTGTAACCAAACTTGACCACTGTTTAAGCTACTCTCAGGTCTAAAAACATTGTGTTCATTCTAAGTGGGGGTAATATTTCAATTGTTAGGAATACGAATTCTATAAGTATTTACAACTATTTATGGCTCTTGTGTACTTCTTGTACCAAGCACAACAGCTTCTGGATCATTGGAACTTACTCCTTCTGCCTATGGCTAAACAAGGTCTTGTTTTTCCCTTTGTATCTTTTTCTTCTCCTGGAAACTACCTAGGATTGTGAAGAATGGTTATTCTTGGCCACTGATCTGCTGGTGCCTGAATGGTGTGAAGCCATTGGAGAGCTGGGTTGGTCTAGTCCTTGTGGGCCTAAAGGAATCAGAGTAGCTGTTTTTCAATAGCTTCAATAGTGGCTTGATTTCCCTTATGCTGGTTGCCCTCTCCTCCAGAAGTTTGAACATCCTGTTGGGATTCCATTCTTTGGCTATTACCATAATATATTTGAAGGGTATCTCCTTGAGACATCGCATCTGTAAACTTGCTCCAAGCTCTGCCCAGTGTGATGCTAGGTTGAACTTCTTGTTTTCCATGCTCCATTGGAATAGATCTTTGAAGAGTTGGTGGATCTGAAGAACTTGATCCATATACTTCCAGTCCTCTGGTTTAAGGTTTCTGTGAAATTAGGAGGTGAATGGCAGAGTGGGTATGATTTCCCTCAGTGTCTTGCCATTCACCACTATTTCCAAGGTTTCCTGTTCCAGGTATTCTGGCTCTGAACAGGCCTTTTCTGTCCTCTGTCTGCTTCCTTGGCATTCCAAGGTTCCTGAGGTGTACAGGTGACATATAAGTGTTTGCAAGCACGCAAAAATGTTATTTTATTAGGGTATTTACCTTTGAATTTGCCTTGAACAAGTTTGTTTTCTACTACTTTGGGTAATTTGCCTTTAGAAGTTACAACTGGGTTAATTACTGTAATCTTCCCTGTACAAGTTATCAAGGTTGGTTTACCTTGTATAGAGGCAGAGTTTCATGGTTTTCTACTTCTCTGAGTGGAAATTGGTGTCCAATTCTTGGTGGTGATGAGGCTTTCACCATGCCTCTTCCCTTTGCCCTTGTTACCTTCTTTATCTGAAGGTGCCACTGGTCTACTGCCTTGTGACTTGGTTTCAAGTGGAATAAAGTTTTCTTCCACTGAATAAAAGGAAAGAATGAGGGCTTCTTTCAGTTATGAATTCTTCAAATTCTGTTTGCATGTCTATGAAGTACCTCTGGGCAATATAGAACTATATTGTCCTATGTAATTGATATTATCAATTACACGTCAAAAATATTTCTTTGTGGATGTATGGTGTGCAGTTTTTACCCAAATATCTCACAGATCAACTTGTAATTAGAAAGTGTAATCTTATTAGTGGTTCTGTAATGAACAATTTGGATTATCAATATGTCCAACCATGTCTCTGGACTGTGATTTACAGTCATGAGGGTTCTTTTTAATTAGAAAATAATTTTTTAAGGGTTTTTAAGTGTTTTGATATCAAAAACATGCCAAAATAGTCTTGTGGTGATTAAATCATAATCAAACCATGTAAAAAATAATAAAAAAGAAAAAACACAGTGGTATATTGTTATATACCACTCAAAAAAATATATGATATATGATATTTTTTTTAAGATTTTACACCTAAAAAAATAAAAAATGGTATTAAATAATAAAATAAGAGAAAAAACTCCCTTTGCACCAAATTTATTCAAAAAAGTTCAAAAAACATGGCCAGGCCCTCAAAACGTCAGGCTGAGTCTATCATGAAGTGGTAATAAGGATAAATACACCTTTAAATATGGCTGTGACATGGATATATAGGAATAAAAAAGATTGTATATTGATTATATGAGGGTGTTAATATGAAGTATAGTGGTAGTTAGCCCTGTTGAAAACCCAGGTGAAGTCTTACAAATTGGATTACTATAATAAGAGCTACATTACAGTAAATTAAAGTATTCCTGATTATTTCCCAAGAGTATAACTGTTTTGGAAAGCTGTACTATGTAGGAATTCAAGAGCAGGATAGGGTTTCCTTTTCTTGCAGAATAAAGACCTCCTTTTATCCTGAAATGGGGTGGAAAGGTCATCCAGACCATCCACATAGAGGAAGTGAAGGTTTTTCACTTCAGAGTACTGAATTGTGCTTTGCACAAGGCCTGTATGCTATGTATTGTTCTCAGATGTGGTTTTGAAACCACATCTGGGCAGTTTTTCCCAATACAGGCTGAAATTCTTCATCTGGGGACCACACAGCCCTCTTCTGACGTGTATGATGTGTATAATGTTGTACAGAACATGTGTGGGAACCCAGTATTGAATTGGCGATGAGGTATTGAAGTATAAACAAGATTCTTTGTCTATTTGAAACCTCATAATCATAGTTATGGGGAAGTATGCCACAGTAAAGGTGTATTGGCCAAACTGTGGGATTTCAACCTTAAAACTGCTAAACCTTTGTTGCTTTTTGAGATAATGAGCTCATACTTGGCTCATTGTGTAGCCCTGGATGTGATATACACAATGGTACCTCCTTTGGTATGGGTAGCATTAAATATTGCAAAGTTATGTCATGTTTAATTTTTGTTATCCATATATATGATTTTCTCAAAATCTGTATGGAACTTGTTTTCTCCATGACTTTTATTCTAGATGGGATGTAGAGAACGGATGGCACCATAAGATAGCCCTGATTGTGCTCTTTCAAAAATAACCCCAGCTTAGGTATCTCAAACAAAAACTGTAGAAGTTAGATGAGAGGTGAATATGTTATTCAGCCTTATTTGATCTTAATTTGGCCATAACCTCTGTAGTTTTGGTGCTAGCTCAGTTTTTCTAGGACCATTGGATATCCCTGACTTAGAGATTCAATTTGAATACCAATTTTCTGGGGTTAAGCCTCTTCCTCTGGATTTCAGATGAGAGGTGAAAATTAAGGTTGATGCTCAGGAACCTCTTTGAGCAGGAATAAATCAGTTATCCTTTTCCTATGATTATGGGACTTGTATATTTGGAACATATACATATTTTTAAATAACTCATTTCAATCAATAAGGGGTAGATATATGAAAATAAAAATACTGGATGAATTTCTACAGCAGGAATATTTTTCAGAATACTTCTGATTGAAGGGTACTAATTTTCCAGAAAAATAATTATCTATTAAAGAGCTCTTTGGTGTTGTCATTTAATATAATAACCCAAATGAATATAGTGTTTCTTGAATTCAATGAGCTATATAAATAGCTTTTAAAAACAAGAAAATACAGAATAATTTTTGATAAAAGGACAAATTTAAATAGAAACAGAAAGCACTTCTGACTTTTTCAATTGATAAAAATTTATATAGTGGAGAAAAACATCCAGATACTTATTCCTGGGCCTCAAGCTGACAGGTTGAGGTAGGCACAAGCCATAGTTATATTCTCTGATTTTACCCAGTAAACTATGAAGTTTACGGACAAATAGCCAAAAAAATCTTTTCAGCTCCCACAAATCTCCTGCAGATCATTTTGGGAATAAAATGGTTTGTATTTTATAAAGTATTAGATAGACAACCATAGGAAATTTCTCCATAGATTATGATTTTTCATGGTGTCCCCAAAAATTTTAATATATCTGGCCCATAGAAGATCCCAATTAAATTTTGATGACCCATATTGTAAGAAATAAGTGAAGCCTTTGTGCTGAGATATACCTGAATTATCTCAGAGGTTAGAATTTATTCCCTAAAAAGATGAAAAAGCTTCAGCTATGTGCATAAATAATTTTGTAATTAAAAATCTTCCTATTATTGGTTTGCTATCTTTTTTGTTTAAAATTTCTACTTGGAATTCATTTACATTTGGAAAGATTGATAATAGTTTTCAAGAAGAAAGCTCCACACATGCCATACATTACTCAGATAATATTAACTGAAAAGGTTTATAATTTTCCATTGTATCCAAAAACTTTTACTGAGATTTCTGATGTGCCTCTCAAGGGATTCCACCAAAAGAGATATTTTTTGGAACATAGGGAATAGTAAGGATTGGGATAATTATCAAAGATGGTAACATTTCCTGAAATATTACACAGAACTTATATATGGTTGAACTCATTTTCAGGAGCAATATTAATCTTTGATTAATTGAGAGGTAAAGATCTTTTTACAGATCCAACATTAAGAAAAAATTTTGATAAAAATATAACTGAATTGATGGATTCATTAAATAATTAAAAATAATAAAAGAATTTGATTGAGTCAGGTCAAGGGGGGGGGTAGTTGAGAAAGAGTATTTTCCTTGAATGTAATTGAATTTTAACTATTTCATTTTATTCATCTCAAGTGAAAGAAAATAGGATTAATCCTATTCAATTTCTCCACAAGTAATATTTACATTTTCAATTCTTCTATCCTTCTAGGTTATGTCTTTCAATTATCAAATTTAAATAATAAATTTTGGATTTGGATCTTATAATATCAGTTTAGATTGGAAATTAAATAAAGGAAGATCTCATTCAGCCTAAAAAATATTCATTCTCAACGGAAAATGTTTGACTGAATCACAATATTCAGTTTTGTAAATTTATTATCAGATAATAACTCTTTTATTGATAAAATAATTTTCTCTGGCTTTATCTCTATTCTTTGAATCTTTGTGAATAGTCATTTGCAAACTTTTTCCAACTCAAATATACACATATCAAATTTAGTAAGCTTATACCAAGTGCAAAATAATATAGTTGGGATGGAAAAATACACTAATACCTTGTGGATTGTTACCATATCTCCAATCAAGGAGAAAATATTAGTAATCAATATTAAGTAACTATTAATTTAAAGTTTCAGAATGTCTATTACAGAATTCTTTGAGCTTTATAGGCTTCTTCAACTTATCATTCAGGATTTTACTGATGATGATCATTTGGAGTTGATCAGGGAAAGAAAAATTAAATAAATAGAAGTAAATTTTATTTGCCACCTAATCTCAGTAGGGAGATTAATGAAGCTCGAACATAGAGTCCAAATATATAGTTTATTTATTTCCAGCTTATTGACAAGAGTATCATATCAATCCAAAAATAAGATGGGATCTGATGAAGTTTCTTGATAGTGAAAAATTTGAGAGTGAAACATGATCATTCTATTATTTTCTGTTAGTTTAATTATGTTATGTTTTTATGAATATTTTATTTATATTTCTGTAGCTCAAAAGATTGAAATAGCTCAGAAATTGAGATAAACTTTGATTAATATAGATGTAATATAGCTTTCTCTAGCTGAAATGTATAATTTTTGAGAAGGGTATCGTGTTAGTATTTTTATTTTTGAAGAATTTATAAAGAGTGATAAAAGAAAGCCATGCTTATGAGCATGAGAAAAATAAAGGGAGATCCTGGTAAACACACTCAGATGGAGAAGTATTTAGGTCATAAAACTGATCAAGGCCTGGAAATGAAATAATGCTTTCAATATTTAGGAGCTAAAAATACTTTTGAACTAGACTATGAATTAATAGAAATATTTCATTTAAAACTTTGGAAAGTCTTATAGATGTTAAGACTTGAATAAGCTATAGAGGATATCAGTTTGGAGACCGTATTTATTAATTAATAAAGCTTTGAACCAAACAGATCTATTTAATGAAGAGAGATATGAAATCTTTGAATAGATAAGAGTAAGATTCATACTTTTTAGCTTATAGCTTGAATAGGTTCTATAGATATTTAGCTATTTGCAAATGATTCATAAACTCAATGTTAATTGATAAAAGAGTGGTATTTGTTTCTGTCAGAAGGCATAAAAAAATCTCAAAATTGATCTTCTTATCAATTTATTTTTGAATAACAATCTAGCAGATGTATTCTGTATGAGATCTCTTAGCATAGCATCATTTTTGAAAGCTCTTTGAAGATTTTTTCCCTGAATTTATTGTGGGACATATATATATATGAAGTTTTATTTCAGTCTTTGAGAGAGGGTGTGAGTTCCAATATTGAGTTTCAAGGACATGGGAATATGTAGATAATTCAACAAATACATAAATTAAACTTGAGAAAAATTGATAGTCTATTTCATTTTTATAGGAAAAAAGGGTGAAATAACCTGAAGGACTAACCAGATCATTAATCTGAATACAACCACAGAAAATCGCCAGAAAGAGTGTTACTCCAGTGGTGAAGTGTTGACTGTTCAAGTGTCACTGGATCTGATGAATGGCTAACAGAAGAATTGAGCCGCGGGGTTAATAATTTTGAAATTTAGTTGATGATCAGAAATAATCTTTATGCGGTATTTGGGAATATTTTAGAACATTTCTGAAGATTCAATAAGATTAGATAGCTCATGGCAAAAATAAATAATAATAATAATACAATATAATCTTATGAAATAATCAAAAATTTGAGCATGAAGAATGGGAAAAATGGAATAAAAGATTAATAATAAATTTACATGAAAAATAAATCAATCTAATTCATCTGATATTCACATGACTTTTATGAAGATAGCTCAACCAACTAAATACAACTCAAAATTATAATAACCACCCCAAAAATGATGCACAACCTCAATTTAAGAATTAAGTTTCTGAGAATCTATAGAGTTCTTGAATAACAGCTTAACATAAGGAAAATTCTTTGAAAGACTCAGATTATAAATTTTAAATCAGTTGACCTTAGAAAAATCGAGTTTCTGAAGGGTGAAAACACTAAATGTGGACAAATGAATAGAAAAATTATCATGAAGAAAAATGAAATAATATTGAATTATTTCATTAATGGGTAATATAATAAAAGAATAGAGAAAATACCCTATAAAAGGAAGAATTCATGAAAATTCATATGTTCTACAACAAAATGGTGGCATATTGAATTCAAACTAGAAAATTGATAAATTTAAAGCCAATCTATATATATATATTAAGGCTTTGAAGCTCTCAAAAATGATGGTTTGATATTTCAGAGTTAGCTTTGATCTCTCAGCCTTAACTCAAGAGAAGATATAACTGGGGTACTCAAACCACCATCTTCAACATTCATGAGCCATGATCTTACAAATTGAGCTAACTGCTAATTGAAAATGATGCATGAGTGAAGAAAACCATACTGCTTTAACCATATATTATCCCTTCCTGATCATGATGCAGCAGCTGTGAATTAATGATTAATAGCAGCTTTAACATGCTTCAACACTCACCTTTTCTCTTTGAAGGGTTTCCACATCTATTTGATTGAAATTGATGGATAATTTGTGAGATTTTCCAGTTTAGAAAATGGGATTCTTCTACTTTCTAGAGTGTTTTTCGAAGCAACTAAATCTTTCTACAATGTGAGAGTTAGCTTTGCTCTCTTAAAATTAATCCAAGAACACCAAGCACTGAGGGACTCAAGCCCCCATCTTCAAAATTCATGAGCCATGCTCCTTAAAATTCAGCTGAGTGCTTGTTGGAAATGAGCTGCGAGTGAAGACGCCCATACCTTTTTGACCATGTCTTAGCCCTTCCTAATTATGGTTCAGAAGTTGGGAAAGCATCGTTAAAAGAAGCTACAACATGTTCCAGCACAATAACTGTAAAAACCACCTCATTTACCATAATTAAACCAGAAAAATCATTGAAAATAAGTTTACCTCAAATTGAAATGGAATTATTAATTCAGAAGTATAGAAATGGGCTATAATGATACTCAGATAGAGCTGTACCATTAAAAAAACCACATCAAAACTAAAGTGAATATTGTGAGATAGTCCAAAGAAAATGGTTAAATATTTTGGAGAAATGATACTATCTGATAGTCACCACAAGAAAAATCATGCTATTTATGGAAAGGAACACAATTTCTACATAAATTTTATTTAAGCTCATATGTAAAGAGGAAAAGTCATGAATTGAGTCTCTCTCTTTCTCATTACTACCTCTGCATGGAAAAATTAATAAACATTTTCTATGATAGTACATAACCTACTTCCAGTTGGACTAGTGATTATCACAAGATGAAAAAATTAGTAGAAGATACTAATATATAGTATATATGATAGATATCCTTATTATAATTGATATGAATAGTATAATTCATAATAATAATAATAATATATCGATTATGAATGGAGGAGCTTTTCAGTATCAGTCAGAGAATTCAATATTAATCATATAATTCTATATTAATGATTAGATAAAATTTAAAAAGTTAGTCTTCAAAAGATATTTTGGAATTCTTATGATTCATGATAAATATTTCATTTTAGTCTTGATTATTTATTTATTGTTTCAAAAAGGTATGTAGTAAAAAAATAAGAAATTTGAATTTCAATTCTTTTTCAATCTCAAACTATCATGAAAATAGATATCACCTTCTAGCCTGGGAAGATATACAGTTTTTCCAAGATTTTCAGGAAAACTTGTAAAATATGGGGATCATTCAATTTCATAATTTATTTTATATGTTGAGAAATATTGAACTTTTGTTAAAGATCCAGTAATATACATGAGGGTTATACCCCTTTGAGGCAAATTTCCATTTGTCCATAAGAATTGAATACTGTATCTTCTGTAAAGAATTTGCACAAAATAAGGGATTCTATTGGAACCAGAAAGTAGCTCACTAAAAAAATTTCTAATTTGTATGAGAAAGTTTCAGTTTAGAGAAAAAATCAAAAGAAATAGCATTCTATTGAATTAACCACATATGAATATTTAATACTTATTTCTTCGATTATATCTAGAATTGTATTTTTCTTACTTAGCTTTGTTTTATGAAATTGAGCTCTGTGGTGATACCAATTCAGAAAGGACTTTTTTGAATATTTTTCATGACATGTTATGTTAGTAACGCTCAGTTCTTTGCTTGTTTTTAAGAAAATTTCATAATTTCATTACTATTTTTTACTGAATAAAAAGCAGCAGGTGATATAAAAAATGTCAAATCATAAATTAAGAATATCAATTGTTTGTGTGTCAAGTATAACTTTTAATATTTGAAACTTTGAAAATCTGAGCCTCATGAGGCTAAATATTGTAGGTACCAAAAAACTATGTTCTTTTGGTGTGAAAACCATTTCTTTAGTCCTAATTTGATGTTTTCCTATAAAATATTGATAACATTAATAAAAATCGAAAGTACTATGACTGGCCTCAGTAGAAAATATAATATAATAGGATAATATAACCACACATATAGATATAGTTACTATTAAGATTAATAGCTTTAATGTTAGATGAAAATTATTTGAGAAATTAATATTATCAAAAGAATTTGATGATGAAAGTTATAATAGTTATATATAAGAATAATATAATTATTCTATTATCATCATAAGTAACTGAAAATTATAGTAATAAGAAGTGTAAAGATGTTAATGAGATGATTACATGTGAAAGATATTCATATCAAACACTTATAAATAATATTAATATTATTCATAAAAGAGATTATCACACACACTGTGAAGAGATAATTCTTGAAGAGGAATTCTATAAAAAAACAAATACTAGATAAAAAATATATTTAATATTCAAAGAAAAACTTACTTGTAATATTTATTTAATAAAATAAGTAAAATACAACAGCTATAGTAGCAAATAAAATTTATAAGTTAAAAACACGCCGAAAATCGATATTTTTAAAGAAATAAAACAAACTTTATGATAAGAATAATATTTCAAGATTTCTAGAGGAATTTGTAGATCTTAAAGGAAATCTAAAAAAATAATTTTGTGTGATAAACCAATCATTTGGTGATCAAAACCATATAATCTGTATTCTATGATTATTATTCTTTATTAAAGCTTATAAAAAAATGAAAAACTCAAGAATTAATTTGAATAGTAAGATTTTATAAGTAATAAAACATTACCTGTTTAAGTTTCTGATTGGATTAATTGAATGATTATGGACAAAAAAAGGGATTTAAAGACTTCTTTTGTGCCTTCAGAGCAGCCCTCACAATAAATAATGAATATAGAGAGCGTGATAAAATCAAAACTTAAAAATAAAATAAAAATAAGTTTCTCAAGGTAAGATAGCTTATTCTTCATTTAAATTCAAAGTTAACTCTTTTATTCTTAGATCCAAATAACCCCAATCCTCATTTAATTCAATTATATTGAGCTTTAATATAAAATTCTTTTATTTGTATGAAGGTTAATTACATGAAAAACTTGAAAACAAACCTTCAAGCAAAAATATTTCAAATCATATTCCTAATTAAGCTTTAAAGAAATATAAATTTTATTTCAAAAGAATTAAAAGAGGTACTTTAAAGGCTTAATACCAAAAAATATTACTGATAAAAGATAACTAAAATTCAATTTATTTACATATGATATTAATTTTCAAGATGTGTGAAATTTTCAATTTAATCCATTGAATATTGTAGTTTTTATGGATTTTGGAGGTTATTACTAAATTTCAACGTAAAAATAGAAATACACACTGAAACGTAGCTTTTGATAATGTTTAAATCATTTTAAATTGAATTTTAAGCTTTGACAGTCCTGAAAAACTCATTACAAGATGGCATATAGTGATTTACCAGTTGGCAGCTTGAAATTCCTGTGCAAAAGAGGAATAAATCAGTTGAAACTTAAATGTTTCATTAAGTTCTAATCTTAAAGTCTAAATGATTTTGAACATACATTAATACAGGAGGAAATCTTATTTGGGTTCTTGCAGATCCCAAAGGTTGGCTACACTTGCTCTTTTTGCATTTTTCTTCTTTGTCCCACCTTCTGGCATGAATTTTGCATCCTTATTTATTTAAAGTCATAAATTGTATTTAAGCCAATTAAAAATGAGCTCAGGTGGAATTTACAGCCTGTAGGGAAAATACATAGTCAATTCAGTAAATATAAACCAAACTCAAATTGTAACTCAATTTTTTTAAGTTTTCATAAAACATATGCAACTTTAAGCTTTCAGTTAAAATTAATAATTCAAAAGGTCTAATAAGATTTGTTAAAAGGTTTAATTTTACTGTTATATTTGTAAAAACTTTAAAGATAAAGGGAAGATCCATTTCTGAGCATAACACCCTATAGCTCTACCCTAGGTTATTTTTGGTTTAGAATCCAAGAAAGAAATAATATTAAGAGCTGTGTTTATAAATAATAAAGTTACAATTATTATTTGTTATTTTTGGTTTTAAATTGATTTGATAAGTCTGCTTAATACTAAATTAAATGTATAAAAACTTATTTGCGGCCTTATAGCTATGTAATAAGTACCTCACAGGCTCACATTCCATACCACAACATAAAATTGTACTACAATTTTTCATTGAGTAGTATAACCCCCATTGCATTGAGGGGGTATAATCCACTGTCCAGCCTCTCTAGTGATTATTTTCAAGTACTTAAAGCACACAATTCTGAATTTTTTTTGAGGAACTGGTCTCCTCTCATTTCTTAATATTGATAGAAACCTTTGGGACTCATGTATTTCACTTTCTGAAAACCACTAATCTTCATGTTGTGGGTTTCAGTATCTGTCAGGCTGAGTCTATGATGAAGCTTAATAATGACTAGTTACAAGCTTAAACTATAACTATTACACAGTAAAAATAATAATGAAAAGTTGATTTATGATGATAAGGGTTTTATAAAAGAGTACTCAGGGCTTTAATTTTGAGAAATAGTGGTGGTGAGCACTGTTAAAAGCCCTGGGTAAAGCTTTACCTGTTGGGTTACAATAATAAAGACTAAAATAACCAAAATTATGATTATACCTGATTATTTTCCAAGATTATAAATGTTTTTGACAGTTTTACTATGTAGGAATTCAAGTGCAGGATGAGGAAACCTTCTCTGGTGGAGAAAAGGTCCCTTTTTATCCTGAAATTGGGTGAAAAAGGCTACTAAACCTTTCCATGTAGAGGAAGTGAAGATGTTTCACTTCCAAGGACTGGGTAGTTTTCAAAAGGCCTTTATAGCCTTTATTGGGCTAAGATGTGGTTTTGAAACCACATCTGGGCAATTTTTACCAATACAGGGTGAAAGGTTTCATCTGGGGACCACATAGCCCTCTTCTCACATGTATGACACATAGAATTCTGTACAGAACCTGTACAGGACCCCAGTATTGACTAAACTATCAGGTATTGAAGTATAAGAAGGCTTCTTTGTATGTTTGACACCTCATAATCATAGCTATGGGAGAATATCCCACAGTAAGGCTGTATTGGACTAACTGTGGGATTCTGAACTTAAAACTGCCATAGCTTTGTCAGTTTTTGGATATCAAGCTCAACCTTGGTTCATTGTGTTGCCCTGGATGTGTTCTACACAATGGTACCTGATTTGATATGGCTATCATTAAATATGGCAAAGTTATGCCATGTACAACATGTTTTGTAAATATGTATGATATGCTTGTAATCTGTATGGAACTTGTTTGCCCCATAAACTTTGTACTAGATGAGATATGGGGAAATCAATAGCACCATAAGATAGACTGGATTGTGCTCCTTCCAAAACTACCCCACTTTAGGTATCTCACACTAAAACTGTAGAAGTTAGATGAGAGGTGAATATTTTATTCACCCTTATTTGACCTTATTTTGGTCATAACTTCTGGAATATTGGTGCTAGCTCAATTTGACTAGTACAATTGGATAGCCCTGATTTAAAGCTTCATTTTGAATACCCATTTGATGGGTTTAAGCCTCTTCAACTGGATTGCAGATGAGAGGTGAAAATTAAGGTTTATGCTCAGCAACAACTTTGAGCAGGAATGACTTTGTTAGCCTTTGTACTATGATGGTTGGAATTATGTATTTGGAAAGGGGTGGGGTTCCTCTTTCTTTTGATACCTTTTGAGCTGATTTGGCTCAGATACATGTTTTGGTAGTATCTTGGCTTTACCATTGGTTTATGGTATTTGGCTCTCATGCTTGTGCTCTGGTTTTGAGTCACAGGCTGACAGTATCTAAATAAATTTTCTCTTTAATTTTTCCCATAAGTCTTATTTGTTTCAAGACTTTAAGCAACTTCTTTTCTTAAATTTGATAAAGTGGTGGTGCTTCTAGGGGTGTTTTATTTCTCAAAGGAGATAATTAACTATCACTTGAAGTTTAACTCTTTACTAGACTAACAGGAAAAGTTTGATTTTCATTTTCCAATTATCCTGTCAATTCTACTTGTACTTCATTTGTCCCATATAGGATTTTAATAATAAAGGGTCCTGAAAAGGAATCTTTATATCTCTTTGAAGCTTCAATATTATTAGGGTTCACGGTTGAAAATAATATCAAGGCCCCTAACTTTAATTTTGGGGTCTTATGAATGTTGTCCCTTTTAAATTTAGCATATTCAAAATCATCAGTAATGATTTTGTTTGCATGATGTCTCAATTTATCAATCAGTAATTCAAAGCTTGAGGTAGCTTGATAAATATCAATTGAGTTCTTCTTCAAAGTATAAAATGACAGTTTTGGATTCCATCCTCTTTCTAACATTGCAGAGGGATTTCCTGTTTAAAAATGGATGGAAGTCTTGTAGGCTAACTCCAAAGGTCATTGGTAAAGCCATAATAATCCTTAAACTCCAGTAAATAACTACAAAATATTCAGGTCATGTCCTCAAGGTTCTTAATCATTCTTTCAGATAATCCACCAGTCTTTGGATGATAAGCTGTAAAGCATTATGGTTTAGTACCAAAAATCTTATGTAAATTTTTCCATAAGGGTAAAGTAAGTTTTAGATCTCTATCACTAATAATATTTCTAAATGGCCCAATATGAGATATAACTGTATTACAGATCTGTGCCAACTCTATGAAATGGCAAAAAGATTGGAATTTTCTGTATATTTCTAAAATAACAAGCCATGCATTGTAACGTTTCTCACCACCAGGTGGTAAGTCAGTAACCTCATCCATATGAACCACCTCCTGTGGAGTACTTAGTTCTTGGATATGAATAATCAAACCAAATCTTTTACCAGTAGGTTTGTTGGCCTTTTGACATCTTTCACAACTATGAAAGTAATCGATGAAATATTTTCTACAAGATGGACACCAAGCACACGTCTTAATTCTTCCCATTGTTCTTTATTCAGACAAATTTACAGCTATAAATTCTGTCATGGAACTCTAGTAATATGTTTTTAATAAAATACCACTACATAAGATCATTACACATTTGGTTTTGGACGTATGATATAAGATAACATCAAAAAAAAGAATATAACATTATCATATGAATTTATCCATATTTCATCCAAAAGAATTAGCTAAAGCTGCATCTTTGCAATATTTTTAAAGTAGAGAAGTAACAATAGGTCAATTATTATCTTTCTTGTAGATTTCTTTAACTTCCCCAAAAAAGTCTGGTCCCACATCTATGATGTTAATTGCTTCAATTTGAATTTGTAGGAAAATTGACAGAATTTTCAGGTGCATTGGGTAATTCCCATATACTCATGCCATAAGCATTCTTATGAATATTTGCAGATTTCTGTACTATAGCCATATTGTATCTATACTCCTGTATAGAAATATTCCATCTTAACATGTGTCTGTTTGAAGTTTCTATGTTAGAAAGTAATTTCAAGGCATTAAAATCAGTAATTACCTCAAATGAACTATATAAAGATAATAATGAAGTTTTTACAGAGACCATACAAGGAAGAGGCAATCTGTTTGGCTTGCTCCATATCTTGCCTCAGTAGGTTGTATATTCCTTGAGATCAACCAAACTGGACCTTCATAAGGCTTGTCATTGACAAACTTGATTTGATGAAGAGCTGAACCTAAAACTCCACCACATGAATAAATATAAATCTTGAAAGGAATTTTTCATTCCAGAAACAATAACAATGGTATATTGGTTAAGGAATGTGGGATCTTTTCATATGCCTGAATCCTTTCTTGTGTCATTTCAAAGACAGTTTTCTGATCACCAATTGTGTACAATGAGGTGGAATGGATTGAAATATATTTAAAGTTCTGACTTTAATAGCTAGCAAACCCTAAGACATAAATAATATTTTTCTCCTTCTGGGGAATTTGTTTTAGTAAGACTGCAGACACTCTGTACTTATTGACACCAAGGCTTAGTCCTGAAGCTACATGTCCAAGAGCCTTTAGCTCAAGAAACCCAAAACACATTTCCTGTGAGCCTTGACATACATTTTACATACCCAAATAGGCCACAATTATCTTCAAAATAAATTCTGAACTATGCATAACCCATCAGTCATGCATATATTCAAAATTCATCATTTATGAATTCAGAAAAGATAAATACCTTTTTATTGCGTAAGTAAATCCATGGATTTAAGGCCAGATTTGGATTCTACACAAAAATTCACTTAGGGTAGCTCCATAGAGTGAATAAGCTCAAATCAACTCTTTTAGGTGGTAATATGGAAAATACTTCAATACCACATCATAAATACCACATAAAAGGTCTGTGAAAATTTTTGTTTTTCTCTATTTCATGCCAAAATAATGGGAATGTGAGAAATCCCATGTTACATACACACTAAGAATAGTATTATGCATGTTTTGGGCACTTAATATTATGGTATTCTTACATTCACTTTTGGTACACCCATAGTGGATATCTCCCTTTAAGTTTAAAATTCTATTTTGACGTAAAAAATAGGCACAGGGGACAAAAGACATCACAGAGAGCCAGGGTACCCAGCTTCTGAGGCCTCTGAGGCGTGGACAGCTCCAACGTTTATATCCATGGCTGATATTGGCCCAATTAGTAGACTAAAGCCTTTTGAGAACTTTATTAACATGTTACAACTACAGTAAATTACAGGAAAATAGCAAATAACCTGCTATTTTGACATGCCAAGCAGGTAAAGAACAGCTTAGGCTCCTGTCACCATGTCAATTCTTAATTCCTTACCATGGATAAACCCCAAAATAGTAATTAAAAGCTTTTTTGGAGTAGTATCCATTGATTTACCTCATAGCAACCAGCCATATACCTATTTACAATTCTATGTAGAATTGAGGTAAAAACTTCAAAAATTCATTAAAAATACAATTCTTAATTAATCTCTCTGAAACTTTCAGGAACAATCAAGAACTGTATAATTAATTTAAAAGCCAAAAAAATGATACTTTTATATGTAAAATCCAAAGTTGTACTTGCAGTCCATTTTTGATGATCCCACATGAAACACAGAATCGTTAAAATTTTATGGAAAATACATTCTGTGATGAAATTTCCAATAACATTGATAACTTTGAGAAATCCAAGATTATTTTTGAATGAAAGAAGATTTACAGTTTTTACTCCTTTTATTCTTAACCATAAATGGGTTAGTAGTCACATAAAAGTCTCACTTAAGTAATTATGATGATCTTACGTGACAACAAATGATGCAATCAATAATCCAAAACTTTTTATTGTTTTCTAACTAACTGGTTTTTCAGTTTTCTCCATGGCACACCTCTGTAAGCTGTCTTAGACTTAAAAGAGGCCTCCTCTTGCTGTTTTTTCCAGATCATCACATTATTATATTATACCTTTATTACCAAACAAGTAAGTATTAGTTAAAGCTCTTTATTAAGTGTTTTACTCTTTCAGAAATCAATCAGAAAGACGTGAAATCATAGAAATCAACTATAGTTTGTTTTAATACTGTTCTAAATCAATTTTGATCCATTAAATCCAAAATTCTACATCAAATTTCTCTACTATTATCATCTAAAAGGTTCATTGGATTAATAGTGAGTAATATATCTCAATTCTTAAAGTTTTTCACTAGTAATAGTTTGATTCAAGAATTATCTTTATAATTATTCTTGTAAAAGATAATTATATATTACAATAATCTTATTTTTTTAATAAAAGAAGTTTTTATTATTAAATTCTTCTTGTAATTGATTCTTGTAGACAATTACTGCTTACTGTTATAATCACTAGTAGTGTATAACATGTAAAAGAAATAATTCTTTAATCATTTAATTGTGGTTATAATAATTTGTAATTATTATACTTCATAAGAACAGTCATAGTACTGTTGATTAATAGTAATATTATCAACATTTTCATAGACACATCTTACATTTGGGGGCCTGTCCATGTTTTTTGAACCTTGTATCCTTAATTAATATATTTTTAAGCTCTAGAATATATCAATTTAATAATCTTTTTTCTTTAAATTTAAAGTTAAAATTATTTTTATTTTTGAAATTGTCTTAAAATCTTTTCATTGAGGAATTTGGTTTAATTTTATAGTGTTTTTACATGTGGCTTTTTCACATCCAAAAACTTTTAAAATTATTCTTTGAGTTACTCTGAGTTAGTTTTGATTCAAAGTCTTAAATTTCAATTTCTTTTCCTTGGAAAGGTTAATTTTTTTAATATTAAAAAAAACCAAAATTTATACAAAATCTTAAAATTATCTTAAAAGCATAAGAAATAATTTTCTTTTATCAATTCTTTCTCTAGTGTCTTTAATCAAATACTTTGCAGCTGGCAAGACACTAAGTAAAAGGCACATTACTAGTTCATAATGCTCAGAAGCAGAATCTGAAGACATTATTGAAGTGCAAATTGCTAAAAGAGGCACTTTATTCAAAACAGAACAATGCAAACAGCCACCCAAAGGTGTGTGTTTTGTGTTTTCAATTCTTATTTTATCTTTAATTGACATTAAAATGGTGCATACCAGAAATGGAAGCAACTATTCAGTCCAATCAAATGGATGTGGACAAGGAAGAGGCAAGACCAAATCCAGAAGTGTCAAATCTTCCTCAAGAAAGACACATATGGAGGATGCCAGAGTTGCCCCCCATTCCCCAAGGTCTGTACCCACAAATTTTGATTTGAATTCTGAATCTGGACTGATTCATGATAATACTTCGGGGGTTGAACCACTTTCAAGTGGCAGAAATAGAGATTTATCAATGCCAATACAAACATTGGTTCAGAGCAGCGAGTGAAGAGGAGTGGGAAATATGCCCAAGCCTTTGGAAGGGGGAAATGAACTCCTACTTACACATCAAGAGCTTTCTGGGTCAGGAGAATACCATAGAACTCTTGAGAGGTTGGAGCCCATTGTCTTGCAAAGACAAAGTCAAATAGATAAAGAATTTGTTTAAGAACCAAAGTCTTTTATCCATAGACCAGAAGGAGTGTAAATGACTCCAGCTTTGGAGACAGAAGGCCCAGTGGTGTCTACCAGCTCCAAACCAGCTCCAGAAGTGTCCAAGGACAAGCCCAAAGGACCTCAGAAGAAGCAGAAAGGTCCCAAGAACCATCAAGGCAAGGGAAAAGGCATAGCCAATTGGCAAAGACCTTACCCACAAGGGTACAGGATTTCCAAGTTGGAGCCTTCAGCAGTGGACAGTGTCTTCAATATGTCCAGAACTCTTATGGAATTCACAGCCAAAGAGCAGTAAAGGCTGAACAGGACTTTTCCACGCAAATGATATATGAAATACACTTTTTTCTATCTATTATTGATGTAGAATCTGGAAAATTTGATGCAAAGTTAAATAAAATCATATTGGACATGAGTGAATTGAAAAGAAATTACAAAAGGTATACTGAATGGTATCAATTAACAAATGTCAGACTTGATTCAATTACCAATACATGTGACAGAATTGAGAGTAAATGTCAAGTTCAAAGTGATGAAATGGAATATCTTTCCATTTTAAGCATTACTGATCAACTTAGAATTCTGAAAGACCATGTCTTGGAAATAACTAAAAATACCAATAAGCTTGCCACACATTTGGAAAAAAGTCACAGTGAAAGGCAGAAGTTAAAGAATGAAATCATTGCAAATGTAGAACTAATTCATAAGAATTATGAACCACATATGCCAAGACATTCTACACCTTTGACTGAAGAAAAACATTCTGTTAAAGGGAGTTTGACCCCATTCTTAGGAGAAAATGTTATCTTTGCAAAAGATATTCCCAAATTGGAAGAATGGCCAACATTCTCTGGTGAAGGATAATATAATCATATTGAGCTCATCAGAACTGTGTTGCAAGAAGATTTTCACATACTTGATGAAAATATATTGGGCAAATTGTACTCTCTGTTTACCAGAACTGCAAAGAAAAGGTATTACAAGATGAGACAAGATCATGGAAAACATGATTGGTCTTGGTGGAAATCTGAAAAAATTACCAAATGGGCCAATAATTCTTGGAGGTTTAAAATGGAAAATGCTTTTGAAAGTGCCATTTTTAACTCAGAAAAGGATAAACCACTTACTTGGCTCTTCAAGTAGAAAGACATATTATCTGCTTTACACCCAGATATGTCTGACACCATGATTCATATGAAAATAATGAGAAAATGTGGAGGAGAGCTGGAACATGCTATCAAGTGCAGATATGTAGAACCCTGTTCAAAAGAAGACTACATCAATGCAATGGCAGATATCATTACTAGAACAAGAATTGGTAAAACCTGGACTAAAATTCCTATGGAGTCCAAAATGTTCCCAAAGATTTACGGAGAGGACAGAAAACCTGAAAGACCTGTCTTGAAGTGTCATAAATGTGGAAGCACTTCACATTTAGCCAACACTTGCACTAAAAAGACAAAAATCAATTAAGTTCAAGTCATTGAAGAAGCTCAGTACACTGAAGAGAAAGAAGAATCTTACCTAGATTCTGCAGTCTCTGAGGATACACCAGTAGATAAATATATCATTGAAAACTTTACAGCTTTCTTTGAGGTCACAGAAGTCCATACTCACTTGCCACAGTACAGTGAGGACTGTCATAACACGATCAATATCCAAGATGCCAGAGTGTGTAAAACCAAACCTGCTAGAGGTAAAGGATACACTGCTGGAGCATCTTGTATCACATCAGTTCTGATGAATGATATTGAAGCCAAAGTAAATTTGGATACAGGGGCATTTTGTACTTGTGTAGGCAAATATTATCTTCAAACCATACCCCCTTGATGGAAAAATCATCTATTTCCAATAGAGGGTGTAAAATTTAGTAGTGCCAGTAATAATATGTCCCCTTTGGGTATATTAGAGAATAATCTTTTATTTCCACACCCAGCAGAAAGTATTAGAATGAAGACTGAGATTGTAGTAATGGACAATTGAACCCCTCAGCGAATTATTCTTGGAAATGATTACTTGAATATTTATGGTATTGACATCAATAACCATAAAGATAGATATTTCACAATTGGAGAAAACAAGAGACAGAAATTTGCTTTTTCCAATATGGCAAAACAAATATTACTAGTATCTTCTAAAAAAGATACTTATAAGTAATAATTTCTGACTAATCAACCTTTTGAAGCACAAATTAATCCATCATTGTCACCAAAGATGAGACATGAACTTATTGATGTGTTATACACATATAATAATGCATTTTCCTCTGACAATGAACCATTAGGTGCTATAAAAGGACATGAAGTTGATATTACTCTTAATATTGACAGAGCATATCCTCCAGTACTCAGAAGACCAGCTTATCCAGCCAGTCCAAGAGCTAGAGAAGCCTTGGAAAAACATATCCAAGAGTTGATCCAACTTGGTGTAATAAGGAAAGTAGGCCATAATGAAGAGGTTGAAGTGAAATCACCTGTAATTATTGCTTGGCATAATGATAAATCAAGGATGGTTGGAGTTTTTAGAGCATTGAATACCTACACAGTTCCAGATAGGTATCCAATCCCTAGAATTCAAGAAACATTGACCCAATTATCTAAAGCCAAGTATATAACATCAATGGATGCATTGAAAGGCTTTGACCAAAATTTTTTAATGCCTAAAGATAAGAAATTACTTAGAATTATCACTCACTGTGGTATTTATGAGTATCTTAGAATGCCATTTGGTATTAAAGATGCACCATCTCATTAATAAAGAATGATGAATACCATCTTCCCCACAGAATTATCTGAAGGATGGCTTATCATTTATATTCATGATATTAGCATATGTTCTGATTCATGGTCTTTGCACCTTGAAAGACTTGCAAGAGTACTTCACAAAGTTTCAGAAGTGAATATGAAGATTTCACTCAAGAAATGCAGCTTTGTTTTTGAAGAGCTCAAAGCATTAGGACATATTGTTTCTGGTTTAAGCTTGAGTAATGACAAAAATAGAGTGGCATCAGTGTTACTTAAGCCAATACCCCAGAATAAGAAAGAAATGACGTCTTTTCTAGGATTTGAAAGTTATTATAGGCAACACTTGAAAGACTTTGCAATTATAGCCAAGCCACTCTAGAGAATCTGTGATCAACAGAAAGTATTTGAGATGACACAAGAGAGAATTGAAGATTATGAGAAGATAAGGAAAGCTCTTACAGAAGCACCTTTACTCCTCATGCCTGACTGGAATATACCTTTTAAATTTTACATTGATGAATGTGGAGATGGATTAGGGGCAGCCCTACATCAAGTCCAAATTATTGATGACAAACCTAGAGAAGGACCAGTTTGCTACATCTCAAGACAAATCAAACCAACAGAAGCCAGATATGGTGAAAGCCAAATATAGTGCTTATGTTTGGTATGGGAACTTGAGAAATTAAACTATTATCTTGATGGCAGTGCTTTTGAAGTGATGACTGACTGACATGCTGTGAAATCACTTCCTAACATGAAAACTCCCAACAGACATATGTTGAGATGGCAAATAGCCATTCAAGAATATAGAGGAAACATGAATATAGTTCATAAAGCAGTAAACATTTGCAAGAATGCTGATGGATTTAGCAGGTGGGCATTAGCCAATACTCCTGATAATCCAGCTTATGTACCTTTAGAAGCAGAACCAAAAATTCCAATTGAGGGAATTAACATAACTTTTATTGGGACTGAATTCTTTGAAGAAGTCAGGGAATCTTATAAGCAAGACAAGAATTGCCATGTATTGACTTCCGTATTAGATAAAGACTGAAACAAGACATCTTTAGTCAATTCACTGGATAAAGTTTGGAAAAATTCCTAATCTGAAGCAAGATTTCACTTGTTTTATGATGTTATTTACCACAGAACCAAACACTCTTGTGTAATGACATTGTGTAACAGATTTCTTATCAATACCATTCTTCATGAATTCCATGATAGCATCTACTCAGAACACCTGTCAGAGGACAGAAAACTTGAAAAAGTGAATAACTGTGCATAGTGGCCAACTTGGAGAAAAGATACCATTGAATATTGCCATACCAGTGCCAGATGTCAAAAAGCAAACAGGGGTACAGGCAAGAAATTTGGACTTATGATCCATATTCAAAAACCATAATCCCCTTGGGAAGTTGTTCATATGGATTGGGTCACAGCACTTCCTCCAAGTGGTGACAGAAGTTATAATGCTTTTTTAGTCATTGTGGACAGATATAGTAAAACTCCCATATTCTACCATATCATAAATGTAACACAGCTATGGATACAACTCTTCTTCTATGGAGTAGAGTTATTTCTCATACAGGACTACTCAAGAATATCATGAGTGACAGAGATCTCGCGTTCACATCTGCACTTTGGACCAATCTTCATAGATTGTTTGGGACTAAGTTATCATTCTCTACAGAATATCACCCTCAAACAGATGGACTAGCAGAAAGAATGATTCAAACTTTAGAAGACATGATCAGGAGATTTTGTGCTTATGGGTTAGAATTCAAAGATTCAGATGGCTTTACCCATGACTGGTGCACTATTATACTTGCATTAGAATTGGCATATAGGACATCAGTCCATTCTTCCACAGGTCAAACTCCTGCTATGTTAGAGAAAGGATGGAATCCAAGAATCCCAGCAGATACACTGAGAAAAGACTTGATTGACATTCATCCTACAGCTTCCAGCTTCAAAGTAAAACATAATGCAAAACAAAGTATGAATTATGCTTTTGAATATGCCAAACAGAAGTGGGACAAGAGTCACAAAGTACCAGACTTCAAATTAGGGGACTTAGTTCTAGTTTCAACCTTGAATTTTGATAATATCAAAGGCCCAGAGAAAGGCTAGATTTGGATTCTACACAGAAATCCACCTAGGTTAGCTCCATAGAGTGAATAAGCTCAAATCAACTCTTTGAGGTGGTAATATGGAAAATACTTCAATACCCAATCATAAATACCACATAAAGGATACATGAAAACTTTTGTTTTTCTCTATTTCATATCAAAATAATGGGAATGTGAAAAATCCCATGTCACATACACACTAAGAATAGTGTTATGCATGCTTTGGGCACTTGATATTATGGTATTATTACATGCACGTTTGGTACACCCATAGTGGATATCTCACTTTAAGCTTAAAATTCTATTTTGACATAAAGAATAGGCAAGGGGGACAAAAGACATCAAAGAGAGCCAGGGTACCCAGATTCTGAGGCCTTTGAGGCATGAACAGCTACAAAGCTTGGATCCATGGCTGATCTTAGCCCAATTAGTACACTAAAACCTTTTGGAAACCTTGTTACCATGTTACAACTACAGTAAATTATAAGAAAATAGCAAATAACCTGCTATTTTGACATACCAAGGAGGTAAAGAACAACTTAGAATCCTGTAACCATGTCAATTATTAATTGATTAAAATTGATAAACCCCAAAAGAGTAATTAAAACCTTCTTTGTACTTGTATTGATTGATTTCACTCATAGCAACCACCCATTTACTGCTATTTCCAATTCTATGTAGAATTGAGGTAAAAACTTCAAAAATTCATTAAAAATACAATTTTTAATGAATCTTTCTGAAGCTTTCAGGACCAATTACGAACTTTATAATTAATATAAAAATGAAAAATAATTATACTTTTTTATGTAAAACTAAAAGTTTTACTTAAAGTCCATTTTTGATGATTCCATGTGAAACACAGAATCTTTAAAATCTTACAGAAAATACACTCTGTGATGAAACTTCCAATAACATTGATAACTTTGAGAAATAATTGATTATTTCTGAATACAAGAATATTTACTTTTGTTACTCCTTTTATTCTTAACCATAAATGGGTTGGTAATCACATAAAAGTCTCAATTAAGTAATTACAATGATCCCATGTGACAACAAATGATGAAATCAATAATCCAAAAAGGTTTATTGTTTTATAGCTCACTGGTTTTTCAGTTTTATCCATGGCATGCCTCTGTGAGCTGTCTTAGACTTAAAAGAGGCCTCCTCTAGCTGTTTTTTTCCAGATCATCACATTATTATATTATACCTTTATTACCAACAAGTAAGTAACAGTTAAAGCTATTTCTTAAGTTTTTTATTCTTTCAGAAATCAATAAGAAAGATGAGAAATTATTAATATAAACTATAATTTGTGGTGATACTGTTATAAATCAGTTTTGATCCATTAAAATCACAATTCTATGTCAAATTTCTCTACTATTATCATTTAAAAGGTTCTTTGGATTAATAGTGAGTAATTTATCTCAATTCTCAAAGTTTCTCACTAGTAATAGTTTTCTTCAAGAATAATCTTTATAATTATTCTTGTAACAGATAAATATATATTAAAGTAATTTCATTATTTTAATAAGAGAAGTTTTTATTATTAAATTCTTCTTGTAATTGATTCTTGTAGACAATTACTTCTTACTGTTATAATCATTAGTAGTGTATAACACGTAAAAGAAATAATTCTTTAATTATTTAATTGTGGTTATAAAACTTTTTTATTATTATGTTTCATAAAAACGGTCATATTACTGTTGATTAATAGTAATATTATCAACAGTTTCATAGACACATCTTACATTTCCTGAGAGATATGTTCATGTTCACTTGAAGAATTTCTTAAGTAAAAATGAAAGTGTCTCCAAATTCTATGTCTTAGTTTCTAAAAAAATGATAATTTCATCAATATAAATGATTAAGCCTCCCTCTGATAATTCATGTGTAAAATGGTATTTATCATTGTTTTATCATGGGAGAATGTTTTTTTTAATTTTAAAAGGAAACCTCAAATATTCACCAATACTAAAATGAAGAATTATAACCAATAATGTTTTAGAATGAGGTGTCAAAACATTGTGATGGAGACCTTTAAGTGAATCCATAGAAGTGATGGAACTTTCCTTTGAGAATTGAGTCAAAGTTTCATTTATTATAGGAATTGGATACCTTTTTGAAATGGTATAGGTATTCAATTTTCTAACCTCACCAAAAATCCTTGATTTATCATTATTCCAAGTGATGATCACAGGGGTTGTGACTTCTGCTTCCTCATTATATCCAGTATTTCTGAAAACTCTCATTCTAATTAGTTCATCAGCATGAAACCCTAATGCTTCTCTAGCTTTAGGGCTAGCTGGGTAATCTGGTATTCTTGAAAGTGAAGGATAAGGTCTTTCCACATTAAGCGTAATGCCCAAATCATGGCCTTTAATAGTGACTAGATGCTCATTACCAGAAGCAAGGGCTTCCCTGTATTGAAATGGAATTTAAATAATTTCTTCCAATCAGTTGATAAGTGAAACATTTTCCCTGATTAACACTTTCAGATTGTATTATGAAAATTATTTCTTTATTTTTCAGAGCAGAAGCAAAGTTTTGTCTGTCATTTTCCCCCATTGTGGAATATCTGTCTTTATGATGATTAATATCAATACCATAAATATTAGGTTAATCATTCCCTAGTATGAAACTTTTTGAGGTAAAATTATGAATAACAAAAAATTCAACTATCAGTCTAATGATTCCTGCAGCATGAGGAAATATTATTACTGCTTCAAAAATTCACAAAGGATGCATATTTTGGCTAGCACTACCAGATCTTATACCTTCAATTGCCATCAATTTCTCTTGTCATTTGGTATAGCTTTTATCAAGATAGATTTCACCAACACAAGTGCAGAAAGAACCTGAGTAAATATTTATCTTGGATTTGGTTTTTATCACAGGAATCACCATGAGAAAAGTGGCTACACCTGACAGCAGGTTTTTCATACGGAATTTGACATGGGAGATAGAATGAATCAAGGTTGGAAATAGGACAGAAATTAAATTTGGAAATAGAAGCTTTGGAATAATTTTAAGCCACAAATTATCAATTCAGTTGACTCAATTGCAGCTCTCGGCTGAGATTTTCAAATTTGCATAATTCTGAAATAAATGATGAAACGACTTATTGGAATTTCCCCTTTTTTGATCTTTTCTATTACTTTGCATCATCTTATTTACAAAAAAATTCCACTTTTGGAGTTTTTCTTATAAATTTTTATATTTATGTTTCAGTTTGAATATGAATTCTCTTCCAAGCTCACTTAGGGGCCAAATATAAATGAAATTTAAAATTGGAACCTTCAAGTTTCAATGAAACTTCTCAGAAATGTAGAATTTCTGGGAAAATCTTTAACTTTTTTCAGATATAAATATCATGAAAATGTACCCCACCATTGAGCTATCTACTCTTATTTATGAGAGATATTTTGTGAGACTTTATATCCCTCATTTTTTCCTCTCTTTCAAGGAATACTGAAGCAAAGTTTCAACAAGCTTTCAACATTCATGGCACAATGTCATTTTAAGGAGAGTTCCAAGAAATTTAATGTATATTGAAAGACTATAGTCCCTATTTTAGCCCATCAACTTCCTGAGATGAGTATTTAACACATGTGGATATATAATATGAATATTTGGAGTGAATTATTCAGCTTTGATATCAAAATACAGACATTGTTATTATACCATTTTGGGTTGTTAAATCAGAATCATTCCAGTTTTATTACAAAAAGAATTGCTAATAAAAGAGTTGAAAATCTTCATAAAATTGAAAAACATGCATCACTTTTGTTTTTGGAAGAATTGAATATTTCTCTCCATTGATACTAACTGAGATTCACTTTTTATATTCCTCTGGAGAAATTACCAATTCTGATTTAACCATTTTTATCTAGTTAATCAATGTAATAGTGAAATGCAAAGATTTTTTGGGATTTTCTTTGAAGCAAATGAGGGTATTTGATATATCAATAAATGCCATAAAGCATTTATAATGAAAGGTTTTGTGTGAAATTTGAGGAAACTGAATATTCATTTATCAATATGGCTAAGCATTGATTCAATGACCTATGTAATAATATACAAAACATCTATCACTATAGCTTCCCATATAATGTATTTTTATCATCATTTCTGTATTCCCTTGTTTCTCTACATTTAAACATGAATTTCCTTGCTTGTAAGGTGTGGATATAAAAGTTTGATTAAAAATCAAGTACTTCTCCTGTCCTCAAAATTTGTATAAGGTAAAATATAATTAAAAAAATAGTGTGAAATACTATTTTTAAGAGAAAACACACCAATTTTATTGTTTTTAAATCTCTAAGTATAAAACAACAATATTATCAAGATTTATTGTTTTACCAACAATAAAAATTTATCCAAAAATACTCTACAAGAGATATTTAAGGCTACAAAAGAAATTTCTTCAAGAGAAATTTAAATTTGAATTGATTGAGGAGGAACTGAAAGCAATTAATTAAAGAACAAAGTCTTTAAAAAGGTACTTAAAGAGAAAACATGCCCAAAAGTGACCAGAGTGAATTTGGAAACAAAGTGACAAAGTTAACAGTGATGAGAGATGCTTTAATTCACTTATTGGGTGATTCAAGGGGTAAAAACAATTATAAGAGTTACAAAAAATGATTATAATGATTTATTCACATGGTTAAAAGGTTTGAAGTCATATAAAAAGTGAGGTTGGAACCTTTTATTGATTGGTTTAACAGTGTTTAAGTCAATTATAAAAGGAAAAGATTCTAACATGAAGAGAAAAGTGGGGCAAAGAAGATATTCTTTTTTAGCCATCAATTTTCTTGCTCCAAGAGTAAAATTTACTCTTGTAAGTCGTGAAAAACACTCTGAAAATATAAAAGCCAATTATGGCATCATTGAACCCTGGTTTAGGCCAAAAAGGGCTGGTTTTAGCCATTTTAGACCCTTAAATCAGCCATTACTATAGTAATACCTGGTCTAGAGCCTTTAAAGCACGGCAGAATGTGTTTAAGAGAAGTAGAAGCCAGTCAAAACTGTTTTTACTACAATCTTTGTAGCTTAAGGGTAGTTTTACCCTCTTGGAAACAGATAAAACTGCGCTGGTTGGTATCAAAACCTCATCATCAATTGAGTCACAGACCCTGTGACTCAATTCCAGGCCAAAAGTGATGAACGTTTGCATGGATTTTGACATCTCATGCCTTTCAGCAAGGATTTTGGGGGTCTGCCTCCATCTTAGGGCTAGAATTCCTTTCCCCCCAGATTTAATCTTTCCAATTTATTTTTTCTTTAATTCCTCATCATGTAGTACATTTGTAATTTACACGTGCAATCCAATTGAAATTTTACAGTACAAAACTGTAATAATTGATACCCCATATGTAAATTACAGTTCACTTATGTAATACACATGCACATTTTGACATTTTGATTAAAAATACTTCAATTCCTCATGGCTTCTAAGCTACCCAAAAATTGATGGTTAACACCACATGTGATTTGAATTAAATCAATGTTTTGTGGACTTTCAACTTTTATACAGAAAATACTAAAAACTTAATTTAAGCTTATTTAGAGTTGAGTTACAGAAATTTTACCCAGAGGTGACCCCACCTTATTTTTTATGAGGAATCCAATGGTGAAGTAATTTCCTTAATTTTATTTATTGGAGAAAAAGTTATAATATTTTTTATGAAACTTTTCACCAAAATTATTTTAATTTCATTAATTTTAATAAAAATTCATTTTTACTTAATTTTTTCTAGTAAAAATGCATTTTCATAATTTTAAAATTTGATGTAATGCTTATTTTGAATTATAATTAAATTTTCTATTTTTGTATATAAATTGGTATTTTTACTTTAACTTTTTTTTTGATAATATAAACAAATTTATTTTATTTATATTTGTATCTTATTTTATTATTTGTGGTCTTTTGGGTATATGAAAATACCTCTAAGGCTCACATTGCTATTCAACCAATTTTTGAGTGATTAGAATGTAGATGGAGATATCTCCATGAACTGGTAAACTTGAAATTTTATATTAATTTCATGGGTGGATAGATTTCAGTATTTAAACATATATGTTTTACTCTCTAAATACTAAACAATGAAAAAGTAATATATTCAAAAAATAATTCAGAAATTAATTTTGAAATTTATCTATAGTAATATTCCCCCAAATTTACATGGGACCCCTTTAAAGACTCCTATTCAAAATTTGATTCAAGTTAAGAAAAACATTTAATGGAAATTGGGAAGGATTACAAACCTCAGGTTAATGAACAATTGAATTGAATATTCTCAAATAATGGTAATTCCATATAATATTATGGAAAAACAACTGGTAGAAGTTTGTTATTTTAATAAATTAATTTCTTAAAAAATATATATAAAGCTTTTGGTAAGTGTTGGAATCTGTCATTTCTTTGAAAAATTTAAAAATAACAAAACACTGATAAGGTGAGAATAACCACCTGTTCATGAAATATAGTTAATCAGATTATACGTAAAGATCTTTCAAGTGGTTTTGAAAGATAAGAAGAGAAAGTTTCTTGTTCTTATTTTCTATTTATTTGCAATGAAAGGGTCACAGAACTTCCCAAGATGGCATTAAATAAATGGAGGATACATAAATAAGCTAGAAACCTTTGTGAATTAATCATGAAGTGGCAAAAATATCAGCTCAGAGGCATGTCCACTCAGAATCAAAACATTTTCAAATTATTCAATTCAAATTATAACAAGTTGACCATTTCATTGACACTGTCATTGTGAGATTTTGATAGGAATCTGTGAAAAGAATCTATTGTAAAAATTTTAAGCCCAGAAATGAATGTTCTTTTACAAGAAATAAATTTATCATAGGATTGAATAATGGAAGATATTATTTTATCAATGAGAATATGACAATAATTTGTAAATATGTCTATTTGAAAATTCAATTAAAGTATGTTAAGAATTTCAAAAGTAGAAAAAATATAATTAATATGAATTTTCTTGATATTTGACCAGCATTAAAGGGAAATTCAGTTTTTAGTATTCTTTTAATCTAATAACATGATTTATGGGAAGATAGCTCTCAAGTGAAATGGTTTTGATTTATTGAAATATAAAATCATATTTATTTCTCATTAATATTATTGAAAATAAATTAAGCTCAAAATATACTCCTATTTGTTTTTCAAAACATTTTTTGAAGAAGAAATATTATTTAGTTTTATTGTTGAAAGAAAAAACAGAAACACAAAAAACACAAAGAATATTTTCAAAAACGATTTTTAAGAAATTAATCCATCCAAAATGATAGTGCTACCCCAAATCAATGAAGTAGAAATATATTCATTATAGTTTCATTGCATTTTCTTTTATTATTACAATCAAGTTTTTTTCATATTTGTGAGAGAAAAGCACTATCAAGAACTCAATTTATCACAGTTTAAAACAGCTTTCTCATTTGTTCATTTCATTTTTTTAGTTTTGTTGTCCATGTTTTATTGTGATGTGTAATTCTGATTTTTTAATGACTTTTGCTTGTTGGTGTTCCCTTTTCAATTTTAGTTAGTTTTTCTTATAGTTATAAATTGCTTTTCATTTTATTTCATGTTTGGTTTTTCAATGAAAATTGCAGTAGCAAGCCTTTACAAGGACTACTACTGTAAAGTATGCTTATGTAAAATTGTCAATGATTCTCAAACATATTACATAAGAGGACTTCAAAGGACATTTACTTTAGTTTCCAGTGGGATTTACATATTTCTTCCAGTAGCAGGTCCTTTATTACATACAGACCACTGCTTCTCTTTAAAAGTGAGGAATAACACCTTCCAAAGAGCCAGAGGAAGGGAATTTCTATTCAAAAAAGATAAAAAATTTTGTTGATAGTAAAAAATGATAAAATCATTTAATCATAAATATTAATGAGAGAATGCAGATGATAAAAATAGTACTTAATTTCCAGGCTTTCAAACCAATAAAGAAAAAAAATATACAAATTTCTTTTAAATTTGGGGAATAATTTTTTTCAAAAATATTTGGAAACCTCTCTGTTCCTCTTGAGGCTTCAGTACTTAAGAGATATAAGAAATTTTTTTTCATCAGTTCAGTTCCTTCAAAGGGGGATTCAGTTGAGAAAATCGTATTTTGATATCTGTGAGCCACTTTTTGAAGAATAAAGAATAGTTCATATTTCCACCAAGTAATCATAAGTCATAATAAAAGACAGATAAAGGCTTTATTGATTTTTAAAACTGGTCTTTAATTCTTCTTACCTTTAAAAAAACAGAATTTCTTTAATTGAAATCAAATTTTTAGAGTCAATGTTTTATCTCAATAAATGTTAATTTGATGAAAAGAGAAATGGGAAGAGTTTACATATAGTAATTCATCTACTTACTCAGTAAATTTGAAAAAAGGAATAAAGTATTAGAGATTCTGTAATATTCCATTTGCTTGGAATATCTTGAAATAATAACAAACATTTGAATATTGGGTCCAACCTAGTTCACAAGAAGGGTTGAAGCTTATTGTAGGATGGGTCCATGCTTATTTCCAATTGCAAAAAATGCTGTCAGGTGTAGCCATTTTTCTCATGGTGAATAGTGATACAAGATGCTTCAGCTGTATAAACATTTTCTGTGAAAGGCTTGGATTTCTGCATCTTGGAATCTTGCAAATATATAAGATCCATAAATTCATTACTATATTGTGGCAAGTGAGTATACACCTCTGTGATTTAAAAGGACAAATTTATGTTTTCTATACTAAGTTAATCTGGTAACTCTTCTTGTTAAGAAGGTTCAGACTCACTTTCTTATACAGTAAATTCATTGTTTTCCTTTCTGTCTTGAGTTTTTTCAAGTTCTATCTCATGAATATTTGTTTTCTCAGGAAACGTATTAGCTAAATGATATTTACTTCCAAATTAATGAAATTTTAAAGGAGCCTTGTGTTGTAGCTTATTTTGCCTTTCTCTAGAAATTTGTTTCTAGCTGGTCTTATTGTCCATTGGGGCTTTATACCAAGCTTTATCAATTTTTGTTCTGGTAGTGATTGTCTTCCATGGAATTAATATAATCTTCTCTAATGAAAGGCTTGATTAATATTCTTCTTATAGCATTACTCAGGTCACCACCACATTTTCTTGATATCCTTTTATGTAATATTTTTTCAGACATATAAGGATGAAGGGAAGTTGATCTGTCCTTCTGGTTAATAAACTGGGACATAGGCCTGTCCCTTCCAATAGTAAAAATTGATTTGTCAAAATAATTTTCCCTTTTAAATCTCCAAAAGTAATTAGCTCAGTTGGAAATAAATTTTTCTTTCCACCAAGGTCAGGAGTATTTACCATGATCTTGTCTCATTTTATAATACCATTTAATATGGAGCTTATGTAATTGAATGGAAAATTAAAGTATTCTTGTAATATACCAATTGTTTTCATAAATTAAATATGATTATAATCTCATTTACCACTGAAGAAAGGCCATTTCTCTATTGTTGTAATGTCTACAAAGTTAAAAGAAGTTTCCACCTCTGAATTACTTGAATTTTCTTGACGATGTAAATCATTGTTATTCAATTTCAACAGATTTTTCTCTAGAGTTTGTGATGACTGTCTTGGTATATTTATTTTCAATAAGATACTATTAATACTTCCTTAAATATCTTATTTGAACTCAAGTTTTCTTTATCAATTTTTTACAATTTTTCTTTGAAAAAAGCTGCTTTGTGACCAGTCTAATTTTCCAAGTTTTGAACTTTTATTCCTAATTCTTTCATTTTTTAGTACTAAAAAATAGAACTATAATCTGGGTGATCAAAAAATGTAAATTTAGATTCTATCCTCTCACAAATATGTGTCAAAGACAAATATTGTCATTACTTACTTTTTCCATACCCATAATGGTCTTTTGTGACTGTCTTACTTGTAAAACCTCTCTACTAAATTTCTGTTGAATATACTGAAAATTGTTAAGCTTTATCAAAATATCTTTATGACAAGTTTCAAAGTAAGATACAAGCTTTGAGAAATATATTTATTTTGGGAATGGTTAATTAATTTTTTTCTTCTCCTTGTTTTTAAATTCCATTAAAATTCTTTCCATATTAAACACATCTTCCATCACTGCCATTTCTTTGTAATTCTGTAATTCTGAAGGTAAGGCTTGCTCCATTTGGACTTTCCCTTTGCAAGACATTAAAGCCCATCATTGAGAAAGCTCCTGCATCTTTTCTGGGTACAACAAACTCTTCACCTGAATTTAAGAGGAAAATTTCCCTATCCACACTCTGGGAAGAAGTTTCCACTGCTTCTGCTTTGTGGAAATAAACCAGTTCTTGTGCTGAGACTTGTATATCTCTACTGCTGATGCCTGGAAGTTTGTCAGCTCTTAAAGCAGAAATAGAAGTTATGTAAGCTTTAAGACTCTCAAGAGTAGTTTTAAAGGTGCTGTCTAACCTTTAGGAACTAATGGAAGCTCTAGCCTCCGTGGTTTGTGCCTCTCCTCTGGGTTGGCATTCTTGTCTTTTGGATTTATTACTTAAATTTCCTGGTCCAGATCCATTTTATTGGATTGAGTAATTGCCTCAACTTCTAGTAAGAGTCATCTCAAGTCCATTTAAAGAAAACCTGACTGATAAATGGGTAAAATTCACCTTCTGGACTGTTAAAGGGTTCTTTTGTAAGTAAACCTCTTGGTCTTGCAATTGTTTTACTTCAAACACTTGCCTCTGAGATGCTAGAGTCAGAAGAGATTTCTCTGAAAGATTAAAGTAGAATTAGAATAAAGGTTAATTCATGAAAAGGAAATAAAAATAAAAAACACACAATAACTCAGCTTTTTGAATAAAATTGTTACAAAGGAATTTATGATAAATACTGTCAAAAAAAGAAAATTGTGTGAAGAGTAAAAAAAATTTTCTTAATTAAGGATTCATAATTCTTTCATTTTTTTGATTTTATTTTTCATTCTCTTGAGGAAATGATAATTAGACAATTTGTAAGCTTATTAATAAAAATCATATTATTATCCACTTTATACTAGAGTAGCTCAAAGAATAAATTTCAAGTGTGTGATGTGAAAAAACCACTAGTTATACAATAAAGATTTATTTTAAATAAACAAAAATTGTATTTTCAAAAGCAATATTCCTCAGAAAAATAATTTTATCAAAATTAAAAGGATTATTTATGAAGGACAAGTCCCAAAAAATCCAAAATTCAAGTAAATATGTCAATTTTACATCAAAATAGAGTAAAATAGGGTCTAGAATGAAGTTTATGTCCCAAAAATTGTTTAAAATGATGACCCGAACCCCAATTGTAATATTTGTCCACAAAACCCTCAATAATATGAATAAAAATCAAGAGTACTATTACTTTCCTCAAAATAAAATATAATATAATCAAATATTATAACCAAAAATATAAATATGATTATTATTAATAGTAATTAATTTCATATTGAGTAAAAATTATTAGACCAATGGATATTATTAAAAGACGTCAATAATTATATATAAGATTAATATAATTATTCTATTATTATCATAAGTGACTGAAAATAATATTAAAAAGAAGTGTAAAGCTCTTAATGAGACAATCACATGTTAAAGATATTAATATTGACCGCTTATAAATAAAATGAGTATTAACTATACAAGCAATATTCACACACAGAGATAATTATTGTAGATAAATTCTATCAAAAAAACTTACATTAGATAAGAAGTATATAGAGTATTTGGAGCAAAAGTTCCTTATAATATTGATTTAATACAATAAGTCAAATACAAGAGTTATAGTATCAAATAGTGTTTATAAGTTGAAAACAATTAAAAAACTAATAATTTATAAAGAAAAAACATATTTCATTATAAAAATAAGATTTGAAGATTTTTAGAATAATTTATGCACCATAAAGGATATTTAAAACAATGATTTTATATGATAAAATAACTCATTTGGTTATTAAAGCAATATAATCTGCATTGTATTATTTTCATTCTTTATCAAAATTCATAAAGAATGGAACAACTTAAGAATTATTTTTAATAAAAATATTGTATAATTAATAAAGTTTTAACTGTTTAAATGTCTAATTGAAGTTTCTTGAATGATGATGATAGAAAAAAAAATGATTTAAAGACTCCTTTTATGCCTTCATAGAAGCTCAAGTGATTAATAATGGATATGCAGGGTGTTGTAAGATCAAAAACAAAAAAAAATTAAAAATAAGGTTTTTAAGGTAAGGTAGCTTTTTTCATTTCAATTTAAATTTCCCTGTCTTATTATTGACTTCAAGTAGCTTTAATTGTCATTCAATCTTATTATATTCAGTTTTAATATAAAATTAATTTGTGTATATTTGATTTCATCACATGAACAACTCATAAATAAAATTTTAATTAGGATTTTCATTCAATTTCAAAGAAATCTTCATTTTCTTGAAAAATAATTAGAAGAGGTATCTTCAAGGAAAAACACCAAAGAATCTTTCTGATAAAGGATAATTCAAACTCAATGTATACACAGATGAAATTCATTTGTAATATGTGTGATATTTACAAGTAAATCAATTTAGAATTGGATTTTCTATAAAATTGTGAATTTATTGCTAATTTTTCATGTAGATATAGCTATAAATACTAAACATCAACTATTGATAAGGTATAAATGGCTTTAAATTCAATTTTAAAATAATTTAAGCTTTGAAAGTTCTTAAAAACTTTCTTAAAATCCTGCATATAGGGATTTACCCCTTGGAAGCTTGTCATTCCTGTCCAAAAGAGGAATAAACGAGTTGAAAATTTCATGTTTAATGAAAGTCTAATATTAAAATCTGAATAAGGTTGGATATCCTTCAATACAGGAGGAAAAGCCTATTTGGGCTCTTGTAGATCCCAAAAGTTGGTTACCCTGGATCTTTTTGTGTTTTTCCATTTGTCCCACCTTTTTGTGGAAATTTTGTCAATTTATTTATTGAAAGCTATACGATGGCTTTAAGCCAATTTGAATTGATCTCACACAGGACTCACAGACTGTATGCAAAATCATTAGTCACTTCAGTAGATATAAACACTACCACAACTTAAAAAAATTTTTTGTTAGTTTGCATAAACAATATGTGACTTTAAGATAAAGCTTAAAAGTAACAATTGAAAACTTTTAATAAAACTTATTAAAGTGTGCAATTGTACTGTTAGATTATCAAGCCTTCCAATAAAAGGGAAAGAGCTATTTTTGGGTATGAAACCCTATGGGTATAACCTAGGTTATTTTTGGTGTAGAATCCAAAAATGACATAATATTTGGAGCTGTTGTAATAAAAAATAAATTTATACTTTTTTTTTGTTTTTTGGCTTGAAGCTTATTTTATAAATCTGTTTATGACTAAATCAAATGTATAACACCTCTTTTTAGCCTCATGGGTATGTGATACATACCTCACAAGCCCACACCCAAAGTCTAGCTTTCTCTCAAAAAAAAATTCATTTGTTTTCTTTATGTTTCAAAACTCATGTTGAAATAATAAAATAGAACTCATATTTATCCATAAATATTTATATTCATAAAAAATAACTCCTGTTAAGATATACACCCAAACTCATGAAAATCCAAAGAATCAGAATTTCAAGAGTTTACTCAAGGGTAAATGGTCTTAGGAGAGAAACAGGCCTTTCAAGATGAAAAGGGGTGGAATCTGATTAGAATAATTCTTCATTATTTTGCACTTCTTAGTTATTCTGAATGAAGCCCCAGAATATTTCTCATACAGTATAGATATATATAGAAAATGAGCTAAGTAATCAATCACAAGATAGATGAAAAAAATAAACATCTCACATTTAATATCACTCATTTTGTCTTATACTTCATAATTATTTTACAGTAGATTATTTTATAACCCATAAATTTTGGTGAGAATATTTTAGAATGGGTGAAGAAAGAATTTTCCAAAACCCATGTACCCTCCTTGGAATTGTTTAACTTGACTGTGCAGATTTCCTTGATCCATTGTGAAATCCCATGTTAATATAAGATTTAAGTTTCCTAAATTATTTCTATGTCTCTGGGATCATTTAGAATCCCCAGTGTTAAAATTGATGAAAAAATAGTTGATTTAAAAAATGAACCAATATGATTTCAGGTTCAAATACCAAAAAACTTTAAAAGAAATTAATCTTGTATCCTTTGGATAGGTCATAATTGATATATTTTTCTAGCATGGATGAATTGAGTTTCCAAGTACCCTTTTTAAGTCTCTAAAGTCTCATTAAAATGATAAGACTCTTTTTCAGGTAAAGGCAATGTGTAAGTTTAAGGTGTGAATATGAAAGTTTGACTAAATTCAAGTACTTCCCCTGTATTCAGAAAAGTCTTTAAGGTAAGATTAAGAAAAAATAGTAATTTCAAAAGCTGTTAGAGGAAAACACACCAAAAGCCTTGTTTTTAAATTTGTTGATATGAAAAAATAATGCTATAAATATTTATCCAAAACTTCTCTACAAGAGAATTTTCAATTGGAATTAATTGAGAAAAGAAATGAAAAGAATTGATATGAAAAAAGAGACACTCAAAATATTTTTACAGACAAAAAATGCCCAAACATGAGATAGTGGAGTTGGAAACAAATTGACAAAGCTAACAGTGTTGAAGGAATTCACTTCTGGGGTGGTTTAAAATTAAAAATAATTATAAGCGTTATAAAAAATGGCTATGGTTATTTTTTGATGTGGTTAAAAGGTTGAGAATGATTTAAAGTTTCTGGTTTCAATGTTTCATTTATTGGGTTAACAGTGTTCAAGCTAATTATAAAAGGAAAATATTCTAACATGAGGAGAAAAGTGGGGAAAAGAAGAACTTCTTTTATAGCCACCAATTCCCTTACTCCAATAAGCTGTAAGAATCATACTGATAAAATAAAAGGCAATTATGGAATCATTAAGCCCTGTTCTGGAACAAAAAATGGCTGGTTTTAGCTTTTTTAATCCCTTAAAACAGCCATTGGTATTGTAATGGTTAGTTTATAGCCTTCAAAACACGTCATAAGGTGTTTAAGGAACCTCAAAACCAGTTAAAACTGTTTTTATTAAGTTTGCTATGACTTCAGGGTAGCTTTACCCCATTGGAAGCAGTTCAGGATGCCCTGATCTGTATAAATTCTCCATCATCAATTGATTGATGGACCTTGTGACTCAATTCCGGGCCAAAAGTGATGAAAATTTGAATGAAGTTTGACATCCAACACCTTTCAGAAGATAATTTGGGATTTTCTGAAACCATTAGGGCCAATATTCCTTTTCCCCAGGAATTAATCTTTCCAATTTATTTCTTCTTTAATTACCCATTATATACTATACTTAAAATTTACACATGTAATTCAATCAAAAAATTACAGTACACAACTGTGAGTATTGATTCCACATATGTAATAAACATTTACATTTTGACATATCAATTGAAAATACTTCCATTCCCCCTCATATTTAAGCTACACACCACACCTCAATCTCAACACCAAAATTGATGGGTAAAACCACGCATTAAGTCATGATTTTGAGGATTTTCAGATTCTCATACAGAAAGTATTAAACACTTAATTCAAGTTTATTTAGAGTTGAGTTACAGAATTTTCCCTCAGAGGTGACCCTACATTATTTTTTATGAGGAACACAATGGTGAATTAATTCTCATATGTTTATGTATTTGACAAAAGTTATAATAATCTACTTAACTTTTTTCCAAATTATTTTCTTTCTAATATTTTTGATAAAAACTTACTCTTAGTTCATTATTTCAAGAAAGAATATATTTTTACTTTTTTAAGCTTTCATGAAAATTCATTGTTAACTTTTCATTATGAACTTTATTTTTATATTTATATTGAGATTTTTCTCTTAGCTTAAAAAACAAAACTGTTATTTTTAATTATAACTGATTAACTTTTTGTGGTATTTTGGGTATATGAAAATATCTGTAACACAACATGCTTTCCCTCTAAAAAAATAATATTACTTTGTAATATACCTTTTTCTCCTTTCCTGCTAACCATTCATCTTCAAAGCTGGGATCACTGTATCTGGAAAAATATATCCTCACTTTCTTAGTCCTCATTTTTCTTTCTTTGAGAGCTTTGGTTATTTTCTTGATACCAGATGTTTTGACAGGAAGTATATTTTGATGAGTTTTATTCCTACAGGGGAATTTGTCAGAATCACCAGATTTTCAAGGTTTCATCAAGCTTACTGGAAATGTAGAATACTTATTACTAAGCCTTTCAGATGATTTTAAATGAAAAACATTTTCTACAAGATGGAATATAATGAAAAAAGGTTCTTAAATGGATTCATTAATATTTTTCAATCCTTTGATGTTATAGAAGTTGGCAGTGGATGTAAGGACCAGGTCTCCTACCTTAAAGTCCATAGTAGCATGTGACATATCCCATCTGTCCTTGTAATATTCCAAATAGTCCTCCATGCATCTTACTTCATGCTTCCTAGCACTTGCTAGCATTCCCTTGAAGCTATAATATGTGGGATGTATCTAAACAAAATACTCTGTCAAAGAGTCATGGGATAGTCTGGGATTCCATCCTTTTTCCAGAATATCAGCAGTATGATTTTTACTGGAATGAATAGATAGTTTATATGCTAGTTTAAGATGAGGTAGAAGGGTACACCAATTGTTGGTGAATCAATCACAATCCTTGAGCTATAAAGCATATTCACAAAATCTTCTGACAATTTATTTAAAGGTCTGTATCATTCTTTCATCTAAGCCATCAGCCTGTGTGTGGTAGTCTTTAGAGAAGTATAATTTTCTCTTGAATAATTTTTGAATATTTGTCCATAATACTGAAGTAAACTTTAGATCTCTGTAGCTAATATTATGGGTAAATCTACCAGTCCATGATATTACTCTTTTTCATATTAGCAAAGCTGTATCAATGGCTGTGTAATATTTGTGAAATGGTAAAAAGATTGTATTTTTGCTAAATATTTGAACAATCACTAGGAAGAAACTATAGATTCTATCCACCCCTTGTGGTAGACCAGCTACCCAATCAATATGGAAAATCTCCCAGGTTCTACTGGGATCTTGGATTGTTATCATATTTCTAGTGGATTTATTGGCTTTCTTACACCTTTCACAGGTCTTTTAATATTCTCAAACATCTTTTTGCCACATTTGCCACCATATTAAGTTATTAATATTCTCTGTTTTCCTATCCTCAGAAAGGTGTCCCAAGAAGGAGCCATCATGGCATTCTTTAAATAAAAGATTGATTAAGGACCTATCTACAGCTGTCATAACAGAGGTTTTCTTTGTTCTATGGTATATTATGCAATTAAGAACATTAAATATTCCTTCATCATATGAATTTTTCCATATTTAATCCAAGAAATTTATCAAGGAGTTATCTTGAAAATATTAACTAAGAAATTGGCATAAGATTCTTGAATTCTTCTCTTGAGTATAGCTGCTCCTTACCTCTTCAAGGAAGGTAGCTTTTATGTCTGTAACACTGCTTCCTTCTAATGGGATTTGTGTAAAAGCTTCTTTTGGAACATTAGCAGGATTTTCAATTTCATTTGGTAATGGTGATCTCCTTAGTCCATCTCAAATTTTGTGAATATTACAATCTTTTTGTAAAATGATCATATTGCCTCTATATTTCTGTATGGCTATTTGCCATCTGAGAATATTTCTGTTGGGGGTTTTAAGGTCAATAAGTTATTTAACAGCAGTAAAATCTCTTATGACTTAAAATACACGTCCTTCAAGAAATTGATTGAGTTTTTACAAGGTCCAAACAAGACATACAAATTTGGTTTAACTTTCTCCATATCTGGATTCAGTTGGTTTGATTTGCCTATATGTAAAACATATGGATGCTTACACAGGTTTGTCATTGATAATTTAGACTTGATGAAGTGCAGTTCCTGGCCCATCTCCTGATGCATCAATGCAAAGCTTCAAGGGCAGTTTAAAGTCTGGCATCAATGGGAGTTGAGAAGTCGTTGAGGTTTGTCTCAGGGACTAAAAAGCTTTGACTTTATCCAAATAAACTTCATATACTGTCTCTGTATAATACAGTTTATGAAGAGGTCTTTCTATGGATGAAAAATTTTTGTTATGCTTCCTTTAGTATCCTTAATACCCTAAAAATGACAGGATTCTATTTTTGTTCTGGGAATTAGCCTTTGATAGGACTGCTGCAAATTTATTTTAATCTATTCAAAGGGATAGACCAGATACCAAATGTCCTAGGGCTTTGAGTTCTTTGAATACAAAATGACAGTTATTTGAAGAAATATTCCTATTTACTGATTGGATTTTCCCCAAAACTATATATAATCTAGATACATGCTCTTCCCAAGTCTTAGAATGAAAAAGAATTTTATCAATATAAATGATGAACCATCTGAAGGTTCTTCATAAAAGTCCTCATTAATCATTCTTTGGAAGTGTGAAGGTGCATTTTTGATACCAAAAGGCATCTCCAATTATTCATACACTCCGAAACGGAAAATAATTCTCAAGTACTTCCTTTCTCTTAGTGTCACCAAACTCTGGTGGAATACCTTCAGGGAATCTAGAGATCTCATGTACACTTCTTGAGAGAAATGAGTAAGGGGAGTTTGGATATTTGGTATGTGATAACTTCCTGGGACAGTGTAGGTATTATGTGCTCTAAGATCTCCAACTATTGTGAATTTCCCATCATGCCATGCCACTATTCTTGGTTTAGCTACTTCTACCTATTCATTGTGGCCAAAATTTCTTGTTACACTAAGGTTCAAGAGTTATTTAATGAAACAATTAAGGGCTTCTCTTGATTTTGGGCTTGAAGGGTATGCAGGATCTCTTAAGAGTGGTGAGTAAGGTCTCTCAAAGTTTAAAATAATATCAGCTTCATATCCAATATTTTCCCTCAAAGGTTTTTAATCTGATGCCAAGGCTTCTTTATGGTCATATAAAAGTGGAGAGAGTTTTTTTGCTTGTATTTCAGTAAGATTAAGACTGACCTCAGATTCATTCATATGTTCTGATTTAAACTTCTCTGAGTCAAAGTTTACTAGTGATAATTTATCTACTTTGATTTGTCTTTTAAAATGAAAAAACATCAATTTCTGATTGTTAATTTCACCAATAGTAAAGTAACTTTCTTTCTTGTTATTTAAATGTATGAAATACATTATAAAATGATCATTTCTAAATATAAAATGGGTACTATAGCAGTTTTCCATAGCAGAAAACTCAACAGTTTATCTTACATTACCATTGATATGTGGGAATATGAAAGTGGTTTCATATATTCCTAATTGTTTCATTTGATTGATTGCACTTTTGACTTTTATACCATCAATTGGTAATAATTGATCTTCAAAATTTAGTACACAATTTTTGAAAAGATATTTTCCAATCAAAGAGACAGAGTCTCTTGGGTCACAGAAAAGCTTAGTGGGCTTGTTATCAATAACCACTTCTGTTTTAAAGGAATTTCCAACTGTCTAATCTTTACCCCTTTTTGGTTTAGCTTTTATAAGCTGTGAAGCTTGAGTGTTTTATAAGTCAAGTTGACTATTACCTAACTGTGGTAAGTCAAAGTAATATTTGATGATGTCAAATGTGAAGTTAATATTTTCTATATTCTTGTAAGACTCAAAAAATATATATGATTTATCATCTGAATTTTCTTCATTAAAAACATCTTTTTTCTAATCAAGTTCTTTTTTTTATGTTAATTTCATTTATTTTCATTCTTTTTTGGAAATCTCTTGGCAAAATTTGGAATACTTTGGATAATGTGGCACTTCCTTATTGTTTTTGTAGAGTTATTTTTGATATTACTAGAATTTGCTTTGGTGTTTTTGTGGAAAGAATCTTGCCAAGGTGTATCAAACCTTTTTTTAAGATTTATCCTACTAGAAGAAATTTTCTTCTAGCTTTGACTTCTTCTGATAAATTAATAGTATCCTCTTCTAAACATTGTTGAGTAGTTCTGATCTTTACAGATTTTTTCAAGACCCTTGACATTGTCACAGAATATTTCTAGGTATCCTCTTTTTTTAAATATTAGGATATGATTCTGTTAGTCTGTCTTTTTGTTAGAAAAACCATGGTAAGGCTCTGTCTCTTTCAGAATTGAGTTTCTAGAGTCAAAGGCTCTTTCAAGCTTCAACCTCTAAGCATAATTAGCCCATTTTTGATGATTTGGGTTTTCCACCCAATCCAGATTTGGTGTCCATGTGCTTATCTCCACTTGATATACCATCTATGACCTGATTTAGTAAGCAAGTTGTTAAATCTTTCTGTTAAAAATCTGTCTGGTCATACAAAGTCTTTTTTGATCATGTAAATACCTCTGATGAATTCCATATGGCCATATTATCCTTCACCACTGAAGTGAAGCCGTTTTTTATGTTTTGTCACTTTTTTCAAAAGTGCTTGACCCATTGATAATTCCAAGCTATGGAGAGAGGTAAAAAATTCACTTTTTATCTGTTAATTTCTCCATCCAATACTTGTGGTTGGAATTTTCTTACACCCTCACTTTTATTTAGAGGTGTAGAACTTCTTGGAAAAGTGTTCAGTAATTGATCATTTTCTTTCATTTTACTGGTATTACACCTTTTTGGCATTTCTGACTTGATGATGGAAACCTTGTATTATATTGATTACCTCAAATTTATAAATTTCCCCTTTGATTTTCATTGCTTTCCATAATTCTTTTTGTGTAGTATTATCAGAAATAATTTGACTCATCCTCATTCTTCAATTTGATACTTCTGCTTGTGAACTATCAAAACGCTTTTTCAGGTTCATTGAGGTGGTATTTAATTCAAAAAACTATTTTGAGATATAATAAAGTATTTTCTTATCATATTCTGTAATTATATTGATGTAATTATGTATTCTTGTCTCAATAATGTCATAGCTATTCCATTTAGAATATTTTTTTTCAATTCTTTCATAATGACATAATCTTTGATCAATTTTGTTTGCAAATAAAGTGTAACTATTTGATGTTTTAAATTTTATTGAGACTTTCTCAAGAAAAATTTATGATTCATTTATTTAGCTCAAACTAAATCTGTTTGTAGCAAGATTGGAAAAGGTTTAAATACTCACCCGAAGTGTAAATCTTCACTTCAATATTCTTATGAATGTTTTGTGGCTTTTTAATTTTGTCAATATAATAAAAAGATTCAAAAGGTGCAAAACCTTTTTTCACAGGTAAAGATCATGGCTGGGACCCAAAATGTAAGGTGTGGATATGAAACTTTGATTAAAATAAAGTAACTTTCCTGTCCCCAGAAAGTTTGTTTAAGCTGAAATTAAGCAGAAATAGTAATTTAAGATTTTAAGAGAAACCCACACCAAAATTACTGTTTTTAACGTTTTTAGTATGAAACAAAAATATTATAAATATTTATTGTTTTACCAACAAACAATAATCTTTTCAAAAATAATATACAAAAGATATCTAAGGCTACAAAAGAAATTTCAATTGGAATTAATGGAGAAAATAACTGCAATAAATCAATATGAGAAAAAAGGCTCTAAGAAAAATATTAAGGGTAAAAGAATCCCACAAGTAACCAGAGTAAATTTGGATACAAAACTACAAAGTTAACAGTGATTGAAAATGCTTTAATTAACTTTTGGGGTGGTTCAAGGGCAAAAATGACTGTAATGATTTTTAAAGTGGCTAAAAGGTTTAAAGTAATTTAAATTTGGTTTTTGGAATATTTTATTGATCCATTCAACAGATTTAAGCTAATTAGAAAACGAAAATGATTCCAACATGGAGATAAAATTTGGTAACAGAACACATTCTTTTATAGCCACCAAGTCACTTACTTCAAAAGAAAAACTTACTCTAATCAGTGTTGAGAACTAAACTGATAACAGAAAAGCCAATTTTGGAATAATTGAACCCTGTTCTGGACCAAAAATGGGTAGTTTTAGCCATTTTGATCATTCAAGCCAGCCATTTCTATAGTAATAGCTTTTTTATAGCTTTCAGAACATGTCATAATGTGTGTAAGAAACCTTAAATCCAGTTAAATTTGTTTTGATTAACTTGACTATAGCTTCAGGGTAGTTTTACCCTGTTGAGAACAGGTCAAACCACCCTGGCCCATATCCAAAACTCATCATCAATTGAGTCATGGACCCTGTGACTCATTTTCAGGCCAAAAGTGATGAAAGTTTGCATAAAGGTTTACATCCCACACCTTTCAGAAAGGAATTTGGAGGAGCTGGAACCCTTGGAGCCAATATTCTTTTCCCCCCAAAATTAATCTGAACAATTTATTTTTTTCTTGCATTACTCATTATCTACTATACTTAAAATTTACACATGTAATTGAATTAAAAAATTACAGTACACAGCTGTGATTATTAATTCCACATATGCAATACATGTATACATTTTGACATATACATTGAAAATACTTCAATTCCTCATGTCTTTTAAGCTACACAGCATACCTCAATCTTAACACAGAAATTGAGGTTTAACCCTCCATGTTAAGCTAAGAATTTTATGATTTTCATACATAAAGTACTAATAACTTAATTTAAGCTTATTTCGAGTTGAGCTACAGAATTTTCACTCAGATGCAATCCCATATTATTTTTTATGAGGAAAACAATGGGGAAATAATTTTACTATGTTCTTTCCTTTGAAAAGAAGATATGATAATTTTGGGTAACCTTTGTCCAAAAATATTTCCCTTTTCATATTTTTGTTGAAAATTCATTTTAGTTCATTATTTCAAGTAAACATATATTTTCACATTTTTAAATTTAATTTAAATCAATTGTTGAATTTTCATTATAAATTTTATCTTTATATTAAAAGATAAAAGTCCTCTTTCTAAATAAAAATTAATTGATTTTTTGTGGTCTTTTGGGTATATAAAAATATTGCTAAGTCCCACAGCAAGTGAGTATATTCAAGGTATACTTTTGAACAAATAAAAATTGAGGTATTGGAAGTGAATTATCCTAGGAATTTACATCTCTTTTATGTTTAGAAAAAGTTTGATTTTAATTAAATAGCTTTGTGGCTTATATCAGAAGCATTTCCCCTTTCTGGGTTCAAGAGTTTCTCAATATACATGCAGTTTTGGTCAGTAATTAGTCCCAACTCTTGCAATAATAGGCTCTCACTTTCAAGAGAAGCCCAAGTCTCAGCCAAAATAAAGTAATTTGGAGCAGCTTGAAGGTTCCAAAGGATTTTGGTACGGGAACAGAAACTATTTATGAATTATTTATTCATTGAGTCCCAGAGAAGGTGGTAAAGCAACATGAAACTGTGCTGTTCAGTTTTATATTCATGGTTTGAGCTGATATTAGTTCTGTATGAGAAAACCTTCAATTAAATAGATTTCTAATAATAGTTATTATTGAATGTGTTGATGATTGCAGAATCAAGTGGCTGGACATTTTCTGTAAAATTAAAATGCCAAAAATCAGAGTAATATTTCAGAGACCTTCTAGTAGTGTTCAATTCCCTTTGGAGCTGGAAAATCAAAGGGTAATTTTTCAATTTTTAGTGAACAGTTTATTTTTCCAGGGGAATACTTCTTTTTAACATATAAATGCAATCATCCATGCTTCAGTGGTGTATTAGTACTTGTAAAATAATTGTAAGCAAGTTTTTTTATTGAAGGACTGTTTTTTTTGGTATTTCCAAGAGCCAATAGGGGAAGGAAATTTGTTTCAGTTGTATTCATAGTTAAGAAATAAGTAGTATGTATTTTATTTCTGTCTATCACTTGTGACTATGAATAAGCAAACCCCATTTAAAGTGTAATTATAGAGGAAATATTAATAGATAATATTCTCATAAAAGAAAATATTTAATTAGAAAATTCATTCATAAAAAACACTAGTTTTATCCTCATCAAATATCTTATTTGTATGAAAGCTGTCTAGGTTAGGACTCAAGCAAGCAGATTAAGAATAAAGAGTCATTGGATTGGTTCCAGCCAATTGGTAATTCTGATTGTGATTTTCAATTAATTTAAATTCCCAAAGGAATTTGGAAAGCCATTGAACAAGTGCAATTACTTGTAGCTTAGGAAGTCTGAGAGCTGGGTTAATTCCTTTGATTTTCTCAATATAAAATTGCTAGTAATAATTAAAGTCTTTTTTATTTATTATTTAATCCATTGTTGAAAAAGAAAATGAATATATTCAAGCTTGACAGGGGTGAATGGCTTGATAGTAGATTATCCATTTTAAATAGATTCCTGACATATCCTATCTTCATAATACAGACAAGCTGTAATGTATTCATCATGGGTGCTCTTCTGAGTTAATAGTGTCCTGGTACTCAGTGAAAAGGCTTATTCAGGGAGGGCTCAAAGGATGAAGAGATGAAAGGTCTCAAGAATATGGCATAGAATTTCAGATAGATAAATCCATGATGAAAGAATAAGTTAAATCACAAAACATGAGATAACCAAACCATAAAAATAAATAGACAAACACAAAATAATCCTGTAGCACGTTTGCAAACTTTTCAGAAAGAAAACAAAGAATAATTAGGATATGGACACCAAAACTACACTCAATAGGTGAGGGAAGGAAAAAAGTGACTTCAGATATTAATAATGTAATATTCTGTGTAATAAATAGAATATAACTATCAATAAATTCAATATATTAAATAAATGGGGGTAAAAATTACAAGTGGGTCAAGAGGGGGTGTATATGTGTGGAACACCAGTCTTGAGCTTGAGTTCTGGAGCCAATGGCTGTGTAAGGCCCACATAATGTTGGAGAATTGAGATTTAATTGGTATATTACTCAGTGTTCTCAAGTGAAATGTGATCATGTATTGGTGTATCCAATACAGTATTCTTCTTATTTAATGTATACAGTATTTGATACCTGTATAGAGTCCAAGTCTGTATTTAATAGAAATTGTTTCTGGCCTTTATTGGTTCCTTTCCTGTATTTTGTGAATTCTCTATTTGGGAGAATATGTATTTGAGCTGTATTGGATTTTTAATTCAACTATTCAATGGACCCCCTTTCCTATTGACAGTGAAGCTTCAATTATACCCTTGATGTCTGTATTTTTGACTGTAACAGATAAATAAAATGATACCCTTACTGCATGTATTCCTTTCCAGATTTCCTCCTTCCTATTTGAAAAGTACATCATTTTGTGTATTTTCAATAAATATTTCATTTATCTTAAACACCATATTCCACATCTTTGGGGATTTATTCAAATTTATCAAGTTTAAAGTCATCCAGAATTTTGGTGGCTAAAGAAATAATATAAAAATTATTGGTTATTAAGAAAAATAACCTTTTTCCATAACAAGTCGCAAACCCTTTTTTTAATTGTGTACCACAAATAATGGGAATATTAAGGATTTTTCAGTAAAATTAGGGCTTAATAGAAAAGATAATTATTGAGCCTATAGAATAAAAAATGAAAACGTTGGAGAATGCGAAGAATTAATGGGTTTTGAAAGGTTCATTTTATATTTTTTGAAAAGGTACTTCATGAAATACTGTGTTATGGAGATTATGGGTTATTCATGAAGGCCTTGTTCCTGTGGAACAAACTGGCCATGGTTGATTTCAGCTTATTAGTATCAGCGGGTATGGTTTAAATGATTTTTGACTGTGATTTCAACAATAAATTAATATGTAAAACAAATACCCACCAATGAAATCGGCCATGGATTGGGTTAAAAGAAAGGAGAAGAGTATAGTTGTGGTATATTATTAATCAAAATAATCTATTTTGAGAAGTCTAGATTGAAATATAAAAATCACTTCTATTGAAGTTCCTGTTTAATGCAATGAATCATTGAATGATTCAAAAGTATAAAAAAAATGAAATTTGGCAAATATAAGGTGAATTCCATTTCATGAAGAAAGGATTTATTTCTGATTCATTTTTTACAAGAACTAAGCATTTCTTTGAATAAAAATATATGAGGGAGAAAGGGAAGGATAAATATAACTCCAGAGCTTGTCTAGAGAGATAAAAAGTGCATATAAAGCTTCTTATTGGAATATTACAGGGAAATTAGGAATAAATAAGAGTGATTTGAATTCAGATGATAAATATGAAAGAGGCCTAATTTTTTTCAAATTGGATGTTATTTCATGTAATATTATACAATTTATTTCCCATATTTGAGATGAATGGTTTTTTATTTTTAAAATTGATTGTTGAAAATTTATTTCTGAATTCAGTTTTGTGTTTTTGGAAAGAGATAAATTAATTTTTCACGGAGAAAAGGAACTACATAATACAGGAAGTAATCTAGATAAAGAAGTGAGTTCCAAAAATGGGAAATAAAAGAGTCATAAATGGAAAAATATAGTTGTGATTATCAAAGAGAAAAAAAGGATAAAAGACACACTATGATTAATAAATGTTAGCCGGCTAATCATTCTAGAATAAGATTGAAAAGAAGGATTATTCTCTATAAGTAGACTTATTTGCAGACCATTTTATTACTTCTTGTAAATAGCAAAAGAAATAATAAAAGCTTTTACTCAATTTATTAGCAGTTTTGCTTAGAAGAAATTATCATTCTTAAAAAACTTCAAGAAATTATGAGTACCCAGTCTACAAGTACCAATTATTGACAGTCTATATGGATAAACCAGACAGTAATCAAAGAATAATCCTGAAAGATGGAAGCTATGTAACATGCGTTACTGATTTTGAAGTAGAATTACATGAGATATGATGATGGAATTTTATAGATGTAACTTATAGTGTTATAACAGAAGAAAAGAAGGACATATCATATTGTCTTATAATGAGACATTTAGATGAATAAATGTTTTTCATTTTTAGGAAAAAGAATTTCACAAATAAAGAAAGGGGAAGGCCAAGAATTATGGGAAATTCTTAAAGAAAAATATTTAGGTTCTGGAGCTCAAGAACAAGGAATTGTGTTGGATAAATTCCTTGAGCTCAAGTTAAAGATCTGGACCCATGGATTGATGACGTTTGAACCACCACCAGACGTATTGCATGAACAGGAAAAGTTTTTAATAATTCCCTAGTAACTAGACTGGCAATTAGCACACTACCCCACAAATATGAGGCATTAATAAGAATACTAGCGTATGGAAACCAATATCCAACAATTTAAGAAATTATCATTAGTGTTGAGAAGACTAAGCTTTCTTTCAAGCAAGAAATGAGGAAAAACACAAAGTAGCACTAACAGCTTATCGAGGAAATAATCCATCAAATTTTATCGGTTATTCTTGCGGAAAACCTAGCCATATAGCAAAGCATTGTTGTAATGAAGAAAAAAAGGAAGAGTTATCAATCAAGAATGAAAACTACTGAGGATAATAGAGGAGAAGATGAAAGTATTTCATTCATTTCAATAGACAGATTGAGGCTCAAAGGAGAGGCACTTATTTAAAATTTCAAAAAAATACAATTGTTAACTATGGAGCAAGTGACAACATTTTTTCGAAGAGAGGACTTTAGTCATTTCGAAACAAGTAATGGTGGGGTGCAGATTGGTCAAGGAGTGAAAATATCTATCCAAGGAAAGGCCGAAGTCATTAAGTATTCCAATGGAAAAAAACTGGTATTCAAAAATTTTCTGTATGTTCCAGAATTCCCATACAACCTTATTTCATTGGCTCAAATATGTAAAAAAGATGTATAATTAAAAAAGTTGATAAATAATACTTTCAGTGTCTCGAAGATTAAAAAGGAAATATGTGGTGGAAAGATTAATAATGAATTGTTGTAAATACACTTTGATTAAAATCATGCATTATTAAGTGAACATGAACACCTTGGACACCTTGGGTCAGAGGAAGAATGCTAACCTTGTCATTTCAGGAAGGATACTAGATAACACTTCAAAAATAGGATGGATCAAACAGAGATACCAATTGAATACTTGTCAATTGCTTTAATGGTATCCATCAATCCTAAATCTCTGGGTGGCTCCAAGTACATTTTTGTAGTTTTCAATACCAGAACACGCGTCTCCTGGGTCCAAATGTTAAAGGAAAAGTCCTATTCAAAGAAAAATATTATGAAAATAATCCATCTTATTGAAAACCTATTTGAGATCCATGTAAAAAGAGTAGTATGTGATGGTGGAGAAGAGTTTCTAAATCACATTTTTAAAATAGTTTTGTGAAGAAAGAGGAATAATCTTAATAATTACCAACCCATAAACCCCTCAATATATTGAAATAGCTGAAAGAATCAAGTTGACACTCATGGAAAAAGCCCAAACACTAATTTCAGATTCAGTTTTTCCAAAGGAGTTATGGGAAGAATTAGTTGATGCAAGTAATATCTGTGGGTAGGAGTATCTGAAAAAGAGGCAAGCCCATATGAAGATTTATTCAACACAAAACCCAATCTTAATGGAGCTAAGTTTCTTGGATGTAGATCCTATGTGAAATCAAGTTTTTAAAAACAAAATCTGGATGAAAGATCAGAGAGTGGTTTTGAGTTGGATATGAAAAGGAATTTAGAGTTTATAGTATTCTTATGGAAAATACTCACACAGTAATGAGGATTTGAGATGTGATTTTTGTTCAGGATAGGTTCCCCTACAAAGATGTGTAAAGACAAAATGATAAGAAAATTTCACACAAAAAAAATCTTGATGAACCAATCGGAACAGCCACAAATACAACATCGGAGGAATAAGTCAAACAGCCTCCAAAACACACTAACAATTCTCAAGAAAGACAGCCATCAATAATAAAGCTTAGAAATACACAAACTAATAATGAATCCAATTTTAGGCAACAATCAGAACAAGGTGTTCCTGTCACAGGGGCTCTTCGAAGTGAAGAGGGCCTGGCACTCAGTAAACTGGAACTCACTTATGGAGGGCTCAAGGATAGGATAAGGAAAGATACACTTAAGAGTGTAAGGGATGAATTACTATAATAAAAGTATGAGAAGAAGCAACAAAGAAATAAGAATAAGAAATAGAAGAGCCAACCACAAACAAGTCCAAGTCTACTGTTTCAACCTGTCAGAATGGAAAGAGAAGGGTTAATAAGGATATGGCCACCCAGCTCATACTGTACAGGCAAAGAGAAAAGGCAAAGACTAACTTAAGATTAAATAATTATAATACCCAAATAAGGATAATAATAATTATAAAATAATAAATAAGCTAAATTAATTAACGGGGGAAAAATCCCCAGGGGGGAGAAAGAGGGGCTGGTATATGTGAGAATCACCAGCCCTAATCCAGAGGAAGAATTTTCATGAGAAAGATTGATTATTGAATTGAGTCTGGCCAATACAGGTCCTGTACAGCTGTACAGAACCTGTACAAGAGGTGTGGTGTATTTTGAGTGATCATACAGTTTCATACTGGTGTATTGAAACTGTGAGCCTGTGAGGTATGTTTAACATACCCATAAGACCACAAATGATTTTATAAACAATTAAATTTGTCTTAAACAGACTTTTTAGTTGAATTTAAAATAAAAAATAATAAAAAATAAGTATAACTTTTTTTTGGATAAACAAAGTTATAATTATTATGTCATTTTTGGATTCTACACCAAAAATAACCTAGGGTACACCCATAGGGTGTTATACCCAAAAACACTTATTTCTTGTGTTATTAGAAGATTTAAGAATCTCACAGTACTAATGTAACTTTTTTAACATCTTTTTAATTGTTAAATTTAAGCTTAATTAAGCTTAAATTTAAAGTTACATAAGGTTTATGCAACTTTACCAAAATTTTAGTTAAAATTGAGGTGTGGTGTATATTTACTGAATTGGCTAAGGATTTGCCATACAGAATGTAAATCCTGCGTGAGCTCAATTTAAAAGGGTTTAAGGCCATAGTATGGCTTTAAATAAATAAGAGGGCAAAATCCACACAAGAAGGTGGGACAAAGGAAAAAGACCAAATAGAGCTGGGGTACCCAACTTTTTGGATCTGCAATGATTCAATTAAGGTTGTCCACCTGTATTGGAGGATTTTCAACCTTATTTAAACTTTAAGATTAGACTTTGATCCAACCTTAAGGTTTAAACTGATTTTATCCTAAATTGGATAGGAATTTCAAGCTGCCAAGAGGGTAAATCCCAATAAGCAGGCTTGGAATCAAGGTTTTAAGAACTGTCAAAGCTTAATCAAGCTTAAAAAGCTTAAATAAGCTTAAAACTTTGAGGTTTCAATCATCAAAACCTTATCAAAACTTAAGGTTTTGTGTGTATTGCTATTTTACGTGGAAAAATAGTAATAACTTCAAAAATTCATTAAATATCCAAATCTTAATGGATTTGCTTAAAAATTTCACACAGCTTAGAATTTAATATTATCAATATATAAATTAAATTTTAAGTATCTTTTATTAATAAGTTTCCTGGGTAATTAGCCTGGAAAATTACTTTTTTTAATTAAGCTTAAAGAAAATTATGATTTCTTTAAAAATTAATTAAAAATTGAGTTTAAGATATTTCTGCTTGAAACTCTGATTTTATGTTGTTCATGTGATGAAATTTAATATAAATAAACTTATTTTATATTAAAACTTAAAATAATTAAACTAAATGAGGATTAAAGTTACTTGGAGTTAAGAATAACACTGGTAACTTTAAATTGGAAGTAAAAATGAGTTGCCTTAAGTTAAGAACTTAATTTTTAAGCATGGTTTTTCAGTTTTGACCTGAGCACGCCCTCTACATCCATTATGAATCATGAGAGCTGCTCTGTAGACATAAAAAGAGTCTTTTCATCACTGTTTTTGTCCATCATTCAGAATCAATCCAATCATATTAGAAATTTAAACAGGTAAAGTTTTATTAAATATAAAATCTTATTATTAAAAGTAATTCTTAAGTTATTTTTATTCTTTATTTATTAAATTAAAGAATTGAAGTCATAGAATTCAGATTATTGTTGTAATCATCTATAATAAATTTTATTATATAAAATTATCATCTTAAATATCTTTTAAAATCCACAAATTCCTCTCAAAAACTCTTTAATCATAATTTATAGTATAAAAAGTTGTTTTATCTTTACATTTATTGATTTTTGGCGTGTTTTTAACTTATAAATCTTTATTTAATATAATAACTGTTGTATTTGACTTGTTGTATTAAATAAATCTTATAAGTAAGTTTTCTCTAAAGTTCTATATATCTTTTTATCTAGTAATAGTTTTTTTTATATAGAATTTTATTCTATAAAGAATTATTTCTGCACAGTGTGTGTTTAATTCTTTTTATAAATAATATTTATATTATTTATAAGTGGTTAAATATTTATATTTTCCACGTGTAATTGTCTCATTAAGAGCTTTACACTTCTTATTGTTATAAATGTCAGTGACTATAACAATAATAGAATAATTATAATTTATTATAGTTATTATATTTTTTTTATTATTATATTTTTATAATAATAATTAAATTTATTACTTTATATAATTACTTTCAATAATTATATTTAAATTTGTGGTTATAATATCTCATTATATTATATCTTTCTACTGAGGACAGTCATAGTACTCTTGATATTGCTACTATTATCAAGAGTTTCATAGACAAACCTTACATTTGGGGGCCTGGCCGTGATTTTAAACCAATTTTTGGGACATAAATCATATTCTAGACCTTATTTTACTTTTTTTGACGTAAAATTGCCATATTTGTCTTAATATTGGCTTCTTTGGGACTTATCCCTTATAAATAATCTTTATAATATTAATAAAGTTATTTTTTCTTAAGAATATTGTTTGAAACAATATACTATTGAGTGACTTGGAATAAATTTCTTTTGTCTAACTAGTGGCTTTTTCACATCACAGACTTGAAATTTATTCTTTGAGTTATTCTAGTATAAAGGGAATAATAAATATAATTTTGATTAATAACTTGTTAATTGCATAATTATTATTTGTTTAAAGAAAATAATAAATCAAATAAAAAATCTTTTAAAAATAAAAAATCTTTACTAAAAGTATTTTTTTCTTTTATCTTAGACATTTTTTCTTTATTTTTTGACGTAATTTGCCATAAATTATATAAAAACAACTTTATTTAATAAGTTGAGTTTGTAAGTTATTTTTATTACTTTATAAAATAACTTATATTTTTTTTTTCTCTAGTGTCTTCCATCAGAGAAAATTCTTCAGACTCTGAAGCCTCAGAGTCAAGTATTGAAATTCAAACCAGCCCAGCACCAAGGGGTTTAATAACCAAGGAGCCCTTTAAAGGTCCTGCAGGTGAATTCAATCCATTTTTTACTCTAATTTTTATTCAAATTGATGTGAAATGTCTCCTACTAGAAGTGGAAGCAACTACTCCATCCAATCAAATGGATCTGGACCAGGACATTCCAGCCATAAATCCAAAAGGCAAGAATGTCCTCCCAGAGGAGAGGCACAAATGGAGGATGCCAGAACTTCCACCAGTTCCCAAAGGTTAGCCAGCACCTTTGAACCTCTTCTTGAGAGTCCAGAAGCTGACATAACTGCTATTGCTGTTAGACCTGAACCATTTCCAACAGGCAACTGTGGAAATTTATCAATCCCAATGGAAAAACTGGTTCCTGGCGTCAAAACAACAAGAGTGGGAACTCCTTCCAAGTCTTTGGATAGGCACCATGAACTCTTATCTTCAAGTGAAGAAGTTCATGGGGCCAGAAAAGACAGAAGATCTTCTATTGGGTTGGACACCAATGTCTGTCAAAGGGCAAGTCCAACAGATAAAAGCTTGGTTGAAAAACCAAAGCATGTTATCAGAAGACCAGAAAAAGAAGTTGGCCCAAGGCAAGGACAACAGCCAAGTGGAAGCTCCTCAAGCATCCACCAGCAAAAATCCGCCTCAACAAGTGCCAAACAAGCCCAAGCAAGCCCCAAAGACCAACCAGAAGGGCAAGCAAAAGGCAAAGGGAAAGGCAAAGCCCAAGTGGAACAAGCCTTACCCTCAGAATTACAGGATTCCAAAGAAGGAAAAGACAGCCATGGACAATGTGTTCAATATGGCAAGAACTTTGATGGAATTCAAAAACAAGGAGGAGGAAAGATTGAACCAATCCTTTCCAAAGAAATAGACCTTGTAAAGCTTGTAACTTACTTTGAATCTTGTAATAAAGAAATTATGGCAAAATTTAAAGCATTTGATCATGTCCAACAAAAGCTGGGCAATGAGATAGTACAAGTTAAAGACCAACAAAAGACCATTATTGGCCTTGAAAATGTTAATAAGGCAAATATTTTGTCTTTGACGCAAATTTGTGAAAGACTTGAGCATAAAGTTACCTTACTCAATCAACCAGATGAGAATTCAATTTCTTTTATAACTGGACAGTTAAGAGAACTGAAAATACAAGTTCAAAACTTGGAAAATTCAACTGGTCACAATGCAGCTCTTTTTCAAGAACAATTAGAAAAAAGTGATAAAGCTAGACTTGAATTGAAAGAAGATATTCAATCAAGTATTAATAATATATCACTAAAAAATGAATTGCCAAGGCAATCCACACCATTTCTTGACAGAAATGTTCTTAACTTGAATAATGATTTACATCATACAATTTCAAGTAATGATGTGGAAACTGCTTGCAATTTCAAAGACATTCCAAGATTAGAGGAATGGCCAACCTTCAGTGGTGAAGGAGAATATAATCATATGGAATTTATGAAAACAATTGATATGTTCAAAGAAGACTTTAACATACCAGATGAATACATAAGTGCCAGATTACACTCATTATTTACCAAATCAGCTAAGAAATGGTATTATAAATTGAGACAAGACCATGGTAAACATTCCTGGCCTTGGTGGAAAGAACAAGTTATTTCCAAATGGGCAAATGATTCCTGGAGATTTAGAATGGAAAATTCTTTTGAGGAAGCCATTTTTAATATTGAGAGGGACAGGCCCATGACTTGGTTTCTTAAACAGAAGGACAGATTAACTGCCCTTCATCCTGATATGTCTGAACCAATGGTACATAAAAGGATATTAAGAAAGTGTGGTGGTGACCTTGAGCATGCTATAAGAAGCAGATGTATTGAGCCTTGCTCTACAGAAGATTATATCAATGCTATGGAGGATATCACTACTAGAACAAAAATTGGAAGAAATTGGTATAAACCCCCAATAGACAACAAGACTAGTGGGAAACCAATTTCAAAACCAAATAAACCACATGACAGACCTCCTTTAAAATGTCATAAATGTGGAAGCACATCTCATTTAGCAAACACTTGTCCAAAAAAGACAAGAGTCAATGAGATAAATGTTGAAAAAGTGGAAGACACAAAAGAAACTGATGTAGCTTTACATGAAGGTGATTCTGAACCTTCAGAAGAAGAAGAAACATCAGAAGAACTTACTATAGAAAATATCAATGTTTCTTTTGAGGTCTCTGAGGTACATACTCACTTGCCACAGTACAGTAATGAATGTATGGATCTCATACATGTGCAAGATGCCAAAATGCAAAAAACCAAACCTGCCAGAGGTAAAGGGTATACAGCTGGGTCATCTTGTATCACTAATATTGTGATAAATAACACAGAAGCCAAGATACACCTTGACTCAGGTACTTTTTGCACTTTTGTTGGGAAAGATTATCTTGACAAAATTTATACCAATTGGCAAGACAAGTTGATGCCAATTGAAGGTGTAAAATTCAGCAGTGCTAGCCAGAATATGCATCCTTTGGGTATATTTGAAGCTACAATGATATTTCCTCACCCTGCAGGAAGTATGAGATTGAAAGCTGAATTTGTTGTTATGAATAATTGTACTTCACAACACTTTATACTTGGAAATGATTATCTCAATATCTATGGTATTGATATTAATAATCATAAGGACAGATATTTCACTATAGGGGAAAATAAAAGGCAAAAATTTGCTTTTTCTCCAGAAAGAAAAGAAATTACTGTCATTCAACAAGTAAAAAATGTTAATAAAGAAAGATTTGTGTCAGATCAATTAAGTGAAGCACAAATTAACCCTGAATTAACACTAGAAATGAAGGAAGAGCTTATTGAAATTTTATTTCAATTTAAAGAAGCCTTTGCTTCTGATAATAAACCACTTGGGGCTATAAAAGGCCATGAAGTGGATATCATGCTTAATGTGGAGAGACCTTATCCCCCACTATTAAGAAGACCAGCTTACCCAGCTAGCCCTAGGGCTAGAGAAGCATTAGAAAGTCATATTCATGAACTAATGAAACTGGGAGTTCTTAGAAAAGTTGGACACAATGAGGAAGTGGAAGTCACAACTCCAGTAATCATTACTTGGCATAATGATAAGTCAAGGATGGTTGGGGATTTTAGGGCATTGAATACCTATACTATTCCAGACAGGTATCCAATCCCTAGAATCCATGAGACTTTGACTCAATTATCCAAAGCAAAGTTTATTACTTCCATGGATGCTCTTAAAGGATTCCATCAGAATGTTTTAACACCTCATGCTAGGAAATTATTGAGAATAATTGCTCATTGTGGTATTTATGAATATTTGAGGATGCCTTTTGGTATTAAAAATGCACCCTCTCATTATCAAAGAATGATGAATACCATATTCCCACATGAATTATCAGAGGGATGGTTAATCATTTATATTGATGACATTATCATTTGTTCAGAAACCTGGCAATAACATTTAGAGAGACTTTCATTAGTACTTAAGAAAATTCTACAAGTGAACATGAAAATTTCTCTTAAAAAATGTAATTTTGGGTTTCATGAGTTGAAAGCTCTGGGACATGTAGTATCAGGACTAAGCCTTGGTGTTGACAAAAACAAAGTGGCTGCAGTTTTACTGAAACAAATGCCCCAGAACAAAAAAGAGATGATGTCTTTCTTAGGATTTGCCAGTTATTACAGGCAACACCTTAAAGATTTTGCAATCCATGCCAGATCATTATACAGAATTTGTGATCAACAAACTGTTTTTGAAATGACACAAGAGAGAATTCAAGCATATGATAAAATCAAGTATGCCTTGACCAATGCACCATTATTATTGATGCCAGACTGGAAACTTCCTTTCAAGCTGTATATTGATGCATGTGGTGATGGTTTAGGAGCTGCTCTTCATCAAGTTCAAATTGTCAATGACAAACCTTATGAAGGTCCAGTTTGTTTTATTTTAAGACAAATTAAACCTACTGAGGCAAGATATGGAGCTAGCCAAATGGAGTGCCTTTGCCTTGTTTGGGCTCTGGAAAAACTTCATTATTATCTTGATGGTAGTGTGTTTGAAGTAATTACTGATTGTAATGCAGTAAAATCACTTCTTAACATGAAGACTCCAAACAGACACATGTTAAGATGGCAGATTGCTATACAGGAGTATAGAGGCAATATGACCATAGTACATAAAGCTGGAAATATTCATAAGAATGCTGATGGCTTAAGTAGATGGGCATTACCCAATACACCTGATATTCCTGCCTATGTTCCTACAAGTGCAGAACCTCAAATTCCAATTGAAGGAATTAATATCACAGATGTTGGAACAGAATTCTTTGAAGAGGTTAGAGAAATCTACAAGCAAGATAAGAATTGTCATATTCTTACTGCTCTACTTGACAAAGATTGTAAAGATGTAGCCTTGGCTAATTCTCTGGATGATATTTGGAAAACATCTTATGATAATGGAAGATTTCATTTGTTTGATGGTATACTATATCATATATCTAAACACACATGTGTCATGGTCCTATGTAGTAAAATGTTGATTAACAGAATACTACTAGAATGCCATGATAACATTTATTCTGGACATCTGTCTGAAGACAGAACAATGGAAAGAATTAAGACATGTGCCTGGTGGCCATCTTGGAGAAAAGATGTCATTGAGTACTGTCATAGTTGTGATAGATGCCAGAAAGCCAATAAAGCTACTGGTAAAAGATTTGGTTTAATGATCCATATTCAAGAACCAAGTACCCCATGGGAAGTGGTTCACATGGATTGGGTAACTGCTTTACCACCTGGAGGTGATAAAAGTTACAATGCATGTCTTGTTATTGTGGACAGATATAGCAAAACACCAATCTTTTTACCATGTCATAAAGATGACACAGCTATGGATACAGCTCTTTTGATTTGGAACAGAGTCATATCCCATACTGGTCTCTTTAAAAATATCATTAGTGATAGAGACCCAAAATTCACATCAGCCCTATGGACTAATCTACATAAGCTTTTGGGTACAAAATTATCATTTTCAACAGCCTACCATCCACAAACAGATGGACTGGCAGAAAGAATGATTCAAACCCTTGAGGACATGATCAGAAGATTTTGTGCTTATGGCCTGGAGTTTAAAGATTCTGATGGCTTTACCCATGATTGGTGTACTCTTATACCAGCATTGGAATTAGCCTACAAGACCTCCATCCATGCTTCAACAGGCAAGACTCCTGCAATGTTGGAAAAAGGATGGAACCCCAAACTTCCAGTTGATACTTTGAAAAAAGATTTGGTTGACATTCATCCAACTGCTTCAAGCTTTAAGCTGCTGCTTGATAAAGTGAGACATCATGCAAATCAAAGCATGAATGATGCCTTTGAATATGCTAAGCAGAAATGGGATAAGAGTCATAAGACACCAGAATTCAAAGTAGGGGACTTAATACTAGTTTCAACCTTGAACTTTAATAATATTAAAGGTCCAAAGAAATTGAAAGATTCCTTTGCAGGACCATTTATTATTAAAGCCCTCCATGGGACAAATGCAGTACAAGTAGAACTGTCAGGAGAGTTAGGAAACAAACACCCAACTTTCCCTGTCATTCTTGTAAAGCATTACACATCAAGTGATAAGGAATTATTTCCTTTGAGAAATGAAACACCCTTAGAAGTACCCCCACTTGAACCAAGTGAGGAAAAGAAAGTACTGAAAGTCTTAAAAGAAAGAAGACTTAGGGGTAAAAATGAAAGAGAATACTTAGTCAGGTACAGAAATCCATCACATGAAGATGAGTGGGTTGAAGAAAGTAGAATACCTGATTCCCAAAGGTTTCTCAGAAGATTCAGACATGAGAGAAGACCAATTCCTCAATAAAAAGTTTGAATTGTGTGCTTTACATACTTGAACAGTATAAGTAGAGAGGTTGGACAGTGGATTATACCCCCCCAAATAACTTGGGGGTATACTACAAAAGAAAATTGTGGTACAATTTTTTTTTTTGGTGGTAGGGAATGTGAGCCTGTGAGGTATGTTTAACATACCCATAAGACCACAAATGATTTTATAAACAATTAAATTTGTCTTAAACAGACTTTTTAGTTGAATTTAAAATAAAAAATAATAAAAAATAAGTATAACTTTTTTTTGGATAAACAAAGTTATAATTATTATGTCATTTTTGGATTCTACACCAAAAATAACCTAGGGTACACCCATAGGGTGTTATACCCAAAAACACTTATTTCTTGTGTTATTAGAAGATTTAAGAATCTCACAGTACTAATGTAACTTTTTTAACATCTTTTTAATTGTTAAATTTAAGCTTAATTAAGCTTAAATTTAAAGTTACATAAGGTTTATGCAACTTTACCAAAATTTTAGTTAAAATTGAGGTGTGGTGTATATTTACTGAATTGGCTAAGGATTTTCCATACAGAATGTAAATCCTGCGTGAGCTCAATTTAAAAGGGTTTAAGGCCATAGTATGGCTTTAAATAAATAAGAGGGCAAAATCCACGCAAGAAGGTGGGACAAAGGAAAAAGACCAAATAGAGCTGGGGTACCCAACTTTTTGGATCTGCAATGATTCAATTAAGGTTGTCCACCTGTATTGGAGGATTTTCAACCTTATTTAAACTTTAAGATTAGACTTTGATCCAACCTTAAGGTTTAAACTGATTTTATCCTAAATTGGATAGGAATTTCAAGCTGCCAAGAGGGTAAATCCCAATAAGCAGGCTTGGAATCAAGGTTTTAAGAACTTTCAAAGCTTAATCAAGCTTAAAAAGCTTAAATAAGCTTAAAACTTTAAGGTTTCAATCATCAAAACCTTATCAAAACTTAAGGTTTTGTGTGTATTGCTATTTTACGTGGAAAAATAGTAATAACTTCAAAAATTCATTAAAAATCCAAATCTTAATGGATTTGCTTAAAAATTTCACACAGCTTAGAATTTAATATTATCAATATATAAATTAAATTTTAAGTATCTTTTATTAATAGGTTTCCTGGGTAATTAGCCTGGAAAATTACTTTTTTTAATTAAGCTTAAAGAAAATTATGATTTCTTTAAAAATTAATTAAAAATTGAGTTTAAGATATTTCTGCTTGAAACTCTGATTTTATGTTGTTCATGTGATGAAATTTAATATAAATAAACTTATTTTATATTAAAACTTAAAATAATTAAACTAAATGAGGATTAAAGTTACTTGGAGTTAAGAATAACACTGGTAACTTTAAATTGGAAGTAAAAATGAGTTGCCTTAAGTTAAGAACTTAATTTTTAAGCATGGTTTTTCAGTTTTGACCTGAGCACGCCCTCTACATCCATTATGAATCATGAGAGCTGCTCTGTAGACATAAAAAGAGTCTTTTCATCACTGTTTTTGTCCATCATTCAGAATCAATCCAATCATATTAGAAATTTAAACAGGTAAAGTTTTATTAAATATAAAATCTTATTATTAAAAGTAATTCTTAAGTTATTTTTATTCTTTATTTATTAAATTAAAGAATTGAAGTCATAGAATTCAGATTATTGTTGTAATCATCTATAATAAATTTTATTATATAAAATTATCATCTTAAATATCTTTTAAAATCCACAAATTCCTCTCAAAAACTCTTTAATCATAATTTATAGTATAAAAAGTTGTTTTATCTTTACATTTATTGATTTTTGGCGTGTTTTTAACTTATAAATCTTTATTTAATATAATAACTGTTGTATTTGACTTGTTGTATTAAATAAATCTTATAAGTAAGTTTTCTCTAAAGTTCTATATATCTTTTTATCTAGTAATAGTTTTTTTTATATAGAATTTTATTCTATAAAGAATTATTTCTGCACAGTGTGTGTTTAATTCTTTTTATAAATAATATTTATATTATTTATAAGTGGTTAAATATTTATATTTTCCACGTGTAATTGTCTCATTAAGAGCTTTACACTTCTTATTGTTATAAATGTCAGTGACTATAACAATAATAGAATAATTATAATTTATTATAGTTATTATATTTTTTTTTATTATTATATTTTTATAATAATAATTAAATTTATTACTTTATATAATTACTTTCAATAATTATATTTAAATTTGTGGTTATAATATCTCATTATATTATATCTTTCTACTGAGGACAGTCATAGTACTCTTGATATTGCTACTATTATCAAGAGTTTCATAGACAAACCTTACAGAAACTGTATTGGGTGAATCCAGCCTGTACAAGTATTGACAGGCTGTATTGATGTACCAAACTGTATGCATGTTTCAGAATGAAGATTGCTGAAACTGACTGCTGATGCAGATACTGGATTTGCTGATTTGAGGTGTTTGAGTGGGTGTATGAATGAATACCCTTACCCCTGATGGATGGTTGTTACAGTATCCCCCTCTTGAAACTGGTGGGCTCCTGAACACCATAATACCCTGCCACTGTTGAGTGGCATCTCAATATCCCCACATTTTTTTCAAAAAAATTTTCTTTTTAATTTTCTTTCCCTCTTGACCATTATCCTGAAAATCCTTCATTACTTCTTCCCTGCCAAATTCAATTGATTCCCCCTTTTTTGCAAGCTTGAGTGAGTATTCCTTCCAGAATATGCCATTCTTTTCTTTTGATTCAATCAGCCATGCCTTGGGATATATCCCAGAATAAAGGCCATTGAGCACTTGTGCTCAAAAAATGGTGCCTGATGAGTATATGACTTGTACTCATTGGCCCAGACTTAATCCAATGAATGAATGAAACTTTCCTCCAAGGGGTCTTGTCCCCATTGTCCAAGGAAGTGGCCTCAGACAGCCCTCCAAGTGTTTTTTGGGCTTTGGCCTCCATCCTGAGTGATCTTGATGCAATTTACTTTTTATGGCCTTTTTGGCCTTTTTGGGTGTTTTAGTGATTAGGGCATTTTTTTGATTTTTGGCCATAATAGGCCTTTTTGAGTCTTTGGGGTCCTACAGTCCGCGGGCCGTACACCGCGGTCCGTGGGGGCTATTAGAGGCCCCCAGGACCAAAATGGAGCCCCTGGGCCCAAATTTGCTGGGGACCCAGGAATGGCCCATTCCCAATTTTTCACCATATATGGCCTGGACCCATTGAAGGGGTCCAGGACCATCAAGATCTTGGCCTCCCCCAAAGTTGCAGGGGAGGCCCTGGGTGATGAGTTCAGCCCCAAAGGGGTGTGAAACTTCACCTTAGAGGCTTTGAGGTGGGGCATAATTGAGTTATGGCCCCGTTTCCTTGAGTCAAATTCCTTTTTCTTGATGTGGAATGGATTGATTCTGACGTCTTGAATCTTCTGCTTGCATATTCTTCAGTTATGAGTTCCAAACTGACTGAACTCACTGAATCTTCCCCTTCTGCACCGCCACCATCTGTTCTTCATGGTTCTGGCATCTTCAGTCGATTGTCTTCTCCTTCCATGGTGTCTTCTGGCCATTTTGACCCCTCCCAAACATATGATGGGTTCAGAGCAGTTGAAGTTCTTGATCCTTCCTGTACTGAGTGTTTGGCCAGGGGTAAGGATTGCTTTCAACATTACAATCCTCTGTCATCAAAATGCCATTTCTGCTTTATTGGGAAGAAGCCATGCCGCCGTACCGGATCAACTTTGTCCCAGGTCAGGAGGCACTTATGGAGTAGGAAGGATGGGCCTTATGGGCAGGAATTCCCCATTCTTGAGGAAGCTACCCCTGATGCCACTTCTGGATTTTCTCAATGTGAGTGATTTGCATTTCTTGGTTGAATTGATGCTGATATTTTGATGTAGTGACTGGTTCCAGGCAGAGGGATGTGGCCAGATGGACTAATGTTGGAGGGTCCATTCCAATTGGTGGTAGGCCCATACACTACAGCTCAGAAATCCCAATTTCCAGGACCAATGCTGATGGAGTGGTGAAAGTAGTGAAAAAGCTAAGAAGAATTGTTGATTCCCCAACAGATTCAGATGCTGAAGGAAGTGATGAGTTGGATGGTGAAGAAGTTCAAGTTATTCCTCATTCAAGTGGCTATCCATCCAGCAATTCCTCTTCTCAACCTCTTGCCAACACCAGATTCCAAAGCCAAGTGATTCCCAGCACTCCAAGAACCTTCCAACCAATGCTTGCTTCCATTCCTACAACCCTTCCTCCTCCTTCACCAACTACTTCCCACACCACCAGGCCTGCCTTGAATCCAGCAGTAAGACCATCTCCAGTTCAACAGCCCAGAAGCTCACCCATAAACACCTCCCGTCAACTCCAACCTGTGGCCAGCTCCAGCAGAAGAAGAGATGGATTGTCTCCTTTGCCGTTTCCTGCCCCTCAAGTTTTTCAAAGAAGAGAACGTTGGCCTATCCGGGTTACCAGAGAAGATCCCAACGCGGCTGGTGAAAATCAAGATGCTGTGGCCAGATTATTCAGGAGGGTTGATAGAAATAGCAGAGAGGTGATTATGTATGCCAATGACAGGACTATTCCAGGTACTGCTTCTGAAGAGATGGCTGCAAAATTTGCCTGGTATGAAGATGAGTTGATAAGCGATTTCCAGAGAACTTTTGATGATTTGGGTAGAGATAACTAGTTCTCCTTTTCCTTGTTTGCATTTGGTTTGAATTCTATCCCCACTCTTATAACTACTAAAAAATAAAAAAAAATAAAAAGATAATGGAACCTCCCAATACATGATTTGGGGAGGGGATGCTGCTGCTTTAAAGAAATAAAAGAAAGAAAATTATACAAGTAAAGAAAGAAGAAAAATAAAAGAATAAGAGAAAACGAGAGGAAAGAAAGAAATAAAGAAAAATCCTGATGGTTGGTCCTTCTTGTGGTGAGTTGCTTGATTCTGGCCAAGAAGTGTCTGAAAAATGAAAACCAAGCATTTGATGCTCACAGAGTGGCCAAGGTAATGTTTTACAAGAAGTAGAACCCTCAGGGATGCATACCAGGAGATGGAACTTACTTTCATAACTTCCACTCCCCACCAAGCATCATAAACTGAAATAAATTGCCATAAATGCCTTCTGAAATGAATTGCCATAAATGACTTCTAAAATGAATTGCAATAAATGACTTCTGAATGAATTGCCGTAATTGACTTGAAGTAATGAATGTCTTGAATTAAGATGATTGGCATAAATTGAAATGGTAATTAAGAAAGAAATGAAAACATAAAGAAAGAAAGAAACATTCGGTCATATCTTGATAAGGTCCAAATGGAGGGTATTGATGTTGTATGCTTCCTGAACCTGTCCAAAGAATTGACAAGTGCTCACAAAGTGGCCAAGGTGATGCTTACAACAACATATGGGTAGAATACCTCCTTAAAGGTGCATGCCAGGAGAGGAACTTACTTTCATAACTCCTTCTCCCCACCAAGCGCCATTAAATCAAACTCTTGAGGTATTTGGGCCAGGCTTGTCTGGATATAATGAATGGAAATCCTTGACAAGGTCTGGTGAGTTGGTAAGGTTGGAAGCTGGTTCCCAAGTGGTTCTTTCTGGGTCTTCACTGAATCCTTTCCACTCTACAAGATACCATAATTTACCTCTTTTGATTTTTGAGTCCAGAACCTGAGCCACTTCCCATTCTTCTTGCTCCTCCACTAAGACTGGTGGTGGCGGCAATTGATGTCGATTTGGGATAGTTGATTTCTTGACTGGTTCTAATAAGGACACGTGGAATACAGGGTGAACTGTCTTCCATTGCTGAGGCAACGTGAGGTGATATGCATGGCTGCCAATCTTCTTCAGAACTTCAAAAGGTCCCAACCATCTTTCTGATAATTTCTTGGTGGGTCTTGTTGTCTTAATGTTCTTGGAAGCCAGCCATACTTTGTCCCCAGGTTGGAAATCAGGTGGAATTGCCCTATTTCTATCTGCATACTTCTTGAATCTCCTTATTGCTGACTCTAATTCTTCTTTGACAACTTGCTGTACTGATTGGAGTTTTGTTGATAACTTTCCAGCAGGTGAATCTTGAGAAATATGGATTGAGTCAAAGCTGGGATTTCTTCCATAAATGGTGAAAAAAGGTGATTGCTTGGTTGATGAATGTTCTGCATTATTATAGGCAAATTCAGCCAGAGGGAGCCAGGTGTACCAGTCATCTTGATGATAGCTGACATACATCCAAAGGTACTGTTCTAGTATCTGATTTACCCTCTCTGTCTGTCCATCTGTTTCAGGGTGAAAGGCAGTTGAAAGATCTCTTGATATCTTGAGCTGCTTACACAATTGAGTCCAAAATGATGAAACAAATAAGGATCCTCTATCACTGACAATACTGACTGGAAGTCCATGCTTGGAAAATACATGACTAATGAAGATTTGAGCTAAATCCAGAGCAGTGATTGTGCCATAAGTTGGAATGAAGATTGCCATTTTTGAGAATCCTTCCACAAATACTAAAATTGAATCAAAGCTGTTTGACAGTGGCAATTGAGTGATGAAGTCCATTGATAATGAATTCCAAGGACCAGACGAAATTGAAAGAGGCTTGAGTAATCCAAACTTCTTGTGATGAATGTTCTTGTTTCTTGAACATTGCTGACATGAGGACACATAGTCCTTGATGAATTGATTCATGCCAGCCCAATAAAAATCCCTCTTGATGAGCTTGAGGGTCTTCTCCTGGCCAGGATGGCCAGCCAAAGGTGAGTCATGACGCTTTTGAAGAATATTGAGTTGAAGTTCTTCATTGCTTGGGATTACCACTCTATCTTTGAATAATAATAACTTGGCTTGAGGTTCAAGAGAATAATCTGGAACTGATTCACCTCTTGCTAGTTGCTTGAGTATTTCTTTATAGTCTTTGTCTTGCCATACTTCTTTTTGAATCTTGTCCACTAAATCTGAGAAAATCTCCACTTTGATTGAGAAGAATCTTGACTCTTGAATTCCATCTTGCTTAAGTACTTGATGAAAATTTTGAGGATTCTTGCTGATGAAGTCCACCCCCCTCTCTGGGTACATGTCGTCCCGACGTGACAAGGCATCTGGTAAAGTGGCCAGCCTGCCTGGGCGGTAAGTGATAGTGAAATGAAATTCTGAGAGAAATTCAGCCCAACGGGCCTGACGACGAGTAAGAACTTTGGAAGACATGAAATACTGCAAGGAAGAGTGGTCTGTCAAGACCTCAAAAGGATTGGAAAGAGAAAGAAGAAATTCTCTCCAGTGCTTGAGAGCCCAAACTATGCCAAGGAGTTCCTTGTCATGAATTTCATAGTTGAGTTCAGCTGGTAAGAGCTTGCAACTATCAAATGCAATGGGATGCTTTCCTGAGTCGTTCACCTGGCTCAGTATGGCGCCCAAAGCATAATCAGAAGCATCAGTCTCTACTATAGTAGGTAGAGAAGGATTAAAGTGAGATAAGATAGGAGCAGAGGTGAAAGCTTCTTTGAGTGCTTGAAACTGACTAAGAGCTTCCTCATTGAAGATGAAGGGAGAATCTTTTTTAAGGAGGGAAGTGAGAGAAGTGATTTTTTTAGAATCATTTTTAATGAAACGTCGATAAAAATTGGCAAAGCCAAGGAAAGATTGAAGGGCCTTGATGTTCTTGGGTGGAAGTCAATTGAGGATTTGTTGAACTTTTGAAGAATCCATCTTGAGGCCATCACTTGAAACAACATAGCCCAAGTAATCCACACTTGAGTCATGGAATAAACACTTGGAGGCTTTGGCAAACAAATTATTGTCCCTCAGTCTTTGGAGGACAGAGGCCACATGCTTGACATGTTCCTCCTCAGAACTGGAAAAGACCATAATATCATCTAAATAGACCACAACAAACACATCCAAGAGATCTGCAAATATATCATTTACAAGATTCTGGAAAGAAGCAGGAGCATTGGTCAAACCAAATGGCATGACCAAATACTCATAACTACCATATTTGGTTCTAAAGGCAGTTAAGTGCTCATCCCCCTCTTTGATTCTCAGAAGGTTATAAGCACCACGCAAATCTATCTTGGAGAAGATAGTGGAACCGTTGAATACGGTAAGAAGCTGGTTCATAGGAGGAACAGGGTATCTGTTCTTCCTAGTGACAGCATTGAGTTTGCGGTAGTCAACACACAAACGAAGACCTCCATCCTTTTTCTTGACAAAAAGGACAGGTGCTCCTGTTGAAGAGGAGCTTGGTCTAATGAAACCTTTCTCTACATTCTCTGAAATGTAGGCCCGCAGTGTTTCTGACTCTTGATTTGATAATGAGTAGATAACACCAATTGGAGGTAGAAGACCCTCCAATTCAATATGATGATCACAGGCGCGGTGTGGAGGAAGTTTCTCTGCTTTCACCTTGGAGAATACATCCAAATATTGGTGATAAGCAGGAGGGACTACCTTCAACACAGTTTCAATTTCTTCTGGCTCTTCCTCCTCATCCCACTGCTCCTCCAGGGATGCATGAAAAGATAAGGGAGGAAGGTCCATATCCCCTTGAAAGAGATGAAGTGAAGATACGGCAACATCTTCTCCAACATCCTTTATCTCTTTGAAGACTTCATCTCTTGATGGAAGTAATGACTGAGAGGGAATAATGGAAGGGATATGGACAGAAGAAGGAAGGGAAGGTGTGTTAAGTTCACCAACCAGAGCAACACTGTTGACAGCAGTGGCTAAGTCATTACTAGTAGAAGAAATAATACCACTAGAATCCTTATGACTAGAATCATAGGTGATCAATCCATTTTTCCAATCAATAATGGGATTAAAACAGTAAAGGAAATCATAGCCCGATATCAGGTCTTCTCCCTTGGGTGAATCTATGATAAAGAAGTCCCATTCAAAGCTTGGGAAGGAAGGCAAGTCAACTACCCACTTGGTATAATGGGTGATGAACAAGGCAGGGGATTCATTAGAATACAAAATGAAAAGAGGAATCTTTTCAGGGAGCTCTGACATAGTCAATGAGTACTTGAGAACAAAATTCTTTGCAATAAAAGAGTTTGTAGCACCAGAGACAATGGGAATACTATAAGAAATATCAGAGATAGAAGAAAAAATAAGAAACTTTAAAGATTTCTTGACACTAGTATTCAGAGTGTACAATTGTGCTCTTGAAGGAAATAAGTGAGAACTATTGAACACATCATGATTCCCACTCAGGCTTTTCCCTGCTTGCTAGGGAAGCCTCTTGATGATGACCCAGGCTTGTTCTGAGGTCTCTTGAAGCATTTTTCAATTGGGTGCTTGCCACCACAATAAGTACACAACCCTGCTTGAATCCTCCTCTCCTTTTCAGAACCAATTAACTTATTGTCCTTATTGAGGAGAGCAGAGTGAGGCTTGTCCTTTGAAGGCTGAAATTGCTTGCCCTTCTTATTCTTCTTCTGATGAGGCCTCTTTTAAAATGAGTTTTGAGGAGGTCTAGATTGATTGGATCCATTGACAGGAGGCTTCTTTTCTTGATTGCCACCCTTTTCTTTTTGTCTCTCATTAAATCTTGTGTCTAATTCTAAAGTGACATCCATAAGTTCTTGAAGAGTATCAAAAGTTCCAGGGTGTGAAGCCAACTGATCCAATAATCTTGATGCCAATCCTCTTCTGTAAACATGGATATAAGCTCTTTCCCCCCAATCTCCAATTCTTGACATTAAGCTTCTGAAATCTGCAATGTACAAGGATACATGACCACTTTCCTTCATCCTCAAATTGTCCAACTCTTGTTCAGCTTTCCTGACTTCATTGGGGTCACCAAACAGAGTGAATAATTGAGATTCAAATAATGGCCAATTATTGAGGAGGTAGGAAGGGTCTTCATTGGAAATATTTGAGAGATAGGGTTCAATCCACTTTCCAGCTCTACCAGTGAGAAAAGAAGTTGAGTAAAGAACTTTCTTCCTGTCAGAGAAGAAATTTGCTGGATCATTATGGAAGATTAATTTACAGGATTGGATAAATCCTCTCAATTCATGAGCTTGAGTACCATCAAAAGAATCAGGTGCCTTCATGGATGGAGTCTTGAAAGCAGGGGCTTTGAAATTGTGCCTGGGGGCAACTGCTTGAGTGAGTTGTCCCATGAATTGAGTCATCTGCTCCATCATCTTGAGGAGACTTGGATCAGTTTGAGAGACAAGAGGTTGACTAGAAAGGGCTAGATTAGGACCCTGAGGCACCTCTGGGGCATTTGCCAAGGCATCTGCTACTTCAGTCTCCCCAGAATCTTCCTCTTCCACAGACTCTTCCCCCTCTTCATCTTCAACTTCCCCTAATCTTGCTCTTGCACCTTCAGACATGCCAGGGTAGCCACCCAAAAGTCCAGAAAAGGATCTTGATCTTCTAGATTTCATTCCACCTCTTCTTGAGGGTGCTGATCCTTCCATTGGTGGTCCTCTGTCCAAATTTGCACTCAGTTGATGAACTGATAGTGTGCGGTCAAGAGGAGCCCTTGCTGTAGGAGTGAGAACAGCTTGAATTCTTTGGGATCTAGTATTTTTGGCTGGGGGACTATGCTGAACTGGCATTATGAAAGGAATTAAAATACTTGATGGTATTAAGAAGAATAATCAAATTTTGCCAAATAAATCACAATAAATCTTGATGAATCTTGAGGAATCAATTCAAATCTTGAGGAATCAAATTCAATCAACAGTCAAATCAATTCAATCAATCAAAATCAATTCAAATCAAATATCAATAATCTTGAGTAAATCAATAAATCAATAATTCAGTGTCTTCAATATGAAATCAAGGTCTTGAGGAATCAATCAATCAATTCAAAGTCTTCAGAAATCAATTCAATATCTTGAGAGTCAAAATCAATCAATAAATCAAATAAGAATCCTGAATTAATAACCAATAAACCAATGAATAATCCAATCAATTAACCAATCAATTACTCCTGAATAAGACCTGGATAAAAGCACAGAAAAATTGGATTTGATAAAAAATAAAATAAAGTGATGAAATGGTCAGCAATGATTAAGAAAGAAGAAGGAATCAATTTTCATATAAGTGAAATGAATGAGATGAAAATTGATAAAAGAGAAAAATCATAATCATTAAGATCATTAAATCATAAAAAAGATCATAATTGATGAATGAGAGAAATTAATATAAATGAATGAAAAGAAGAATCAAATATGAGTTAATAAATTTAATGTCACAGGGGCTCTTTGAAGTGAAGAGGGCCTGGCACTCAGTAAACTGGGACTCACTTATGGAGGGCTCAAAGATATGGTAAGAAAGGATACACTTAAGAGCGTTAAAGATGAATTACTAAAATAATGAATATAAGAAGCAGCAACAAAAAGAATAAGAATAAAGAATAGAAGAGCCAACCACATACAAGTCCAAGTCCACTGTTTCAACCTGTCAGAATGGAAAGAGAAGGGTTAATAAGGATATGGTTACCCAACTCATACTGTACAGGCTAAGAGAAAAGGCAAAGACTAACTTAAGATTAAATAATTATAATACCCAAATAAGGATAATAATAATTATAAAATAATAAATAAACTAAATTAATTAACTGGGGAAAAATCCCCAGGGGGGAGAAAGAGGGGCTGGTATATGTGAGAATCACCAGCCCTGATCCAGAGGAAGAATTTTCATGAGAATAATTGATTATTGAATTGAGTCTGGCCAATACAGGTCCTGTACAGCTGTACAGAACCTGTACAAGAGGTGTGGTGTATTTTGAGTGATCATACAGTTTCATACTGGTGTATTGAAACTGTATTGGGTGAATCCAGCCTGTACAAGTATTGACAGGCTGTATTGATGTACCAAACTGTATGCATGTTTCAGAATGAAGATTGCTGAAACTGACTGCTGATGCAGATACTGGATTTGCTGATTTGAGGTGTTTGAGTGGGTGTATGAATGAATGCCCTTACCCCTGATGGATGGTTGTTACAGTGCCTAATGTTGAGGGGGGAAAAAATAAAGAAACAACCACACTAGGATTGCGGGATACAAACTAAGGCCCCTAAAGACATCAAGTCTGAAATCTCAAGCAACAATATATTAAATTCAAGAACACGAATACAAGCACGCCTTACAGAAGATTTTGTATAACAAAAATGAAAATCTCTTAATAAAACAGATTCACTTTCTTATATGGCTATGTGCACCAATACAGAAGAAGAAAGCCTTGACAAAATCACAGATGCTGAAAATTGATCTGACTGGTTTGAATTGAAGGAAGCCTTTTTCTCAGAACTCTAATTTATTTCTTAAAAAGGAATTTTTGACATATATGAGAAAGAAAAATTACCAAAAGGGAAAACAATAATCAATATTCGATGGGTTTTGACAAGAAAATTTGATGAAAACTGGGCTTTAAGAATATATAAAGCCCGATGTGTTTCAAAAGTTTTTTTTGAAAAAAAAGGGATGGACTATCAAGAGACATTTTCATCAACAGGAAGATTCTTAATTAGCCATGAAGCTCGAATTGGAAAAAAACCAACAAGCTAATTTTGTTACAGCGTATCTTAGCTCAAAGCTTGGAGAAGAAGAAACTGTATTTACCAGATTACCTGAGGGCTTTATGTAATGGGTCCAAGAAAGCAGGCCAGAATTCTATGAATTTAGTTGATTAAGCAAGGTCATAAAATACCCAAAAAGATTTCTTAATGAAATTAAACAAGCGGCTAAGAGCTGGTACCAAACTCTGTCTGGGTGCCTTTTTAAAAAAGGTCTCAGAATTAGTCGGGGTTATCCATTCCTCTTCATAAAGGATAAAGAAGTCTTATTTTATTTGGTTGACAATATCATATTGATAGGAGATGAGGCAGAAAAGTTCATGAAAGAATTACAGGATAATTTCAAAATCAGGGGTATTGGGATTTCAAGCCACATTTTAGGAATGAAACTTGAAAGGAGTAATAATTCAATACAAATGATTCAGATGCACTACATTAAAGAACTTCATAGAAGATGCAATAAGGAGGACTGAAATATTTCATTAATACCAATTCAAAGAAATATAAAACTAAAACCAGCCACACAAGCATAAGATGATGAGTTCAAAATCCTTAATCTTTATTGCAGATCAGCCATTGGGTCTCTAAACTATCTTTCACAGTGCACTCTACCAGATATAGCTTATGTAGTGAGAAACCTTTTTGAGTTCTTAGAAAGGACTAGTTTGAAACATTGGAAAAGTTTAAAAAGAGGTCCCAGATATTTAAAAGGAACAAAGAATTTAAGAACAATTTATCATCAAACTGGAGAAAATTAAATAATTGGTTATTCAGAATCTAGTTGGGCTGAAGACCTTGGACGCAGGTCTTGGTCAGGACATGTTTTTAGTTTTGAAACAGGAATTAAAATCTGGAAAAGCAAAAAAAGTTGGGGGTGTAAGAATTTCTTCAACTGAAGCTGAAAATTGAGAATATCTGTCTGCGTTCCATGGAGGAAAATGTATTTTACTATTATGATTGGAATTTACAATAAAATGACGAAACAATATTACTATATAAAGTGACAGCCAAGGAGAAATAAGTAGAGACAAGAACCCAGTATATCACTAAAGAACAAGACCTATTGATTTCCATTACAAAAGCATGAAAGATCTCATTGAAAAGGAAAAAAATTGAAATTAAATACCTCCAAACAGAAGAGTTACTTTTTGATTTCCTCACTAAATCTTTAGATAGAAACAAACAAAATTGATTTATCAACTTAATGGGTGTGGTTACTCTTACAGATAATAAATCAATACTAGCAAAGAGATATATCAGCTTACTCAACAAAAATCACATTTGGAACAAAGAGGGCGTGTTTAACAATTGATCGCCAAATGCAGCGTTGAGCGTTGGCAAATGAATAAATTGATTGCTCAAGGAACAAAGTAAATAAACAATATAGGAAATAATCTGGATAAAGAAGTGAGTTCTGAAAATGGGAAAGAAAAGAGTAGTAAACAGACTAATTCAGATTTTTATAAAAAAGAGAACAAAAGGAGAAAATGACACACTATTATTGATGAAAAGTACCTTATTAATCCTTATAAATAAGATTTTGAAGAAGGATTATTTGCTATAGATAGAGGTCTTCGAAGACCATGTTAGTACAACTTGTAACTAGAAAAATATATAATTAAAGTTTTCACTCAATTTATTATTATTTTCGTTTAGAATAATTTATTATTCTTAAAAAACTTTAAGATTGATGACCCTCCAAAATAGAACGAAAAAAGAGAATTTGGAACATGGATAAAAATAGAAAAATTTAGGAAATGGTGAAGCCTCTTGCTTTACTATTTAAAAATTTTAAATGCAATTGATGAGTAATTAACTGCTATTTCCTCTAATTGAATCAAAAAAACTTATGCAAAAAGGTATTACAGATGGGAAGGGTCCTATCTAAGCTTTAATATAGAAAAATAAAAAGTGTAAGATATTATTAAAATAGTGTTTTCCAAGATTTCTTCGAAGTGTGTTTAGTTTTTGATAAAATTAAAAAGCCATGATAGCCAGGTGAGCTGTTGAGAAAAATCTAATTGTTATTTACCGCTCAATTTGAGATCTTTAAAATCGTATTCATATTTCTCATGTGAACCCCTTTTTAAGAATTTTTTTTCATTAGCTTCTTTGGGTGATGATTCAAAGAGGCCTCTACTAATGAAAAATTAGTTATGATATTTTGAGAAAGCCCAAATGGGTTGGGGATTAATAATTCTATATCTCATTTGTTGACTTAGAGAATTTCTTTGATATGGATTAAGCATTATCAACTACTTCCAGAATTCCAGGATTAGATGAAAAGTTCAGGATGAATTTGAGTCTGGGAAAATGAATGGGAATTTGAGGGAAGTTAGTTTTTTGAATAAATGGAAGGGGGAAAAAACTCAATAGGCTTGTATAATTGTATTATAAAATACATTTAGCATGATGATTTAATTCAAAAAATTATTTAAAATATTTTATTCTCTTCTTTACCACACTGTATGGCTGAGGATTATAAGGCTGGATTAATCCACCATCCCTTTAGTATTATAGATTGTCTTTTCAGATAATAAGATGATCAAGTATACAGTAAGCCAATCAGAATTTTAAGTTCTCTTCTATTAGCGATCATATTCATTCATTTGATTCATAGTTAGCCCTGATTTTACTTGAGAAAACCACAAATATTGGCTATTATCGAACCAAAACCTGTCTGAATTCAATAACTCTCAGTATTGCTTGCAATATAATTCTGCTTTTTGTGATATTAATTTTCTTGATGTTAATTTTTTTTTAATGGGATCAGAATACTCCAAAGACTTATCTATATGGGGCCGGTTAATTAAAATTAATGCGCTTGAACCATGAGTATTGGTAAGCTTAATTAATTGATCTTTTCCATGAGAATATAGGTATTACTATTGGAATTAATAGGTTTAAGCTTCAACCGGAATCGATGAATATTTCCGGGTCTTTTGGAGAGGAATAAAAGATATGTTGGTTTCCTATCATTTATTTGAATTTGAGTTTATCATGCCGTTCTGGTAAAAATAAGTCTCTTGTTCTTAATGGCGTATAAGTAAAAGTGATTTTTGAGAATGTTTAATATTGAGATATTTATCTCTCTTTTTGTCTTATTATTGACTGAAGTTGGTTTCTTCTGAAGATAAAGTTATCAGACTTATTGATCATATTACTTTCTCATCATGGCGATTAGTAGCAGATGCAAAGTTTGGGGGGCTTCAACCATCAAGGTAGGAGGTAAGGATTTGAGTATGATTTTAATTGAAAATTAAATTCATAGAATCCAATATATATTCCTTTATAGTTCATAAAAAAGAGAAAATAGAATTTTTATTGATATTAATCATGAAGAATATGACATTGAAAATTTATAGTAATAACCTAGATTATTTTTATAAAAAAGTGAATAATTTGGAATTTTACCTTGAGTATCACATTGGGGGATTCAATTGATCTTTTTTAAAATGAAGTAAAATATCTATGTAAGTGCATTGATCATCGCTCTGGAGCTCAATTTCTCAATAAATTCAAAATTTGACAATAAATTGAATGTCAATTAATTGGGGATGCTTCTTGTCGTGATTTTTAGTTGATCATGGAAGCGTGGAATATGGTAGGTAGGTGGGTCTCTGGGTTATGACAAGATGATGATAATAAAAAAAGAAATAAATAAATAAAAACATTCCAAATCATAAGAGGAAGCTTATTTGAAAGAAATATGAATAAATATTTCCATGTCATTATGGGCCAGTTGGGGAGTTAAAATAAACAGAAATACTTGAATATGATATTTTAAAAGTTTTTATAAAATCATTTTCCATGAAAACGTTCTCTTTGTGTTTATTTGTGTGATGAATATGGTTATTCAAATTATCATTATTTTTGAGGAACGGGAAAGATAAATTGACTTCTTTTTTTGAGTCTTTGAGATTTGATTTGAATTTTTTTGTTCTTTTTTTTTGGAGAAAAAATGAAAGTTTTTCTTTTTTTTGGGTTTTTTTGATTTCTCCCTTTTATTCAGCTTCATTTTTTTTTTGTGAGTTTAGGAAGTTTCCTTTTTTAGTATTTTTCTGTATTGTATTGTATTCTATTCTATTTTATTTTTAATTTTTTGTTTAGTATAATTCATTCATTTTTGCAAATAAAGGAAAACCAATTTTCTGAGAAAAATAGATTAAATTTTCTTTATAATACAAATTTTTTCTTTTCAATGATTTTAATGAGAAATGAAATATAATTCATCATGATGAATTCCTTTTTGAAAGAATGTAAGTTGAGACCAATAAAGCTTGAAATTAAGAGACAAAAACCAGAAAATTTCATCCAAAGATATTTTTACACTACTCATAGCTCTAATCAAGGAGATAAAATGAGAAAATTGTGGGATGAAGTATTTAAAAATGAAATACACACATTAAAAAAGAAAAAATGTGATTTAAAATATGAGAAAGCATTATTTTAATCTAATAAAAAATGAGAAATTATTCTCCAGCTCATATATTGGTCTTTCAGTATTCAGTGAGAAGTAGTGAGGTAAATGTTTCTCTGCTTTTCTTTTGTTTTAATTTTCATTTTTTCATTTTCCTTTTGACAATTTGTATTGGATATAATTTCTGTTCTCATCAAAATAGAGTTGAAACTTTTATATCTTCTCCTAAAATAGCTGTTATTGAGATTTATTATCTAGTTGAAATCCCATCTTCATTTAATTGAATAATTTTAATTGGTCCATTCTATTAATTTGTGAACTACTTTTGTTCTCCATCCAATAATTAATTGGTAATCCTCATTGTCTAAATACCTTTTAAGTAAAAATTCAAATATTACATCTCACCAAGTACCAAGATAGACACATAATCTTATTACAATATTTGAGTTAATGTGCACATCATTGGATAAATTTATTCATTTATTTCTTAAGTCCCCCACTTTTTTCATTGATATTGAATTAGGATACTAATTTCTAATTTTTGAGTGGATGAATATTGAATTTGTGAACCTGTAAATGCTGCATTGCTGAAAACAGTTTTTCCTTACGCTAGATCATGTCAAAAATGGTTTAAATACCTCTTAATCATCTGAATTAATTCCATTAATTAATTCAGAATTCTCATTCAGTGGCTCAAAAGGAGCTATTAGTGTTTCACCCAGCTGAAATATGCAAAAAATACAGAGATAAAATGGCTTATTTGATGTTGATTAAATAAGAATTTTCCCTCATATTTACTACTTGAGAATTTAATCGTTAAGAATTTATGACTTATCTTATTTTCTGTACATCAGAGATTCCAAGTAGAGCCATATTTTTTTATGTAAAAATGAAGCACTCATTTAATTAATTCAGCTTTTGCAAATGACATACAATTTCCACTTATTTGAATGAATTCACAAATGAATTCCAGTTATGATTTTTTTTTTCCTCATGTTTTAAGTAAGTATGAATAATTATGCTTTGTAATCTTTTATGGTGTATACATTATTCTATCAAATACTAGCTCTTATTATTTACCATCTATTTATTATTATTTCTTATTAGCTATTATTATTAAGTATGTATTTTTTATGCTTTGTTTTTGAATTTTCAATTTTCATTATTTTTTGTGTGTTATTTATTTTAATTTATTATTTTTGGTTTTTTCAAAATCTTAACTTCCATGACTTATTATTATCCCCCTTTTATTATTTATTATCAATGGCTTATTTATTATATATGAATTTTTAATCTTCATTATTCATGCTTTATTTTATATTTTATATTTTATATTTTATCTAATATTTTAGTTATTAGTTATTTTTATTAATAAACTCTTGTATTAAATTCATCATTCATCTTTAAAAATTTTATTTTATTAATTATTTGTTCTTATTATTTACAGCTTATATAATCCATTTTTATTAATTATATTTTATATTTTATTCATTATAATTTATAATTATTTATCATTTATTCTTATGATTCATGTTTTACTTATTTTTCTTGTTCATTATTATTAATTATAAGTTATATTTTTTCATTTTTTATTCTACTTACTTTATTTTCATTAATTATATTTTATTTCTTAATTTGACAGTACACACAGTACAAATAGTATTAATTATATTAAATCCTACACTATTTACTTTTGGGTAGATGATGCGCGAAGAAGCACAACCCTAGCTACAGTAAGCCTAACTTTATAGATTTTAAATCTATCCAGTTCAATCCACTTTTCTTTCTCATAATAAAATTACTAATTGTTTCATCCGAATTCACTGATTAAGGGTTTTAGCAATTTTGAACCACTGTTGATGCCATGGATGTGAGTCTAGGTCTTTTTCATTAATTAAAAAACAAATTCTAATTTTAAACATATTTTATACATCTAACAGGATAAACGACCAGTTCCAATCGGTAAACAATTATTTTGGCTCACTATACTATAATCAAGAATGACAAGATACAAACCAATTGGCCATAGAAGAGGATAGACACAGATTACTATGGTGGATAAGGCAAAAGAGATTGAAGAGAACCAATTTAAATCTCCTCATGGCCACAAATAAGACAACTCTGACTTCAATCAGGCATCTGTGAGATTACTAGCCTTTAAAATTCCTCTATTTCTCTTTTCATTAATCATGCAAGTTATTTAGAATACATCTTACCAGAGTTTTTTTATTGTCTATGGCCTAGCACTCATCTCACCTCAGAAATTGGAAACTCAAATTTTTGTGTTTCTGGTTATCTACCGCTTTCTAGCCTGACCAGGGGATTGTTAAATCAATAATTTCAACCGGCCATCAAAAGATTTCAAAACCTACCTTCCTACAAAAAATTTGTGCCTTTCTCCTCATACCCACAACTACTTGTTTTCTATTGCTGCAACACCTCATAAAAAAAATGAAAGCTTGGTGAAAAGCACTAAACTCACTATAAAATTGATTCTTTGCATGTCATGAAGCCCGAGTAATTATCAAGTACGCCAGATTATTGTCAGATTGAAGTTCTCCTAAAGCTTGTTGAAAAGCTTTTTCAATAAACTGGATTTGTTTTAACAGATTATCAATTACTGTGAGTACTCCATACTACAATTCAAGCAGAAGCTCTTGGATTACAATCTTTTATTAGTTATTCCAATTCTAAATCCTCCGTTTTCTAAGGGCTTCTACATTCTCATTTTTTATCTAGCCAAGACCAAATATCAAGCATTATCCAAAAACTTTCAGTTTTGTGTCAAGCACCAATACCGACTGCCTAACAACTAGCTGAAGCAATTTGTTTAAAAATCTTACAATTCTATTCTTGCTTTCTTGTTTTGTTTCATCAACAAAAACACGGCTTTAAATTAATCAACAATGTTTATTGCACTTGTCTCATTAGTTGTCAAAAACTGAATCCTTGTTACTGGCGCCCAACTTATCCTGATCACAATAAATATTTTTTTAGAAATTCTTCCCTCCTTGAAACAGACTTGCTTATGATAATTTAAGAAATCCTTATCTTCCAATTCTCAAGTTTACACCTCTTGCAAGGCTTAATGTGAAATATGTCTATGAGAAGGAAAGCTTTGTAAACTTCATTGAACACAAAACTTCCCTTTTGCTCAAGCTTAAAATGTGCATTTTTGTTTTCAAAATATCTTTCTTCTTTGAAACATACACTAGAATCCCTCAGTGGACTTGGTCAAAGCAGGGAGTTTCCTAAGGCTCCACCTCTCTATGTGGGTGCACATGCATAGAGATGGCTTGAGGCTGTAACACCTTGTGGCAACTGATAAATTGAGGGCTTGGGTCAAAAGATCATCACAAGAGGAGCTCTCAAGGCCAATATGGCTGGTGCCTCTTTTGAAAGTGCCCAGAACAATAAAGAGTGAGATAACACTATATAATTAGATGAATCAAACATCTTCAAAAAATAAACTTTTTTTGTTTTTATCAATTTAATTAGATGAGACTTTTCTCTTGTCATGGTGGGGGCCCACACCATGACAAATATTTGTATTACTTCATATTTCTTAAGTATTGGGTAATTGTTTCCTAAATTTCTTAAAATGGTAAAATATAAAAAATACAAAACAATCAATAATAATTAATGAAAAATAAATAGATAATAAGAAGTTTAAAAGAACTATATTAAGTATAATATAAAATAACAAAAAAAATCCAAAATAGATAAATAGTAAAACAGTAAGAAATTAAGAAAGAAAGTAATAAATGCATAAATAATAGGTAAAGAATATATAAATAAAATTGGTTATATTCAAATTAATGATTAACCTATAATTCACAGGGTCCATGAATCAATGAGTCATTATAAAAGTATAAATAAATAATAAAATGGAATAAGAAACAATTAATCCATAAATAACCAAAAATAAATAAATAAAAATCAAAAAAAATAAAAATAATATATCATAAATCCAAATAACAAAAACAAAATTAATATAGACATAAATCATAAATCATTATTAAAAAATTGAAAATAACCCATACAAATATAAATAAATAATAAAATGAAAGAAAAAAACATTAACCCATAAATAATAAATAATAAAAACCTCAACAAATAAATAATAAGAAGGAAAGAATCAATAAATAAATGAATAAATAATAACTAAAGACTAAATAAATTCAATATGAATAATAAAGAGTCAATGAATCATTATTAAATTATTCAATTATAATGGTGATTAATCAATAAGCTATATTCAAATTCATCCATCATTTATAATTGATAAGTGGGATGAATAAGTCATCATAGAAATATGAATGAATCATCAATAATAAATAATAAACAAATAATGAAAAAAATAACAAACTATAAAGCTTTTAATAATAATAAATAAAGAAACAAGAAATAAAATTCTAAAAAACCATAATAAAAATAATATGTATGAATCATTATTAAATTATGAAAATATAAAAAGGATTCATCAATTAATTATACAAAAACTTGTGCATTATTTGTAATTGATAACCTCAATTAATAAGTTAATATAGAAATAGAAATAAATGATAGATATTAGATAAATAATAAAAATAAATAACAAAACTATGGGCCCATCAATAAGAAAAAAAATAAAAATTCAATGAAATGAAGAAATTAATAAAGAAATTAATGTATAAAAGAATAATAAGTAATTTATTCCTTATAAATATCATCAAACATTCATTGATTAATATTTGTAATTAATAAGTTAAGTAAATAAGTCATCCTAATAATATTTGAATTACTGATGTGGAATATCATCAAAAATTCAATGACAATAATTTAGATTATAAGAATAAGAACTAACAAAAATAGCAATCGTTGACAAATTCAATATTCATTAATAAGAAAATTGTTGTAATAGTCAATATATAGCTTATATTCAAAGCTAAGAAGTGTTTTCTTATAATAATTAGGAAATCATATATAATAGTGATATATCAATTATTCATAAGGATAAAGAATAATTATTTATGATAATAATTAACCAAGATATCTATATTCAATAATATATATGTGTTTATGATCTTGGTTAAATAATGAGATTTCTGAAGGTATGAATTCTTGGTATGATAATCTTTAATAAGTCCATTTTTTATTTTTGCTTGTTGATTTGTTTTCTCTTGAAATCATATCACAAAAAATTTAATCAATCCAAGAATTATGAGAAGTAAAATACTTTTAATTATTATTTTAGTCATTTCATATTGATTCTATTAATCATAATTTTATTCATTATAAAATGCTTTTATTACAGTTTAAGTAATATAATTATTTTCTGTCAAAACCTCACAGTTTAATTTTTGAAATGAATAATCCATCATGTTCAAATTCTATTTTTGAAATAAGTAATTAACACAGATATTTTCATTTGAGTGACTCTTTGAAAGATTATGATGGTGAGGGATATTCATTTTTATGTAATCTGATTTGCATAGTAGAAACTTGAATTTTTGTTAGGTGTATTTCTTTGCAATGTTGTATGGCCAAAGTTTTTGTTTTGAATTTTTCATGACAATGATCATAACCTAATCTAGTCTATTCTAATATCATTTAATGATAATACTAATCATTTGCTATTATATGAACTACATATAACATGATTATCTAAATATTCACATAGAATGGTTATTCTTGTAAATTAGAATATAAGAAAACACATAATGTTTTTGTAAAAGCATGTAAGCGTTATCTTTTTTCAAACAAAATGCTCAGGAAATGAAATTCTTTGAGGAATTTGTAAAATTTTTTTTTGCCATATTTATTCCATTGTGTTTTTTCATAATTTTTCTTTGGCAAATTCCTCTGACAATTTCTTTGAAGAAAGCTTCCCACTTATGAATTTCCTCATTCTTTTTAAAAAAAAACAAAGGTTTCAATCTTGAGAATCGAAAAGGAGAAGCCCATATTTTTGGGAAACCTCTTGGGTTGAACAATTGTAACAATGTCATAAATGACATTAATTGCATTAAAAATGCCATAAATGTCATGAATGGAATTGTCACATTGATGCCAGAAACCATCACGAGCACTTGAGCTCTCCCCTGAGAGTCATGTTGGTACAGGTGGTCCCCCACCACCACCATGACTAGAGCCTTGGTCACTTGATTGCACAATCATCACAACTGAGCAGGAAAAGCTACAAGATCATGGTTGAATTTCCTTGATCTTTTTCTGGTATTATAGGTTACAGTTCCACCATCTGTGTGAGCCTTGAGGTATATTTTACATACCCAAATAGGCCACAATTATCTTAAAAATAAATTTTGAATTATGCACAACTCATAAGTCATGCATATATCCAAAATTCATCATTTTCAATTTCAAAAAAGATGAATAACTTTTTATTGAGTAAGTAAATCCATGGATTTAAGACCAGATTTGGATTCTACACAAAAATTCACCTAGGGTAGCCCCATAGAGTGAATAAGCTCAACTTAAGTATTTGAGGTGGTAAAATGGAAAATACTTCAATACCACATCATTAATACCACATAAAAGATCCGTGAAAATTTTTGTTTTTCTTGATTCTTAGCCAAAATAATGGGAAAGTGAGAAATCCCATGTTACATATACACTAAAAATAGTGTTATGCATGTTTTGAGCACTTGATATCATGGTATTCTTACATGGACTTTTGGTACACCCATAGTGGATATCTCACTTTAAGCTTAATTTTCTATTTTTACGTGAAAAATAAGTAAGGGGGACAAAAGACATCAAAGGGAACCAGGGTACCCAACTTCTGAGGCCTCAGAGGCATGGATAGCTCCAGAGCATGGATTCATGGCTCATCTTGGCCCAATTTGGAAACCAAAACTCTTTGGGAACTTGGTTACCAAGTTACACCTACTGTAATCATGAGAAAATAGCAAATAACCTGCTATTTTGACGTGCCAAGGAGGTAATAAGCTACTTAGACTCCTGTAACCACGTCAATTCTTGATGACTTTCCATGACTAGACCCTAAAAGAGTAATTAAAACCCTTTTGGGACTTATATTCATTGATTTACCTCATAGCAACCAGCAAAATACTGCTATTTGCAATTCTACGTAGAAATGAGGTAAAAACTTCAAAAATTCATTAAAAATACAATTCTTAATGAATCTTTCTGAAACTTTCAGGAATAATAGAGAACTGTATTATCTATGGTACAACCAAAAAGAATCATTGTTTTACTAGTAAAATTAAAAGTTTTACTTACAGTCCATTTTTGACCATTCTACATGAAACACTGAATCTTCAAAAATTCACAGTAATTACAAACTGTGATGAAATTGGCAATAACATTGATACCTTTGAGAAATTAATGATTATTTTAGAATAAAAGAAGATTTACAGATGTTACTCCTTTTATTCTTAACCATATTGGGGTTGGTAGTCACGTAAAAGCATCAATTAAGTAATTATGATAATCTTACATGACAACTGATGATGCAATCAATAATCCAAAAAGGTTTATTGTTTTCTCACTCACTGGTTTTTCAGTTTGCTCCATGGCACGCCTCTGTGAGCTGTTGTTGACTTAAAAGAGGCCTCCTCTTGCTGTTTTTTTTCCAAGAATCATCTTATCAATTTATTAAATCATTATTACCAACAAGTAAGTATTAGTTACAGCTATTCTTAAGTGTTTTAAATCTTTCAGAATCAACCAGAAAGATGTGAAATCATAGAATCCAACTATATATTGTTGTAATACTGTTATAAATCCTTTTGATCCCTTAAATCCACAATTCCACGTCAAATTTCTCTACTTTTATCTATCAATAAGTTCTTTGGAGTATTAGTGAGTCATTTATCTTTAATTCTTAAAGTCTTTCTCTAGTAATAGTTTTCTTCAAGAATTATCTTTATAATTATTCTTGTAAAAGATAATTATATATTAAAATAATTTTATTATTTTAATAAAAGAAGTTTTTATTATTAAATTCTTCTTGTAATTGATTCTTGTAGACAATTACTGCTCACTGTTATAATCACTAGTAGTGTATAACATGTGAAAGAAATAATTTTATAATTATTTAATTGTGGTTATAATAATTTTTATTATTATATTTCATAAAAACAGACATAGTACTGTTGATTAATAGTAATATTATTATCAGTTTCATAGTCACATCTTACAATCTGTGACAGTTCTTCCTGAAATGATGGATGAGAGCTCTTTCACCCCAATCTCTGATTCTTGAGACCAAACTTCTGAAATCAGAAATGTATAATGATACATGCCCACCTTCTTTCATTCTTAAAGATTCCAATTCTGCTTCAGCTTTTCTGACTTCATTTGGGTCCCCAAATAAGGTGAAGTGTTGAGATTCAAATAATATCCATTAATTGAGAAGGGGATTTGGATCTTGATTGGTGAGGTTGGAAAGATGAGGCTCAATCCATTTTGCAGGCCTGCCAATGAGAAATGTGGGGGCATCCCAAGGTACTGGAGGACCAACTCTAGCCCAATCTAATCAGCCTGTCTCTCATCATTCTGAACCATCTTTATTGGCCATTATTCAGAAAATGACTCAGATTATGGCCAATATTTAAGCAGCTTCATCTTCTGAAGCATCAAGACCACCAGCCTTCAATACTCCATCTATGAAGACACCAGAATTCTTTGATGGGACTCAACCCTTCAAAGTTAGAAGTTTCATTCAGTATTGTCAATTTATATTTCATAATTATCTGGCAAATTTCTCTCAAGACAGAAAGAAATTTATCTATTCCACCTCATTTCTCATTGGCAGGGCTGCAAAATGGATTGAGACTTATCTTTACAGCCTCACCAATCAAGATCCAAATTATCTTCTCAATTCATAGAAATTATTTTAATCTCAACTCTTCACCTTATTTGGGGACCCAAATGAGCTCAGAAAATCTGAAGCAGAACTGGATTCTTTAAGAACCAAAGAGGGTGGGCATGTTTCACTATACATTGCTTATTTCAGAAGTTTGGTCTCAAGAATTGGGGATTGGGGTGAAAGAGCTCTCATCCATCATTTCAGGAAGGGATTTCCATCCAGAATTTTGGATAAATTGGCCCCCCATCCTTCCAGAATTGACTCTCTTCAAGAATTAATGGATATTACCCTGGAGTATTATACCAGGTACCGTGAGAGGCAAAATAAAAAGAGTCATCATCGAGAGAAGAAGCCAGAAGCCTCAAAGTAAAGTTCTTCTCATCCTCAAAATTCTTCAAGCTCAAGCCAAAAGAAGAAGAAAAATTTTCAGAAGAGGGACAAGCCCCATTCTTCTTTATTGAATAAAGATTTCAAGTTGATTAATTCTGAAAAAGAAAGAAGAATCAAGGAGTGTTTATGTACCTATTGTGGTGGGAAGCATAGTCTTGAGTCCTGTTTCAAAAGGCCTTAAAACAAGCTTACCCAGTTGTCAGGAAAATTTCCCAGCCAGGGAAAAGCCTGAGTGAAGATCATGTTGTGTTCAATGGTATTCACTGTTTTCAATCCAGAGCACAATTGTGCATTCTGAATACAGGTGTCAAGAATTCTCTTAAATTCATTGTTTTTTCTTCTCTTTCTGATATTTTTTACAGTATTCTCATTGATTCTGGTGCTACCAACTCATTTATTTCAAAGCAGTTTGTTGAAAAGTATTCTTTGACTATTTCAGAACTCCCAGAGAATATTCCCCTTATCATTCTGGACTCCTTTGAGTCCCCTTCCTTATTTGTGACTCACCATACCAAATATATGGTTGAGCTTCCTTCATTCCCAAGCTTTGAATGGGACTTTTTAGTCATTGATACTCCCAAGGGAGAAGACCTCATATTGGGCTTTGACTTTTTCAATCATTTTAATCCATCTATTGATTGGAGGAAAGGGTTGATCACCTTTAATGCTGATCATAAGGACTATTATGATCCTTCAAAATCTTTCAGTAATGGCTTTTCTTCTTCCAAATCATGTGCAGCTCTGTTTGGTGATTCTAGAACACCATCAATTCCATCTTCTGTCCATATTCCTTCCCTTAATTCCCATCAGTAGTTACTATTCTCTAGAGATGAAGTCTTCAAAGAGATTCAAGATTTTGCAGAAGATAATTCTGTATCTTCACTTCATCTCTTCTTTGGGAATATGGACCTTCCTTCTTCGTCTTATCATGACTCCCTGGAGGATTTGTAGGATGAAGAGGAAGAGCCAGAAGAAATAGAAACCATGATGAAGGTTGTTCCTTCTGTTTATCACCAGTACTTGGATGGATTCTCCAAGGTGAAAGCAGAGAAACTTCCTCCTCACTGTGCCTGTGATCACCATATCAAGCTGGAGGGGTCTCTACCTCCAGTTGGGGTGATCTACTCTTTATCAAACCAAGAGTCAGATACACTCATGGCCTAAATTGCAGAGATTGTATAGAAAAGTTTCATCCGGCCAAGCTCCTCTTCCTCAGGAGCACCTGTCCTCTTTGTCAAAAATAAAGATGGTGGCCACCATTTGTGTGTTGATTAGCACAGACTCAATTCTGTTACTAGGAAGAACAATTATCCTGTTCCTCCTATGAATAAGCTTCTTACTTTCTTTAATGGTTCTTCTATCTTCTCCAAGATTTATTTGTGTGGTGCATATAACCTTCATAGAATCAAGGAAGGTGATGAACATTTGACATGTTTTAGAACTAAATATGGCAGCTATGAGTATTTGTTTATGCCATTTGGGCTCACCAATGCTCCTGCCTCTTTTTAAAACCCTGTCAATGATATGCTTTATGATCTTCTTTATATTTATGTTGTGGTTTTTTTGGATGACATTATGGTCTTTTCCAAATCTGAAGAAGAACATGTCATTCATGTGTCCACTGTTCTTGCCAGACTCAGAGCCAATAACCTCTTTGCTAAGGCCTCCAAGTGCCTATTTCATGTTTCTAGTGTAGAGTATTTAGGTTATGTTGTTTCTTCTGAAGGCCTCAAGATGGACCAAGAAAAAGTACAGCAAATTCTCAATAGGCCACCTCCAAGAAACCTCAAGGCTCTTCAATCATTCCTTGGCTTTGCCAGGTTTTACCGCCGTTTTATCAAGAATTATTCAAAGAAAATTAGTTCACTCACAAGTTTCCTGAAGAAAAATTCCCATTTTCCCCTCAATGAAGAAGCTCTTAGACAGCTTCATCAAATCAAAGAGTCATTAACCATTGCTCCAATCCTCTCTCACTTTAATCCTTCTCTACCCACCATTGTAGAGACTGATGCTTCTGATTATTTCTTAGGTTCTGTACTTAGTCAGGTCTCTGAATCAGGAAAACATCCCATTGCATTTGATAGTTGCAAGCTCCTTCCAGCAGAGCTCAACTATGAGATTCATCACAAGGAAATCTTTGGCATAGTCTGGGCTCTCAAGTGCTGGAGAGCTTTTCTCCTTTGAAGCTCTCACCAATCATTCTTCAATTAAATATTTCATGACATCAAATATTCTTACTCACTATCAAGCCCACTGGGCTGAATCTCTCTATGAATTCCATTTTTAAATCGCTTACCGTCCTTGCTGCTTGGCTACCCTCCCAGATGCATTGTCACATTGGGATGGCGTTTACCCAGAGAGGGGGGAAGATTTCATCAGCAAGAATCCAATGAATTATCAAAAAATCATCAATCAAGATTAAATTCAAGCCTCAAAGTTCTTTGCATTCAAGGTGGAATAACTTTCAAGTTTGATTGACTCAATTCAGAAAGCATTATGGCAAGATTCTCAATATAGCAGTATTCTTCAATATTTTGGTAAAGGTAAATCTGTCCAAGATTATTCTCTTGATTCCTCTTCCCAACTTCTCCTGTTCAAAGATTTAGTGGTGGTTCCAAATGACCCCACAATTCAACTCAGAATACTTCAAAATAGGCATGACTCTCCTCTAGCTGGAAATTCTTGCCAAGAGAAGACTCTCAAACTTGTCAAGTGGGGTTTCCACTGGCCTGGCATGACTCAATTTATCAAGGATTATGTATCATCCTTTCAACAGTGTTCAAGAAACAAAAATATTCATCACATGACGTTTGGACTCCTCAAACCTCTTCCAATTCCAAATGACCCTTGGATTTGTCTTTCAATGGATTTCATCACTCAATTGCCACTGTCCAATTCCTTTGACTCAATCCCTGTCATAGTGGACAGATTCTCAAAAATGGCAGTTTTCATTCCAGCAATGTCTTCAATAACTTCACTGGATTTGGCACATTTATTCATCAAGAATATTTTCTCAAAGAATGGCCTTCCTTCAAGAACTTTTAGTGATAGAGGTTCTCTTTTTGTTTCTTCCTTTTGGACCAATCTTTGTCAGAAGCTCAATATTTCAAGAGATCTGTTAACTGCTTACCATTCAGAAACTAATGGACAGACAGAGAGGGTAAATCATATACTAGAACATTACCTTTGGATGTATGTCAGTTATCATCAAGATGATTGGAACACCTGGCTCCCTCTGGCTGAATTTGCCTACAATAACTCTGACCACTCTCCAACAAAACAATCACTGTTTTTTACTGCTTATGGAAGAGATCCTTGATTTGACTCAGTTCAAATTACTCAATATACTCCTGCTGTAAATTTATCAACAAAAATCCAATCAGTACAGCAAGATGTTGAGGGAGAGCTTGAAGTTGTCATAAACAGGTTTAAAAGGTCTGCAGATAAAAGTAGAGCAAGTCCACCTGTTTTCAATCCTGGTGACATGGTATGGCTTTCTTCCAAGTACATCAAATCAACTTGACCCACCAAAAAACTGTCTGAAAGATGGTTGGGTCCTTTCCCAATCTTGAAGAAAGTCAGCACTCATTCCTACCACCTCAAGCTCCCATCTCAATGGAATTCCATCCACCCAGTCTTCCATATTTCACTCTTAGAGCCATTCAAGACATCAAGAATCCCAAACAGGCATCAAGAGCCTCCTCCTCCAATCATCATTGAAGAAGAAGAGGAATGGGAAGTCTCTCAAATACTGGACTCAAAGCTCAAGAGAGGCAGATTTTTTATTTAGTGGAATGGACAGGTTTCAGTCAAGACTCAAAAAGATCCACTTGGGAACCAACTGAAAACCTCAAGAATTGTCCTGAACTGGTAAAGGATTTTTATTCTTTATATCCTGACAAGCCAGGACCCAATTCTTCAAGATCTTGATTCTTTATGATGCTTGGTGGGTAGAGGAATTACCATAAGTAAGTCCCACTCCTGGTTTGCAACTTTAGATGTATTCTACTACTTTTTGTTTTAAGCATCCCCTTGGCCACTCTGTGAGCACCTGGCATCAAATTTCTCTTTCCAGGTCCTTGGCCAATTTCAAAATTGATTATCAACCTCTGTGATGAAGATTGGAACCTCCTCAAGATTCATTTCTCTTCATTTCCTTCTTTTCTTTTCTTATTTTTATTTTATTTTCATTTCAAATTTTCCTTTATTTAAGTCAAAATAAATTCATGAACAACTATCAATCATGAAGCCAATGTTAAAATAAGATAGAGCAAGTCCCATGTCATATTTAAAATTCTTAATATCAATTTTCAAATTTCTATTTTAATCACTCCTCTTGAATCCCTCTCTCATAATCTTTCCAATAGCCTCAACAGGCTTCACCTTGTATTGTGCTCAGGAGCTCACCATTTCAAGGTGGGGTGTACTGTCACAACCATGGCAATGCACCCTCTTGGACCTAAATATGGCATATCCATGCCATACCCAATATATGGAAATTTGGCCATATCCATCATCATTGGTCGAATTGGCCATTGTCATTCTTTATGGCCTTTATGGTCATTTCATCATCTGGGGCCAACCTGGCCCCTTTGCCATCATCAGGCCCTTCCTGGCCTTTCTCTGCTTTTGGGAACTCTTGGGTATTTTCCAGTCAACAGGGAAAATACAGCTCAAAAGCCTGTATTTGGCTTTTCAAGCTTTAAATACAGTTTTGCGCATTTTGCACATTTTTGCTGTATTCAGCTGTATATGCCATTTCCCCATGTATTATGGGAAATATGCCCAAAAGGCCATATCATGCCTTTTGGGGCTTAATTGCCAGTTTTGCTCATTTTGCACACTTTTGTGCACTTTGTGAAAATACAGTTTTAAAGCTGTATAAGTTGTATTTGGCCAAAAACCCAAAAATGGTCAAATCACCCAAAAGACACTTTCTCACCTTTGAAGCCACTCAAACCCAATTTTCACTTATATCCTCCTGGCATCACTCCAGAAGACCTTTGGCCATTTTCAACCTGCAATAACCAAAAGTGTCATAAATGGTGTTATACACCATTATGCATCTTGTTTCACCAGCAATCTAATGGCACCAAAATCAAATGGTTATTTGAGCTTATCATCAGGTCATCAAGGCACCTCTTCCAGAGGACTCATCAAGGCTCAAAAAGAAAAGTGTTAATCCCAAAATACCAATGATGCCACCAAGCCATCATTGGTTATTTCTCACTCAAAGTATTCCTCCAAGGGAATACTGGCAGTTCATTCTCAAGGTATATTAAAGAGGAAGTTCTGAAACAATTTGTCAAGTGTCAGTGCTCCATCAATCAACCTTGGCAACCACATTCATTCAATACAGTCTGGAAACATCAATACCTGTATTTCATTCATACACCATGGGAATTTCATTAAACCCAGTTCAGTTCCCAATTTGGCAAGGTATACACTTCATCAAGCTGTCAATACAGCTTCATAGACTTAATAAAGACCAGCTGTCAGCCTGAAGAAGTCAAGCTCTCAACATCTCACATATACCAGCCTCCTTTGAACCTTGAGGGTTTTTCCCCAGTTAATTAATATATTTTGATTTTATTTTATCTTTATTTATCTTATCATTTTTGTTAAGTGAATACTGATATTATCAAGTAAGTCATTTAGCACCTTTCTCTTTTCTTTCTTCACCTGTCAATGGATATTTGGTGGTCATATCCTTACTAATTCCATTGTTCATTTTGGCAGGTTGAAACAGTGATTAAGGACTTACTTTGTTGGCTCTTTCGCCATTTGGCTTCTCATTTGTCTTATTGCATCTCATCTTTGTACTTGCATTCTTCTTACGTAAATTCAATTCTTTATTTTTATTTTCCTTATTCTTTGGAGACTTTGGAGTTCCCTGCTTGCTGAGCTCCAGGCCACTCGGGTTTTTTCTGTCCAAGAGCCCCTGTGACAAGAATCAACAATTCTATAGGTAACATGAATGGAATCAACAATTCCATAAGTAACATGATTAGCATCAAAAATGAAATAAATGACATCAATGGAATCAAAAATGCAAAAATAAAATTAATGGCATTAGAAATCTAATTTATTGCATTAAGGGAATTCACAATACCATAACTTGAATTCACAGTGCCATTTATGGAATAGGAATCCCACTTATTTCATCAACAAGGGGCTCATAGAATTTCTTATGTGTATTCAATAATTTATGGAAAAAATACTTGAGGGCTGATGTTTTTTTACCAAAGGCCCAAAATAATTTAGAATCAACGTATGAGAAAAAATTTGCTTAAATTATAAATATATTAAAGTGCTCATGTAATTATTTCTTTCATTATTTCCCAGAACTGACTTCATAATTTGGTTTTGAATATTTGAAAATTCAAGCATTCAATGGAAAATACTCAAAGGTAGCTCAAATTTGATTCTGAATATTTGGTAAATCTGAAAATTGAATATTGAAAATTTGATGACCCTTAAAATTTTACAAATTTTTGAAAAGCTATGCATTGGTGTACCACCATTCTTATTTTCTATTGAGGATTTATACCAATTTTTGTCTTGGTAGTGATGTATTCCATGGCATGGATATAATCTTCTGTAAAGAAAGGCTCAATAAATCTGCTTCTTACAGAATGCTCAAGGTCACCACCACACTTTCTTAATATCCTTTTATGTACCATCGTTTCAGACATATCAGGATGAAGTGAAGTTAATCTGTCCTTATTCTTAAAAAACCAGGACATGGGCCTGTCCCTCTCAATATTAAAAATGGCTTCTTCAAAAGAGCTCTCCATTCTGAATCTCCAGGAATTATTTTGCCATTTGGAAATAGTTTTTTCTTTCAACCAAGGCCAAAAGGTTTTACCATGGTCTTGTCACATTTTCTACTACCATTTCCTGTCTGATTTGGTAAATAATGAGTGTAATATGGCACTTATGTATTTATCTAGTATATTAAAGTCTTTTTGAAGCATATCTATTGTTTTCATAAATTCCATATAATTATATTCTCCTTCACCACTGAAAAAATTCCTCTAGTGTTGGAATTTCCTTGAAATTACAGGCATATTCCACTTCTGTATTTCTTTAAATTGTATGATGTAAGTCATTATTCAAGTAAAACATATTTCTGTCAATTATTGGTGTGGACCTTTTTTGCAATTCATTTTTCAGTGATATATTATTAATACTTGATGGAATTTCTTCTTTAATTCAAGTCTCTCTTTATCACTTTTTTCCAATTGTTCTTGGAAAAGAGCTGCATTATTACCAGTTGAATTTTCCAAGTTTTTAAATTTTAATCTTAAATCCTTCAATTGTTTATTAATAAAATAAATATAATTATCATCTGGTTGATTGAGAAATGTGACTTTGGACTCAATTCTCTCACAAATATGCATCAAAGACAAAATATTGTCTTTATTCACATTTTCTAGACCAATAATGGTCTTTTGTGACTCTTTTACTTGTAAAATCTCTCTACCCAACTTTTGTTGGATATACTCAAAATTGTTAAGCTTTCCTAAAATTTCTTTATTAAAAGTTTCAAAGTGAGCTACAAGATTTTCAAGGCCTATTTCTTTGGAAAGGATTGGTTCACTATTTCCTCCTCCTTGTTTTTTAATTCCATCAAAGTCCTTTCCATGTTGAACACATTGTCCATGGCTGTCTTTTCTTTCTTTGGAATCTTGTAATTCTGTGGGTAAAGTTTGTTCCACTTGTACTTTGCCTTTTTCTTGCCCTTCTGATTGCTTTTTGGTGTTTACTTGCCCTTTTTTGGCACTTTTTAAGGCAGATTCTTGCTTGTGGAGGCTTGAGGGGCTTCCACTGGGTGTTGTCCTTCTTTTTACCCAACTCTTTCTTCTGGTCCTCTGACAAAATGCTTTGATTTTCCAACCAAGCCTTTATCTTTTGTACTTGTCCTTTGCAAGACATAGGTGTCTAACCCTTCATAAAGTCTTGAGTCTTTCCTGGGCCCATGAACTTCTTCACTTGAAGGTAAGAGCTCATTGGGCCTATCCAAAGACTTGGCAGAAGCTCCCATTCCTGCTGCTTTACTACCATAAACCAAGTCTTGTAGTGAGACTGGTATATTTCCACTGTTGTTTATTGGAAACTATTCAGGTCTGACAACAGGAATAGCAGTTATGTCAGCTTCTGGACTCTCAATGAGAGTTTCAAAGGTGCTGTCTAACCTTTGGGAACTGGTGGAAGTTCTGGAATCCTCCATTTGTGCCTCTCCTCTGGGCTGACATTCTTGTATTTTTGATTAATGACTTGAATTTCCTGTTCCAGATCCATTGCATTGGATGGAGTAGTCACTTCCACTTCTAGTAGAAGTTATTCCACATCAATTTAAAGAAAATTAGACAAAGGGATGGATTGAATTCACCTGCCAGACCTTTAAAGGTCTCTTTGGTAATTAAACCCCTTGGTGCTGGGCTGGTTTGAATTTAAATACTTGACACTGAAATACTAGATTCAGATGAACTTTCTCTGATGAATTAAACTAAATAAAGCAAACAATATAATTTATTTTACTTATAAACAACAATAACTGTAACTCAACTTCTTGAATAAAGTTGTTTGAATATAATTTATGGCAAACTAAGTCAAAAATAAAGAAAAATGTGTAAAGAGTAAAGAAAAATATTTTAAATCAATATTTTTAAATTTTTAATTTGTTTTTATTTGATTTTTTATTTGCTTTAAAGAAATGATAATTATGCAATTACTAAGTTTATTAATCAAAACTGTATTATTAACCACTTTATACTATAATAACTCAAAGAATAAATTTCAAGTCTGTGATGTGAAAAAGCCACTAGTTAGACAAGAGAAATTTATTCCAAATCACTCAATAGTATATTGTCTCATAAAACATTCTTAAGAAAAATAACTTTATTAATATTTTAAAGATTATTTATAATGGATAATTCCTGAAGAAAAGCCAATATCAAATTAAATATGGCAATTTTAGGTCAAAAAACAGTAAAGTAAGGCCTATAGTATGATTTATGTCCCAAAAGTTGGTTGAAATCATGGCCAGGCCCCCAAATGTAAGGTTTTTCTATGAAACTATTGATAACAGTAGCAAATATCAAGATTACTATGACTTTCCTCAGTAGAAAATATAATATAGTTAAATATTATAACCACAAATTTATATAATTATTAGAAATGATTATATATAAAAAAAGAAATTTAATTATTATTAAATAATTTAATAATGAAAAATTTTAATAATTATTATAAATTATAATTATTCTGTTATTGTTATAGTCACTGACAGTTATAACAATAAGCGTAAAGCTCTTAATGTGAAAATTATACATGGATAATAATATTTCACCACTTATAAATAATATATGAATATTATTCATGAAAGAAATTATCACACTTACTGTGCGGAGATAATTCTTATAGAAAAATTCTATATAAAAAAACTAATAATAGATAAAAAAGATATAGAATTTTAGAGAAAACTTACTTATAATATTTATTTAATACAACAAATAAAATGACAACAGTTGTCATTTTAAATAATGTTAATGAGTTAAAAACACACCAAAAGCCAATATTTTAAAGGATAAAACTGCTTTTTATGATACAAAATATGATTTAAGAGTTTTTAAGAGGAATTTGTGGATTTTAAAATATATTTAAGACAATAATTTTATATAATAAAATTTATTGTTGGTGATTACAACAATAATAGAGTTTCTATGATTTCATTTCTTCAATTCAATATTAATAAAGCATAAAATAATTAAAAAATACTTTAGTAATAATATTTTATATTTGATAGAACTTTACCTATTTAAATGTCTAATATGATTGGAATTATCAATTGATTATAATGGACAAAAACAGTGATGAAAAGGGACCTTTTATGCCTTCAGAGCAGCTCTCACAATTCATAATTAATATAAAGGGCATTCTCAGGTCAAAACTGAAAACCCATACTTAAAAATAAGGTTCTTAACTTAAGGTAACTTATTTTTAATTCCAATTTAAAGTTACCAGTTTTATTCTTAAATCCAAGTAACTTTAATCCTCTTTTGGGCTGATTATTTTAAGTTGGAATATAAAATAAGCTTATTTATATTAAATTTCATCACAGGACCAACCAAAATTAAGGTTTCAAGCCAAAATCTCACAAACTGGATTTTTAATTAATTTTGAAAGAAATCTTAATTTTCTTTAAGAATAATTAAAATGGTTAATTTCAAGGCTGATTAGAAATTCAACCTGTTTAGGAAAGATACTGAAAATTTGATTCATACACAGATGACATTAATTATGTAAGATGTGTGAAAGTTTCAAGAAAATCCATTAAGAATTGGATTTTTAATGAATTTTTGAAGTTATTTCTTTTTTTGCACATAAAATAGCAATACACACCAAACCTTAACTTTTGATAAGGTTTTGATACTTGTAAATCTAAAGTTTTAAGCTTCCACAGTTCTTAAAACCTTGATTTCAAGCCTGCACATTGGGATTTACCCTTTGGCAGCTTGAAATTCCTGTCCAAATTGGGTTAAAACCAGTTTAAAATTTAAGGTTGGATCAAAGTCTCATGTTAAAGTTTAAATAAGGTTGAAAATCGTCCAAGACAGGTGGAAAACCTTAATTGATTCTTTGCAGATCCCAAAAGTTGGGTACCCCAGAGCTATTTGGTCTTTTTCCTTTGTCAAACCTCTCTGTGTGGTTTTTGCCCTTTTATTTATTTGAACCCCTACTATGGCCTTAAACCCTTTTAAATTGAGCTCACAGGATTTACATTCTGTATGTCAAATCCTTAGCCCCTTTAGTAAATATACACAACACCTTCAATTTATTCAATTTTTGGTAAGTTTGCATAAACCTTATGCAAATTTAAATTCAAGCTTATTTAAGCTTAAATTTAACAATTTTTAAAAAATGTTAAAAATTTGCAATTGTACTGTGAGATTCTTAAATCTTCTAATAACATAAGAAATAACCATTTTTGGGTATAACACCCTATGGGTCTACCCTAGGTTATTTTTGGCATAGAATCCAAAAATGACATAATATTCATAACTTTGTTTATCCAAAATAAAGTTATAATTATTTTTTGTTAGTTTTTATTTTAAATTCAATTGATAAGTCTGTTTAAGACTAAATCAACTGTGTATAAAGTTATTTGTGGCCTTATGGGTATGTCATACATATCTCACAGGCTCACAAAAATTGTGTACCCTCAAATTACTTGCAGGACACCTTTCTTTGTTTTATAACTTGCAGATGAAAAGGTTGCAGTTAAATAGATGGAAACACCCTATGTGTTTTACAATTACTGATTCAATTCCACTTTTTGTTAGAGTGATCCTAGCCTCAGCAAAAAGAGATGCAAGTGGATGCACAGAAACATATGAATGAAAAAACAAAGTCAATGGTGTACAAATAATGACAGGTTTATGTATACTGTATCTATGTAGGATAGGATGGTAGAGGCACTTATATGATTTTTTTCTGACAAAAAAGGGAGTTAAATGGATTTTTGTGAAAAATCACAGGTATTTTCAAAGTGATGTCACTGGGTTTTAACTAAGATTTTCGATATCTGGCGGTCGATGGCAGACACCAAGGTTAGAAAATCATTTTCTTTAGCTCCAATAGTCGTCAATGCTCGACTCAGTAAGTTAGATAACAATCCGGGAATATTGGCGCCATTGAGGGACTCGTGAATTTTTGAAGTGGAACAAGATTCTTCTACATCGTTTGGAGTGCGTTCTGGTGGATCTTCTACTTGAAAACTGGAAAGAAAGCGATTTCGAAGAGGGGAATCTAGTAGGGAGGACAAACTTTTCAATGGCATCCCGAAGGTGATAAACTAAAAATGTTTCACGCTTAGCAAAGCTGCATACTGACTAACCTTTGGTTTGTGGTTCGTCCTTCAAAAGGAAATCCCGCGCAAACTTAACGTACTGATCAATCTCTAGACCACTCATCTCTACGATGTTTTTTCTGATAGGTCAATGGTTAATAAAATTCAAAACGAGTATGTCATTTTTATTTGACATAGCTTACTCCCACAGCATCTGAGGTTGGTCCGATGTACGTGATGTAATCAAGGCTTTATACCAAGTCGACGGTTCCGGGAGAGTGGCCTTCACTAAGGAAAGCATATCGTCTGGGTCCGTGAAATCTTGAGAGGCACCATGACTTTGGAGGGCGTAGTGCGCCGTAGCAAAAACAACCGCCATGATGCACCATTCCGGAGGATAAGAAATACGGTAGGGTAACATACTTTTTTGCAAGCTCTTTGATCTTGAGGAGTTTGAACGCAAAGCTGTGTACATAAACCAAGAGGAGTCTAATTTTTGAACAAGATGTAAAGACAATGCTTGTAGGGGGGCTGAGGAATACTGGATAAGTGTCGTGACAATGCAAACAGCTATGAAGGATGCAAAGTTTAGACATACTGGGCAAAAGCAAAAGCTGAGAAAAGCGCGTAACAAGAAGTGTGAGATTTAAACTACACATGGCCGGGAGAACACGCAACGGTGTTGAGTCTTGTAAAATTGCAAGCAACTGACGCAAGAAGTAGCATAGGCCGCTCGGGTGGCGATGGCGATAGGAAGGGGGAGGTTTCTACCATTATAAATAGGAATGAACTTAGTTTCAAGAATAACAGGCACTCTCAAATGCCTTCAACGCTAGTCAAGACATCAAAGAATTCCCCAGCCATTAGCGCTTACCTCAATGGAAAGATTTTGAATTATTGAGGCACTGAACTTTTCCTTGATTTCTTGTGGAAGGGTTTGAGCGAAGTCAAGATAAGGGATTTGCTTGGTTGCTATCATGCTATTGAGAGGTACTGTCAGTCAACTGGAAAAAATCCGAACAAGCAAATGTGAAATGTGTTCTAGGGCACTCTTACTTGACGATATCTTGTAAAATGACAGGAAGTCTTAGCTGCATACATGCTAAATATAGCGTACATACTGTGACTTCCATTCGGGGATAGACTCGAATATTTGCTGTAGTTGATCGAACTTGGCGAGGATTACAGTCATCCAAGTCATTTTGAGGGACGTCTGAGTCAAGACAAGAGGTTTCATGTCTTGTATCATCAGAAGATTCCGAATTATCATCGTCTGTCATGGCTTTCAAATCTTCAGGAGTGAATCCGACATTGTCCTCAGAAGCGATAGGATGGGACAAGCGAGACGGAGTACCAGGACATGAAGTCGAAGCATATTGATCTTCTGAAGAGAAGCCTAGCTCCGAGCCGACTTCAGAATGCGACACGCCGCCCGGCGACGATTGCCTTGAGGGATCAGGAAGATCGGGATCGAGATTCAAACTAGAAAGATACAATTTCCACAAAGACCGTGCGACGGTCTCCACCCAAACATTTAGTCTCGACTCCGACCTTTGCAAACCTGTCATAGAGAATGTGCTCACCTCCAGCTGAACAGGGGCCCGAAGATTGATTGCGAGGGCTTCGATTTGCTTTCTCAACAACAGGGTCAGGATTTGGAGAACCGTAAACCGGGCACGTTCGCCACGATAAGCTTGGAGGCAGAAAGCGATCATGCATCAATTTTACAGTGATGGCTTCACGGCCGGTCCCAGGTAAGATGAAGTACCATTTTTTAGAGTATACTCCTTGCGTTCTCTATGAGCTGAGTGCAGGCGACGTTTGCGAATGGAATGGACGGATCCCTCGGTTTGCTCGGTGCTTTCCCTGATATAACCCTGTACCGACCAACGATTGATCAATCATCGTATACAATGGCCAGAAAAGCAAGCTGAAAATAATACCTCTAGAACATGACCCTCGACGCAGACGATCACACCACGATTTGGATCTCGGCGCCACCGTCTGGATCCGCACCGAGGGCATGTTGGCCTGGAATTATTCGTCTGGCTCTGGGACCCCAGCTCGCTCAATTGAGATTGAGAGTAGAGAGACATGATGTTGACGAATCGATGAGACGATGCTTGGCCTTATCTTGTGAGAATCCAACTAGGCCAGAAAATTCTCATGAGGGCCACAGCAATAAGGGGAGGGCATCAACAATCCCTGCTTATGAAAATTCAGACCCAGCTCATAAACAAGTTTCAGCTCAATTTTAAAAAGGTTCCGAAATTCATTTGGGATGTCAATTTTGCATAGATTTAAAAATTCAACCCCTTGTGCAAAGCCATTTTCACTCCTATGGTTTCAAAAAATCCATTTAATTGTCTTAATTTACTCTATGACTAATTCAAACCTATCACAATCAATGGATTATAATGTAACTTGCCAATTTTTGGAAAACAATGATAATCATTTTTATCTCACTCTTTTCATAATAATAAATGTCAATGCACATTTGCACCTTATTGCAAGAGTAGAACAGCCACCTCGTATAGATCCTTTGACTCAACTTTTGTCATTAAATAGTGAGACATTCAAAAGTCTAGTTTTTGGGGGTTGGTTTGTGATTTAAATTTAAAATCAGAACTTAAAAATGAAATTGACAAGGATGTCCACTTACTATTGAAATTCAACTTGAAGTGGCACTAAATTGTTTGGGTCATGGGTCCAGTTTTATTGCTTTCGAGCATGTTTTTATCATTGGCAAATCAATGGCAGGAATAATATTTTTGGATGTAATTGATGGGATTTTAAATAAAATGCATGCTCATATGATTAGGTGAGTGCCTTTTCTCATAAATTTGTGTAAAATATACTAAAAAACTAATATCTAGTTTTCCAAACCTCAATCAATATGTGGAATGGGAAAAAATTAGTGAATGCTTTAGGAAGCATTGGAGAATAAGAAATATTGTAGGTGCAATTAATGTGACTCATATCCCCATTTGCCCATCAAGAGATGATAATTGGTAATCATATGTGGACAGAAAGGGTTGGAACTACATATTAATAGAATGCATTGTGAGTGCAAAGCTGAAATTCCAAAATTTAAGTAGATTTTTGAATGATTGACTGCAAAATTGTTCTTTTATTTGACAATAATTGGCTACGAAGATTTTTGATGGACTTCCAGGTATTATTCATGACAGTTCAGTTTCTAGAAAAAGCCAAAATTGGAAAAAGATTGGTAAATGGCTCAACAGTCTTCCCACCTGAAATTTTATTAATTAGTGATTCAGGCTACAGAAACAATCTTGGAATTCTGGTCCCACATATCAATACAAAGAATTCATATGAAAAATGATTCAATTATAAACACTTTTCAACAAGGTGTGTTATTTGTAACTTGATGAAAATAATGAGTTAATATTATGTGTTATTCATTAATTTAAATAATTCAGAATAGTTGTGGAAAGAGCTGTTGGTGTGCTAAAAAATTTCTTTTGGTGCTTAAGATTTCCTCAATGCTTATCACCAGCAGCAGAATACAAGGTCTCTGTGTGCTGTATGTTATTACACAACATGATGAATGAAATATAGATATATATTTATAAATATTCTGGATTTTCATTATTATTTCAAGAAAATTAAGTTAATTAAAGAGAAATTAAAGAGTAAATATTAATTAATGGGTTATTTTGTAGATCAAGAACAAAGATAAAGAAATAATTTGGTGATTCAAATGACAATTTTGTTGAAACCAGGCCCACAGACTAAAAATACATCATGTGAATGAAAAATGAATTTGAATTCAGAAAGCTCTTACAAGAAAGTTATTTTTTAGTGTACACATTGCATGTTTAATGGACCCCTTCTGGCTTGATCCCACTTATTTTAGCAAGAATTGCCATCATCATCATTTGATAATTTATCATTTGAGCTTCATGTTGAAATTGCTTTAATTATAATTTTTATTAATGTTGCCTCTCATATTCTTGTTCACAGTTCTCTGATTAATTACAGACCTGAATAAGTTGCTGTTGAATGAGCTTTTCTTCTTCTATTAGCCTTTATTAAAGATGTTTATTTCCCATCATTTCTAATCTACTTGCTCATCATTCAGATTTATCTGGCACTTGCTGAATGATCATGGCAAGTGGTATAATAAGTGAACTCATGGTGGACTACACTTTCAAATTTAAAAGCTTATTTATTTATTCTTTTATCAAAGAGATTATTGAAACTCAAGCAACTAAGGGCTTATTATGATTATGATGTTTTACATCGCTTCAATCTTTTCCCCAATTGAAACAAGCCTATTTCGTGATCACGGTCATTGTTGCTCATTTTAACTTCATTTACATTTTCAATTGAATCTTTATCATGAGATTTTTCAACATGGAATAATTTTCAAGTCTTTGACCTTGATATTCATTTTGTTTTGGCTCCATATTCCTCATTTGAATCACTACAGTCTTCTAAATTATTTTTTGAAATGAAATCACTCTATTCCATTCCAAAAGATCCATTTCCCCAAATATTTCCTATATTTATTTCCCACAAAAGCTTCTAAAACTATAGTTAAAAATGATTTTCTATTTTTCATAGAAATTCTCAATGAATACCTCACCTCAGACTCCTTTCCATGCCTTTGTACTCAATCACAAAGGCCCCTTCTCCCAGGGGGTTCACATAACTATTTAATGGTCTTCCATGGAATTTAATATTTCAATAGTTATTTAAGAAGCAGTAAAAAGCTGGACTCACATGATATTGGCCAATCATAAATATATTTTTGCCCTCCATTGTTTAAAAAGAGATTTCTTTTATTGGGCTAGAATTTTATTTTTGCTTTTCATTGTTTTGGAGGATGACTCCATGGAATGAATTTTTTTTTTCATTTTTGATAATGTAATTGTCACAGCCATGGGAAAAAACCCCCCAATTGGTTTCTACAGCCATTCTAGCCTGAACCAATTTATGGCCAATTGGCCATATTATGAAATTATGGTCAATTGGCCTCAGGTGGTGTGAAATAGCTATTGGGCCACACCCACCTTCCCTGGCCATATCCTGAACCATTGTCCCTCCTGCCCAATTCTCCACCTCACCATACCCCAGGCCAATACCACTGATTTTGAGCCCCTTTGAAGATCTCAAGGGCCTCTGTACCACCCCCTTTGATTAGGAGGTTTTTGGCCTAAATGGACTTTTTGGGACATTTGTGACTGCTATGGCCTCTATTGCCCGTGAGCTGCTGGCCACATACTGTGGGACACTTTAGGCCCCTTTTGGCCTAAATACAATGAGGCCAAAAGGGGCTAAAGGGGAAGACCACTGGGTCCCAAACCACAAGTGGACCCACCTGGCCCCATTTTGGTCCACAAATCTCAAAGGACCAAAATGGTCATAATTGGCCATAGACCCTCAAGATGCAAGTCATGGCCTCTGGCAGCCAACAGGGGCCACCAGTCACCTTCAGAAGGGTTTCCCCCTCAAGACAAGGGAAACCCTTCCCAAGCGATGAGGCATATATGGTATTACATACCATGATGCACCATTTTCCCACAGAAGTCCAATAGTGCAGCTCTCAGGATTTTATATCATTTTATGTCAAGTAACAAATACATCAATCCATTTCAAAGTAAGACTCCAGTGTCTCAATCTTGCAATATATGGTGGTATCCAGAAGACCATTCAAGGACACCCCAGGTGTTAGTAATTTCAATTCAACTGTATTCCCCCAAGGTTATACTGACCCAGGATGCTTCAAGGGAAATTTCAAGAGTTTGTTATGTATAAAATCAGTTTTCAAGGCATCAAGAGCTCCAACACTCCTTGGACAACTCAATTTGTCCATACAGGCTGTATTCAGGAAACCTGTATGGAATTGACCCTTTTGGGACAATTCATTTTCCACTGCAGGAATGAAAGGCACAAAGCTCAATTATAAAGATGTCCAGATCTGTATTGACCCAAAAAAGTAAATACAGTTGGGTGATAAGCCCTCCAGGATTAGTCTTTCAACTTTTCACATATACTGGCCACCTTTTCAACCCTGGGGACTTTTTCCCCAGTTAATCAATTTATTGGATTTATTTCTATTATTATTTTATTTTCATTATTTAAAGTAAATACTGATATTTATAAGTAAGTCATTTGCATATTTTATTCACCTTTCAGTGGATATTGGTGGTCATATCCTTTACTGATTCCATTGTTCTTTCTGGCAGGTTGAACCAGTGAATTGAGGATTCATTGAGTTTGATTTTGGCCTTTGGCTTTCTTTATTATATTTTGCCTCAGGCTTCTTTTCTTATCTTCAACATATTTCTAGTTGCTCTCATTTTCCTTAAAAAAATATATCTTTCAATTATTTTTGAGCCCTACAAGTAAGTTCTTGATTCCTGAGTGCCCGGCCACTCTTTTTTTCCTAAGAGCCCCTGTGACAGTAATCCATCCTCAAGTGAAATATGAAAACCAAGAATTATTGATTTAAGTCTTCAGTCCACACAAACCATCCTTTCCATTGATTATTACAATTTTTTTGGTGAGTTGAGAAGTGAGGTTTTTGTAGATGATTTTCTTCTGAGCTGATTTTTTTTCAAGCATTATTTTGCAATTAATAACTAAATTGTGATCACGAATATCATCTGCTAAATTAATATCTGAGAGTTTTCTATTCATGGATGTTTAGCTTTCTAAAAATTAATTCTGTTCAGAAAATCCTTTTCCATGAATTTGTTTAAATTTCTCTTCAAGATCATGCAATTAAGGCTCCTGTAAATGAACTTCATTTAATTCATTAAGATGCCTTGAAACTTGTCTACCAAAATCTGAGAGCTTAGAGTTAATTGTGACATCAATATATGATCTTTTGAAAAAATAAAAATAAAAAACATAAAACAAAGTTTCAAAAACTATGAATTTAAGATTACAATTTCTTTGAATTGAGTTTTAACATGAAATGATATGAAAAATTGAAAACCAAAAAAACTCCGGATTTTCTGTTAAAATTGAGCCAGCACTGGCTATCAAGCCATATAGTAATGGATGGAATTTTATTAACTAAAAGTATAACAGAATTTTTGTTCACAAATTCAGCTCTTGATCCTTCCATATTTGATAATAAAGACAAATGAAAAACATATTACATAGACTAATGAATGTAATAAATCGCAAACACATACTTATTGGGAGTGTTGAAGGCTCATGATTACAATTGTCTTATGATATATGACCATATAAGAATCTACATGTTATTTTTTATTCTTTACACTTGCTTTCCTATGGGCTCTTCTGCTTACATTCAACTAGGACCATACTCAAGTTCTGGGCACACAAAATCTACCAAAAACAAGGTAAAATAATATTCAAAATGATAAAAACTTCAGTATCCATATATTTGTATATATACTTGAGAGTTGAAGGTGAAGCTTCTATGGAAGAAAGCTGAAAAATTTGATATTCTATCAATAAAAATCATGCATATGAATTAATCCATTTAACAAAAATGATTTAGTGCTATAAATCTTAAGTTAAAGTTCTCAAGGCTTTAAATTGATGTCAATTTGAAGCTCATGACCAGTACTTCATTTCTCAATTCCAGTCATGATATAATCAATAACTTTGTTTTTTTTCAATTGTGAAAGCTCTCAATAAAAAACAAAAACAGGAATAAATTAAGCTTATAGAGCTTAAAGTATTTTTTGTATTTTTGAATTCATTTATTTAACGGAATAATTAGAGAAATATAATCAGCTTATAGGATGGTTTCAGAAAACACACAGCCTTAATGATTGAATAACTATCATCTATGTGTTGTCAAGTCACATAAAAATACTTTCTTATAAATTTACTCATTATGTTCATCAATTGAAATGTTTCTTTAAAATAAACTAGATCTTTTTAATAAAATAGGTTTATTTAAGATATGCCATAGGTTTATCTGAAATAAACACTTTGTTAGTTTATTCAAATCCCAATTATGTAAAATTGATTCCTCATAATGGGGAATCAATTCAATTCCTCATCATCTGGAATCAATTCTTCATAATGTATAATTTATTCCCTATAATTTGTAATCAATTTCTAATCATGGAAGATCAGTTGCTGTAAGATGTGATTATGAAACTGATGCTAATATTACTATTAATCAACAGTACTATGTCGTTTCTTATGAAATATAATAATAGAATCTTATTATAACCACAATTAAATAATTAAAGAATTATTTCTTTCACTTGTTATACACTACTAGTGATTATAACAGTGAGAAGTAATTGTCTACAAGAAGAATTTAATAATAAAATTATTTTAATATATAATTATCTTTTACAAGAATAAGTAAAGATAATTCTTGAAGAAAACTATTACTATAGAAAAACTTTAAGAATTAAAGATAAATGACTCACTAATACTCTAAAGAACTTATTGATAGATAAAAGTAGAGAAATTTGACGTAGAATTGTGGATTTAAGAGATCAAAATGATTTATAGCAGGATTAAAACAATATATAGTTGTATTCTATGATTTCACGTTTTTCTGATTGATTCTGAAAGATTTAAAACACTTAAGAATAGTTTAACTAATACTTACTTGTTGGTAACAATGATATAAAATGATAATAAGATGATTCTTGGAAAAAACAGCAAGAAGAGGCGTCTTTTAAGTCAACAGAAGCTCACAGAGGAATGCCATGGAGCAAACTGACAAACCAGTGAGTGAGAAAACAATAAACCTTTTTGGATTATTGATTGCATCATCTGTTGTCACGTAAGATTATCATAATTACTTAATTGATGCTTTTACCTGATTGCCAACCCTAATATGGTTAAGAATAAAAGGAGTAAAATCTGTAAATCTTCTTTTATTCCAAAATTATCGTTGATTTCTCAAAGCTATTAATGTTATTGGCAATTTCATCACAGGTTATAATTACTGTGAATTTTTGAAGATTCAGTGTTTCACGTAGAATAATCAAAAATGGACTGTAAGTAAAACGTTTAATTTTACTAGTAAAACCATAATTATTTTTGGTTGTACCATAGATAATACAGTTCTCTATTAGTCCTGAAGACTTCAGAAAGATTAATTAAGAATTGTATTTTTAATGAATTTTTGAAGGTTTTACCTCATTTCTACGTAGAATTGCAAATATCAGTGTTTTACTGGTTGCTATGAGGTAAATCAATGGATACAAGTCCAAAAAGGGTTTTAATTACTCTTTTGGGGTTTATCCATGGATAATCATTAATAATTGACATTTTTACAGGAGTCTAAGTAGCTCTTTACCTCCTTGGCACGTCAAAATAGCAGGTTATTTGCTATTTTCTTAAGATTTACAGTAGTTGTAACATGGTAACCAGGTTCCAAAAAGGTTTTAGTTTACCAATTAAGCCAAGATCAGCCATGGATCCAAGCTTTGGAGCTGTCCACGCCTCTGAGGCCTCAGAAGTTGGGTACCCTGGCTCTCTTTGATGTCTTTTGTCCCCCTTGCTTATTTTTCACGTAAAAATAGAAAATTAAGCTTCAAGTGAGATATCCACTATGGGTGTATCAAAATTCCATGTAAGAATACCATGATATTAAGTGCTCCAAACATGCATAACACTATTCTTAGTGTATATGTAACATGGGATTTCTCACTTTCTCATTATTTTGGCGTGAAATGAAGAAAAACAAAACTTTTCACGGATCCTTTATGTGGTATTAATGATGTGGTGTTGAAGTATTTTCCATATTACCACCTCAAAGAGTTAATTTGAGCTTATTCACTCTATGGAGCTACCCTAGGTGAATTTTTGTGTAGAGTCCAAATCTGGCCTCAAATCCATGGATTTACTTACTCAATAAAACGTTATTCATCTTTTCTGAAATCAAAAATAATGAATTTTGGATATATGAATGACTTATGAGTTATGCATAATTCAAAATTTATTTTTAAGATAATTGTGGCCTATTTGGGTATGTAAAATATACTTCAAGGCTCACATTCCCTTCCACCAAAAAATAAAATTGTACTACAATTTTATCAATGGTATAAATAATAAAAAGCCCCAAAGGGGGGTTAATCTCCACTGTCCAACCTCTTTACATTACTCATATCTATTAATTAAAAGCACATTTATAGACATATTCAGGCTTGTGGCCTTATTTCATGTCTAAATTTTCTCAAGAGTTTATCTGAGTCAGGTATATCTGATTCTGCCAGCCACTCATCCGCATGTACTGGATTTCTATATCTGACAAGATATTCTCTCTGATTTTTACCCCTAAGTCATCTTTCTTTAATGGCTTTCTTTATCTTTTTGTCTTCACTCTGTTCCACTGGTGGTACAGTTAAAGGAGTTGGGTTCCTTAAAGGAAACAATTCTTTATCAGCTGGTTGATAAGGCTTTATAAAGCTGACTGGAAAAGTGGGGTGTTTATTTTCCAATTCACCACTTAATTCCACTTGAACTGCATTGGTTCCATGTAAGGCAACAATAACAAAAGGTCCTACATAAGAATCTTTGAGTTTCTTTGGGCCTTTGATATTATTAAAGTTCAAGGTTGAAACTAGAACTAAGTCCCCTACTTTGAAGTCTGGTACTTTATGACTCTTGTCCCACTTCTGCTTTGCATAATCAAAATCATCATCCATACTTTGTCTTGCATGATGCTTTACTTGATCAAGCATTATCTTGAAGCTGGAAGCTGTAGGATGAATGTCAATCAAGTCTTTCCTCAGTGTGTCTTCTGGGAGTCTTGGATTCCATGCTTTCTCTAACATAGCAGGAGTTTGTCCTGTGGAAGAATGGACTGATGTCTTGTATGCCAATTCTAATGCAGGTATCAGAGTGCACCAGTCATGGGTAAAGCCATCTGAGTCTTTGAATTCTAACCCATAAGCACAAAATCTCCTGATCATGTCTTCTAAAGTTTGAATCAACCTCTCTGCTAGCCCATCTGTTTGAAGGGGATATATTCTGTAGAGAATGATAACTTAGTCCCAAACAATCTATGAATATTGGTCCAAAGTGCAGATGTGAACTTGGGATCTCTGTCACTTATGATATTCTTAAATAATCCTGTATGGGAAATAACTCTACTCCATAGAAGAAGAGCTGTATCCATAGCAGTGTCATCTTTATGACATGGTAAGAATATTGGAGTCTTGCTATATCTGTCTACAATGACTAAACAAGCATTTTAACTTTTGTCACCACTTGGAGGAAGGGCTGTGACCCAATCCATGTGAACAACTTCCCAAGGGGATTTTGGTTCTTGAATGTGGATCATAAGTCCAAATTGCTTGCCTGTACTCCTGTTTGCTTTTTGACATCTGTCACAGGTATGGCAATATTCAATGGTCTCTATCCTCCAAGATGGCCACCTTTCACAGTTCTTCACTTTGTCAAGTGTTCTGTCCTCTGATAGGTGCCCAGAGTAGATGCTATCATGGCATTCATGGGAATTGTATTGACAAGCAATCTGCTGCATGATGTCATTACACAAGAATGTTTGGTTCTGTGGTAAATAATCCCATCAAATAAGTGAAACCTTCCTTCAGAATAGGAATTTCTCCAAACTTCATCTAGTGCATTGACCAAAGATGTATCTTTGCAGTATTTCTCTAATAAAGAAGTCAAGATATGGCAATTCTTGTCTTGCTTATACGATTCTCTGACCTCTTCAAAGAATTCAGTCCCAATATCAGTTATATTAATCCCTTCAATTGGAATCTGTGGTTCAGCTTCCAAGGGTAAATAAGCTGGGTTATCAGGAGTGTTGGATAATTCCCACCTGCTAAGTCCATCAGAATTCTTGTGAATGTTTCCTGCTTTGTGAACTATAGTCATGTTCCCTCTATATTCTTGAATGGCTATTTGCCATCTCAACATATGTCTGTTGGGAGTTTTCATGTTAAGAAGTGATTTTACTGCATTACAGTCAGTTATCACCTCAAAAACACTGCCATCAAGATAATAGTGTAATTTCTCAAGTGCCCATACCAAACATAAGCACTCCATTTGGCTTGCACCATATCTGGCTTCTGTTGTTTTGATTTGCCTTGAGATGTAACAAACTGGTCCTTCTGTAGGTTTGTCATCAATAATTTGGACTTGATGTAGGGCTGCTCCTAATCCATCTCCACATGCATCAATGTACAATTTAAAAGGGATATTCCAGTCAGGAATGAGGAGTAAAGGTGCTTCTGTAAGAGCCTTCCTTATCTTCTCATAAGCTTTAATTCTTTCCTGTGTCATCTCAAATACAGTCTGTTGATCACAGATTCTATAAAGTGACTTGGCTAGCATTGCAAAGTCTTTCAAGTGTTGCCTATAATAACTGGCAAACCCAAGAAAAGACATCATTTATTTTTTATTCTGGGGTATTGGCTTAATTAACACTGCTGCTACTTTGTTTTTGTCAATACCCATGCTTAAACCAGAAACAATATGTTTTAATGCTTTGAGTTCTTCAAAACCCAAATTGCATTTCTTAAGTGAGATTTTCATATTCACTTCTTCAGCTTTGTGAAGTACTCTTGCAAGTCTTTCAAGGTGCAAAGATCATGAATCAGAACATATGATAATATCATCAATATAAATGATCAGCCATCCTTCAGACAATTCTGTGGGAAAGATTGGGTTCACCATTCTTTGATAATGAGATGGAGCATTCTTAATGCCAAATGGCATCCTAAGATACTCATAAATACCACAGTGAGTGATAATTCTAAGTAATTTCTTAGCTTTAGCTTCAAAACATTCTTATGGAAACCTTTTAATGCATCCATTGACGTTATATACTTGGCTTTAGACAATTGAGTCAAGGTTTCTTGAATTCTAGGGATTGGATACCTATCTGGAACCGTGTAGGTATTCAATGCTCTGAAATCTCCAACCATTCTTGACTTATCATTATGCCATGCAATAATAACAGGTGTTTTCACTTCAACTTCCTCATTATGGCCTACTTTCCTTAGTAAACCAAGTTGGATTAACTCTTTGATATGTTTCCCCAAGGCTTCTCTAGCTCTGGGACTGGCTGGATAAGCTGGTCTTCTAAGTACTGGAGGATATGGCCTGTCAATATTAAGATTAATATCAACTTCATGTCCTCTTATAGCACCTAATGGTTCATTATCAGAGGCAAATGCTTTATTGTATGTGTATAACACATCAATAAGTTCATTCCTCATTTTTGGTGATAATGATGGATTAATTTGTGCTTCAACAATTTGATTAGACACAAATTCATCTTTATAAGTATCTTTAACAGAAGATACCACAGATATTTGTCGTGGCATATTGGAAAAAGCAAATTTCTGTCTTTTGTTATCCCCAATTGTGAAATATCTGTCTCCGTGGTTATTGATGTCAATACCATAAATATTTAAGTAATAATTTCCAAGAATGATGTGCTGAGATGTGCAATTATCCATCACCACAATCTCAGTTTTCATTCTCACACTTCCTGCTGGGTGTGGAAATACAAGATTAGTGTCTAATATACCCAAGGGGTACATATTGTTACTGGAACTACTAAATTGCACACCTTCTATTGGTAATAGATGGTTTTTCCATTCAGGAAGTATAACTTGGAGATAATCCTTTCCCACACAAGTGCAAAATGCTCCTGTATCCAAATTTACTTTGGTTTCAATATCATTCATCAAAACTGATGTGATACAGGATGCTCCAGCAGTGTAACCTTTACCTCTAGCAGGTTTTGTCTTACACATTCTGGCATCCTGGATATTGATCAGATTGCAGCAATCATCACTGTATTGTGGAAAGTGGGTATGGACTTCTGTGACCTCAAAGAAAGCTGTGATGTTTTCAATGGGAAGGTCCTCCACTGGTGTATCCTCAGATATTGCAGAGTCTTGATCAGAGTCCTCTTTCTCTTCAGTACCCTGAATTTCTTCAATGACTTGAACTTCATTGATTTTTGTCTTTTTAGGGCAAGTGTTAGCTAAATGTGAAGTACTTCCACATTTATGACACTTCAAGACAGGTTTTTCTGGTCTTCTGTCCTCTCTGGGGATTCTTGAGACCATCTTGGATTCTATTGGGTTTTTAGACCAAGTTTTACCAATGCTCGTTCTGGTAATGATATCTTCCATAGCATCAATTTAGTCCTCTGTTGAGCAGGGTTCTACACATCTGCTTTTGATAGCATGTTCCAGTTCTCCTCCACACTTTCTTAATATTTTCATATTAATCATAGTGTCAGACATATCTGGGTGTAAAGCAGATAATCTGTCTTTTTGTTTGAAGAACCAAGTAAGTGGTTTGTATTTCTCTGAGTTAAAAATGGAACTTTCAAAAGCATTTTCCATTTTAAACCTCCAAGAATTATTGGCCCATTTGGTAATCACTTCAGATTTCCACCAAGACCAATCATGTTTACCATGATCTATTCTCATCTTGTAATACCATTTTTTTGCAGTTCTGGTAAACAAACAATGTAATTTCCCCACTATGATTTCATCAGGTATATTAAAGTCTTCTTGCAACTTATCAATAGTTCTGATGAATTCAATTTGTTTATATTCTCCTTCACCAGAGAATGTTGGCCATTCTTCCAATTTGGGAATATCCTTTGCAGAAATAACATTTTCTCCTAAGAATGGGGTCAAACTTCCTTTAACAGAAAGTTTCTCTTCAGTCAAAGGTGTAGAATGTCTTGGCATATGTGGTTTATAATTCTTATGAATTTGTTCCACATTTGCAATGATGTCATCCTTTAATTTCTGCCTTTCACTGTCACTTTTTGCTAAATGTGTAGCAAATTGATTGGTATTCTTAACTATTTGTAAGACATGATCCTCAAGAGTTTTAAGTTTATCATTCATTTTAAGAATGGAAAGATCTTCCATGTCATCATTCTGAGCTTGAAATTGATTCTCAATTCTTTTACAAGCATTGATAATTGACTCAAAGGTGACATTTGTCAATTGATACCATTCAGTATGTTTCTTGTCATTTTTCTTTAAATCACTTATATCTGATTTAATTTGCTTTAACTTTGAATCAAGTTTGCCAATTTCTACATTAATGCTTCTGTGTACATCAGTTATTTGCGTGGAAAAGTCCTGCTCATCCTTTCCTGCTCCTTGGCTGTGAATTCTATGAGAGTTCTGGCCATGTTGAAGGATCCAATTTGGGGATCCTGTACCCTTGTGGGTAAGGTCTGTGCCAATTGGCTTTGCCTTTGCCCTTGCCTTGATGGTTTTTGGGACCTTTCTGTTTCTTTTGAGGTCCTTTGGGCTTGTCTTTGGACACTGCTGGAGCTGGTTTGGAGCTTGTAGACGCCACTGGTGCCTCTGTCTCCAAAGCTGGAGTCATTGCCAACTCTTTCTTCTGGTCTATGGATAAAAGACTTTGGTTCTTCAACCAATTCTTTATCTTTTTGACCTTGTCTTTGCAAGACAGTGGGCTCCAACCTCCTAAGAGTTCTATTGTCTTCTCCTGACCCAGAAAGCTCTTGATGTGTAAGTAGGAGTTCATGGCTCCCTGCCAAAGGCTTGGGCAGATTTCCCACTCCTCTTCTTTGGCTGCTCTGAATCAATTTTTGTACTGGCTCTGATATATTTCTATTTCTGCCACTTGAAAATGGTTCAGCCCTGGAAATATTGTCATAAATTAGTTCAGGCTCAGAATTCACATCGAAATCTGTGGGTACAGACCTTGGGGAATGGGGGGCAACTCTGGCATCCTCCAAATGTGTCTTTCTTGTGGAAGATTTGGCACTTCTGGATTTGGTCTTGCCTCTTCCTTGTCCACATCCATCTGGTTGGACTGAATAGTTGCTTCCATTTCTGGTATGCACCATTTTCACGTCAATTTAAAGATAAAAGGGGAAAATATAAGATAAAATACACACCTTTTGGTGGTAATTTAGCCTTTTCTGAGTTAAATAAGGTGCCTCTTTTAGCAATTTGCACCTCAATACTGTCTTCAGATTCTGGGCTAGTAATATATCTTTTACTGAGTCTGTTGCCAGCTGCACAGTATTTGATTAAAGACACTAAAAAAAAATTATTTTTCATACTTTTTAAAATATTTTTAAAGATTTTTTATAAGTTTTATTTTTTAATATTAAAAAATTATTCTTTTTAAAGAAAAAAAATTGGAATTCAAGATTTTGAATGAAAATTAATTCAGAGTAACGCAAAGAATAATTTTATAAGTTTTTGGATGTGAAAAAGCCACGTGTAGAAACAGTATAATATTAAACCAAATTCCTCAATGAAAAAAAAATTTCCAAAACAATTTCAAAAATAAGAATTATTTTAACTTTAAAATGAAAGAAAAAATTATTAAATTAATATATTTTAGAGCTTAAAAATATGTTAATTAAGGGTACAAGGTTCAAAAAACACGGCCAGACCCCAGATGTAAGATGTGGTAGGTAGGGTGGTTTTTTGAACACAAAAAATGAAGTATAGAATATGATTAAAGCCAAGTCTATGGATAAAATCACGGCCAGGCCCCCAAATGTAAGATGTGATTATGAAACTGATGATAATATTACTATTAATCAACAGTAATATGTCTGTTCTTATGAAATATAATAATAAAATATTATTATAACCACAATTAAATAATTAAAGAATTATTTCCTTCACTTGTTATACACTACTAGTGATTATAACAGTGAGCAGTAATTGTCTACAAGAATCAATTACAAGAAGAATTTAATAATAAAAATTTCTTTTATTAAAATAATAAAATTATTTTAATATATAATTATCTTTTACAAGAATAACTAAAGATAATTCCTGAAGAAAACTATTACTAGAGAAAAAATTTAAGAATTAAAGATAAATGACTCACTAATACTCCAAAGAACTTATTGATAGATAAAAGTAGAGAAATTTGACGTAGAATTGTGGATTTAAGAGATCAAAATGATTTATAGCAGGATTACAACAACATATAGTTGGATTCTATGATTTCACGTCTTTCTGATTGATTCTGAAAGATTTAAAACACTTAAGAATAGTCTAACTAATACTTACTTGTTGGTAACAATGATATAAAATGATAATAAGATGATTCTTGGAAAAAACAGCAAGAAGAGGCCTCTTTTAAGTCAACAACAGCTCACAGAGGCGTGCCATGGAGCAAACTAAAAAACCAGTGAGTGAGAAAACAATAAAACTTTTTGGATTATTGATTGCATCATCTGTTGTCACGTAAGATTATCATAATTACTTAATTGATGCTTTTACGTGATTGCCAACCCTAATATGGTTAAGAATAGAAGGAGTAAAATCTGGAAATCTTCTTTTATTCCAAAATGATCATTGATTTCTCAAAGTTATTAATGTTATTGGCAATTTCATCACAGGTTATAATTACTGTGAATTTTTGAAGATTCAGTGTTTCATGTAGAATAATCAAAAATGGACTGTAAGTAAAACGTTTAATTTTACTAGTAAAACCATAATTCTTTTTGGTTTTATCATAAATAATACAGTTCTCTATTAGTCCTGAAAGTTTCAGAAATATTCATTAAGAATTGTATTTTTAATGAATTTTTGATGGTTTTACCTCATTTCTACATAGAATTGCAAATATCAGTGTTTTACTGGTTGCTATGAGGTAAATCAATGGATACAAGTCCAAAAAGGGTTTTAATTACTCTTTTGGGGTTTATCCATGGATAATCATTCAGAATTGACATTTTTACAGGAGTCTAAGTAGCTCTTTACCTCCTTGGCACGTCAAAATAGCAGGTTATTTGCTATTTTCTTAAGATTTACAGTAGTTGTAACATGGTAACCAGGTTCCAAAAAGGTTTTAGTTTACCAATTATGCCAAGATCAGCCATGGATCCAAGCTTTGGAGCTGTCCATGCCTCTGAGGCCTCAGAAGTTGGGTACCCTGGCTCTCTTTGATGTCTTTTGTCCCCCTTGCATATTTTTCACGTAAAAATAGAAAATTAAGCTTCAAGTGAGATATCCACTATGGGTGTATCAAAATTCCATGTAAGAATACCATGATATTAAGTGCTCCAAACATGCATAACACTATTCTTAGTGTATATGTAATATGGGATTTCTCACTTTCCCATTATTTTGGCATGAAATGAAGAAAAACAAAAATTTTCACGGATCTTTTATGTGGTATTGATGATGTGGTGTTGAAGTATTTTCCATATTACCACCTCAAAGAGTTAATTTGAGCTTATTCACTCTATGGAGCTACCCTAGGTGAATTTTTGTGTAGAATCCAAATCTGGCCTTAAATCCATGGATTTACTTACTCAATAAAAAGTTATTCATCTTTTCTGAAATCAAAAATGATGAATTTTGGATATATGCATTACTTATGAGTTATGCATAATTCAAAATTTATTTTTAAGATAATTGTGGCCTATTTGGGTATGTAAAATATACCTCAAGGCTCACAGTTACCCACTGTCTGGAATCAATTCCTCATATGGTAAAATTAATTAATATACTCTTTATATTGAACCAACATTCAGGATATTAAATCAGCCTATAGTTGATTTTACATACACCTATTGTATTGACCATCTTCCAGTTTATTTTAGACAAGAATTTCAGAAAATAAAAATAATGAGGTTTATTAAAATTATCCCAGTATAGTATGACTTAATATAACTTAGGTGATGGTGGTGCAATAATTCAGTGGTTGGAAATAAATTCAAGAATTTAACAAATTGTATTTAAAAAGAGAAGATAGATTAAATAACAGGAAAATTAAATCGGAAATTCTTTTATGCTTCATTATTACTTTGAAAGAAGTGAGCTTCATTGAGTTATGTTGATTTGAAAAAATTGTAAAATGGTTTACCTTTTTTAAATTTTTTGATTTTAATTGATGTTTAATTATGTTTCAAATTTACCTTATGTAATCAAAAAATTCATTTCTATTCACAAAATAATAAAAAAGGTGCGAAAAAGAAAGTGAAATATTATTTTTTCTGATAATCAATAAAAGTTTGAATTTTGAACTGAAAATAAGAAAAAAACGAAATGTAATTATTATTTTTTATTTAACAATTATTTTTTTAATATTTATGAGTAAAGTCTTTTTGATAATCAATAAAATAATAGATATTAAATTGAAACATCTTAAAATAACTGTTGAATTCAATTTGGTTTAAATAAAATTGAATAAATTAGAATAAATCAAGTTGAAAATGGATCATAATAATAAAAGTACTATGAAAACTGATGAAAAGGAGATGGGAAAAGATGCATTATCAGAAAAGGAACTTTAAAATAGATTAGAAGACAAATAAAATGTAAAGGAGTATGTAAAAAAGAGACTTTATGAATGATTTTCCAAGGGAAAAATTCAAGATCTTATCTTATATAAGAGACAATGGCCTTATTTGTCTACCAGCCCTTCAGTCTGAGTTAAAAAGCATAAAGTTGTAAAAGTATCAAACAAGGGAAGTTCTGATGATGCATTTAATTTCCCATGATTATTTATTAAAAATATATCCTTCAAGAATAATTTCTCTCTGTTCATTCACATGCTTCATTTAACCGTTTTCTCCTATATTTTACAATATTGATAGTAGTTCCAATACTAATATATTCATTTCTTTCAAAGAACTTATTTTTATACTTTCTGAATTTACTTATACCTTTTTTTATCAATTTGATAGTTAATTTGACAGCTCAAAAGAATGTTAAAGTCATAGTATAAATATTGGATAAAAATATCAAATAATCCTTAGGAAGTCTCTCCCACTAAAGCCTTTTACCCTAAGAATAATAAATGTATAACCTTTTTATCATTCAATACTATAAACAGATAAGGCTAGATTCAAAATCTTGGATTATAGCAGAAAAGGTAATTAATTTTGAAATTTAATCCAACTTCAATAGCCATAAAATATTTAAAAAAAAGTTCTTAGCTCAAGAGCTGTGAAAAATATATATGAATATTTGAACATTATTTGTTCAAAAAATCAAAAATGTTGAGATTATTATATTACAATTCTTTTTAGAATATATATCAAATTGAATTCATGAAAAGAAAGAATTGAATATAATTATTTAAATAAAAATATATATCTATAAGCTCTAAAATTAGTAATTGATGAGAAATTAATAACATGGATTAAATGAATACAAGGAGAATTCAAAATAGAATGAATTTTTTTTGAAAACGTTTATGAAAATATTGGGTGAGCTGTGATTTTTCCCAATAAATTTATTATAATGATAAATCAATTTACTTGAAGGAATGTACCAAATATTTACATAAGTATATACATATAAATCTATTACAATGGGATAATTGGAGAAAACAAAAAATATTAGTGAAAGAAAAATGAATTGTCTTCGTATAGGATAAATGAGAATTAATCTTATATTGAGTGAATCTTTAGAAAAAGTATTTATACCATATTGAAGTCAAAAGATTAATTTTGAATTGAATTATAGAGCTATTGAAGAATGAATATTCCTTGATATATTTGAGTCTTAGAGTAGCTGAAATGGCTTGATGAATCTCTCTCGGCTTGTTACATAATAATAAAAAAGCTTCTCCTTAGCAGTTTTGAATTAAGGAAGAATGTATTATAGAGAGATTCTATTCACCAATTTTAAATAAAATAGATTTTGATTATTTTAGAATAGAAACTCATAGGTTAAAATTACTTTAACCTGTATCCAAGGTGCATAAACTCACAAATAAAAAAAAAGATGGCGGATTATCAAGCCAAGAAAATGCCTAACATATAGAGCTTTAGGCTAGTTAATGCATCAAATAAATCATAAAATCAATCAAAGAAAAGGTATCAAAATGGAGATTAAAAGTAAAATATAAGTTAATACATTTTCTCAGCTTGAGACAAATATTATTTTAGACATAAAAAATAATAGATTATTATATGTAATAATAATTAACTCAATAATATTCTAGTATTGAACCAAAAAGAGAGAATAAAATTAAATATTATTTAATAAGAATAACTTGAAAATAATATTCAAACATTGGAATCAAATAAAGACAGAAAAAAAGTATCTTCTATTCCCAAAGCTATCAGTATCCCAAATAATCCTCTTGATTATTAATTTATTGAACCATTTCTCTAAAGATACAATGATTGAAATCAAAAATATTTTAAGGTTTTTTTAGGCATATTGAAAAGAGGAAATCAAATAATTATTTTCATCATAGCTTAATTATTTCTGTGAATATCGATGCAAATAATACTTATATTTTGTCTTCCATTATTCCCTTTATTCAAAGAAAGAAAATCTCTTCATATATAATTGACAAAATAAAAATGAAGTTTAATTTTTCTGTTTTATTCCTGTCCTCCTCAAATACTTAAAAAAGACATAAGATACAATTTTATTGTCTTTCTTATTTTAGATATTAAAAATAAGAACAAATCAACCAAGAAGTTTGAATATATTTTGTGAAATCTTCTAATTTTCTCTAATAAAATGAAAAAACGGAAAGGTGAATTTTTAATTCAATTCCAAATACAAAAGAAATTGAAGATAATCAAATTTATTTAAAATTATCTTTAAGTTCATTTTCAATTTGAAGGTTAAATAACTATTTTGGAATGATAAGAATTAAGAAAATTTATTTGAAGTTTTTCAAATCAAAAAAATCAAAACTCTCTATATCAGTCAAAAAATTGGAGATGAATTTAACTTATTTAATTAAGCTTCAAAAGATAAAAATTTATATTTCAAATTGAAAATATAATCTAGAAATCCAAAAATGATGATATTTTTTATCAATTTTTGAGACCAAAACTAATTTCTTTTTAATGTTTAAGCTAGTTTATATAAAGAAACAATTGAATGAAACAGGGATAGAATCTTTATTTTATTGGATATTTTTATTGAAAAAGGTTTTTCTGTTGTAGCTTTTTCATTTCAATATTGAAAATGATGGATTTTGGAAAAAAGTGAAATTACTCCTATTATACTTTATATCTTTCTTATATTAATGGAGTTTAATATGAATTTAATTTTGTTCCATTGTAGCGTTCAAAGAAATAGTGGTTTCCATAAGATCTTTCTCAATTTCAGAAATTTTTTCTTTTAAAAAGAAAATTTATTAATAATATCTTACTTCAATCTTTTCGATTGAAATGGCCTCAACCTTTTTCATTATGGAGATATTTTTGAGCCTTTAATTGTGAGAATTGAACACAAAAACATTACTTAGACATAATGAATCTAGAATTATAACAAAAATAAGGAAGAAGACTCTTTCAACCGATAGAATTTTTATCATTCATTGTGAAAAAATGGGGAAGTGGGATTATGAATCCATAGATATACTTGAAAATTATATTTTATCTGTCAGTTACCAAAAAACACTCAGGAGTGAATGAAAAACCAGTACAAAAACTGATACAGTCATTATTGGGGTAAATGTTGTAGTAACATAGAATTGGGTTCTCCCCAGCTTCCAGCCCTATAATTTTTCTTTGATTGTTTTTCAAATTGATTATTCCCAAATAAAATCCCAATTTTTCTCATCGAAATTACAATCATTTTACTAGGGACTGATAATTCCTGGTACAAATAACTCTCCCCATAAAAGATCCAAGTTAGAATTTTAAATCATTTAATTTACATTCTTGCAAAATATTCTCCATTCTCTTGCTTCCAATAAATCTGCAGTTAGCCCGCCTGTAGCTTTCAAATCCCCATAATCAAACTTCATTCTCCATTCTGAATGTTTTACTTTATCCTACTCCCAAAAGCGTTTTCTAAGATTTACTTTGACTCACTATATGTAAGGAGTTCTAATGATAGTAATCTTGAAATATAAGGCTGTGCAGGTTCTTTCCAAACATCATATTCCTTAAAATCTTAAATTTTCCCTGAAATTCTAAGTATGGGAGCCATATTTGATGTAAATATTTTCCTTCCTGAAAGGATGGGTTCCTCAAGAATTTTACTTCTCCTTAGAGTGCTTCAGATTTTAAATTAATATCTGTCAAGACTCCTTAAGTCCAACCAAGATTCTTTTCCAATGTCTTCTGATAAGTAAATGATGATTCCATTTCTATAGGTTCTTTATGAGGTTTGTCGAAATTATTGAATAATATCAATTTTGGAAAAACAGAGTATTCAAAAATGGATTTTTATCATGATTTTTAGATGGTATGATACTCCCCTTTGATGAGGAAGGATGTTGGCACCTATAAGCAATGCAGATAATTAAAATAAGGTTCTTCAGTGTATCGATTGAATGTGTTTGAATTACTCTTTAGTAAGGTAGGAGGTTGCTTCCCTTAAAACTAAGAATATTGGAAAGTTTTTTTTAAAGTAACTTTAATGACTTTTGATCACTATTTAATAAGGCAGAAAGTCACTTCCCTTAAAATTTAAGGATATTGAAAAGAATTTTTTTGTTCCTGTTGTAATAATCTTAATGGGTTGAAATTCCTCTTTTTCAAGGCAGGAGGTCACTTTCCTGATAGTAATACAGATAATAAAGCAATTTTTTTGGCTAGATTTATTATCTTACTATTTTTTATAGCTTATTATAATAAATATTTAAGTGGATTAACATAGCTATAATTACTAAGGAATCCTGAAAAAGAATTTTTGAACCACTAAATGAAACGGGTCTCTCAGTATCTCTCTAAAAAGGTTATTGCATGTTTACTTTCCATGGTGAAAAAATACTCTGAAATTATGAATCAACATATAGCCAAATTTGAAAGATAAATCTGTACGCCTGAAATATTCAACCTATATACATTAAAATGTTCTTTGATACCACAAGTATTTCCTTTACTTTAAATAATGGCTACCAATACAAAGGACCAAAGCTTTTTAATACTTGATTCAGGTAGTTCTGAAATATATATTTAATATAAATTGTTGGTGAATAAATCTGATAATGATCTAATTCTTGTAATATTATCATCGAAAGTATTTAGTAATATTACTCTTATTCATATTCTGGCTTGCATGGCTGTATATAATTTTGATACTGAGTGTTCTCTAGCAAACTTGAGCTAATTTCTTTATTACAATTCCTAAATAAATAAGTGTGTTTGAAAGTGAGAAATTTGAAACAAATCATATCTATATGAAGGTCTGATTGAATTAATGTTGAATTTGGACTTTCTGATTGGTCTCTAAAATGGAAAGCTCAGCTATACTTTGTGTATTTCATAATTGATATTCTCCTTCAAGATATTGAAATGATTTTCACTGCTTATATTTATATTTCAACTTTAAATTAATTTTTTGATATAGAATTAAATCACCTTACAGTTTTTTAAGTTTTTCTGCTACTAGAAATCTCTTTATAGGTTCAGCTGAGATTCCCTTTTAAATATTTTTCTTCATAATTTCATCCTCAACCTCATCCATTTTATCTTCAATAATTATGGAATTTTCATTTTACAACTCTTGAGATTTTCTTTCTCCAAATTTCTTCTTAATGTAATATTCTAGCACTTGATTATTTTTTTTTAATACATTAGCCACCTTATTCTTGTAGGAATTTAAATAATCTTCCAAAATTACTAAATAGGTTAACTCAAGTGGCTTGAAATACATTCTACATCTATTTGGTAGGCTTTCTTCTTAATATAATTCATTCATTCCACTTATCTAAAGATCTATCCAGTTTTCTGAGTATTCTTTGGCCATATCCAAATTTCATCTTAGCTTCATAAGTTCATATTCAATATGTTTTACTATTTCTATCTTGTTCTGGATATTTCCTTTTTAATTGTCTTTCAGTTTCAGTTGGAATACTTCTGATGAGCATGATATGTTAGGATTTTCTCCAATTAATATATGATTAAAGTTGTTGAAATATAAGAAGTCCCTGCGGGTTCCTCCTTGATTATTAGAAGTTACTTCAAGCTTCTTTATTTGCCCAATTGGCCTGAAATAGTTATCTGTTAGTGTTTATGTGTAAATACTAATAGGAAGTCTGTATTTTATGTATCTTTCCTGAGCTGTTATATCCATATTACTATTTACATCTCAATAGCCCAATTGGTATTTTTTTGTTCTGAAAAATATAATCATATGTCCTATATATGGATAAATTTGAATTCTGTTTTATTCCTTTCTTTTGTAGGATTTGCTTTGATTAAGTAACAACTTCCCAATTTATGAAGAAGTGAAACAAATTATTCCTGTTTGTGAAGAAATTTCTCAACCCATAGCTTGAGGGTTGAATATTGGTAAAAAGAATATTTGTTCATCTACTCTCAGGATAACTGAATCTCTCCCATTTGTTGTGTGAAAAAGGCAAATTAAAATTCTCATCTGCCAAAAATGGTCTTCAAAACATGGTGCATACAGCTTGTCAGGCTGAGTCTATGCCAAAGTGATAATAATAGTATATACAGCTTTAACTATGACTATGAAATGTAGAAAATGCTAATAGAAGAGTTTTTAATTGATATTGAGGGCTTTACTCAAACAATCTAGTGGTGGTGAGCACTGTTGAATGTGCTGGGTACAGCTTTACAAATTGGATTATTATAATAAAGTCTACAATAATTAAGATTATAGTTATACCTGAGTATTTCCAAGAGTATAACTGTTTTCGACAGTCTTAATACATAGTAATTAAAGAGAAGGATGGGGATTCATCTTTTGGGCAGAGAAAGGTCCCTTTCTATCCTGAAATTGGGTGAAACGGTCCTCTAGACCATTTCACATGGATGAAGTGAAGTTTTTTCATTAAGAGTACTGGCTTGTAGATTCCACAAGGCCTTTATACTCTTTATTGGGCTCAGATGTGGTTTTGAAACCACATCTTGGCAGTTATCACCAATACAGGGTAAAACCTTTCATCTGGGGACCACACATCCCTCTTCTGACATGTATGACACATAGAATTCTGTACAGAACCTGTATGGGACCCATTATTGCATGAACTATGAGGTTCTGAAGTATAAACATTCTTATTAGTCTGTTTGACACCTCATAATCATGTTATGGGATATTATCCCACAGAAAAGGTGTATTGGTCCAATTGTGTGATTTTAACCTTAAAACTGCTATAAATATGTAATTTTTTGAGATATTGAGCTCAAATTTGGTTCATTGTGTTGTCCTGGATGAGATATTAAAAAGGGTACCTCATTTGGTATGGGTAACATTAAAGATGGCAAAGATATACCATGTGCAATGTTTGTTATCCAGATATATGAATTTCTCAATATCTGTATGGAGCTTGCTTTCTCCATAAATATTTTTCTAGATGAGATATGGGGAAATTAATGGCACAATCAGAAAGGCCTAAGTGTTCCCTTCTCAAAAAGACCCTACTCTAAGTAGCTCACACTAAAACTGCAGAAGTTAGATGGGAGGTGAATATTTTATTCACCCTTATTTGGCCTTATCTTGACCATAACTTCTGTAGTTTTGGTGCTAGCTCAATTGACTATTACCATCAGATATTCCTAACTTGAAGCTTCAATCTGAATACCCATTTTCTGGGCTTAAGCCTCTTCCTCTGGATTTCAGATGCAAGGTGAAAATTAATGTTTATGCTCAGAAACAGTTTTGAGCAGGAATAACTTTGTTATTCTTTGTCCTATGATTATGAGACTTTTATATTTGTAGAGAGGTGAGTTTCCTCTTTCTTTTGATACTTTTTGAACTGGTTTGCCTTGGCTCCATGTTTTGGTAGTATCCTAGCTTTACCATTGGTTTATGGTATTTGGCTGTCATGCTTGTGCTCTGGCTTTGAGTCACAAGCTGACATTCCCCCCTTCCAAAAAAGGCTCATCATTGATGAGACTGTTCAGTCCTCCCAGAGGCCCTGAATCTCCACACATGAAGGCTCCCATCTGGTATGGAATCCTCTGCAAACCATTTGTCTTGGTCTGCTGTCTGGTTTACAAATATGACCAAATATTGTCTTTGGTCTTTACCATTGAGTCTAATATTCCTGGCCTTGATGATTGTTTCCACAGGTCCAGGGGAGGCCTCCACTTCCACTATGTCTGATGGAGTGGTAGTCTTCTTTCTAGAGGGGAACTTGTCCTCCCTCTCCTGTGTGGGAGTATGATTTGACCAGACTCACTTGGAATACTGGGTGTTTCCTGGAGAATTGTCTGTGAGTCTAACCTCCACTGCATTATTCCCTCTCAGCTTAATGATAGTGAAGGGCCCCACAAATGAATCTCTCATTTTATTTGGTCCCTTGAGAGTATTGAAGCTGAGTGTAGACACTAACACCTGGTCCCCTTCTTTGAAGTCCGGTTCCATATGTGTCTTGTAATACCTCTGCTTGTTGTATTCCTTAGCTTAAGCTATTCATTTAGAAGCTTTGTCACAAGCTCTCTTCCACATATCATGGAGTCCTTGGATGTGGGGTATATACTAAGAAAATGTTTCTTCAGGTTATCCACAGGCAACAGGAGGTTCCACCCTTTTTCTACCAGTGAGGGTGATTTCCCTGTGGTAGAGTGCTGGCTTGTGTTGTAGGCCAGCTGGACTTCTGGTAGAGGTTTAAGCCATTCATGGGTATATCCTTCTAGTACTTATATTCAATTCCATAGGCACAGAACCTTCTAATGATTTCCTCCATTGTTTGGATCATGCTTTCAGCTAAAACCTCTCTCTGTGGATGATAAGCTGTAGAAAATGCAAGTTTTGTACCCAGCATGTCATAGTGGTTGGTCCAAAATTCTGATGTGAATTTTGGATCCCTATCACTAATGATGATTTTTGGGACTCCACATGTGGCTATGAGGTTATTCCAAAATAAAAAAGCTGTATCCATTGCTGTGTCCTCCTTATGACATGGTAAGCACCTAACACTTTTGATATACCTATCAACATTGAGTAGGAAGGCATCAAAATTTTCTTTCCCTCCTGGGACAAGTCCTGTGGCCCAGTCCATATTAATGGTTTCCTATTGGTGTTTGGGTTCTTCTATGTGCTGAAGTAGCCCATATTTTTCCCCATGTTTTCTGATTTCCTTTTGGCATCTTTCAAAAGTGTTGATATATTTACTCAAATGTTGCTCCCATTTAGGCCACCAAGCTATAATTGCTACCCTTTCCTTGGTCCTGTCTTCACTCATGTGTCCAATATAGGGGCAGTCATGACATTCCTGCAGGATCAGGGATATGTGATCCCTGTCTATCACTGTGAGGGCACTTGTATGCTTCTCTATGTGATAGAGTAGTCCATCCATAAGAAAAAACTTATTATTCTTATAGACCCTCAACCAGGGTTCCTCTAACTGGGATCCTGTATTTCTGTTGAAGGAGTTTCAACAATATGCCACACTGTTTGTGTTTGGCATAAGTCTTCATTACTGCATTGAGAAGCTCATTGTGTAGTTTTGAGGAGCTTATCCCCAATATGGGATTTTCTGTTCCTTCTGATTCAGTGTCTTTACTGTCTGTGCTACCACTTTCTGGTGCCTATTCAAAAAATATGAAGTTTTCCTCCTGTATATTTCCATGAAATGGCTACGGATCTTGGCTGCTAGTTCAGGGTCATAAGCTGGGTTGCTTTTGAAATTATCCAGTGGCCATCTTCTGAGGCCATCTGCATTGATGTGGCGTTTGCCTTCTTTGTATATTATGGCTGTGTTACCTCTATACTCTTGGATGGCTATTTGCCACCTCAACATGTGTCTATTAGTACTATTCATATTAAGTAAAGACTTGAGTGCTGTACAGTCTGTGTAGAGTTCAAATACTGCACCCTCCAGATAATAATGGAGTTCCTCTAGGGGCCAGACTAGGAATAAGCCTTTAGGCTGGTTTTCTCCATACCTAGCTTCTGAATCTTTCAGTTTCCTGGAGATGTAGAAGACTACCTCTTCCCTTGGTTAACCATCCACAATTTGGCTTTGGTGTAGGGAAGCTCCCAATCCTTGAATACAAGCTGCATCTATATACAACTTGAATTTTAATTGAAAGTAAGGGAGTATCAGGACAGGTGCATTAGTGAGCTCATGTTTTAACCTCTCATATGCAACTCTCCTTTCCTTCGTAATTTCAAAAACTACATCTTTTGAACATAACTTGTATAGACTACTAGTTATGTGAGAAAAATATTTTTTGTGGTTTCTGTAGTAGCTAGCAAACAAAAGGAAATATGGCATCTCTTTGATGTTCTTTGGTATTGGATTTTGCAGTACTTCTGCTAATATATTTTGGTCTATGGCCAGACTAAGGCCTAAGACTTTATGTCCTAGTGTCAATAATTCTTTTTGGCCAAAATTTCCCTTCTTAAGTGAAAATTTCAGATTGATGGGTGTGCATTTACTTAGTACTCTGTCTATGTACTGCGCATGGTCTTCCCATGTCTGTGAGTATGTAATGATGTCATCAATATATACTAACATTCAGATTTCTAGTATCTCTTCTTGAAATATTGTGTCCATCAGCCTTTAAAAGTGGGCTGGCGCATTTTTGATGACAAAGGGCATGCTGGTGTACTCATGTCTACCCATACGGCATATAATTAGGAGTAACTTCATGGAGTTTGGTTCAACCCCATTCTGATAGAAACCTTTTGTAAAATATATCTTGGTTATATTTGGATTTTGCCAGTTTGTCTAGGGAATGGGGTATCTTTGGTATAGGGTACCTATCAGCTTTTGTGTAGTTATTCAGGGCTCTGGAATACCAACACAACCTAGATTTAGCATCATTCCAGGTGATAATGACAGGAGTGGTGATTTCCACTATTTCATTATGTCCTATCACCCTGATGACATCCATGTCTAGGAGTTGATTGATGTGTTTCTCAATTTCTTTCCTAGTTGCCAGGCTTGTTGGATATGGAGGTCTCCTGAGCATGGGTGGATAAGGTCTTTCCACATCCAGATATAGCTCTATATCATGGCCTCTGATTTTTCCTAAAGGTTCTTCACCAATGGCAAATGCTGGTCTATTTTTTCTCAGCATTTTCAGTAAACTAAGTTTTTGTTTACTGGTGAGGTTGGTGCTTAATTGGCACTCTTTGAATTCATTCAGTAATTCTTCTAGGGGGTCATGGGTAGACATTTGGTATATATCAAGTGAAAATGTCTTTTCCTTATTTGTACCTATTTTAATATGCCTTTTTTACTATTGTAAATATCAATGCCATACATCCTCTGGTAGTCTGTTACCAGTAAAAACTCTTAAGTGTGGGCATCTTAAAGCACAAAAGACTCTGTGCCGAGTCTGATATTTCCTCTCCTATGGGGTATAATTATCTCTTTGATAATTGTACCAATGGATGTCATCTTCCCTGATACACTTTTAAATTTCTTTGCCTTGGTTGGCAAGAGCTGCTTTTCCCAATTTGGGCAGTGGTATGCAGATAAACTTTGGTGGCTATTGAGCAGTGTGCGCCACTGTCAATGATCAATGGGTGTTTAGCATTGTGAATACAAACAGTCATCTTTGTGGCTGTCCCATGTATATATGCCATTCATTTAGTTGGTGAAACTAGGAATGTTTGTGCATCTTGTGTTTGTTTACACAAGTTTTTATTTTCAGTGGCCTGTGGCATTCCTGCTTATAGCTTTATGTACTGAATTTATAATTGTGTTTCTTCTTGGTGCTCCACTAGAAATTTCTCTCTTGTGTCTTGGACTTCATCAGATTGTTCTCTGCTGGCATCACCCATGGAGTCTTATTCAGGATCTTCTGTCGGGGATTCTTCCTCTGGGACTTGTTCAATGGCATAGATGTTTTTCTTTGCCTTTGGACAGTTATTAGAATAGTGGTCTGTTGAACCACAATTATGACAGGAGTTTTTCTTTTTCATCACCTCTGCCACTCTTTCTTTGGGTTTGTCTTTGAAGTTCACCCTGAAAGGTTGTTTCACTTTGACACTACTGCTTCTATGTTGGGAATATTTCCCTATGTTTGTTCTTTTCCTTACATTTTGTAAGGTGTTTGCAATGTCATCTAGAGTGCAACTTTGGTTGAATCTGACTTTTACTGCTTGCTCTAGTTCTCCTGAGATCTTTGTCAGGAGTTTGTGCTTCCTCATCTGAGTCTTCAATTGTGGATCAATGGCTTCAAGTATTTTAGACTGTCTAAGACACCACTCCTATGAATCTCTGGGCACAGAGTATTTGTCCTTTTGAAATGACATGGTCTTTTGCCATATCCAAGTATGATTGATGTACTTTTGGATCATTTGGCTCTTCCACCATGGCCAGTTTCTTCTGCCATGAATTTCTTTCATTTCTGTGTGCCAAATACCAGAATGTCCTTTGAATGCAGTATTAAATCTAGCAGTAATCCAGTGATCTGGTATGCTTGGTACATCAATGGAGAGTCCATTAATAGAATCCATGAGTTCCATATGATCATATTCTCCTGTGCCAGAGAATTTGGGCCTGCTTGAGGCCTCTGGAAGCTGTTTTAATTCCTCCTTCTCAGAATAAGACATGTTATTTTAATCTTGGTATTGAGTTGGAGACCTTTCCTTATTCTCCAACAAGGCATCTGGTTTGATGTCTTCTTGCTGGTATGGATTATACAAAACAGGGCCTTGTGGTTGGGGCTTCATGTTTTGGTAGACATTAAACAATTTGTTTAAGTCTTGATCCAGACAGTCCCTGTCCCTTTTGCAGTGGTGCTGCTCTTCAAAGACTTGATTCAGTATTTTATTGGTTTCTTCAGAGGCTTTGCTCAATTGAGAATGGCCCTCTTGAAGGGTTTTGACTATTTTTTCCATTGAGGCTGTTAATTTTTCCATCCTCAAATGGATTTCTTGGAGCTCTGAAAACTGTTTTTGTGCTTGCTCTGCAGAGTGGGACATCTGTAACCATAGTGCATCACTGTTTAAGTTACTCTTAGGTGTAACAAAACTGTGTTCCTTCTGCATGGGGGTAAGATTTTTATTATTGGGTCTACTGATTCTAGAAGCTTTTACAACTATTTCTGGATCTTCTGTACTTCTTTCACCAAGTCGAACTGCTTCTGGATCATTTGGTCTGACTCTCTCTGCCTTTGGCTTAAAAAACTCCTGTTTTGCCCTTGTATCCTTGTCTTCTCCTGGAAACTACCTGGGATTGTGGAGAATGGTCACTCTTGGCCACTGATCTGCTGTTGTCTCAATAATTTGAAGCCACTGGAGAGTAGGGTTGGTATACCTTTCGTGATCCTGAAGGAATAAGAGTAGGCCCTGTCTGGTTCAGCTGTTCTTCTATAGCTTGGTTAGTGGCTTGATTCTCTCTTATCCTGGTGTTACTCTCCTCCAGGAGTCTGAACTGCCTGGTGGGATTCCATCCTTTGGTGATTTGTCAGCCGGTGACTCAAAACCAGAGCACAAGGAGGACAGCCAAAATACCATAAACCAATGGTATAGCCAAGATACCACCAAAACATGGACCTGAGCCAAATAAGCTCAAAAGATATCAAAAAAAAGAGGAAACTCACCCCTTTCTGAAAATATAAGTCATATCACCATAGGACTAAGAATAACAAAGTTATTCCTGCTTAAAGTTATTGCTGAGCATAAACCTCAATTTTCACCTCTCATCTAAATTCTAGAAGGAGAGGCTTAAACCCATCAAATGGGTACTAATAATGAAGCTCTAAGCCAGGGCTATCCAATGGTACCAATCAAACTGAGCTAGCACCAATATTACTGGAGTTATGGTCGATTTCAGGCCAAATACAGGTGAACAAAACATTCACCTCTCATCTAACTTCTACAGTTTTAGTGTGAGATACTTGGAGTGGGGTCTTTTTGAAAAGAGAACAATCTGGGCTATCTGATGGTTTCATCCATTTCCCCATATCTCAACTACAGCAGAAGTTATGGGGCAAACAAGCTCAATACAGCTTTTTGCCCAAAACATGCATATGTACAAAAATCTTGTACATGGCATAACCTTGCCATATTTAATGATAACCATATCAAATAAGGTACCATTGTGTAGGAATAATACAGGGCTACACACAGCTTCAGTTTTGAGGTTGATATCTCAAGAACTGACAAAGTTATAGCTGTTTTAAGGTCAAAAGCCCACATTCTGACCAATACAGCTTTACCATGGGATAATATCCCATAACCATGAATATGAGGTGTCAAATAGACAAAGAAGCTTGTTTTTACTTCAATACTTCATAGGTCAGTCAATACTGGGGTCCCATACAGCTTCTGTACAGCATTCTACGCGTCATACACTTCAGAATCAGGCTGTGAGGTCCCCAGATGAAACGTTTCACCTTGTATTGGTGAAAACTGCCCAGATGTGGTTTCAAAACCACATCTGAGCCCAATACAGGTTATACAGGCTGTTTGCAAACCAAAATCCAGTACTAGAGAGTGAAAAAACCTTCACTTCCTCTACGTGGAAAGGCCTAGCACCCTTTCCACCCCATTTCAAGAGAAAAAGGAGGCTTTTCATAGCCAGGATTGTTTCCTCATCCTGCTCTTGAATAGCCTACATAGTAAACTGTCAAAAGCAGTTTTACTCTTGGTTAATAATCAGGTATAATTATGAGTTTTTATTATTGTAACCCAACAGATAAAGCTGCACCCAGGGCTTTCAACAGCGCTCACCACCACTATATTATATATAGTAAAGCCATTTTAATCTTAAATAAAAACCTTCTTCAACCCTTATAAACCTTTTTAAACCATTTTTACCATGTCAAAAACATAGTTAAAGCTTTAAACTAGCCTATTTACACCTTTATCATAGTTTCATCCTGACATTTTGGGGGCCTGGGTGCGTTTTAAACTTTTTTTAGACCTTCTAAGTAAGTTTTTCTCTTTTATTCTTTCTTTTCTGACAACTGTTTTATCTTTTTTAGGCGTGATTTATTTTAAATATATGTTTTTTATATATTTTTTACTTTGATAATCATATTATAAGAGTACTCACAACGTGGTTAATACCCACAAAAACCTTTATTTTTGGCGTGTTTACATATAAAAACACATAAGTCATCAATAAGTCCTGTATTCTTGATTGAATAAGGACACCTCTAACTGAAAAACCATCAGTTGAGGCGTGGTTAAGTGTATTGTTAACTCAATTACACTTGAAAACCACAAGTGTATCTGTGGGATACTGGCACACAAACAGTGTGACAGGGTACCATAAGCTGTAATTCTGACGTGAAATTGTTGATTCAATTACACTGTCATTATACAAGGGCACATTGTAGTAACATACAAGCCCAGAGGCCATTCTTAGACGTGCAAAACCAGCCTTTTAAGAAGTCTTAACTGACATAAGCCCTCTTTTTTCCTGTTTGATTCAGTGGAAGAAAACTATATCCCACTTGAAACCCAGTCACAGGCCAACACACTAGTGACACCCTCAGAGCCAGAGGGCCGCAAGGGCAAAGGCAAGAGGCACAGTGGAGGTCTCATCACAGCCAAGAAGTGGACTCCAATAGCCACTCAGAGGAGTAGAAAGCCACGAAGCTCTGCCTCAATACAAGGTAAACCAACCTTAACCACTTGTACAGGGAAGATTACAATTATTAACCCAGTTGTAACCTCCAAAGGCAAACTGCCCAAATCAGCAGATAACAAATTTGTACAAGGCACAGTCAAAGGTAAATACCCTAAGACCATAAAGGTTTTGACTGCTTGAAAACACTGATATGTCCCCTGTATACCGCAGAGACCTTGGTTTCCAAAGGAACCAGCCAGAGGACAGAGAAGGCTTGTCCAGAACCAGAAGACCTTGAAGCGGACACCTTGGACACAGTGGTGGATGGCAAAACAATGAGGGAGATAATATCAACCTTGCCATTCACACTCCAATTTAACAGGAACCTCAAACCAGAGGACTGGAAGGATATGGATCAAGTTCTTCAGCTCCACCAACTCCTCAAAGATTTATTTCAATGGAGCATGGACAACAAGAGGTTCAACCTGGAATGTCACTGGGCAGAACTTGGAACAAGTTGCCAGAAGATCTGTCTCAAAGAGATAGACTTCAAAGACCTGATGGTAATGACCAAAGGTTGGAATCCTACCAGGCAGTTCAGACTCCTGGAGGCAAGGGCACAGAGGATAAGGGAGAATCAAGCCAATATTCAAGCTATAGAAGAACAAATAACCCAGACAGGGCCTACTCAGATTCCTTCAGGCTCACAAGGAGAAGGCCAAATCAGCTCTCCAGTGGCTTCACACCATTCAGAAACCAGCAGATCAGTGGCCAAGAGTCACCATTCTTCACAATTCCAGGACGTTTCCAGGAGAAGACAAGGAAACAAGGGCAAGAACAAAACCTCCTTCAACCAGAGGAGGAAAGAGTAAGACCCCATGATCCAGAAGCTGTTAGATTTGGTAAAAGAAGTACACAAGAACCAGAAGTAGTTGTAAACCACTCTAGAATCAGTAGTCCTAGTAATAGAAACATTACCCCCACTCAGACTGAACATAACATTGTCACATCTGAGAGTAACATCAGCAGTGATACACTGGGGTTACAAATGTCCCAATATGCTGAGCAATCTGCAAAACAGTTTGCACAAATTGAAGCTGGCCAAAAGAGGATGAAAAAAACACAAGCCTCCTTGGAACAGATAGTTAAGAATCTTCAAGAAGGATATGCTCAATTGAGAAACACCTCTGAAGAAACCAACAAAAGACTGAATCTAGTCTTTGAAGAAGAACACCACAGAAAAAGGTACAAGGATTGTCTGGATCAAGACATAAACAAACTGTTTAATGTCTACCATAACTTGAAGCCCCAACCACAAGGCCACGTTATGGATAATCCATATCTACCAGATGACATCAAACCAGATTCCATGTTGATGAATAAGGCAAGATCTCCATCACAATACCAGGATGGAGATGGCATGTCTTATTCAGAGAAGGAAGCCTTGAAACAGCTTCCTGAGGCCTCAAGCTGGCCCAAATTCTCTGGATCAGGAGAATATGATCATATGGAGCTCATAGATTATATTGAGGGACTCTTCATTGATGTACCAAGCATACCAGATTACTGGATTACTGCTAGATTGAATACAGCATTTAAAGGTCATGCTAGTATATGGTACACAGAAATGAAAGAAATCCATGGCAGAAGAAACTGGCCATGGTGGAAGAGTCAAATCATTCAAAAGTACAGTAAGGGAACTTGGATATGGCAAAAGACCAGGTCATTTAAACTGACAAATACTCAGTGGACAAAGATCCATATGAGCGGTGTCTTGGACAGTCTAAAAGACTTAAAGCCATTGATCCTCAGATGAACATCCAAATGAGGAATCACAAGCTTCTGACACAACTTCCAGGATAACTAGAGCATGCAGTAAAATGCAGATGCAACCAAAATTGCACTCTAGATGACATTGCCAACATCTTACAAGACATAAGGAAAAGGACTAATATGGGGAAATTCACCCCATATAAGAGCAGTGGTTTCAAAGAGAAACAACCTTTCAGGGTAGAGTTTAAAGACAAACCCAACGAAAGAGTGGCAGAAGTGGCAAAGAAGAGAAATTCTTCTCACAATTGTGGTTCAACAGACCACTATGCCAACAACTGTCCAAAGGAAAAGAAAAACGTCTATGCCATTGAGAAAGTCCCTGAAGAGGAATCCTCAATAGAGGACTTTGAATCAGACTTCATGGGTGATGCCATCTGTAAGGTGTGGATTTGAAACTTTGATTAAAATTCAAGTACTTTTCCTGTCCTCAAAATTTGTATAAGGTAAAAATCAATTAAAAATAGTAAGAAATATTCTTTTTAAGGGAAAACACGCCAATTTTATTGTTTATAACTTTATTAGTATAAAACAAGAATATTATAAAAATTTCTTGTTTTACCAACAATAAAAATTTATCCAAAAATACTCTACAAGAGATATTTAAGGCTACAAAAGAAATTTCTTCAAGTGCAATTTCAATTGGAATTAATTGAGCAAACAACTGCAAGCAATTAATTAAAGAACAAAGTCTTTAAAACGAATATTCAAGAGAAAACACGCCCAAAAGTGACCAGAGTGAATTTGGAAACAAAGTGACAAAGGTTACAGTGATGAAAGATGCTTTAATTCACTTTTGGTGTGGTTCAGGGGTAAAAATGATTATAGGAGTTACAAAAAATGATTATAATGATTTTTTCACGTGGTTATAAGGTTTAGAATGATTTAAAAAAGGTGGTTGGAATCTTTTATTGATTGGTTTAACAGTGTTTAAACTAATTATAAAAGGAAAGGATTCTAACATGAAGAGAAAAGTGGGGCAAAGAAGACATTCTTTTATAGCCATCAATTTTCTTACTCCAAAAGTAAAATTTAATCTTGTCAGTTGTGAAAAACATTCCGACAACAGAAAAGCCAATTATGGAATCATTGAACCCTGGTTTAGACCAAAAAAGGGCTGGTTTAAGCCATTTTAGACCCTTAAATCAGTCATTACTATGACTGTTTTATCTTAAGGGTAGTTTTACCCTCTTGGTGACAGCTAAAACTACCCCAGTTGGTATCAAAACCTCATCATCAATTGAGCTCACAGACCCTGTAACTCAATTCCAGGCCAAAAGTGATGAACTTTTGCGTGAATTTTGACATCCCATGCCTGTCAGCAAGGACTTTGGGGGTCTAGCTCCCCCTTAGAGCTGGAGTTCCTTTCCCCCCCAAATTTAATCTTTCCAATTCCTTTTTCCTTTAATTCCTCATCATGTATTATACTTATAATTTACATATGTAATTCAATTGAGTTGTACAGTTCAATACAGTAATAATTGATACCTCATATGTAAATCAAAGTTCACTTATGTAATACACGCGCACATTTTGACATTTCAATTGAATTCAATTGAAAATACTTTAATTCCTCATAACTTCTAAAATATACACAACACCTCAATTTTAACACAAAAATTGATGGTTAACACCACATGTGGTGTGAATTAAGTTAAAGTTTTGAGGATTTTCAACTTTTGTATTGAAAATACTAAAAACTTAATTTAAGCTTATTTAGAGTTGAGTTACAAGAATTTCACTCAGAGGTGACCCCACCTGATTTTTTATAAGGAATCCAATGGTGAAATAATTTTTATATGTTTATTTTTTGGATAAAAAGTTATAATAATTTTCATTTAACTTTTTTCCAAATTTATTTATTTTTTTACAATTTTGTTAAAATTTCATTTTTACTTAATTTTTTCAAGTATAAATGTGATTTTATAATTCCAAAATTTAATGTAATTTTATTTTTAAATTGTAATCAAATTTTTTATTTTGAATATAATTTTATATTTATATTTTGATTTTTATTTTAATAATATAAATAAATTTATTTTATTTATATTTATATGTTAATTTTGTATTTATGGTTTTTTGGGTATATGAAATTACCTCTAAGGATCACACCATCAGAGAACCATCTGATGATGAGCAAGACCCAAGAGAAGAATTTCTAGTGGAATACCAGGAGGAAACCCCACTAGAAATTCAGGACATACAGTTGGAAGCAGGCATGCCACAGGACACTGCTAAGAAGAACTTGTGCAAACACACACAAGATGCACAAACATTCCTGGTTACACCAACCAAAGGAATGGCATATATACATGGGACAGCCACAAAAATGATTGTTTGTATTGACAATGCTCAGCATCCACTAATAATTGATAGTGGAGCACACTGCTCCATAGTGGCCAGAAATTATCTGGATAACCACTTCCCAAACTGGGAACAACAGCTCTTGCCCACTAAGGAAAAGAACTTTAAAAGTCCATCAGGGAAGATGACTTGCATTGGGACAATTATCAAAGAGATAATTATACCCCACAGGAAGGGTAATATCAGACTCAACCCAGAGTTTGTAGTGATTGATGATGCTCACATCCAAGGGTTTTTACTGGGAACAGAATACCAGAGGATGTATGTCATAGACATTTACAACAGTAAAATTAAGCACATCACCATTGATACTAACAAGGAAAAGAAATTTTCACTTGATATATACCAGATATCTTCTCAAGATCCACTAGAGGATCTTCTGAAGGAATTCAGAGAGGGAAAGTTTTGCAATACCCTCACCAGTAAAAAAAAACTAACTTTACTGAAGATGCTGAGGAAGAACAGACCAGCATTTCCCATTGGTGAAGAACCACTAGGCAAGATTAAAGGCCATGATATAGAACTATATCTGGATGTGGAAAGACCCTATCCACCCATGCTGAGAAGACCTCCTTATCCAGCAAGTCTGGAAACCAGGAAAGAAATTGAAAAACACATCAATCAACTCCTAGACATGGATGTTATCAGGAAGATTGGACATAATGAAATAGTGGAAATCACCACTCCTGTCCTAATCATCTGGAATGATGGCAAGTATAGATTGTGTGGAGACTTCAGAGCTCTGAACAACTACACAAAAGCAGACAGGTACCCTATACCTAGGATACCCCATGCCTTGGATAAGCTGGCAAAAGCCAAATATATAACCAAAATGGATTGTATGAAGGGCTTCCACCAAAATGGAGTTAAAACAAACTCCATGAAATTACTCAGAATAATATGCCATATGGGCATATATGAGTATACCAGGATGCCATTTGGCATCGAGAATGCACCAGCCCACTTCCAAAGGATGATGGACACAATATTTCAAGAGGAAATATTGGAAGGCTGGATGGTAGTATATATTGATGATATCATTATATACTCAGAAACATGGGAAGACCATGTACAATACATAGACAGAGTGCTAAGTAAATGTACACCCATCATTCTGATAATTTAACTCAAAAAGTGTAATTTTGGCCAACAAGAGCTACTAGCTCTAGGACATAAAGTCTCAGGTCTTAGTCTGGCAATTGCCCAGAATGAAGTAGCAGCAGTACTGCAAAAGCCAGTACCAAAGAGCATCAAAGAGATGCAATCTTTCCTTGGGTTTGCTAGCTACTATAGAAACCACATCAAGAATTTTGCCCACATAACTAGTAGTTTATACAAGTTATGCTCAAAGGATGTAGTTTTTGAAATAACCAAAGAAAGGAGGGATGCATATGGGAGGATCAAACATGAACTCACAAATTAACCTGTGCTCATCTTGCCTGCCTTTGAACTACCATTCAAGTTATATATAGATGCAGCATGTAACCAAGGCCTAGGAGCAGCCCTTCACCAAAGACAAATTGTGGATGGTGAACCAAGAGAGGGTGTAATATGCTACATCTCTAGGCAACTGAAAGATTCACAAGCCAGGTATGGGGCCACCCAGACTGAATGTCTATTTCTAGTCTGGGCTCTAGAAAAACACCATTATTATTTGGAGGGTGCAGTCTTTGAAGTCTACACAGACCGCACAGCCTTGAAGTCTTTACTAAAGATGAAGAATACAAATAGACACATGTTGAGATGGCAAATAGCCATCCAGGAGTATAGAGGGAACATGACCATCATATAAAAGGAAGGTAAAAGCCATACCAATGCAGATGGCCTTAGCAGATGGCCACTGGATAATGTCAAAAGCAAACCAGCTTATGACCCTGAAGTTGCAGCCAAGATCCCTATCCATTTCATGGAAGTGGATAGGAGGAAGAACTTCAGATTTTCTGAATAGGCACCAGAGAGTGATACCCTTGACAGTGGAAACACTGATTCAGAGGGAACAGAAACTCCCACACTGGGAATAAGTTCCTCAGAACTGCACAATGAATTTTTTAGTGCAGTGCTGAAGTCTTATTCCAAACACAAACAGTGTGGCATATTACTACAGCTCTTTCAACAAAAGTACAGCAGTCCAGAACTGGAATACCAGCTGGAAGAACCCTGGTTGAGGGCCTACAAGGATGACAAGTTCTTCCTTATAGATGGCCTGCTCTACCACAGAGAAAAGCACACAAGTGCACTCACAGTGGTAGACAGAGACCACATCTCAGTGATCCTATAGGAATGCCATGACTGCCCCTATATGGGACAAATGAGTGAAGACAGGACCAAAGAGAGGGTAGCAAGCACAGCTTGGGGGCCCAAGTGGGAGCAGGAGTTGAGTGAATATATCAATACCTGTTAAAGATGCCAAAAGGCAAACAGGAAACATGGGAAGAAGTATGGGTTACTTCAACACATAGAGGAACCCAAGCACCAATGGGAAACCATCAACATGGACTGGGTTACAGGACTTGTCCCAGGAGGCAAAGAAAACTAAAATGCCTGCCTAATCATAGTTGATAGGTTCAGCAAGAGCATGAGGTGTCTACCATGCCATAAAGAGGACACAGCCATGGATACTCCTCTGTTATTCTGGAATCACATCATATCTACTTGTGGAGTCCCAAAACTCATAATTTGTGATAGGGACCCAAAGTTCACATCAGAATTTTGGACCGACTTGTATGACATGCTTGGCACCAAGGTTGCATTTCCCACAGCTTCCCATCCCCAAACAGATGGCCTAGCTGAGAGGATGATCCAGACTATGGAAGACATCCTTAGAAGGTTCTGTGCCTATGGCATGGAATACAAGGACCATGAAGGATACATCCATGACTGGGTTACCCTTCTACCAGCTGTCCAACTGGCTTATAATAAAAGTCAGCACTCTACCACAGGAAAAACACCTGCAGTGGTAGAGAAAGGGTGGAATCCCCTGTTGCCTGTGGATCACTTAAAGAAAAATCTTCTGAACATCTACCCCACAGCCAAAGACTTCCATGTTATGCGGAAGAGGGCTTGTGACACAGCTGCCAGATGCATAGCTGAGGCAAAAGAATTTAATAAACAGAGGTGGGACAAGACACACATGGAACCTGACTTTAAGGAAGGGGACCAGGTGCTAGTGTCTACACTGAACTTTAATAATCTTAAAGTACCCAAGAAGATGAGGGACTATTTTGTAGGGCCTTTCACTATCATTAGGTTGATAGGAAAGAATGCAGTGGAAGTCAAACTTACAGAGGAATTTTCCAGGAAGCACCCAGTCTTCCCAGTAAGTTTGGTCAAACCATACTTCCAAACAGAGGAGGATAAATTCCCCTCCAGGAAGAAAAACCCCACACCACCTGATATAGTGGAAGTAGAGGACTCCCCAGGACCTGTGAGTAAGATCATCAGGGCCAGGAAGATCAGACTTAATGGAAAGGATCAAAGACAATACTTAGTCAGATTCAAGCACCAAACAGCTGATAAAGACAAATGGTTGGCAGAAGATGCCATACCAGATGGGAACCTTCATCTAAGGAGATTAAGGGCCTCTAGGAGGACTGCAAAGTCTCATCAATGATGATTATTTTTAGAGGGAGGGTATGTCAGCCTGTGACTCAAACCCAGAGCACAAGCATGACAGCCAAAATACCATAAACCAATGGTATGGACAAGATACCACCAAAACATGGAGCTGGGCCAAATCAGCTCAAAAGGTATCAAGAGAAAGAGGAAGCTCACCCCTTTCTGAAAATATAAGTCCCATCACCATAGGACTAAGAATAACAAAGTTATTCCTGCTTAAAGTTATTGCTGAGCATAAACCTTAATTTTCCCCTCTGATCTAAAATATAGAAGGAGAGGCTTAACCCCATCAAATGGGTACTCAGAATGAAGCTCTAAGCCAGGGCTATCCAATGGTACCAGCCAAACTGAGCTAGCACCAATATTACTGGAGTTATGGTCAATTTCAGGCCAAATAAGGGTGAACAAAACATTCACCTCTCATCTAACTTCTACAGTTTTAGTGTGAGATACTTGAAGTGGGGTCTTTTTGAAAAGAGACCAATCAGGGCTATCTGATGGTGTCATCCATTTCCCCATATCTCAACTACAGCCAAAGGTATGGGGCAAACAAGCTCAATACAGCTTTTTTCCCAAAACACGCATATGTACAAAAATCTTGTACATGGTATACCTTTGCCATATTTAATGATAACCATATCAAATAAGGTACCATTGTGTAGAACACATACAGGGCTACACACTGGTTCAGCTTTGAGGTTGATATCGCAAGAACTGACAAAGTTAGAGCTGTTTCAAGGTCAAAATCCCACATTCTGACCAATACAGCCTTACCATGGGATAATATCCCATAGCCATGAATATGAGGTGTCAAATAGACAAAGAAGCTTGTTTTTACTTCAATACCTCATAGGTCGGTCAATACTGGGGTCCCATACAGCTTCTGTACAGCATTCTATGCGCCATACACTTCAGAATCAGGTTGTGAGGTCCCCAGATGAAACCTTTCACCCTGTATTGGTGAAAACTGCCCAGATGTGGTTTCAAAACCACATCTGAGCCCAATACAGGTTATACAGGCTGTTTGAAAACCACAAGCCAGTACTAGAGAGTGAAAGAACCTTCACTTCCTCTAAGTGGAAAGACCTAGCACACTTTCCACCCCATTTCAGGATAAAAAGGAGGCTTTTCACAGCCAGAATTGTTTCCTCATCCTGCTCTTGAATAACCTACATAGTAAACTTTCAAAGAAAGTTTTACTCTTGGTTGATAATCAGGTATAATTGAAAGTTTTAATTATTGTAGTCTTTTATTATTGTAACCCAACAGATAAAGCTGCACCCAGGGATTTCAACAGCACTCACCACCACTATATTATATATAGTAAAGCCTTTTAATCTTAAATCAAAACCTTCTTCAACCCTTATAAACCTTTTTAAACCATTTTTACCATGTCACAAACATAGTTAAAGTTGTAAACTAGCCTATTTATACCTTTATCATAGTTTCATCATGACATGATTAGCATAAGATATTTGAAGGGTATCTCTTTGAGACATATCTTATGGCAAATTGCTCCAAGTTCAGTGCAGTGGGATGCTAGGTTGAAACTCTTGTTGTCCATGCTCCATTGGAAAATATCTTTGAAGAGTTAGTGGAGCTGAAGAACTTGATCCATATCCTTCTAGTCCTCTGGTTTGAGGTTTTTGTTGAATTGGAGAGTGAATGGCAGAGTGGGTATGATTTCCCTCAGTGTATTTCCATCCACCACTATGTTCAAGGTGTCCTCTTCCAGGCCTTCTCTGTCCTCTGGCTAGTTCCTTGGGATTACAAGGCTCCAGAGGTGCACAGGTGACATATCAGTGTTTGCAAGCAGTCAACAACTTAATGCTCTTAGGGTATTTACCTTTGACTGTGCCTTGTACAAATTTGTTATCAGCTGATTTGAGCAATTTTCCTTTAGAAGTTACAACTGGGTTAATTCCTGTAATCTTCCCTGTACAAGTTATCAAGGCTTGTTGACCATGTATTGATTCAGAGCTTGGTGGTTTTATACTTCTCTGAGTGGCAATTGGTGTACAATTCTTGGCTTTCATGATTCCTTCACTATTCCTGTGAGCCTTAGAGGTATTTTCATATACCCAAAAGACCACAAAAGATAAATTAGGATACAAATACAAATGAAATAAATTTATTTATATTATAAAAATAAAAATTGAAATATGAATATGAATTTATATCTAAAAATCAAAATTTAATTATAATTTAAAAATAAAATTACAATAAAATTTAAAATTATGAAATTATATTTTTACTTGTAAAAGTTAAGTAAAAATGAGTTTTTAATAAAATTTGTGAAAATAAAATATTTTTGGTTAAAACGGTATATAAAATATATTATAGCTTTTTATCCAATAAATAAACATAAAGAAATTATCACACCATAGGATTCCACATAAAAAAGAAAGTGGGGTCACCTCTGGATGAAATTTCTGTAACTCAACTCTACATAAGCTTAAATTAAGTTTTTAGTATTTTCAATACAAAAATTGAAAATACTGAAAACTTTGACTTAATTAACACCACATGTGGTGTTAACCATCAATTTTGTGTTAAAATTGAGGTGTTGTGTTTAGTTTAGAAGTTATGAGGAATTGAAGTATTTTCAATTGAATTCAATTGAAATGTCACAATGTGCATGTGTATTGCATAAGTGAACTTTGATTTACATATGCGGTATCAATTATTACTGTATTGTACTGTAAAGTTCAATTGAATTACATATGTAAATTACAAGTATAATACATGATGAGGAATTCAAGGAAAAAATAAATTGGGGGGGAAAAGGAGCTCTAGCTCTAAGGGGGAGCCAGACCTCCAAATTCTTTGCTTACTGGCGTGGGCTGTCAAAATCCACGCAAAATTTCATTACTTTTAGCCTGGAATTGAGTCACAGGGTCTGTGACTCAATTGATGATGAGGTTTTGATACCAATCAGGGTGGTTTTAACTGCTTCCAAGAGGGTAAAACTACCCTTAAGCTAAAACGATGTTAGTAAAAACAGTTTTAACTGGTTTCTACGCCTCTTACACACATTCTGACGTGCTTTGAAGGCTCTAGACCAGGTATTGCTATAGTAATGGCTGATTTGAGGGTCTAAAATGGCTAAAAATGGCTTAAACCAGCCCTTTTTTAGTCTAAACGAGGGTTCAATGATGCCATAATTGGCTTTTCTGTTGTCAGAATGTTTTTCACAGCTGACAATAGTAAATTTTACTTTTGGAGTAAGAAAATTTATGGCTATAAAAGAATTTCTTCTTTGCCCCACTTTTCTCTTCATGTTAGAATCTTTTCCTTTTATAATTAGTTTAAACACTGTTAAACCAATCAATAAAAGATTCAAACCACCCTTTTTAAATCCTTTTAAACCGTTTAACCACGTGAAAAAACATTATATTCATTGTTTGTAACTCTTATAATCATTTTTACCCCTTAAACACCTTAAAAGTGGATTAAAGCATCTTTCATCACTGTTACATTTGTCACTTTGTTTCCAAATTCACTCTGGTCACTTTTGGGAGTGTTTTTTCTTTAATATTCTTTTTAAAGACTTTGTTCTTTAGCTAATTGCTTGCAGTTATTTGCTCAATTAATTCCAATTGAAATTGCTCTTGAAGAAATTGCTTTTGTAGCCTTAAATATCTCTTGTATAGTATTTTTGGATAAATTTTTATTGTTGGTAAAACAATAAATCTTTATAATATTATTGTTTTATACTAATAAAGTTATAAAAAATAAAATTGGTGTGTTTTCTCTTAAGACTAATATTTATTACTATTTTTACTTGATTTTTACCTTATACAACTTTCAAGGAAAGGAAAAGTACTTGTTTTGGAATCAAAGTTTCATATCCATACCTTACATTTCCTCTTTCCTTTGCCTTTGCCTTCTGGTTCTGAAGGTATCACTGGTGTATTGCCTTGTGATTGGATTTCAAGTGGTATTAAGTTTTCTTCCACTGAGTCAAAGAGTAAAAAGAGGGATTATGTCAGTTAAAACTCCTTGAAATGCTGTTTCCATGTCTAAGAATTTCCTATGGGCAATATATTCCTATATAATACCCTTGTATTATGGTTTTGTAATTTAAATTATCAATTACAAGCCAAAAATACTGCTTTATGGATTTCTGGTGTACTGTTTGTATACAAGTATCTCACAGATTAACTTGTAATTAAAAAGTGTAATCCAAAGTGGTTCTGACATGGGAAGTTAAGATTATCAATATGCCCAACCACGCCTCTAATACTGTTATTTACAGTAAAACAGGTTTTCTTTTCAATTAAAAAAGAAGAATATTGAGTGATTAAGTGTTTTAATATGAAAATCACACCCAAAATAGCACTTATGGTGACTAACGTTTCATCAACCACATGAAAAAATACAAAAAACAGTGGTAGATAAATAGATATACCACTCAAAAAAATGATAAATTATATAATATAATATCATTTTTTAATAATTTTACACTAAAATAAAGAAAGAATGGTGCCAACAAAAGAAATTTAAGAGAAAAAACTCACTTTTGTGTGAAAATAGTCCAAAATGATTTTTCAAAAACATGGCCAGGCCCCTGAAATGACAGGCTGAGTCTATGAGAAAGCAATAATAATAGTATATACAGCTTTAACTATGACTTTTACATGGACAAAATGATAATAAAAGATTTCTAAATTGATATTAAGGGCTTTAATAAAATTATTTAGTGGTTGTGAGCACTGTTGAAAGCCCTGGGAGCAGCTTTGAAAATTGGATCATTATAATAAAGTCTAGAATAATTGAGATTATAATCATACCTGATTATTTCCCAGCGTATAAATATTTTTGACAGTCGAAATACATAGGTATTCAAGGGAAGTGTGGGCATTTCTTCTTTTGGGAAGAGAAAGGTCCCTTTTATTCCTGAAATTGGGTGTGAAAAAGTCCTCTAGACCATTTTACTTGGATTAAGTGAAGATTTTTCACCTCAGAGTACTAGCTTGTGGTTTCCACAAGGCCTGTATACTATTTATTGGGCTCAAATGTGGTTTTTGAAACCACATCTGGGAAAATTTCATCAATATAGGGTGAAAACTTTCATGTAGGGACAACACAGCCCTGTTCTGATGCATATGAAATGTAGAAAGCTGCACAGAACCTGTATAAGACCCAAGTATTGAATTAACTATGATTTGATTAAGTATCAAAATTATTCTTTGTCTGTTTGACACCTCATAATCATGGTTCTGGGATATTATCCCACAGAAAAGGTGTATGGGCCCAATTGTCAAATTTTAACCTTAAAACTGCTATACCTCTGTAAGTTTTTGAGATATTGAGCTCAAGGTTGGTTAATTGTGTAGCCCTGACTGAGATCTACACAATGGTACCTCATTTGGTATGGGTAACATTAAATATGGCAAAGTTATTCCATGTACAATTTTTGTTATTCAGATATATGATTTTTGCAAAATCTTTATGGAGTTTGTTTGCTCCATAACTTTTGTTCTAGATGAGATATGGGTAAATGAATGGCACCATTACATAGCCCTGTATGTGATTTTTTCAAAAGGACCCCACCTTAATTATCTCACACCAAAACTGTATAGGTTAGATGAATTTTCCAGTTTATCCATTCAGTTATTTTTAATTAAAGCTTTTTTCTTCTCATCTTTATTTTACTTGAGTAATTTTTGACTTTTATTTGATTTTTTTATCAGCATTTCTCTTGTGAGCTCCTCATTCCATTTGAAAATCTTTCTCACCAATTGTTTTGAAGACTTAGAGCCTTCTGTGGGTTCTCCTTGAAATTTTGGAAAAAGATGTGTTCCTCTAAGCTTCAAAACAGTTATTTTCTCCAATTATTCCAAAAGTTGATTGAATATTATTACCTCATTATCCTCTAAAAATTAGTGATAGAGCTTGAATGGCTGTTTTTGTACCATTTTCACTGGCTCATATCATTAATTACTTGAAGATATGGGTGGTAAGCTATATCTTAGGTTTAACTTCTGGGAGGTTTGAAAGAAACTGTGATATTTATTACTATTAAATTAGAGCTTTTTTTATATTCAGCTACTTCTAAATTTTTTTTTGAGATTATATAAAACTTCCTTTACCCATTTCTTACCCATATACCTTGCTTTCTGTTGTGGATTCTGAGTATTTTAAGTATTTTCAATAAGCGCCTTCATTTTCCTTAACTCTTCTTCCAGATTTACTTCTAAAATATGGCCCTATTTCTTGTTAATATTATTGCACAAATTACATATGGTGAATCAAGACTTTGGATTAGAAGTCTTTTCCAATATATAACCTTGATATTTTCACTCTTGGGATGAGATATATTTTAACTCCAAATCTTGTACCATAAATTTTTAACTTATCAATTCTTTATGAATATATTCTTTGAAAATTTGAGAGAGAATAGCCAGGAATTATTTCTTGTTAATAATATCTCTTTGTATATATTCATACTTTTTGAGATAATTGATAATGTGTTCCTATATTCAATAAGCTTTTTTTATTTGGCCATACATCCAATTTACTTTTATTTTTGGATATCTTTAAGTAAATTAGTTATTGAAGAAAGCTTGTAGCTTCTTTTAGGTGAGACTGATCCCCATATCCTCTTCAAATTGAACTCTACTGTATTAAAATACCCAGTTTAGTTTCCAGGAATTTTTTTAATATGGTAACAGATATCTTTATTTTTTTTCAAAAGAAAACTTATCTTTCTAAACCACTTCTAATTTATCCTGAAACTTCTGCTTTTTTTACACTCAATGGATATTTCTGCTTCTTTTTCATCAAACCAAAAATCCTCATACTTTGGTGTAATTCAGAAAATTAGTGTATTATTTCTCGCAATTGACTATCCTTTGCTGTCTTTATACAGGATCTTAATTAATTAATTTTGAATTTCTCATTTGTTTGATTCAGTATTTCCACTTCAGACAAATATTTAAGTCCTTAAATGTTTTATTCTAATTCCTCAGGAATTTTTGGTAAGATTGATGATGATTCTCATTACACATTGATATCATATTTTCTGTATTTCTGAAATTGAACTTTATTTTTACTTCTAAATAATTCCTTGATTAATTCTTGAAAAAATCTGTAGCTATATTTTGGTCTTTCTTCTTTGTTCTAGGTACACCAACTGATATACCACAATGTATAGGTTATTATTCTCCAGGTAGTTTTTCTCCTCTCTTTGAAGGATGATAGTTAAAGAATTCATTTTGAGAGCTTGATGTTAATAATTACTGAGGATTTGTGGGAAGGTTTCAATTCAACATTGAATGAATGGACTTTTGAGATTTATTTATTAACTAATAATGTTTTTCTAGCTGAGTTAATTTGAATACTTCCTTAATCTTGGACTTATTATAAATGGCTTACCCTATTTAGACAACTATAGTAACACCACATGTGAGAAATAATTTTGGTGTGGGATTGAATGAGGCAGTGTTTTGAACTTCAGAAATTTACGATAACAACAGGTGCAACATTCCTGAGCTGCCTGTTGAAACAATACTGGACAGTCAGCCCACAGAGAATCACACAAGTAAAATGTAATTTTCAGCTTTCAACAACTACATAAGACCCATCAGCAGTTGTTAAAAAAAGCTTATAAATAAAACCAGGATCAGAAATGTTATTTAACACTATATATGAAAATAAAATGAAGACTGATATTTCTTTTTTGTAAAATAAATTATTTTTAAACAGAATAAGATTTGAGATTTGAAATATAAAGTTTCACTAGGATTAAAATGAGATCCAAACAAGGATCACACAGATAAAATCAGAATAATATTCCTGTTTTGGGTTTTTTATATATGCTAGGTATAGAGGCCTTCCAACAATAATAATAATAAGACTAACATATTTAATAATAAGAATAATTCTTAGATGGCTTTTCAATACTAATTCAATATCAATACTTTCATTTTAGTAATAGAAAGTTCTTGAGAAAGGCTGTTAAGCTCTGAACTACAGTAATACCAATATTTTTCAAAACTAACATGCTACTGAGAAAACACGGATATCTTTTGTTTAGGGAGTTTTTGTGATTATATACTATGGCAGCTTTTGCTATGATTTTCCCAAAAATGAGGGAGAGAGGGCCTGTATTTATACCTTTTGGGCCGCCATGAAGTTCTTCAAAAACAAGAGACTTGGAAAACTCAGTTGTGAGATGTTATGGATAGGTCTTATATCTTTTTGGTGTAGATATTTGACCTTTTCACTCAGACTCTAAAGAATCAGGTCAATTCATGATGTCTAATTACATCCCTTAGGCTCTGAACCTGGGCTTATCCTATTTTTGTGCAATTAAATGGTATTTTGGTTGATTTTTTACAGTTTTCAGAGAATATTTGTGTAGCTCTTACCTTCTTATCAACATAATAAGATTAAATTAAGATAATTTTTCTGTTTGGAGTTTCTTTTTGTTAAAGCAGAGAAAATATAGTTTCTAGAAATTTCAATGACTTGGTTACATGATAGCATTGAGACAATGTAGTTTTTGATGTGCTTATTGGAGGTGGAGAAAATGGGGAAAGTACAGAATTTCATATTGAGTGAACTTCCATTCAATTTGAAGAAAGGATTGCAAATCAGTTGTCTCAATTTTTCCATTTTTCTTATTACTAATTCAAACTTTAATACACATAATTGAAAGAATTTTTCATGTGGTTTGATTTTGGAAAGATTTTTTATATAAAGAGATAATGTTATCTGTATTAATTATAATTAAATTTAATGTGCTTTATCATTGATAAGTAAAAACTTCTTCTTGGAAAACCAATTGTGATTTTCTTGTGTAGAATTTACTGATTCATATCAATTGAATTGAGGTGAGTAAAATAAAGTGTGTATATTGTTCTAAATATGAATATCACTATATGGAGTTTATTTTATTTAATCTGTGCAATATGTGTTATTTATGGTACAATATGGTGGCGAGATCATGTGATCCTATAATTTTTGCATGTGATTTTATGTTATTTTTTGAAATTATTCTTCATAAAGGCAGTGCTTGAATTTTGTCACAAAATAATGGGTTCACCTATCTCATAATGTAAAAGAAAAAGATTATTTTGTACTTTTCTGATTCAAATTACTGAGCATGAAATATTGGCTTGAGGTGCATGGTATTGATCTGTAAATGTAATGTACTTGTGGCTGTGTATTGTATATTCTTGTGTAAGACTTGTAGCTATAAGATGTAACATTATGGCTGTGATATATATATATTTCAGGTTTAGTTTTAAATTAGTCAGAAATTTAAGCCCCATTCCTTTACCTGTAGTGTCTCTCTATAGTGTACTTCATTTTGAGCTTACAGTTTTTTTCTTCTAAATTTTTCTTCTGAATATATTGTGCATAATATTTGAAGAAAATATTAATTTTTGCCCATTGATTCTATCCATTTCTCAAAATAAGAACTTGCTTTCCCCAAAGTATTCCTGAATATTTTTGAATGCTCTCCAAAATCGTAAAAATATTGTCAGGGTGAGTCTATATAGTAGCTATAAAATGTAGTTACAAGCTAGTATTATGACTGTGACACGTCAAAAACAAATAAATTTAAATCTTCAGGTCCTACTGCTACATGGTAACAGTGGTAATGAGTCTGTTGAGGACCTGGGTTGCAATACTCTAATATCTTTGACTGTAAAGAAGTACTACAATAATTATATTCTAATTATATCTTTTAATGATAATTCTAAGGACACTACTGATTGATAACAGTTTTGTCACGTAAGAATATGGATAATAAGATAAAGATGATGGGTTTTCAAGGAAAAAACCCTTCTTTTTATATCTTTCAAGACTGTCAAGAGTTATTAACTCTTCACACGTCAGAGGAGTGAAAATTTTCACTCCAATGATCAGTCTGTGGTTCTGGATCATCAATTCTGACGTCAATAGAGGCATAATTGTGGTTTTGGATCCACAAATGATCATTCTGGATCAATACAGGGTGAAAAAACCTTTCACCTACCACGTCAGCACTTGGATGACATTGTTCTGGTGTCTGTATGATCAATAATGATGTTTTTAGAGAGGTTATATCTTCATAAGTATATTATTTTAAGTATGAGAGCAATACTGTTTGATACAAGTTTGGTACAGTCATGTATTGCTAGAAAAACCTTCCAATCAAGATATCTCAGTCAGTTCTTAAGATATCAAGAAACCAAGAGCACACAATTGAATGGCTTAATGAGCTCTTCAATTTGGTATGCTTCATGTTTACCCTTCTTTAAAATAGCAAAAGTTATAAGGGTTTTAAGTTTTTGGATGTATTTTTGTACATCAGTATGAGGCTTCAAAAACTTCCATACCAGATATCTTCTTCAATTTGGAAGATATCTGTATTCTGATGATACAGTCCTGTAGGGCTTGATTAGCTCTAAAATTTGGTATATTACACTGTACAGTTGTATGAGTGTATGCCAAAGATACAAGGGTTTGTTTACATTGTTGTTTTTCAGAATATCTGTATTTTGGTTGTTAAACCTTTGAACCAAGATCCCTCAGTCAATTTAAGAGATAAAGAGGTCTCAGGTGTCTCAAATTAAAGCTCATGTTTAGATCTTTAATTTGGTTATACTTTTGTACAGTTTTGTACAAGCCCTCTTTGACTTTCAGGGGGGTCTTGGTTTTAAAACAAAGGTCATATGGTATCTCCAGTGGTAGTGGTGTTACAGCAACATGGATGATACCATTGTGTAGCTCTCTATGTGAGCTTTAAGAAAAAAACCATTTTGGTATAGAATAACTTAAATATGCATAAGTTAGATGAGAGGTGAAAATAAGGGTTTTGACTTGTTTATTCTCCTCTAGGTTTCCTTATTCTGTTTGGATAAGGTTGGTGCTTAATTTAAGAGGAGTTTTTTCCTCTTATTTATTACCTGTATTGACTATGTTTGTTCAATACTTGTAATACCATTATTTATGGTATTTTGGATGTCATGCTAGTGCTCTGTTTTGAGTCACAGACTGACCTACCCTCCCTCAAAAGAAGGCTCATCATTGATGAGACTTTTCAGCCCTTCTGGAGGCGCTGAATCTTCTGAGGTGTATTTTTCCATCTGGGATTTCTTTCTCAGTGAACCATTTATCTCTATCTGCTGGTTGATTCTTAAATCTAACCAGATATTGCCTGTTGTTTTTCCCATTAATTCTTATTTTCCTGGCTTTAATGATCTTTTTAACTGGTCCAGGTGAGTCATCTTCCTCTACCAATCTTTCATGGGTGACTGTATTCTTTCTGTCAGGGAATTTCTCCTCATCTGTTTGGTGATAAGGTTTGACCAGGCTCACAGGGAAAACTGGGTGTTTCCTAGAAAACTCTTTGGTCAGGTTGACTTCTACTGCATTCTTTCCTATTAATTTAATAATGGTGAATGGTCCTATGAATGAGTCTCTCATCTTCTTGGGTCCTCTTAGATTGTTGAAGTTAAGAGTTGAGATTAGAACTTGGTCTCCTTCTTTGAAATCAGGCTCTTGGTGACTTTTATCATATCTCTGTTTGTGAGCCTGTGAGGTATGTTTAACATACCCATAAGGCCACAAATGATTTTATAAACAATTAAATTTGTCTTAAACAGACTTTTTAGTTGAATTTAAAATAAAAAATAACAAAAAAATAAGTATAACTTTTTTTTGGATAAACAAAGTTATAATTATTATGTCATTTTTGGATTCTACACCAAAAATAACCTAGGGTACACCCATAGGGTGTTATACCCAAAAACACTTATTTTTTATGTTATTAGAAGATTTAAGAATCTCACAGTACTAATGTAACTTTTTTAAATTTTTTTTAAAATTGTTAAATTTAAGCTTAATTAAGCTTAAATTTAAAATTACATAAGGTTTATGCAACTTTACCAAAATTTTAGTTAAAATTGAGGTGTGGTGTATATTTACTGAATTGGCTAAGGATTTGCCATACAGAATGTAAATCCTGCGTGAGCTCAATTTAAAAGGGTTTAAGGCCATAGTATGGCTTTAAATAAATAAAAGGGCAAAATCCACGCAAAAAGGTGGGACAAAGGAAAAAGACCAAATAGAGCTGGGGTACCCAACTTTTTGGATCTGCAATGATTCAATTAAGGTTGTCCACCTGTATTGGAGGATTTTCAACCTTATTTAAACTTTAAGATTAGACTTTGATCCAACCTTAAGGTTTAAACTGGTTTTATCCCAATTTGGACAGGAATTTCAAGCTGCCAAAGGGTAAATCCCAATATGCAGGCTTGAAATTAAGGTTTTAAGAACTGTCAAAGCTTAATTAAGCTTAAAAAGCTTAAATAAGCTTAAAACTTTAAGGTTCCAAGCATTGAAACCTTATCAAAAGCTAAGGTTTGGTGTGTATTGCTATTTTACGTGGAAAAATAGTAATAACTTCAAAAATTCATTAAAAATCCAAATCTTAATGGATTTGCTTGAAATTTCACACAGCTTAGAATTTAATATTATCAATATATAAATTAAATTTTAAGTATCTTTTATCAGTAAGTTTCCTGGGTAATTAGCCTGGAAAATTACTTTTTTAATTAAGCTTAAAGAAAATTATGATTTCTTTAAAAATTAATTAAAAATTGAGTTTAAGAGATTTCTGCTTGAAACTCTGATTTTATGTTGTTCATGTGATGAACTTTAATATAAATAAACTTATTTTATATTAAAACTTAAAATAATCAAACTAAATGAGGATTAAAGTTACTTGGAGTTAAGAATAACACTGGTAACTTTAAATTGGAAGTAAAAATAAGTTGCCTTAAGTTAAGAACTTAATTTTTAAGCATGGTTTTTCAGTTTTGACCTGAGCACGCCCTCTAAATCCATTATGAATCATGAGAGCTGCTCTGTAGACATAAAAAGAGTCTTTTCATCACTGTTTTTGTCCATAATTCATTTTAATCAATCCAATCATATTAGACATTTAAACAGGTAAAGTTTTATTAAATATAAAATCTCATTATTAAAGTAATTCTTAAGTTATTTTTATTCTTTATTTATTAAATTAAAGAATTGAAGTCATAGAATTCAGATTATTGTTGTAATCATGTATAATAACTTTTATTATATAAAAATTATCATCTTAAATCTCTTTTAAAATCCACAAATTCCTCTCAAAAACTCTTTAATCATAAATTTTAAAATAAAAAGTTGTTTTATCTTTGAATTTATTGATTTTTGGCGTGTTTTTAACTTATAATCATTATTTAATATAATAACTGTTGTTTTATAACTTGTTGTATTAAATAAATATTATAAGTAAGTTTTCTTTAAAGTTCTATATTTTTTTATCTATTATTAGTTTTTTTATATAGAATTTTATTCTATAAAGAATTATTTCTGCACAGTGTGTGTTTAATTCTTTCTATAAATAATATTTATATTATTTATAAGTGGTTAATATTCTTATTTTCCACGTGTAATTGTCTCATTAAGAGCTTTACACTTCTTATTGTTATAACTGTCAGTGACTATAACAATAATAGAATAATTATAATTTATTATAATTATTATATTTTTTTATTATTATATTTTTATAATAATAATTAAATTTATTTTTTTTATATATAATTATTTTTAATAATTATATTTAAATTTGTGGTTATAATATTTCATTATATTATATTTTTCTACTGAGGACAGTCATAGTACTCTTGATATTGTTACTATTATCAAGAGTTTCATAGACAAACCTTACATTTGGGGGCCTGGCCTTGATTTTAAACCAATTTTTGGGACATAAATCATATTCTAGACCTTATTTTACTATTTTTTGACGTAAAATTGCCATATTTGTCTTAATATTGGCTTTTTTGGGAATTATCCCTTATAAATAATCTTCATAATATTAATAAAGTTATTTTTTCTTAAGAATATTGTTTGAAACAATATACTATTGAGTGACTTGGAATAAATTTCTTTTGTCTAACCAGTGGCTTTTTCACATCACAGACTTGAAATTTATTCTTTGAGTTATTCTAGTATAAAGTGAATAATAAATATAATTTTGATTCATAACTTGTTAATTGCATAATTATTATTTCTTTAAAGAAAATAATAAATCAAATAAAAAATCTTTTGAAAATAAAAAATCTTTACTAAAAATATTTTTTTCTTTTATCTTAGACATTTTTCTTTATTTTTGACGTAATTTGCCATAAATTACATAAAAAAAACTGTCAGCCTGTGACTCAAAACCAGAGCACAAGCATGACAGCCAATATACCATAAATCAATGGTATAGCCAGGATACCACCAAAACATGGAACTGAGCCAAATTAGCTCAAAAGGTATCAAAAGAAAGAGGAAACTCACCTCTTTCTGAAAATACAAGTCCCATCACCATAGGACAAGAAATAACAAAGTTATTCCTGCTCAAAGTCATTGCTGAGCATAAACCTTAATTTTCACCTCTCATCTAAAATCTAGAAGGAGAGGCTTAACCCCATCAAATGGGTATTCAAAATGAAGCTCTAAGCCAGGGCTATCCAATGGTACCAGCCAAACTGAGCTAGCACCAGTATTACTTGAGTTATGGTCAAATTCAGACCAAATAAGGGTGAACAAAACATTCACCTCTCATCTAACTTTTACAGTTTTAGTGTGAGATACTTAAAGTGGGGTCTTTTTGGAAAGAGCACAATCAGGGCTATCTGATGGTGTCATCCATTTCCCCATAACTCAACTACAACAGAAGTTATTGGCCAAACAAGCTTAATACAGCTTTTTGCCCAAACCACGCCAATGTACAAAATACTTGTACATGGGATAACTTTGTCATATTTAATGATAACCATGTCAAGTTGGGTACCATTGTGTAGAGCTCATATAGAGCTATTCAATGAACCAACTTTGAGCTTGATATCTCAAAAACTGACAGAGTTATGACCATTTTAAGGTCAAAATCCCACCAGCTGTCATATACAGCCTTACCATGGGATAACACCCCATAATCATGAATATGAGGTGTCAACAGACGAAGAAGCATGTTTTTACTTCAATACCTCATATGTCAGTCAATACTGGGGTCCCATACAGTTTCTGTACAACATTCTACGCGTCATACACGTCAGAATCAGGCTGTGAGGTCCCCAGATGAAAATTTTCACCCTGTATTGGTGAAAACCGCCCAGATGTGGTTTCAAAACCACATCTGAGCCCAATACAGTGTATACAGGTTGTTTGCAAACCACAAGCCTGTCATGGGGAGTGAAAAATCTTCACTCCCTCTACGTGAAAAGGTTTAATCACCTTTTCACCTCAATTTCAGGATAAAAGGAGGGCTTTTCACAGCCAAAAACCTTTCCTCATCCTGCTCTTGAATACCCTACGTAGTAAACTGTCAAAAACAGTTTTACTCTTGGGTAATAATCAGGTATTATTATAATCTTAATAATTGTAGTCTTTATTATTGTAACCCAACAGGTAAAGCTGCACCCAGGGCTTTCAACAGCGCTCACCACCACTATATCCACTATAGTAAAGCCCTTTATTATTAAATTAGAACCATCTTCAACTCTTACAAAACCTTTTTAACTTTTATACACCGTGTCACAGTCATAGTTAAAAGTTGTAAATACACTTTATTACTCTTATCATAGACTCAGCCTGACAAAAACTTTATTCAATAAGTTGAGTTTATAAGTTATTTTTTGTTTGATAAAATAACTTATATTTTCAATTTCTCTAGTGTCTTCCATCAGAGAAAATTCTTCAGACTCTGAATCCTCAGAGTCAAGTATTGAAATTCAAACCAGCCCAGCACCAAGGGATTTAATAACCAAAGAGCCCTTTAAAGGTCCTGCAGGTGAATTCAATCCATTTTTTTACTTTAATTTTTATTAAAATTGACGTGAAATGACTCCTACTAGAAGTGGAAGCAATTACTCCATCCAATCAAATGGATCTGGACCAGGACATTCCAGCCATAAATCCAAAAGGCAAGAATGTCCTCCCAGAGGAGAGGCACAAATGGAGGATGCCAGAACTTCCACCAGTTCCCAAAGGTTAGCCAGCACCTTTGAACCTCTTCTTGAGAGTCCAGAAGCTGACATAACTGCTATTGCTGTTAGACCTGAACCATTTCCAACAGGCAACTGTGGAAATTTATCAATCCCAATGGAAAAACTGGTTCCTGGCGTCAAAACAACAAGAGTGGGAACTCCTTCCAAGTCTTTGGATAGGCACCATGAACTCTTATCTTCAAGTGAAGAAGTTCATGGGGCCAGAAAAGACAGAAGATCTTCTATTGGGTTGGACACCAATGTCTGTCAAAGGGCAAGTCCAACAGATAAAAGCTTGGTTGAAAAACCAAAGCATGTTATCAGAAGACCAGAAGAAGAAGTTGGCCCAAGGCAAGGACAACAGCCAAGTGGAAGCTCCTCAAGCATCCACCAGCAAAAATCCGCCTCAACAAGTGCCAAACAAGCCCAAGGAAGCCCCAAAGACCAACCAGAAGGGCAAGCAAAAGGCAAAGCCCAAGTGGAACAAGCCTTACCCTCAGAATTACAGGATTCCAAAGAAGGAAAAGACAGCCATGGACAATGTGTTCAATATGGCAAGAACTTTTATGGAATTCAAAAACAAGGAGGAGGAAAGATTGAACCAATCCTTTCCAAAGAAATAGACCTTGTAAAGCTTGTAACTTACTTTGAATCTTGTAATAAAGAAATTATGGCAAAATTTAAAGCATTTGATCATGTCCAACAAAAGCTGGGCAATGAGATAGTACAAGTTAAAGACCAACAAAAGACCATTATTGGCCTTGAAAATGTTAATAAGGCCAATATTTTGTCTTTGACGCAAATTTGTGAAAGACTTGAGCATAAAGTTACCTTACTCAATCAACCAGATGAGAATTCAATTTCTTTTATAACTGGACAGTTAAGAGAATTGAAAATACAAGTTCAAAACTTGGAAAATTTAACTGGTCACAATGCAGCTCTTTTTCAAGAACAATTGGAGAAAAGTGATAAAGCAAGACTTGAATTGAAAGAAGATATTCAATCAAGTATTAATAATATATCACTAAAAAATGAATTGCCAAGGAAATCCACACCATTTCTTGACAGAAATGTTCTTAACTTGAATAATGATTTACATCATACAATTTCAAGTCATGATGTGGAAACTGCTTGCAATTTCAAAGACATTCCTAGTTCAGAGGAATGGCCAACCTTCAGTGGTGAAGGGGAATATAATCATATGGAATTTATGAAAACAATTGATATGTTTAAAGAAGACTTTAACATACCAGATGAATACATAAGTGCCAGATTACACTCATTATTTACCAAATCAGCTAAGAAATGGTATTATAAAATGAGACAAGACCATGGTAAACATTCCTGGCCTTGGTGGAAAGAACAAGTTATTTCCAAATGGGCAAATGATTCCTGGAGATTTAGAATGGAAAATTCTTTTGAAGAAGCCATTTTTAATATTGAGAGGGACAGGCCCATGACTTGGTTTCTTAAACAGAAGGACAGATTAACTGCCCTTCATCCTGATATGTCTGAACCAATGGTACATAAAAGGATATTAAGAAAGTGTGGTGGTGACCTTGAGCATGCTATAAGAAGCAGATGTATTGAGCCTTGCTCTACAGAAGATTATATCAATGCTATGGAGGATATCACTACTAGAACAAAAATTGGAAGAAATTGGTATAAACCCCCAATAGACAACAAGACTAGTGGGAAACCAATTTCAAAACCAAATAAACCACATGACAGACCTCCTTTGAAATGTCATAAATGTGGCAGTACATCTCATTTAGCAAACACTTGTCCAAAAAAGACAAGAGTCAATGAGATAAATGTTGAAAAAGTGGAAGACACAAAAGAAACTGATGTATCTTTACATGAAAGTGATTCTGAACCTTCAGAAGAAGAAGAAACATCAGAAGAACTTAGTATAGAAAATATTAATGTTTCTTTTGAGGTCACTGAGGTACATACTCACTTACCACAGTACAGTGATGAATGTATGGATCTCATACATGTGCAAGATGCCAAAATGCAAAAAACCAAACCTGCCAGAGGTAAAGGTTATACAGCTGGGTCATCTTGTATCACTAATACTGTGATAAATAACACAGAAGCCAAGATACATCTTGACTCAGGTGCTTTTTGCACTTGTGTTGGAAAAGATTATCTTGCCAAAATTTATACCAATTGGCAAGACAAGTTGATACCAATTGAAGGTGTGAAATTCAGCAGTGCTAGCCAGAATATGCATCCTTTGGGTATATTTGAAGCTACAATAATATTTCCTCACCCTGCAGGAAGTATGAGATTGAAAGCTGAATTTGTTGTTATGAATAATTGTACTTCACAACACTTTATACTTGGAAATGATTATCTCAATATCTATGGTATTGATATTAATAATCATAAGGACAAATATTTCACTATAGGGGAAAATAAAAGGCAAAAATTTGCTTTTTCTCCAGAAAGAAAAGAAATTACTGTCATTCAACAAGTAAAAAATGTTAATAAAGAAAGATTTGTGTCAGATCAATTAAGTGAAGCACAAATTAGTCCTGAATTAACACCAGAAATGAAGGAAGAACTTATTGAAATTTTATTTCAATTTAACAAAGCCTTTGCTTCTGATGATGAACCACTTCGGGCTATAAAAGGCCATGAAGTGGATATCATGCTTAATGTGGAGAGACCTTATCCCCCACTATTAAGAAGGCCAGCTTACCCAGCTAGCCCTAGGGCTAGAGAAGCATTAGAAAGTCATATTCATGAACTAATAAAACTGGGAGTTCTTAGAAAAGTTGGACACAATGAGGAAGTGGAAGTCACAACTCCAGTAATCATTACTTGGCATAATGATAAGTCAAGGATGGTTGGTGATTTTAGAGCACTGAATACCTATACTATTCCAGACAGGTATCCAATCCCTAGAATCCATGAGACTTTGACTCAATTATCCAAAGCAAAGTTTATTACTTCCATGGATGCTCTTAAAGGCTTCCATCAGAATGTTTTAACACCTCATGCTAGGAAATTATTGAGAATAATTGCTCATTGTGGTATTTATGAATACTTGAGGATGCCTTTTGGTATTAAAAATGCACCCTCTCATTATCAAAGAATGATGAATACCATATTCCCACATGAATTATCAGAGGGATGGTTAATCATTTATATTGATGACATTATCATTTGTTCAGAAACCTGGCAATCACATTTAGAGAGACTTTCATTAGTACTTAAGAAAATTCTACAAGTGAACATGAAAATTTCTCTTAAAAATGTAATTTTGGGTTTCATGAGTTAAAAGCTCTGGGAAATGTAGTATCAGGACTAAGCCTTGGTGTTGACAAAAACAAAGTGGCTGCAGTTTTACTGAAACAAATGCCCCAGAACAAAAAAGAGATGATGTCTTTCTTAGGATTTGCCAGTTATTACAGGCAACACCTTAAAGATTTTGCAATCCATGCCAGATCATTATACAGAATTTGTGATCAGCAAACTGTTTTTGAAATGACACAGGAGAGAATTCAAGCATATGATAAAATCAAGTATGCCTTGACCAATGCACCATTATTATTAATGCCAGACTGGAAAATTCCTTTCAAGCTGTATATTGATGCATGTGGTGATGGTTTAGGAGCTGCTCTTCATCAAGTTCAAATTTTCAATGACAAGCCTTATGAAGGTCCAATTTGTTTTATTTCAAGACAAATTAAACCTACTGAGGCAAGATATGGAGCTAGCCAAATGGAGTGCCTTTGCCTTGTTTGGGCTCTGGAAAAACTTCATTACTATCTTGATGGTAGTGTGTTTGAAGTAATTACTGATTGTAATGCAGTAAAATCACTTCTTAACATGAAAACTCCAAACAGACACATGTTAAGATGGCAGATTGCTATACAGGAGTATAGAGGCAATATGACCATAGTACATAAAGCTGGAAATATTCATAAGAATGCTGATGGCTTAAGTAGATGGGCATTACCCAATACACCTGATAACCCTGCCTATGTTCCTACAAGTGCAGAACCTCAAATTCCAATTGAAGGAATTAATATCACAGATGTTGGAACAGAATTCTTTGAAGAAGTTAGAGAAAGCTACAAGCAAGATAAGAATTGTCATATTCTTACTGCTCTACTTGACAAAGATTGTAAAGATATAGCCTTGGCTAATTCTCTGGATGATATTTGGAAAACATCTTATGATAATGGAAGATTTCATTTGTTTGATGGTATTCTATATCATAGATCTAAACACACATGTGTCATGGTCCTATGTAGTAGAATGTTGATTAACACAATACTACTAGAATTCCATGATAACATTTATTCTGGACATCTGTCTGAAGACAGAACAATGGAAAGAATTAAGACATGTGCCTGGTGGCCATCTTGGAGAAAAGATGTCATTGAGTACTGTCATAGTTGTGATAGATGCCAGAAAGCCAATAAAGCTACTGGTAAAAGATTTGGTTTAATGATCCATATTCAAGAACCAAGTACCCCATGGGAAGTGGTTCACATGGATTGGGTAACTGCTTTACCACCTGGAGGTGATAAGAGTTACAATGCATGTCTTGTTATTGTGGACAGATATAGCAAAACACCAATCTTTTTACCATGTCATAAAGATGACACAGCTATGGATACAGCTCTTTTGATTTGGAACAGAGTCATATCCCATACTGGTCTCTTTAAAAATGTCATTAGTGATAGAGACCCAAAATTCACATCAGCCTTATGGACTAATCTACATAAGCTTTTGGGTACAAAATTATCATTTTCAACAGCCTACCATCCACAAACAGATGGACTGGCAGAAAGAATGATTCAAACCCTTGAGGACATGATCAGAAGATTTTGTGCTTATGGCCTGGAGTTTAAAGATTCTGATGGCTTTACCCATGATTGGTGTACTCTTATACCAGCATTGGAATTAGCCTACAAGACCTCCATCCATGCTTCAACAGGCAAGACTCCTGCAATGTTGGAAAAAGGATGGAACCCCAAACTTCCAGTTGATACTTTGAAAAAAGATTTGGTTGACATTCATCCAACTGCTTCAAGCTTTAAGCTGCTGCTTGATAAAGTGAGACATCATGCAAATCAAAGCATGAATGATGCCTTTGAATATGCTAAGCAGAAATGGGATAAAAGTCATAAGACACCAGAATTCAAAGTAGGGGACTTAATACTAGTTTCAACCTTGAACTTTAATAATATTAAAGGTCCAAAGAAATTGAAAGATTCCTTTGCAGGACCATTTATTATTAAGGCCCTTCATGGGACAAATGCAGTACAAGTAGAACTGTCAGGAGAGTTAGGAAACAAACACCCAACTTTTCCTGTCAGTCTTGTAAAGCATTACACATCAAGTGATAAGGAATTATTTCCTTTAAGAAATGAAACACCCTTAGAAGTACCCCCACTTGAACCAAGTGAGGAAAAGAAATTACTGAAAGTCTTAAAAGAAAGAAGACTTAGGGGTAAAAATTAAAGAGAATACTTAGTCAGGTACAGGAATCCACAACATGAAGATGAGTGGGTTGAAGAAAGTAAAATACCTGATTCCCAAAAGTTTCTCAGAAGATTCAGACATGAGAGAAGACCAATTCCTCAATAAAAAGTTTGAATTGTGTGCTTTACATACTTGAACAGTATAAGTAGAGAGGTTGGACAGTGGGTTATACCCCCCAAATAACTTGGGGGTATACTACAAAAGAAAAATTGTGGTACAATTTTTTTTTTTGGTGGTAGGGAATGTGAGCCTGTGAGGTATGTTTAACATACCCATAAGGCCACAAATGATTTTATAAACAATTAAATTTGTCTTAAACAGACTTTTTAGTTGAATTTAAAATAAAAAATAACAAAAAATAAGTATAACTTTTTTTTGGATAAACAAAGTTATAATTATTATGTCATTTTTGGATTCTACACCAAAAATAACCTAGGGTACACCCATAGGGTGTTATACCCAAAAACACTTATTTTTTATGTTATTAGAAGATTTAAGAATCTCACAGTACTAATGTAACTTTTTTAAAAATTTTTTAAAATTGTTAAATTTAAGCTTAATTAAGCTTAAATTTAAAATTACATAAGGTTTATGCAACTTTACCAAAATTTTAGTTAAAATTGAGGTGTGGTGTATATTTACTGAATTGGCTAAGGATTTGCCATACAGAATGTAAATCCTGCGTGAGCTCAATTTAAAAGGGTTTAAGGCCATAGTATGGCTTTAAATAAATAAAAGGGCAAAATCCACGCAAAAAGGTGGGACAAAGGAAAAAGACCAAATAGAGCTGGGGTACCCAACTTTTTGGATCTGCAATGATTCAATTAAGGTTGTCCACCTGTATTGGAGGATTTTCAACCTTATTTAAACTTTAAGATTAGACTTTGATCCAACCTTAAGGTTTAAACTGGTTTTATCCCAATTTGGACAGGAATTTCAAGCTGCCAAAGGGTAAATCCCAATATGCAGGCTTGAAATTAAGGTTTTAAGAACTGTCAAAGCTTAATTAAGCTTAAAAAGCTTAAATAAGCTTAAAACTTTAAGGTTCCAAGCATTGAAACCTTATCAAAAGCTAAGGTTTGGTGTGTACTGCTATTTTACATGGAAAAATAGTAATAACTTCAAAAATTCATTAAAAATCCAAATCTTAATGGATTTGCTTGAAAATTTCACACAGCTTAGAATTTAATATTATCAATATATAAATTAAATTTTAAGTATCTTTTATCAGTAAGTTTCCTGGGTAATTAGCCTGGAAAATTACTTTTTTAATTAAGCTTAAAGAAAATTATGATTTCTTTAAAAATTAATTAAAAATTGAGTTTAAGAGATTTCTGCTTGAAACTCTGATTTTATGTTGTTCATGTGATGAAATTTAATATAAATAAACTTATTTTATATTAAAACTTAAAATAATTAAACTAAATGAGGATTAAAGTTACTTGGAGTTAAGAATAACACTGGTAACTTTAAATTGGAAGTAAAAATAAGTTGCCTTAAGTTAAGAACTTAATTTTTAAGCATGGTTTTTCAGTTTTGACCTGCGCACGCCCTCTAAATCCATTATGAATCATGAGAGCTGCTCTGTAGACATAAAAAGAGTCTTTTCATCACTGTTTTTGTCCATAATTCATTTTAATCAATCCAATCATATTAGACATTTAAACAGGTAAAGTTTTATTAAATATAAAATCTTATTATTAAAGTAATTCTTAAGTTATTTTTATTCTTTATTTATTAAATTAAAGAATTGAAGTCATAGAATTCAGATTATTGTTGTAATCATGTATAATAACTTTTATTATATAAAAATTATCATCTTAAATCTCTTTTAAAATGCACAAATTCCTCTCAAAAACTCTTTAATCATAATTTTTAGTATAAAAAGTTGTTTTGTCTTTGAATTTATTGATTTTTGGCGTGTTTTTAACTTATAATCATTATTTAATATAATAACTGTTGTTTTATAACTTGTTGTATTAAATAAATATTATAAGTAAGTTTTCTTTAAAGTTCTATATTTTTTTTATCTATTATTAGTTTTTTATATAGAATTTTATTCTATAAAGAATTATTTCTGCACAGTGTGTGTTTAATTCTTTTTATAAATAATATTTATATTATTTATAAGTGGTTAATATTCTTATTTTCCACGTGTAATTGTCTCATTAAGAGCTTTACACTTCTTATTGTTATAACTGTCAGTGACTATAACAATAATAGAATAATTATAATTTATTATAATTATTATATTTTTTTATTATTATATTTTTATAATAATAATTAAATTTATTTTTTTTATATATAATTATTTTTAATAATTATATTTAAATTTGTGGTTATAATATTTCATTATATTATATTTTTCTACTGAGGACAGTCATAGTACTCTTGATATTGTTACTATTATCAAGAGTTTCATGGACAAACCTTACACTGTTTGTTGTATAATTTAGCTTCAGCCACACATTTTTCTGCTTTTTCACAGGCAGTTTTCCACATTGTGTGGAAGTTTTTAGCTGTGGGGTGTACTGAGAGGAGGTTCTTCTTCAAGTAGTCTACTGGAAGTAGTGGGTTCCATCCTTTCTCTAATGTGGCAGGGGTTTTTCCTGTCACTGAGTGTATACTTGTGTTGTATGCCAATTGTACAGCTGGTAGGAGGGTTACCCAGTCATGGGTATATCCCTCATTGTCTTTATATTCCATGCCATATGCACAAAATCTTCTAATGATGTCTTCTAATGTTTGAATCATTCTTTCTGCTAGACCATCTGTTTGTGGATGGTAAGCTGCGGAGAATTCTAGTTTGGTTCCCAGTATCTCATATAGATTAGTCCAAAATTCTGATTTGAATTTAGGGTCTCTGTCACTAATTATAATTGTTGGAACTCCACAGTTTGCTCTCACATTGTTCCAGAACAATATGGCTGTGTCCATTGCTGTGTCCTCTTTGTGACAGGGGAGACATCTGACACTCTTGCTGTACCTGTCTACTACTACTAGGCATGCATTAAAGCTGTCTTTCCCTCCAGCGACCAGGCCTGTCACCCAATCCATGTTTATTATTTCCCAGGGGTGTTTGGGCTGCTCTATACTCTGGAGTAATCCATATCTTTTGCCATGACCTTTGTTGGCTTTTTGGCATCTGGTACAAGTGTTGATGTATTCACTCAAGTCTTGTTCCCACTTTGGCCACCAAGCTGTGCTAAAGACTCTTTCTTTAGCTCTTTCTTCACTCATATGTCCCATGTATGGGCAGTCCTGGCATTCCTGTAGTATCAGGGAAATATGTTCTCTATTTATTATTACCAGCGCACTTGTGTGATTTTCCCTATGGTATAGTAGATCATCTATCAGAAAAAATCTATTCTCTTTGAAGTTTTTGAGCCATGGTTCTTCCAATTGGCTCTCTAGTTCAGGACTCCTGTACTTTTGTTTTAATAGTTGTATCAATATACTACACTGTTTGTGTTTATTGTATGATGATTGTACTATACTAAAGAACTCTGTATTTAGATTAGAGGAGCTGATTCACAATATGGGTATCTCTCTGCTCTCCCCATAGCTCTGTGCTGGGTTTGATGGGTCATTCCCTAATGCCCAGTTTGATAGTTTGAAGTTCTTTCTCCTATCTATCTCCATGCATTGTATGGGTATTTTGGCCCCATTTTCTGGGTCATATGCTGGATTCTCTTGGTCATTCTTCAGTGGCCACCTGCTGAGACCATCTGCATTAGTATGAATTTTCCCTTCTTTATAGATAATAGTCATATTCCCTCTGTATTCTTGTATGGCTATTTGCCACCTGAGCATGTGTCTGTTTGTTGTCTTCATGTTCAACAGTCATTTGAGGGCTGTGCAATCAGTAAAAAATTAAAATACTGCTCCTTCTAAGTAGTAATGGAGTTTTTCTAATGCCCATACCAAACAGAGACATTCTGTCTGAGTAGCTCCATATCTGGCTTCTGAGTCTTTCAGTTGTCTTGATATATAGAAAATTACTCCTTCTTTGGGTATTCCATCCACTAGTTGCCTCTGGTGTAGTGCTGCTCCTAGTCCTTGGCTACATGCTGCATCTATATATAGTTTGAATGGTAGTTCAAAATCAGGCATCATTAGGACAGGGGCATTGGTAAGTTCATATTTGATCTTCTCAAATGCATCTCTTCTTTCTTTGGTAATTTCAAAGACTACATCTTTTGAGCACAGTTTTTATAGGCTACTTGTGATGTGTGCAAAGTTTTTTATGTGGCTCCTGTAGTAGCTAGCAAAGCCCCAAAAAGATTGCATTTCTTTAATGTTCTTTGGTACTGGTTTCTTCAGTACTGCAGCAACTTTATTTTGGTCTATGGATAGACTTAAACCTGAAGCTTTGTGTCCTAGGGCTAGCATTTCTTGCTGTCCAAAGTTACATTTTTTAAAAGATATTTTCATGTTGATTTGTGTACATTTTCCCAATATTTTATCAATTTTCCTCACATGGTCTTCCCATGTTTCTGAGTATATTATGATAGCATCAATGTACACTACCATTCACCCTTCCATTATTTCATCTTGAAATATGGTATCCATCATCCTCTGAAGATGGTCTGGTGCATTCTTAATGCCAAATGGCATTCTAGTATATTCATATATGCCCATATGGCATATAATTCTTAGCAATTTGATGGAATCTGGTTTCACCCCATTCTGGTGGAAGCCTTTCATGCAATCCATTTTTGTAATAAACTTGGCTTTTGCTAGCTTATCTAGTGCATGTGGTATCCTTGGGATGGGGTACCTATCTGCTTTGGTTTAATTATTCAAAGCCCTGAAGTCCCCACATAGTCGGGATCTACCATCATGCCAAGTTATAAGGACTGGTGTAGTGACTTCTACTATCTCATTGTGTCCTATTTTCCTTATGACCCCCATTTCTAGGAGTTCATTGATATGTTTCTCAATTTCCTCCTAGTTTCCATGCTGGCTGGGTATGGTGGTCTCCTAAGAATAGGTGGGTATGGTCTTTCTACATCCAGATACAATTCTATATCATGTCCTTTGATTTTTCCTAGTGGTTCATCTCCTATTGCAAAAGCTCCTCTATGCTTCCTCAATAATTTCAGTAAGCTGAGTTTCATTTTACTGGTGAGTTGAGTGCCATATTGGGCTTCTTTGAATTCTTCCACTAGTTCTTTCAGGGTGTTATCATTTGTTATATGATTTATGTCAAAGGAAGATTTTTTGTCTTGGTTTGTACCTATGGTAAGATATCTATTTTTACTATTGCAAATGTCCATACCATACATTCTTTGGTACTCTGTACCTAGTAAGAATCCTTGTACATGTGCATTCTCTAGAACTACAAGTTCAGGTTCGAGTCTGATATTTCCTTTTTGGTGTGGGATAATTATCTCTTTGATTATTGTCCCCAGGGAGTGCATTTTGCCTGATGCACTTTTAAAGCTTCTAGCTTTTGTTGGGATTATATCCTCTTCCCATTTGGGGAAGTGTTGTTTTAAGTCTTCTTTTGCCACTATGGAGAAACTTGCTCCTGTGTCAATGATCAGTGGATGTTTACAGTTCTCAATGTAAACTGTAAATTTTGTAGGTGTTCCATGAATGAATCCCATCCCTCTAATTGGGGTTACCAGGAATGTTTGTGCATTCTGTGTGTGCTTACAGAGCACTTTGTCTGTTGTTATTTGTGGTATTCCTGAATCTAATTCAATGTCTTGTATGTCAAGTGAACTTTCTTCATTGCATTCCACTATGTATTCTTCTATGGTATCAGGTTCACTTTGTGATTCTGCTCTCATACCATTCCCCATACTGTCAGAATCAGACTTGTCACCTGTTTGTTCTTCTTCTGATTCTTCATCAATTGCATATATTTTCTTTTTTGGTTTTGTGCAGTTGTTGGCATAGTGGTCTGGTGATCCACAGTTGTGGCACACATATTTCTTTTTTGGGGTTTCTTTCCCTTTCTCTTTGTTTTTTTCTTTAACTTCAGACTTCTTCTCTTTGAAGTTTGGTTTATAGGATGTGTACCTTCCTATGGAGGTTTTTTTGCTCACATTTTGTATGACATTTGCTATGTCATCAATGCTGCTGATGTTGCTGCATCTGCATTTGACTGCATGTTCTATATCTCCTGGCAATTTTGTTAGGAGTTTATGGTTTCTCATTTCTATTGTCATATTGGGATCAATAGCTTTTAGTATTTTTGTTTGTTTGAGACACCATTTGTATGGGTCTTTTTCTGTCGAGTATCTATCACTTTCAAAGGACATGGTCTTTTGCCAGATCCAACTACCATTGCTATACTTTTGTATAATCTGGTTCCTCCACCATGGCCAGCTTTTACTGCCATGTATTTCTTTCATCTCAGTATACCATATGTTTGCATGGCCTCTGAATGCTGTGTTAAGTCTTGTTGTGATCCAGTAGTCTGGTATCTTTTGGACAACAACAAAGAGTCCATCAATCTAGTCAATGATTTACATATGGTCATATTTCCCAATTCCTGAGAACTTTGGGCAGTTTGCCACTTCTGGTAGCTGTTTTAGTGCCTGTTTCTCTGAATAGCTGAGATTTTCCCCATATTGGTACATTGACTCTGATCTTGACTTTGGAATCTGATATTCAGGTTCCTGGTCATAGTCTTTATCCTCTTCTTTCAATTTTATAAAGGTAGTGGGTTGACCTTGTGTTGGAGGGTATTGATTGTCTTCTCTGTCATAGAGGTAATCAATTTCTTTATCAAAGCTATCCTGTTGTTGCTGGATACTCCTCAGATCTCTCCGCACAGTTTGTTGTTCTTCTAGAATTGAATTCAACTGTCTGTTAGTTTTTTCAAATTCTGTCCAAATTTTGGCCAGATTTGTATTCAAGTCTTTTATTACTGTTGCTTGGAAAGCATTTTCTTCTTTCAATTTTTCCACTTCTGTCCTCATTTTTTCTGAGGTTTCATGTGTCCAATCCATGAATTGGGCCAATTTGGTCCATGTGAATTTGTTTTCAAACTCATGAGTGTGGATTGTAGTCTCAGTTATTAATTCTGGATCAATTGAGTCAGAACTATCAAAACTATTTGTAGGTACAACTATTTTTTGCTTTTGTGTACTTCTTGGACTAAGTCCATCAGCTTTTTCATCAATGGGTATGCTTCCTTCTTCCTCTGGTTGAAAGAAGTTTTGTTTCTCCCTTGGGCTCCTTTTCTCCTGTTGGAAACTACCTGGAATGGTTGGGGAGCCCTGGCTGAAGTTTCCTTTGGCTTGTAAGGCCTGTAACTGCTGGATTGTTGTGGGGAAGATGGGACTTCTCCTTCCATTTCTGGGGGTACCTGAATCTGACTGGGCTCTTCCTTGTGCCAAGATCTCTCTATGGCTTGTATGGCTGCCTGGTTCTCTTTGATTCTGATTGCTCTTTCTTCTAAGAGTTTGAAATTCTTGTTTGGATTCCAACCTTGCATTTCTGTCATAAGTTCCATCCAAGCCATTTACTTGAGACAGATCTTCTGAGTTGTTATCCCCACTTCTGCCCATGATGCTGCCATTGTGAACATTTTGTTGTCCATGCTCCATGTGAAGAGGTCTTTCAGGAGTTTGTGTATTTGAAGGACCTGTTCTGCATCTGTCCAATCTCCTGGTTGGACTTCTGGGTTGCATTTGATTTGGAATAAGACCTTGGGTAGGAGTTCCCTGATGGTAAGTCCTTTGCTGGTCATTTGATCCAGTAATTGGCTGTCTTCTTCCTCTGTGTCTTCTTGGCCAGTGTTCTGGTTGATTTCTTGGGAATCCAAGATCTCTAAGAAGTGGAGGTGTCATGTTAACCATGTTAAAAAATGACAGACAATGAAAAATGTTGTATGTTTCAAGGTTTATTTACCTTTAGCAGGCCCTTGTACAAATTTATGATCTATACTCTTTGGCAATTTGCTTTTAGAGTTTACAACTGGGTTGATAACAGTGATTTTCTGTTTTTCAATTTGTTTTGGTGACCCAACTGGTTTTGTTGGAGCTTTTCTGGGTGTTTTGGCCCTTGGCACAGCTATTGGTGTCCAATCGTTTGAGTTGAGGGTCACTTCGCTGTGTCTTTTCTGCTTGCCCTTGGCTTTTGGCAGCACCTCTCTGTCTTTTGAGGCTGTCACAGATGGATTTCCTTGTGACTGGGTTTCCAATGGAATATAGTCTTTTTCCACTATTCAGAAAAGATATTTCAAATTGTATATCAGTATTTTATGATAAAACAAAATGATTTTATTCCATTCTACTGTTATTTTTCGAAATTTTTAAGTATTCTTATTATAATATGTTTTTTTTATTTTTTTATATGTTTTTTATTGAAAAATAACAGTTTTTGAGTTTTTCACTTATGTTTTATAAGTGAAAACTGTAATATCCAAGTGTTTTGTGAATGATTCACTTGGATATTATTATGTTTTTGTATAAACACATCAAATTTATTAAATTATAATGAATTTGGTTATAAATATTATTACTAATATTTCTTAATGTGAGTTTTTATGAATTAAAACTTTAATATACAAGTGTTTTGTGAATGATTCACTTGGATACTATTTTTTTTCTTCTAAAAAACACATCAGATTTATTAAATTATGATAAATCTGATTTGTTATTATGCATATTATAAATAATATTTTATTTGAACACTTGATTTTTGATTAAAATATCAATCAATTACAAGTTTTCACGTCAATTTGAGTGATGTCTTGTTTTAAAGGAAATATTTAATTAAAATGTTCCTTAGAAATAATAAAAAATTATTTTATTATTTGATATTTATTAATTATTAATAATAAATGTTTCTTTATTAATTTTCACGCACTTTGGTGAAAAATAATAGTAAAAAATAAGTAATATACTGTTTGTATATTATTATTTATATTGGAATTTAAATAATACTGTTGTATTATCATCAAATTTTGTGAAAATTATTGCAATATAACGAAATGAAGAGGATTTGTACTCCTACTCTCAACAAAAATATTTGTAATATATATTTTTGGAGAAAAAAAAATACGTATATAATATATGATGCTATATTATATATAAAAAAAATGATAATAATGAAAAATAAGATAAATTCAAAATTTTACTCACTGTTAGTAAAAAACCTTTTAAATAACTGAATTTTTACGCCTAATTCAGTTCAAAACACGTCCAATAAGGTTGAAAAACCACAACCAGGCCCCCAAAATGTCAGGGTGAGTCTATATAGTAGCTATAAAATGTAGTTACAAGCTAGTATTATGACTGTGACACGTCAAAAACAAATAAATTTAAATCTTCAGGTCCTACTGCTACGTGGTAACAGTGGTAATGAGTCTGTTGAGGACCTGGGTTGCAATACTCTAATATCTTTGACTGTAAAGAAGTACTAAAATAATTATATTCTAATTATATCTTTTAATGCTAATTCTAAGGACACTACTGATTGATAACAGTTTTGTCACGTAAGAATATGGATAATAAGATAAAGATGATGGGTTTTCAAGGAAAAAACCCTTCTTTTTATATCTTTCAAGACTGTCAAGAGTTATTAACTCTTCACACGTCAGAGGAGTGAAATTTTTCACTCCAATGATCAGTCTGTGGTTCTGGATCATCAATTCTGATGTCAATAGAGGCAGAATTGTGGTTTTGGAACCACAAATGTTCATTCTCGATCAATACAGGGTGAAAAAACTTTTCACCTACCACGTCAGCACTTGGATGACGTTGTTCTGGTGTCTGTATGATTAATAATGATGTTTTTAGAGAGGTTATATCTTCATAAGTATATTATTTTAAGTATGAGAGCAATACTGTTTGATACAAGTTTGATACAGTCATGTATTGCTAGAAAAACCTTCCAATCAAGATATCTCAGTCAGTTCTTGAGATATCAAGAAACCAAGAGCACAGAATTGAAGGGCGTAATGAGCTCTTCAATTTGGTATGCTTCATGTTTACCCTTCTTTGAAATAGCAAAAGTTATAAGAGTTTTAAGTTTTTGGATGTATTTTTGTACATCAGTATGAGGCTTCAAAAGCTTCCATACCAGATATCTTCTTCAATTTGGAAGATATCTGTATTCTGATGATACAGTCTTGTAGGGCTTGATGAGCTCTAGAATTTGGTATACTACACTGTACAGTTGTATGAGTGTATGCCAAAGATACAAGGGTTTGTTTACATTGTTGTTTTTCACAATATCTGTATTTTGGTTGTTAAACCTTTGAACCAAGATCCCTCAGTCAATTTAAGAGATACAGAGGTCTAAGGTGTCTCAAATTAAAGCTCATGTTTAGATCTTTAATTTGGTTATACTTTTGTACAGTTTTGTACAAGCCCTCTTTGACTTTCAGGGGGGTCTTGGTTTCAAAATAAAGGTCATATGGTATCTCCAGTTGTAGTGGTGTTACAGCAACATGGATGATACCATTGTGTAGCTCTCTATGTGAGCTTTAAAAAAAATACCATTTTGGTATAGAATAACTTAAATATGCATAAGTTAGATGAGAGGTGAAAATAAGGGTTTTGACTTGTTTATTCTCCTCTAGGTTTCCTTATTCTGTTTGGATAAGGTTGGTGTTTAATTTCAGAGGAGTTTTTTCCTCTTATTTATTACCTGTATTGACTATGTTTGTTCAATACTTGTCATACCATTATTTATGGTATGTTGGATGTCATGCTAGTGCTCTGTTTTGAGTCACAAGGCTGACAAATATACTCCATTTTCTCTGGAAGTTCCAAAATATTCTAAGGAATACCTTCTAGAGATTGTTTTTGTGGTGGGTCTCACATGTGGTTTGAACCATCTGAATGGACAATGAAGAGGTAAACAGCTCCTTATTATCATCTGAAACAGGTGGGATTACACTGTTTTATGCATCACACATGTCTCCCAGGGGTGTGCATGGGTTTGGCCATGGAGCCAATTGAGAATAAGCCCCCACCCCCTACCTGAACCTTCATATTTTGTCAATTTGAAATTAAAAAGGGTATATATTGTCAACAACATTCCAATTTCTGCTTTACCTCTAGACAAAATACTCTAACTTGATACAATAAGTATCTCCTATGAACATTCATGAGAAAATGACCTGAAGAAACCAGCTAAGAGGAGCCACCCTCCTAAAATATTTAGAAGAATCACTCTATAGCTATTCAATCAAACAAACGATCAAAAAAATAACGTGAATATGTACACTTATATATCCAAATTTTCTTTCCAATAGAGAAATTTGGCTTCACTAATGATTATCTAGTCATCACCCAAAGCATTAAAAACAGATCAAGTCCTATAGAGAGACAAAATATTGATGAAATCATAAGTATTGTTCTACAAAATCAATCAATATTTTGCATTTGAAAACTGAAATATTCACCATGAGAAAAGTGGCTACATCTGACAGAAGGTGTTTCATTTGGAAAATGACATGGGAGATAGAATAGATACAGGTTGTAATACAGAACAGAAATGAAATGGTAAGATAGAAGCTTTAGAGGAAGTTCAAGCCAAACACTTTCAATTGAGTTTCCTCAATATCAGTGTTTGGTCACAACTTCTCAAATTTTCATCCCTAAATAGAAAAAGAAAATTTCCATTGCTGCTGTATGTTATTCTTTATATTACATATTGCTGACTGAACACAAATAAACATTTTTAATCATGGCTGAATTATATAGATAAATCATTCATACCACTTTTTTGGAGAATGATTAATGAACCATATATAGATTAAAGCTTTGTATTTGGAAGTAAATTGTAAGCATTGAGGTAATTTTGAAATCCCCAAATGGGCCACAATTCATATAAAGATACAGTTTGAAGTATGAAGAAGCCATAAGTTGTGTATATTTCCAAAATTAATCATTTTTCATTTAAGAAAAGATTGATAGCTTTTTTGTTTGTAGGCCAATCCATGAATATAAGGCCAGATTTGGATTCTACACATGAATTCACCTAGGGTAGCTCCATATAGTGAATAAGCTTAAGCTAAATATATGAGGTGGTAATATGGAATATAATTCAACACCACATCATGGATACCACATAAAATAATTGTGAACTTTTTTCTTTTTCTCAATTTCATTCCAAAGTAATGGGAAGGTGAGAAATCCCATGTTAAATATACACTAAGAATAGTTTAATGCATGTTTGTGGAACTTGTAATAAATGTGTTATTACATACAGCTTTGATAAACTAATAATGGATATCCATCTTGAAGCTTGATTTACTATTTTTGACATCAAAATATCTAAGGGGGACAAAAGACCTCAAAGAAAGTAAGGGTACCCAGCTTCTGAGGCTTCTGAGGAAGAGCAGGATCAAAATAACAGATCCATGGCTAAATGTGGCCCAATAAGTCTATCAAAACCTTTTGGGAAACTGGTTGTCAAGTCAAATCTCATTAAATTGTGAGGAAATAGCAAATACGCTGCCATTTTGAGATGACAAGGAGGTAATGGGTAACTATGACTCCTGTAATCATATCCATTACTAATAATTTTCAACTTAGAAGCACAATAAAAGTAATTAAAACCCTTTCTGTATTAGTAGCCATGAATTCACCTCATGAAAACTAGCCATAACTATACTATTTGCTTTTCTACATAGAAATGAGGTAATGCCAGCCTGTGATGCAAAACCAGAGCACAATAATGAAAGCTGAATACCATAAACCAACGGTAAAGCTAAGATACTACCAGAACATGGAACTGAGCAAAGCCAGCTCAAAAGGTAGCAAAAAAAAGAGGAAACTCACCCCCTTCCATATACAAGTCCCCTCATCATAGGGAAAAGAATAACAAATTTATTCATGCTCAAAGTTGTTTCTGAGCATAAACCTTAATTTTCACCTCTAATCTTGAATCCAGAGGAAGAGGATTAACCCCAGAAAATGGGTATTAAAATTGAAGCTCTAAGTCAGGAATGTGAGCCTTGAGGTATATTTTACATACCCAAATAGGCAACAATTATCTTAAAAATGAATTCTGAACTATGCATAACCCAGAAGTCATGAATTTATTCAAAAATTGATTTTTTGATTTCAGAAAAGATGAATAACTTATTATTGAGTAGGTAAATCCATGTATTTAAGGCCAGATTTGGATTCTACACAAAGCTTCACCTAGGGTAGCTCCATAGAGTGAATAAGCTCAAATCAACTCTTTGAGGTGGTAATATGGAAAATACTTCAATACCACATAAAAGATCTGTGAAAAGTTTTATTTTTCTCAATTTCATGCCAAAATAATGGGAATGTGAGAAATCCCATGTTACATATACACTACAAATAGTGTTATGCATGTTTGTGGCACTTGATTTTATGGTATTCTTAGGTGGATGTTTGGTACACCCATAGTGGATATCTCACTCAAAGCTTGAATTTTTCTTTTGACATAAAAATAGTCAAGGGGGACAAAAGACATCAAAGATAGCCAGGGTACCCAACTTCTGAGGACTCTGAGGCGTGGAGAGCTCTAAAGCTTGGATCACTGGCTGATAATGGCCCAATTAGTAATCTAAAGTCTTTTGGGAACTTGGTTACCAAGTCAAAACTTCATTATATCATGAGAAAATAGCAAATAAGCTGCTATTTCAACATACCGAGGAGGTAAAGCACAACTTAGACTCCTGTAACCAGGTCCATTATTAATGAATTTCCATGGAAAAAACCCAAATAGTAATTAAAACCCTTTTTGGACTAGTATCCATTGCTTTATCTCATAGCAACCAGCCCTCTACTTCCATTTGCAATTCTATGTAGAAATGAGGTAAAAACTTCAAAAATTCATTCAAAATACAATTATTGTTGAATCTTTCTGAAACTTCCAGGGACAATAAGGAAATGTATAAGCCATATAGAAACTAAAAAGAATTCTACTTTTATAAGTAAAATTGAAAGCTTCACTTACAGTCCATTTTTGATGATTCTATGTGAAACACTGAATCCTTAAAAATTCACAGAAAATACACTCTGTGATGCGATTTCCCATAAAATTGATAACTTTGAGAAAAAACTGATTATTTGGGAATAAAAGAAGATTGCAAGTTGTCACTCCTTTTATTCTGAACCATAAATGGGCTGGTAGTCATGTAAAAGATTCAATTAAGTAATTATGATACTCTTATTTCACAACAGCTGATGAAATCAATAATCCAAAAAGGTTTATTGCTTTCTCACTCACTGGGTTTTCAGTCTTCTCCATAACAGGCCTCTGTGAGCTGTCTCAGAATTAAAAGAGGCCTCCTCTTGCTGTTTTTGCAAAATCGCCACATTATTCAAGTATACTTTTATTACCAACAAGTAAGCATTAGTTAAAGCCTTTTCTTAAGTGCTTTATTATTTCAGAATCAATCCAAAAGACATGAAAACATAGAAATCAACTATATATTTTTGTAATACTGTTAAAAATCAATCTTGATCCATTAAATCCACAGTTATACATCGAATTTCTCTACTAGTACCTTTGATAAGTTGTTTGGAGTATTAGTGAGTCTTTTTACCTTAATTCTTAAAGTTTTTCTCTAGTAATAGTTTTATTCAAGAGCTATTTTTATAATTATTTTTTTAAAAGATAATTATACATCAAAATAATTTTATTAATTTAATAAAGAAGTTTTTATTATTGAATTCTTTGTGTAATTGATTCTTGTAAACAATTACTACTTACTGTTCTGATCACTTGTAGTGTATAGCACCTAAAAGAAATAATTAATGAATTAATTATTTAACTGTTTTTATAATAGTTTTATTATTATATTTCATAAGAGCAGTCATAGTACTGTTGATTAATAGTAATATCATCAACAGTTTCATAGAAAAATCTTACATTTGGGGCCTGGCCATGATTTTAACCAGAGTTTTGGGCTTTAATAATATTCTAGACTTCATTTTTCTGTTCTAAAAAACCACCATACCTACCAAACCTTAAATTTGGGGGCCAGGCCATCTTTTTTGAACCTTGTATCCTTAATTAATATATTTTTAAGCTTTAAAATATATTAATTTGATTCTTTTTTCTTTAAATTTGAAGTTGAAATTATTTTTGTTTTTGAAATTGTTTTAAAATCTTTTTCATTGAGAAATTTGGTTAATTCTAAACTGTTTTTACATGTGGCTTTTTCAAATCCAAAAACTCATAAAATTATTCTTTGAGCTAATATGAATTAATTTTATTCAAAATCTTAAATTTTAAAATTTTCTTGCTTTAAAAAGAATAATTTTTTTAATATCAAAAAATAAAAAACTTACAAAAAATCTTAAAAAAAAATATTTTAAAAGTATAAAAAGTAATTTTTCTTTTATCAATTATTTTTTTCTCTAGTGTCTTTAAGCAAATACTGTGCAGCTGGGAACAGACTCAGTAAAAGATACATTAAAATTCCAGAATCTGAAGATGGTATTGAAGTGAAAATTGCTAAAAGAGGCACTTTAATTAGGACAGAACAAGCCAAACAGCCACCAAAAGGTGTGTGTTTTCTGTTTTAAATTCTTATTTTATCTTGAATTAATGTGAAAAATGGTGCATACCAGCGATGGAAGCAGCTATTCAGTCCAGCCAGATGGACCTGGACGAGGAAGAGGTAATACCAGAACAAGGTTTGCCAAGTCTTCCTCAAGAAAGACACATCTGGAGGATGCCAGAGCTCCCCCCCATTCCCCAAGGTCTGTACCAACAAACTTTGATGTGAACTCTGATCCTGAACTAATTGAAGGTAATTTTTTGAGGGCTGAACCACATTCAAGTGGTATCCATAGAAATATATATGTCCCAATACAAAAATCGGTTCAGAGAAGCAAAAGAAGAGGAGTGGTAAATATGCCCAAGCCTTTGGAAGGGGGCCATGAACTCCTATGTACACATCAAGAGCTTTCTGGGTCAGGAGAAGACCATAGAGCTATTATGAGGGTGGAGCCCATTGTCTTTCAAAGACAAGGCCAAAAAGATAAAGATTAGGTTGCAGAACCAAAGTCTTTTATCTGTAGACCAGAAGAAGGAATTGGAAATTACCCCAGCTTTAGAAGAAGGCCCAGTGGCGTCTACCAGCTCCAGAAGGATCCAAAGAGAAGCTCAGAGGACCTCAGAAGAAGAAGAAAGGTCCCAACAAACATTGGGGCAAGGGCAAAAGCAAAGCCAATTGGCACAGACCTTACCCACAAGGTTACAGGATCCCCAAATTAGAGCCTTCAGCCATGGAAAGTGTCTTCAATATGGCCAGGACTCTCATGGAATTAACAGCCAAAGAGCAGGAAAGGATGAACAGGAGTTTTACACACAAATAATAGATGAAATACAATTTTTTAAATCTTGTATTGATGTAGAACTTGGCAAATTTGATGCAAAGTTAAATAAAATAACATCAGATATAAGTGAATTAAAAAGAAATGACAAGAAATCTACTGAGTGGTATAAGTTGAAAAATGTCATACTTGATTCAATTACCAATAAATGTGACAGAATTGAAAGTAAATGTCAATCCCAAAATGATGAAATAGAAGATCTTTCTATTTTAAACATCAATGATCAGCTTAGAAGTCTAAGAGATCATGGTTTGGAAATAATTAATAATGCCAATCAGTTTGCCATGCATTTGGCCAAAGGTGACATTGAAAGGCAGAAGTTAAAGAATGAAATCATTGCAAATGTGGAGCAAATTCATAAGAATTATGAATCAAATATATAAATACATTCTAAACCTTTGAGTGAATAAACGCTTTCTGTAAAAGGAAGTTTAACCCCACTTTTAGGAGAAAATCCTATCTGTGAAAAAGATATTCCCAAACTGGACAAATGGCCAACATTCTCTGGTGAAGGAGAATAAAATCACATTGAGTTCATCAGAAGGATTGATATGTTGCAAAAACATTTTCACAAACCTGATGAAATAATAGCGGGCAAGCTATCCTCTTTGTTTACCAGGACTGCAAAGAAATGGCAGTACAAAATGAGACTAGATCATGGTAAACATGATTGGCGTTGGTGTAAATGTGAAATAATCATCAAATGGGCTAACAATTCTTGGAGATTTAAAATGGAAAATGCTTTTGAAAGTGCCATTTTTAACTCAGAAAAGGATAAACCACTTGCTGGGTTCCTCAAACAGAAAGACAGATTATCTGCTTTATACCCAGATATGTCTGACTCTATGATTAATGTGAAAATATTAGGGAAATGTGGAGGAGAACTATAACATGCTATCAATTGTAGATTTGTAGAGCCCTGTTCAACAGAAGACTACATAAATGCCATGGAAGATATTATTACTAGAACAAGAATTGCTAAAACCTGGACTAGAGTCCCTATGGAATCCAAATTGGTCTCTAAAGCTTCCAGAGAAGATAAGAGGCCTGAAAGACCTGTCTTGAGGTGTTATAAATCTGGAAGCACTTCAAATTTGGCCAGCACTTGCACCAAAAAGACAAAGATTGATGAAGTAAAAGTCATTGAAGAAGTTCAGTGTACTGAAGAGAAAGAAGAATCTGACCTAGATTCTGCAGTCTCTGAGGATACACGAGTAGAGGACTATCCCATTGAAAGCATTACAGCTTTCCTTGAGGTCACAGAAGTCCATACTCACTTGCCACAGCACAATGAGGATTGTCACAACCTGATCAATATCCAATATTCCAGAATGTGTAGAGCCAAACCTGCTAGAGGCAAAGGATACACTGGTGGAGCATCCTTTATCACATCAAGCCTAATGAATGATATTGAAGGCAAAGTCAATTTGGCTACAGGGTCATTTTGTACTTGTGTAGGCAAATATTATCTTCAAGCCATACTCCCTGGATGGAAAAGCCATCAATTACCAATAGAGGGTGTACAATTCAGTAGTGCCAGTAATAATATGTACCCTTTGGGCAGATTGGACACTAATGTTGTATTTCCAGATCCAGCAGGAAGTGTAAGAATGAAAACTGAGATAGTAGTAATGGACAATTGCACATCTCAGCACATAATTCCTGGAAATGATTACTTGAATATTTATGGTATTGACATAAATAACCATAAAGACAGTGTTTTCACAATAGGAGAAAATAAAAGACAAAAATTTGCCTTTTTGAATATGCCAAAGCAAATATCTGTGATATATTCTGTTGTACATACGTATAAGGAAGAATTTAGGGCTAATCAGCTTGTTGAAGCACAAATTAAGCCATCGTTATCACCAAAGATGAGGCATGACCTTATTGTTGTGTTATACCCATATAGGAATGCCTTTGCTTCTGATAATGAACCATTAGGCACTATCAAAGGGCAAGAAGTTGATATTACTCTTAATATTGACATACCATACCCTCAAGTACTTAGAATACCAGCTTATCCAGCCAGTCCAAGACCTAGAGAAGCCTTGGAAAAACATATCAAAGAATTGATCCAACTTGGTGTACTAAGGAAAGTAGGCCATAATGAAGACGCTGAAGTGACAAAACCTGTTATTATTGTTTGGAATAATAATAAATAAAGGATGGTAGGAGATTTTAGAGCATTGAATACCTACACAGTTCCAGATAGGTATCCAATTCCTACAATTCAAGGAAACTTGACTCAATTGTCTAAAGCCAAGTATATAACATCAGTGGATGCATTGAAAGGCTTTTATCAAAATGTTTTTATGCCCAAAACTAGGAAATTACTTATAATTATCACTCACTGTGGTATTTATGAGTATCTTAGAATTTCATTTGGTATTAAAAATGCACCATCTCATTATCAAAGAATTATGAATATAATTTTTCCCACACAATTGTCTGAAGGATGGCTTATCATTTATATTGATGATAATATCATATGTTCTGACTCATGGTCTTTGCACCTTGAAAGACTTGCAAGAGTACTTGACAAAATTACAGGAGTGAGTATGAAGATTTTACTCAAGAAATGTAATTTTGGCTTTAAAGAACTCAAAGCTTTAAGACATATTGTTTCTGGTTTAAGCTTGGGTATTGCCAAAAATAAAGTAGCATCAGTGTTACTTAAACCAATGCCCCAGAATAAGAAAGAAATGATGTCTTTTCTTGGATTTGCCAGTTATTGGAGGAAACACCCAAAAGACTTTGCAATTATAGCCAAGTCACTATATAGAATCTGTGATAAACAGACAGTATTTGAGAGGACACAGGAAAGAATTGAAGCTTATGAGAAGATAAGAAAAGCTCTTACAGAAACACTTTTACTCCCCATTCCTGACTGGAATATACATTTTAAATTTTATATTGATGCATGTGGAGATAGATTAGGGGCAGCCCTACATCAAGTCCAAATTATTGATGACATACCTACAGAAGGACCAGTTTTCTACATCTCAAGAGAAATCAAACCAACAGAAGCCAGATATGGTGCAAGCCAGATGGAATGCTTATGTTTGGTATGAGCAATTGAGAAATTACACTATTATCTTGATGGAAGTGCTTTTGAAGTACTAACTGACTGTCATGCCGTGAAATCACGTCTTAACATGAAAATTCCCAACAGAAAGATGTTGAGATGGAAAATAGCCATTCAATACTATAGAGGTAAAATTACTATAGTTCATAAGGCAGGAAACATTCACAAGAATGCTGATGGACTAGCAGAAAGAATGATTCAAACTTTAAAGGACATGATCAGGAGATTCTGTGCTTATGGTTTAGAATTCAAAGACTCAGATGGCTTTACCCATGATGGGTGCACTATAATACATGCAGTGGAACTAGCATATAAGACATCAGTCCATTCTTATACAGGACAAACTCCTGCTATGTTACAAAAAGAATGGACTCCAATACTCCCAGCAGACACACTGAGGAAAGACTTGATTGACATTCATCCTGCAAGTTCCAGCTTCAAGATGATGCTTGATAAAGTGAAACATTATGCAAAGCAGAGTATGAATGATGCTTTTGACTATGGAAAACAGAAGCGGGACAAGAGTCACAAAGTACCAGAACTTCCTGTAGGGGACTTAGTTCCAGTTTAAACCTTGAATTTTAATAATATCAAAGGCCCAAAGAAACTTAAGGATTCTTATTTAGGACCTTTTGTTATTGTTGCCTTAGATGGAACCAAGGCAGTTCAAGTAGAATTGAGTGGTGATTTGGAAAATAAACACCCCACTTTTCCAGTCAGCTTGATAAAACCTTATCAACAGGTGGACAAAGAATTATTTTCTTCAAGGAACCCAAACCCTTTAAATGTACCACCAGTGGAATAGAATGAAGAAAAAAAGATAAAGAAAGTAATTAAAGAAAAGAGACTTAGGGGTAAAAATCAAAGAGAATATCTTATCAGATATAGAACTCCAGTAAATGAAGATGAGTGGCTGGCAGAATCAGAAATACCTGACTCAGATAAACTCTCAAGAAGATTTAGAAATGAAAAAAGGCCACAATCCTGAATATGTCTATAAATGTGCTTTAAATTACTTGATCTGAGTAATGTAAAGAGGTTTGACAGTGGACATTAACCCCCTTTGGGGCCTTTTTCTTCTTCATACCATTAATAAAATTGTAGTACAATTTTATTTTTTGGTGGGAGGGAATGTGAGCATTGGGGTATAATTTACATACCCAGATAGGCCATAATTCTCTTAAAAATAAAGTCTGAACTATTCATAACCCATAAGTCATTCATATATTCAAAATACATCTTTTTTGATTGCAGAAAAGATGAATAACCTTTTATTGAGTAAGTAAATCCATGTATTTAAGGCCAGATTTGGATTCTACACAAAGCTTCACCTAGGGTAGCTCCATAGAGTGAATAAGCTCAAATCAACTTTTTGAGGTGGTAATATGGAAAATACTTCAATACCACATAAAACATCTGTGAAATTTTTCTTTTTCTCAATTTCATGCCAAAATAATGGGAATGCGAGAAATTTCATTTTACATATACACTAAGAATAGTGTTATGAATATTTGTGGCACTTAATATTAGAGTATTTTTACATGGACGTTTGGTACACCCATAGTGGATATCTCACTCAAAACTTGAATTTCTATTTTGACATAAGAATAGTCAAGGGGGACAAAAGACATCAAAGAGAGCCAGGGTACCCAACTTCTGAGGCCTCTGAGGCATGGAGAGCTCTAAAGCTTGGATCACTGGCTGATCATGGCCCAATTAGTAATCTAAAGTCTTTTGGGAACTTGTTTACCAAGTCAAAACTTCATTATATCATGAGAAAATAGCAAATAAGCTGGTATTTTGATGTACCAAGGAGGTAAAGCCCAACTGAGACTTCTGTAACCAGGTCCATTATTAAGGGAATTCCATGGAAAAAACCCAAAATAGTAATTACAACACTTTTTGGACTAGTATCCATTGATTTACCTCATAGAAACCAGCCCTCTACTGCTATTTGCAATTCTACGTGGAAATGAGGTAAAAACTTCAAAAATTCATTCAAAATACAATTATTGATGAATTTTTCTGAAACTTCCAGGAACAATGAGGAAATGTATAATTCATATAAAAACTAAAAATAATTATACTTTTATAAGTAAAATTGAAAGCTTCACTTACAGTCCATTTTTGATGATTCTATGTGAAACACTGAATCCTTAAAAATTCACAGACAATACACTCTGTGATGAGATTTCTGATAACATTGATAAATTTGAGAAATCAATTACTATTTTGGAATAAAAGAAGATTGAAAGTTTTTACTCCGTTTATTCTTAACCATAAATGGGTTGATTGTCACATAAAAGCTTCAATTAAGTAATTATGATAATCCTATGTCACAACAGATGATGCAATCAATAATCAAAAAACGTTTATTGCTTTCTCACTCACTGGTTCTTCATTTTGCTCCAACGCAGGCCTCTGTGAGATGTCTTAGACTTAAAAGAGGCCTCCTCTTGCTGTTTTTTCAAAATCATCACATTATTCAATTATACCTTTATTACCAACAAGTAAGTATTAGTTAAAACATTTTCTTAAGTGTTTTATTCTTTCAGAATCAATCAGAAAGACATGGAACCATAGAAATAAACTATATACTGTTGTAATCCTGTTGAAAATAAATTTTGATCCATTGAATCCACAATTATCTGTCAAATTTCTCTACTATTATCTTTAATAAGTTCTTTGGAGTATCAGTGACTATTTTTACCTTAATTCTTAAATGTTTTCTCTAGTAATAGTTTTATTCAAGAGTTATTCTTATAATTATTCTTTCAAAACATAATCATATATCAAAATAATTTTCTCCACTTAATAAAGAAGTTTTTATTATTGGATTCTTTCTGTAATTGATTCTTGTAGGCAATTACTACTTACTGTTATAATCACCTGTAGTGTAGAGCACCTAAAAGAAATAATTAATTAATTAATTATTCAATTGTGGTTATAATAATTTGATTATTATATTTCATAAGAACAGCCATAGTACTGTTTATTAATAGTAATATTATCAACAGGTTCATAGACAAATCATACAAGGGATATCCAATGGTACTAGCCAAATTGAGCTGACACCAAAATTCCAGAAGTTATGGCTAATATAAGGTTGAATAATGGTGAAGAAAATATTCACCTCCCATCTAACTTCTACAGTTTTAGTGTGAAATACATAAAGTGGGGTCCTTTTGGAAAGAGTAAAATCAGGCCTTTCTGATGGTGCCATTAATTTTCCCATATCTCATCTACAACAAAAGTTATGGAGCAGACAAGCTCCATACAGATATTGAGAAAATCATATATCTGAATAATGAAACTTGGAAATGGCATACCTTTGCCACATTTAATGATAACAAAAAGGAATTTTGACTTTATAGTTAAAACTCAAAGCTTCACATAAACTCCATTTTTAATGATTCCATGTGAAACACTTAATATTCAAATATTCACAGAAAATACAACCTGTGATGGAATTCCCAATAGCCCTGATGAATTTGATAAATCAATTTTTGTTTTGGAATAAAAGAAGATTTACAGAGTTTAATATTTTATCTCTTACCCATAAATGGGTTGGTAGTCATGTAAATTGGATTGATTAAGTAATTATGACAGTTTAACATGACTACAAGTGAAGTAAGCATTAAAACACTTAAGGTATAGGGCTTATCACTGAATATTTTTGCATTTGGATTCATGGAATGCATATGTGAGCTGATTTTGACATTAAAGAGGCCTACAATTGCTGCTTTTTCCAATCATTATCTCACTATTCAATCTTATCCTTAGTACCAATAAGTAAGTTTTAGTTAAGTCTTTTCTTAAGTGTTTTGAATATTTCCAAATCCTTTATTTATTTGAAATCAAATAAATAAAGTATTTCAAATAGTGTTTAACTGTTATATTTTTGTATTACTGCTATGAATAAATCTTGATCTTTTAAATGCACAAAATACTTTTTCAAATCACTCTGACAATTATCTTCAAGGTATTTCTGGATTATTAGTGAGTGTTTTATTTATTTCAAAGTATTTCCCCTGAATTTCAGTTTTCTTCAAGAATTAAAAATAATTCTTAATTGAAATGATTTAATACTATTTGTATAAGAAGATTTATCTCTAATACTTCTTGTAAGTGATTATAGTAGACAATTACTTCTTAAAGCTATAGAAACTGGTAATGTATAGCATGTAAAAGAAATAATTAAGCAATTCATTATTTATTTGTAGCTATCATAAATTTATTTTTGATATTTTATAAAAATAGTAATAGCACTAATGAGCAATGGTAATATTATCAAAGTTTTCATAGACAAATATTACATAAAGTCACTGAGAGCAGAGATATTTCAATTGTATAAGCCTTTCCTGAAATCTGCAAGAAATTCAACATCAATCTATCATTGGAATTTTACCTTTTAGACTGATTGAAGTTTCTTCATAGGCTCAATGTAATACTTTCTGAAGCTATCTTATAAGCTAAATACAATTAATTGAAGTTATTTAATAAATAATTCTTCCTTCAATTCTTTTCTTGAATATTATATAGCTTATTTTCTAATATTCGTATTAGATCTTATAGCTCAACATTAGGATGAAGTGAGATTCACATATAGTCTTGAGCTAAAAAATGTAATAATTTTATGATTCATTTGGGGATTATATCTAAAAAATAATACCCTTAATTTAAAGACATGAAACAATCAAGAAATGTATTCAACTACAAGGAATTAGGAACAAAATGTGAGAATTTCTCTCTCAGAAATTTTCCTGAAAAGAGCATGGAAGCCATTTCTCTAGATAGAAAGCTTAAACCAGTGTGGTGTTTGAATAAATATCATAAAAAACATCCAAATACCTAATTTTTCAATAAGTACTAGACTTCATCTTATTCATATTGAAATGCTTTAACAGAAAGCTTTGTTCGGAGCTATAAGCAGTAAGATTATGTAGTTTAATTATATATATATTTTCAGAACTTATTTTTAATACTATTTTTTCATTTTTGTAAATATGGAAGGTAATTTTAGCTGCCTATACTAAGAAAAGAGGAATAGGAGTTCTAATAGAGGCTATTTATGGGCTTGAGGTGATTATAATGTGTATTAGGATAATTTATATACGCAAATAATATAGTATAGAGAAATATGTTTGGAGGATCTTTTTGTATTAATTCTTAATAAAAACCTTAAAGTAAGAGTTTGAGTAAGATTAGTGCAGGAGAGGAAATAAACATTATTTACAAGAAATATTGAAATAACGAACATATATCCCTTCAGACAAAGATCCCTTTGGATTCCAAAGGTACTACAAATTCCTTTCCAAAGACTTAAGTCTGACTATTAAACATGATTTCAAGTAAAAAAACCAAGGTCCTAAACATTGAAGTTATATTGATAGATATTCCCACTTCAGAAATATCTCCATAGCCCATTTAAGCCACTGCTTATAAAATCAGGTTTTCTGGTATTCGAAAAAGATTTGGATGCTAAAGTCAATGAAACAAAAATAAATTTTCAAAAAAACATTCTTCAGAAGTTTTCACATTTTCTTGAATTATTGAGAGCTTGATTATTTTATCAATATTATTTTATTTCCTCTTCAAAAGAACCATGAGTAAAGTGGCTACACCTGAAAGTAGGTGTTGCAGTTAAAAATTAGCTTTGTACCACCCTCTACTGGGCTTGACCCTTCCTGTGAACTGGGTTGGACTAAGGACCTCAATGTTTTTTATTATTCCAAATTATTACAATACACTATAATAGCACAGAATTCCCAATATTTTCAAACTCTTTTGAATTTGATAAGATGAATCTTTAGTATATTAAATGGGAATCACTTCCATTCTTACTTTTATCTTTCTGAGAGTCACATTTATGAAAAAAGTGTCTCCACATCTATCTTTACAATTTAAAAAATTCACCTTTTCTTTAGAAATCCAAAATGATTCAAAGCTAGTTTTGAACATTAGTAAAGCCTTTATATTTCTTAATCCATAGCTAATGATTACTTCAAGATAATCTTACTGCTTATTTTTTCTTCAAAAAATGGCCCAAAAATATCAAAATATCATCTTCTCCACTAAATATTTTTCTGGAGAAACTGAATTGTAGAGTAATTTTTCTTTCTTGTATTTTTCAACTTTTGCAATCTCAGAAGTCACAAATTAATTTTTTTCAATTTTTTTAATAAGATCATTTTTTAAAAAACCATAGGGAAAGCATATATTTTCTATTTTGCATGGATTGAAAATTTTCAACTTGAAGCATTGCTTTTTTTTTATATTTTTATTTCTTTGTATAATAACCCCATTTCATCAATTTTCCTTACTAGTAAGACTTAAATTTCTTTTTCTTGGAGAGAAAGAAATTCCTTACATTTTTACTTCTGAAATATTCATTTATCAAGTTTAAATAGCAGTAGCACAACTTGTGCAGTACAGCACCTGATAATGGAAAAAATCAAGAAGAGGTGAAGGAAACACAAGTTGAAGAATTGAACGGGGTTACTACTGTAAAATCGTCGACGATCACCGACAATTTTAAAGTAGAACTAATCATAGTACACATAATGTAACAAAGGAAACAATTGTAAATTTCTTTACAGAATAAGGTATTACAAGACATTCTACTTTGATTTTGAATAGAGAATAAAAGTTAAATCAATTCAAAAAATGTTACACAAGGAAATGAGAAAACTCAGAAATTTGACAATATATCCACAAGAAAAAAGTGAATATATTATACAAATAAAATATAACTAGAAAACAAAAAATGATAAACCTCAAAAAATATAAATAAGATATTTTGGAGTAGCAGGAAGACAGTTTATTCTGCTTCTTTCTTTCAAAAAATCTAAAAAAAAATCCCAAAAAAAATCCCAATTGTAATAAAAAAGAAATTAAGCTCAAGCCCCATGAATGTTTTATTGATTTATTTCTTTTTGGCCATTATATCTTTCTATCTGAACTCTCTTCCTGATAAAGTCCAAATAATATGTAATGAATATGTTTGGTGAGTTGTGTATTTCTTTTCTCTTTCAAAAATCAAGAAAAAATTTCAAGTTAACAAAAAAGCATGTGGGAATACAAAAAGAAGATATATCAACTCAGTATGATATTGATAAAAATAATTCAAGAGATTAATTTTTTTATTTATTTAAATAGCTAATTCCAAAGATTCTGGATCTCTAGGGGCTATATTACCATATTATGCATAGGGGTTTGTCATAAATATTCCAGAAAGCTTTATTACCCTAAGGTTCTATTCAAGAATGGTGAAGATTCAGATTAATCTTAGCTTTGAAATTGGAAAGGCTTAACAGAGATTTTCAGTTTGTCTCAAAGTATATAATTTTGAAAATTTACATTAAATTTTCCAGATAAAAGAATGTTAATCATGCTATAAGTGCGTATTAAATACTATTTTTGAAACCCATTCGATTCTAAGATTTAAAATTTGGTTTGAAGACACTATTAATGTATTCCCATCAAAAAAGAGATGATCTGTGTCAATGTATTCGGAGCTTTTCAATAATAATATTCGAATACTTTAAAAGTGAGCTGGACCACATTTTGAATCTAATTGGACATGGCTCTGAAGTCATATTTGTGTTACTCCAAGATTACTTCCAAAAATGTTCCATCTTATTTCTGCGGTCCCTTTCTTGAAAATATTGACTTAATAAATGATTGAATCTTTCTATTCAAAATCAATACCTAAAGAGAGAAAGAATTCTTCTGATGTTCTATTTCAGAAAGACTTAAAAAAGCTACATGTGTAACTTTATTAGCTACAATTCATAAACACCTCATTTTTGTTAATTTATTATTTCTCTAGGCTAAAAACGTTGATGAAAGGAATTTTAATTTCGAAGACCTCCCAGAGGCTGTATAAATGAATCTTGCGCCATAAATATGAGAAAAGACCTTCTTCATTTCAGCTTTTTTGACTTGATCTCACATATAATGCCCATTATTTGATGTAAATTGTATTAAATTTTTTCTTTCCTAATAGATATTTAAAGTTTATTTAGCCCAAAATTCTATCTTATATGTGTATTTGGTTGGACTCAAATATCAATAAGGATTCATCAGTTTGAGCAAAATTTCATATAGATAAATTCTAAAATTATTTTCTGCATTAGCTGTTATAGTTTGATTTTTTGATTATGTATAATTATGAAGTTCATAGATTTATCTTGAAATATTTGAACTTATTGACCCATAAATTCAAAATTGAATTACTAATCATTGAGTTCATAGAGAGCCCACCATATATCGTAACAATTAGCAAATGTAATGAAGTTCAAGTGTGTTAAACAGAAAATAGAAACTTCCTATGTATTACAGCCAGATTAATTTGAAAATGAATGACTTGGAAAGCTACTATCATGTTTTTTTGAATAAGATTATAATATATGAAAATTTGGGTCAACCATATTGATACATAAAGATTAGATTTTCTTAGAATTTACACAGATACTTGATTTGAAGCCCTAGAGGTCGTATTTCTTCGTGATGTGTTTTACTTCTTGATAAGGCTCCTACCCTAGCTTATTTGAGATTATAATTTACATTTTATTAGCTTTTTACATATTAAAGTAATCAATAACATTCAGATGTTTAATTTGCACTAAGGGATTTCTAAACAGGAATATTAAAGATAAATCCAAATTGGTACCAAAAAAAACCTTGAAAGTTCCAAAGAATTGAAGAACCTGAAAAGTTTGAATGTTATGAAGATTGAATATGCTATTAGTAAGACATTTATTTCATGATTATCAGAACTATTCCTAATTTAAAACATCGCATTGCATAATGAAAAAGTTCCCAATTCCATATGTGAGATAAAATATTCTAATTTGAATATCTATAGTTTCGAGCTATAAGTGTAAAATACTCTAAAACAGTTCATGGACTGGAATACTGGTGGAATCCATTTAATATACCCACAATTTTGGTGATCAACTCCTTAATATAGCTTTGTATCATAGAGCTTGAAAGCTTGTTTAAATCTTAAATAAGGACTAAATATAAGAAGGGATGGAAGTAATGGATACAATTTCTCACAAAATAAATATTTTTCTAAGAGAAAGCACCTTGATGGTAGGGTATCTAGATATAATATCACTCTGTTCAGACATTACTAAAGCTCACAAACCATTTTCTCAGGAATGAAAATTTTATTTTAGAATGTAATGGCCTCAATTTTAAGAATATTAATATATGAATTCCTGGAAGAAATCTTGAGGTAGAACTTAAATTTCAATTTTAATGTGTATGTAAAAAACTATAAGAAAGACCTCCAAGGTTGAGATTGTTGGTTCATGAAATGATAGAAAATGATCCTAAGGATTAAAAAAAAGAGGGGATGAATATAATTTCTTTTATAATGTGTTGTTGAATTATTTAGCTTTTGTGATTCTGACCAAATACAGAGATTAAAAAATGTGGATTGCGACTTTGTGGCTTGCATATGTGACTTGCATTTTTTCCAAAAATTCTATTTCCAAATTGAATTTATTTCCTAGCTCCAACCTGAATCCAATCTATTTCTAATTTCGAATTCCAAATGAAACACTTGCTGACGGTTGTACCCACTTTTCTCATGGTTGATGACTACAGAAAACTCAGTTTTTCAGCTTAGTTTTTTGGTCCAGCCCATTGAATGTTTGGGAAAGATTGTCTTTAATAAAATTAATTTTACCTTCACCTATTCAGTTTGAGTATTAAATTTAAGCCCAAATTCCTTGATAATAATTAATATTTAGAGTGTTGCTATCTCTTGGCCCTTAAAACCCCTTTGAGGTTTGTAACCCATTAGGTTTTAAGTATTTATCTGAAGGGAACTTAAGTAAAAAGGAGAAAAAAGATGAAGATAATTCATCAAAAAAATGTTTTTTTACTCAAAATAGTCAAAAAGAGAGCTGAAAGATATTTTGAAATAAAAGATATCAGATTGAACCAAAAAATCATAAAAAAAGGGGTTGAATATACTCTACATTGGATTTAGCCTGTATTCACATCTTGCTACAAAAAATCTCTTTGATACTTTTTTATTTCAATTGAACCTTGTGGTTTCTTCTGAAGACTAGTAGAATTATTCAAATTCCTGCTACCTGAGAAAATAAAAATGTTTTAAAAGTTTCTTTTTCTGAATTATAATAGTTTTTACGATTAATTTTAATTTTAATAATTCAAATTATTAGGATATTTTTATACTTATTATTATGAATGTTATTGGAGTCAATCCAATGAAAGTTTTATCATAGCTTTTCTACAATATGAAAATATCAGTCGCTATTTAAATCATGTTACTGTAATTTTGTCAACAATTATTTAAAAAGTACAGTTCCACACTTTAAAGAGAATGTTAATGAATATTTAAGAAAGAAATAATAAACAAATCACAAGTCCAAATAATTTCAACAACCATCAAAAGACAAGTATAATAAAGAATGAAATAAGAAATGAACAAAAACAAAATGATACTCATGATAAAAGTAATGATAATTGCAATGATACCACACACTGTAAAAGAAATCAGGAACTTCCAGAGGGTAGGTTAGGTTGAACCCAGATCCAACCCATATCAAACTTGAATAAAATCTGTAACTCAACTGTAACATGCTTTTTAATGGAGTGCAGGTCACAGATTTGGTCTTTGAGAATTTGAAGAAAATAAATTGAGATATACTGAAATATTAAGGATGGAGAACACGTATGTTGAATTATTAATATGTAGAGTTTGTTATTGATTCTTCTTTCTTACTCTCAATTAATTTTTCAAATTCTTAATTAAATTATCTTAATATGTACAATTGTGAAAAAACTGATTTTGTTTCTACATTAACTGTCTTTCAAGTTAGTAAAAACAAATTTTCAAATATCCAAAGAAAACATCACTTTATTTTTTCCAAAAAAATGAAATCAAAATATTAAAGTATAACAACAATAGGTACTAAAGCTGTTTTAAAAAGAAATACATAGTTCTATACCATTCTTCTTGAAAGGATATTATCTTATCATTTTTTTATTCTCTTTTAATTCTAAAAATAACCCCAAGAAATATTAATACTTACAAAGAAGCTTCTAATAATACTCTTTGTCAAATTCATCCATTTAAATATGTCAATTTTGAAAAGTCTTTCCAAATGCCTTTGAATACTTTTATAGTTCAAATTGTGTTCTTTTTGAGAAAGTATACATTTTGAATTGAGATTGCAATTGAAATTTCAAATTTTCTTTGATGCCTAGTGTGAGCTATAAGAATATTTCCTGTAGTTAATTTTTTTTCCAGGTTGTTTATTGACTCAATGGAGGTTTAAAGCCTAATTAATAAGATGAAACAGTGCTAGTGTTTTGGCCTTCTTGTTAGCTGTAATTATTCATAAAAAATGAATTTTCAAAAAAGAAAACTTTTGTGTCTCAAAAAAATTATTTTTTTCTCTAATATCTCTCATCAATTTCCATTTTTATAGGGTGATGGTAAGCAGACATAAGCCCTTATGTGTTTTTACCAATTTATGGCCAAAAAACGTAAGTGGCCTATTTTTATAAAACAATTCCTCATGCTTAGTTTGAGCATGTTTTAATTTTTTCCATATTTTTTCCAACATGGGATGTGAAAATCCCAACCTGTTTTCACTTCCTTTTCCCAATTTCTCCAGCTAGGAAAATTTATAAAAAGGGCCTATTCTCAAAAAAATTCATTGAAAATATTTCCACTTATGAATTTGCTTTATTTTTTGTGAAATAAAGGGAAGAAACTTGAGAATCAAAACCCAGGAGCCCAGAATTTTAGTATTGTCTTTTGGTGGGACAATTGTAGGCCCAAAAAGTATATTTCTTATGTTTTTTGATTAGGTTTTCAGGTAAATTGAAAATGCCAGTTATGAATTCAATGTAATTGAAAATTTAATTTAAGGCAGTAGTAAAAGTTGAAATGCCATTCATGGCATTAACAGTGCCATTTATGGAATTAAGAATGCAATTTATGATATTAAAAGTGCCATTTATGGCATTAAAAGTCGCATTTTTGGAATGAAAAGTGCAATTTGTGGCATTAACAGTACCATAAATGACATAATAATGCCATAAATGGTATTAACAGTGAAATTTCTACCATTTATGGAATTATTTACAGTGCCATTTATGACGTTGAAAGTGCCATAAATGGCATTCAAAGTGAGATAAATTGTGAGCCTTGAGGTATATTTTACATACCCAAATAGGCCACAATTATCTTAAAAATAAATTTGGAATTATGAATAACTCATAAGTCATGCATATATCCAAAATTCATCATTTTTGATTTCAGAAAAGATGAATAACTTTTTATTGAGTAAGTCAATCCATGGACTTAAGACCAGATTTGGATTCTACACAAAAATTCACCTAGGGTAGCTCCATAGAGTGAATAAGCTCAAATTAACTCTTTGAGGTGGTAAAATGGAAAATAATTCAATACCACATCATCAATACCACATAAAAGATCTGTGAAAACTTTTGTTTTTCTCAATTTCACGCCAAAATAATGGGAAAGTGAGAAATCCCATGTTACATATACACTAAGAATAGTGTTATGCATGCTTTGAGCACTTAATATCATGGTATTCTTACATGGACTTTTGGTACACTCATAGTGGATATCTCACTTGAAGCTTAAATTACTATTTTGACGTGAAAAATAGGCAAGGGGGACAAAAGACATCAAAGAGAGCCAGGGTACCCAACTTCTGAGGCCTCAGAGGCGTGGATAGCTCCAGAGCATCGATCCATGGCTCATCTTGGCCCAATTGGTAAACTAAAACTCTTTGGGAACTTGGTTACCAAGTTACACCTACTGTAAATCATAAGAAAATAGCAAATAACCTGCTATTTTGACGTGCCAAGGAGGTAATAAGCTACTTAGACTCCTGTACCACGCCAATTATTCATGAATTTCCATGGATAGACCCTAAAGAGTAATTAAAACCCTTTTGGGACCAGTATTCATTGATTTACCTCATAGCAACCAGCTAAACACTGCTATTTGCAATTCTACGTAGAAATGAGGTAAAAACTTCAAAAATTCATTAAAAATACAATTCTTAATGAATCTTTCTGAAACTTTCAGGACTAAAGAAGAACTGTATTATCTATGGTACAACTCAAAAGAATTCCAGTTTTACTAGTAAAATTCAAAGTTTTACTCACAGTCCATTTTTGGTTATTCTACGTGAAACACTGAATCTTCAAAAATTCACAGTAATTACAGCCTGTGATGAAATTGGCAATAAAATTAATAACTTTGAGAAATCAATGATTACTTTGGAATAAAAGAAGATTTACAAGTGTTACTCCCTTTATTCTTAACCATATTGGGGTTGGTAGTCACGTAAAAGCATCAAATAAGTAATTATGATAATGTTACATGACAAATAATGATGCAATCAATAAACAAAAAAGGGTTTATTGTTTCCTCACTCACTGGTTTTTCAGTTTGCTCCATGGCACGCCTCTGTGAGCTGTCTTAGACTTAAAAGAGGCCTCCTCTTTCTGTTTTTTCCACATCATCATCTTATTATCATTTAAACCATTATTACCAACAAGTAAGTATTAGTTACAGCTATTCTTAAATGTTTTAAATCTTTCAGAATCAATCTGAAAGACGTGAAATAATAGAATCCAACAATATTGTTGTAATAATGTTATAAATCCATTTTGATCCTTAAATCCACAATTCTACGTCAAATCTCTCTACCTTATCTTTCAATAAGTTCTTTGGAATATTAGTGAGTGATTTATTTTTAATTCTTCAAGTATTTCTCTAAAATTAGTTTTCTTCAAGAATTACCATTATAATTATTCTTGCAAAAGATAATTATATGTTAAAATAATTTTATTATTTTAATAAAAGAAGTTTTTATTATTAAAATCTTCTTGTAATTGATTCTTGTAGACAATTACTTGCTCACTGTTAAAATCACTAGTAGTGTTTAACACGTGAAAGAAATAATTCTTATTTATTTAATTGTGGTTATAATAATATTTTATTATTATATCTCATAAGAACAGACATAGTACTGTTTATTAATAGTAATATTATCATCAGTTTCATAGTCACATCTTACATAAATTGCATCAACAATGACATGGCAATGCCATAAATGGCTTTAACAGTGCCATTCATAGCATCAACAGTAACATGATAATGCTATTTCTAGAATTAAAAGTGCCATAACTGGCATAAAAAATTACATGGAAATTCCATAACTGTTATTAAAGGGCATTAAGAATGCCATACAAGGGTTCCTCAATACAGATGCTTTTTAGCTAAATTTCAATTAAAAAGCACCCCTTATGTGTTCTACCAAATTGCTTACTTGGGCTTACCAACACCCTTTTTATATTATTATGGGGAATACTAATTTTGATCCAAGTTCAAAAAATGGAAATATAATGAGTAAAAAACAATTAAGATTTATTACATAAAGTTCAATAGCTTATAATTTGTTGTAAAATTTGCTGAAAATTCTCTTTATGTATTAGCAGAGGAAATTGAAGAAAAGTTCCTAAATAGGTCATGGAAATAATAATTCTTAATCAAAATAGTTTAGCTTTTCATCAGAAATAATTTTCCCAACATTTCTATTCAACTTTTAAAAATTTCATTCCATTTTGTTTTTGAACAATGGAAAATAAGTCTTTGAAAAAATAAAAAGTAATTCCAGAGAATTAAATGAGACATTAAAAACCATATCATTTCAAGCTTTTTTACTATTTCAAAAAGCTCATATGACTCATTTTTCTCTTTCCAAGTGCTTTAGTCTTATTTTGATAATAAAAGAATATTCAATTTTCTTCCATTTTCCATCTATATGTAAAAGGAAACTCTTCTGATAGCTTTTTCATTGAAATGATTTTTGTGGAAAAAGCTCAAGTAATATTATCAAATATGACAGTTGAAATGAATACTAAAAGAAGATCATATCAGAAGAAATTTTTCTTTGGAGGTTACGTCTAAATAATAATCACATGATCTTTCAAACTTTCATTGAAAAAATCCAATAATCTTGGATAAAAGGTTTTAAACATAATTTTTCCTTCCAGGCAAACTTTACCAGATATCATAGGTGTATCAATTGAGAAAAATAAATATCATATGATAATTTATATAGTAAATTTATTCAGTAACTAGATATAATTCATATAGACGGGATATAAATTACACTTTCTTATTATGATTTGGCTATTAAAAGGTGTAAATTTTAATAAAATCTCAATCTAAAACAAAAATATTCCATTTATTCTCAAATGTAAAACTATCATATATCTAGTAGTTGAGGAAAAAGAAAAAAATTCCTCATTTAGATTTTAAAAGACTTTTTCTATTAAGCTTCATTCTATAAATGGAATTATCTTTTGTGTTTTAACAAAATTGGTTATATGAGAAAATTGTGATCATTAAGCATGATACTTCTCTCCAAACAACTAATCAATTACATTTTTTTTTCTAGGGAAAGCTATAATGTGGATCTTAAATTTAAAATAACATAAGGAATATTTCAAATCAAATTATGAATTTGGAGTCACAAAATCAAGTAATATTTTTATTTGAAAAGAATATAAAGATTGAGGCCCTTAAATAGAAAGAGATTCAATTACTGTATTACTAAAATACAGATTATTAAAAATAAAAATTCAGAATTTATAAATATTTTATTATTAATTGGAGATAGATAAGAGAAAAATATTTTTATGACAGGAATTAAATTCTTTCTGAGGGATTGTTCAAGCTCTACTATTGATAAAGTGTGTATATCTTGAGAATTCAGAAATACTTTGTTTGAATTCATTCCTTAAAAACATATTTTGTACAAGTAAGTTGATTCAGAAATATTGTATAAAGCCTTTGATATTTGATTGACTTAACTTAAAATTGATTTCAACATCCAAAGATTGCTAGAGTGGATCAACAAGAGTGAGACATATAAAATTTGCATAATTAAATTCTTTGGTTGATAGAGAATGGAACCATAGAAATTGATTTAGTTTTTCCAAATTCTAAATAGATATCAAACTTTGGATAAAGTCTTATCCTAATCTAAGTCAAAATTGGTCTTGACCTGACCCCGGGAGAATTCTGGGGAACATTTGAAGTTGGAATTTAATTGGGTAGAACTTGTGCTATCTTATGTTAAATTTGATGTAAAAAAATGGTTTATTAAAATATCAATTTTCCTATAGAAAGTTTGACTTTGTGGGAATCATTGTTGGTATTCACTAACACCTGAAATGTTTTTATTATCCAGGAAAATTTACTTCACATAAATTAGATATAGTCATAACTATTCAAAATTACTTTTAAAGATCTCTCTCGAGATTTTTTGATTCCTCTAAAGACTATTGGAAACAAAATTCCTGCTTTATGGGAATTTTTTAGCTTTTAGAAATCAATCAAACAAATAAGCCATCAATAATTTGCATAAATTTCTGTATGATTTGAGTCTTTTTGAATCCCAGGGAAAGTTGATTTAAATTTGTAGGAATATTTTTTTCTTAAATAAGTCATGCATTGTATTTGGTAAACAAATTTGGATTTTCAATATTACAAAATATTATCTCATTGAAAAATAATGCGGAATATTGAAAATGTTTATCTATTTAGAAATTTCTGAAATAACCACCTTTTTACAGCTAAAAGTTTGAATACCAAAGTAATGAATTTCTTATTGAAATAAAAAAAAATATTTAAACTAATTTACAGCTATTTGTTATCAGTAGCCATTCCTGCACAAGTTTAATGTGTAATTATTGATGTATGAAATATTAATACACAAGCTTGAATGCATTTGTTACTTTCATAATTTTTTTTCTTTTTTCCAAATATGGTAATAAATTTTATGCTACCATATCTGACCAAATTTACTTTTGAAAAGTGAAATAAATTTTGAAAAATGTCAAATATACTGGAGACTCACCAATTACCCCAATCCTAAAATTGCATTTTTGATTGAACTTTTTTTATTTCCTTCGTTCAAGCCATATCTTTTTTCTTGAAGATATTTAAATTACCTCTGAGTGTTTTACCTAGTGTGTGATTATTCTTCTCTCACTAGGGCTTCATCTTTGCAAGATAAGAAAGTTTTTAATCATAGAAATATTTTCTCCAAATACATCAGTGATCTTTTAAGTATGCTATAGTTAATTTAATTATTATTCACCAAGTACCAAATTTAAATGAGGGAATATAAGTATAAAAAAAGAAAATAAAAATAATGATAATTATTTTTTATTTTTGTTTTTATGGCCCCTTTCAATTAAAAAAGGGACTGTGAGCCTTGAGGTATATTTTACATACCCAAATAGGCCACAATTATCTTAAAAATAAATTTTGAATTATGCATACCTCATAAGTCATGCATATATCCAAAATTCATCATTTTTGATTTCAGAAAAGATGAATAACGTTTTAGTGAGTAAGTAAATCCATGGATTTAAGGCCAGATTTGGATTCTATACGAAAATATACCTAGGGTAGCTCCATAGAGTGAATTAGCTCAAATTAACTCTTTGAGTTGGTAATATGGAAAATACTTGCACACCTCATCATTAATACCACATAAAAGATCCATGAAAATTTTTGTTTTTCTTCATTGCACACCAAAAGAATGGGAATGTGAGAAATCCCATGTTACATATACACTAAGAATAGTGTTATGCATGTTTGGAGCAATTAATATCATGGTATTCTTACATGGACTTTTGATACACCCATAGTGGATATCTCACTTTATGCTTATTTTCTATTTTGACGTGAAAAATAAGCAAGGGGGACAAAAGACATCAAAGAGAGCCAGGGTACCCAACTTCCGAGGCCTCAGAGGCGTGGACAGCTCCAAAGCTTGGATCCATAGCTGAACCTGGCCTAATTGGTAAACTAAGACCTTTTGGGAACCTCGTTACCATGTTACAACTACTGTAAATCTTAAGAAAATAGCAAATAACCTGCTATTTTGACGTGCCAAGGAGGTAAAGAGCTACTTAGACTCCTGTAACCATGTCAATTCTTAATGATTATCCATGGATAAACTCCAAAAGAGTAATTAAAACCCTTTTTGGACTTTTATCCATTGATTTACCTCATAGCAACCAGTGAAATACTGAGATTTGCAATTCTACATAGAAATGAGGTAAAAACTTCAAAAATTAATTAAAAATACAATTCTTAATTAATATTTTTGAAACTTTCAGGACTAATAGAGAGCTGTATTATCTATGGTACAACCAAAAAGAATTATGGGTTTACTAGTAAAATTAAAAGGCTTACTTGCAGTCCATCTTTGACTATTCTACGTGAAACACTGAATCTTCAAAATTTCACAGTAATTATAACCTGTGATGAAATTACCAATAACATTGATAAATTTGAGAAAGAAAGAATTATTTTGGAATAAAAGAAGATTTCCAGATGTTACTCCTTTTATTCTTAACCATATTGGGGTTAGCAGTCACGTAAAAGCATCAATTAAGTAATTATGATAATCTTACATGACAACAGATGATGCAATCAATAATCCAAGAAGGTTTATTGTTTTCTCACTCACTGGTTTTGACTTTTGCTCCATGGCACGCCTCTGTGAGCTGTTGTTGACTTAAAAGAGGCCTCTTCTTGCTGTTTTTTCCAAGAATCATCTTATTATCATTTTATATCATTGTTGCCAACAAGTAAGTATTAGTTAAGCTATTCTTAAGTGTTTTAAATCTTTCAGAATCAACCAGAAAGACGTGAAATCATAGAATCCAGCTATATATTGTTGTAATCCTGCTATAAATCATTTTGATCTCTTAAATCCAAAATTCTACGTCATATTTCTCTACTTTTCTCTATCAAGAAGCTCTTTGGAGTATTAGTGAGTCATTTATCTTTAATTCTTAAAGTTTTTCTCTAGTAATAGTTTTCTTCAAGAATTATCTTTATGATTATTCTTGCAAAGAATAATCATATATTAAAATAATTTTATTATTTTAATAAAAGAAGTTTTTATTATTAAATTCTTCTTGTAATTGATTCTTGTAGAAAATTACTGCTCACTGTTATAATAACTAGTAGTGTATAACAAGTGAAAGAAATAATTATTTAATTATTTAATTGTGGTTATAATAATATTCTATTATTATATTTCATAAGAACAGACATAGTACTGTTGATTAATAGTAATATTATCATCAGTTTCATAGTCACATCTTACATTTGGGGGCCTGGCTGTGATTTTATCCATAGACTTGGCTTTAATCAGATTCTAGACTTCATTTTTTGTATTCAAAAAACCACCATACCTACCACATCTTACAGTTGGGGACCTGGCAGTGTTTTTTGAACCTTATACCCTTAATTAATATATATTTAAGTTCTAAAATATATTCATTTAATAATTTTTTTCTTTCAATTTGAAGTTAAAATCATTTTTATTTTTGAAATAGTCTTGAAATCTTTTTTCATTGAGGAATTTGGTTTAATTTTATACTGTTTTACACGTGGCTTTTTCACATCCAAAAACTTATAAAATTATTCTTTGAGTTACTCTGAATTAAAGTTGATTCAAAATCTTAAATTTTAATTTTTTTTTCTTTGAAAAGAATAATTTTTTTTAATATCAAAAAAAAATATAAAACTTATAAAAAATCTTTAAAATATTTTGAAAAGCATAAAAAAAAATTTTTTTCTTTTATAATTTCTAGTGTCTTTAATCAAATACTGTGCAGCTGATAACAGGCTCAGTAAGAGATATATCACTAGCCCAGAATCTTCAGAAGCAGAATCTGAAGAAAGTATTGAGGTGCAAATTGCTTAAAGAGGCACCTTATTCAATTCTGAAAAGAACAAAGTACCACCAAAATGTGTGTGTTTCATCTTATATTTTCACCTTTTATCTTTGAATTAACATGAAAATGGTGCATACCAGAAATGGAAGCAACTATTCAGTCCAACCAGATGATTTTGGACAAAGAGGAGGCAAGACCAAATCCAGAAGTGCCAAGTCTTTCACAAGAAAGACACATCTGTAGGATGCCAGAGTTGCCCCCCATTCCCCAAGGTCTGTACCCACAGATTTTGACGTGAATTCTGAGCCTGAACTAATTCTTGATAATATTTCCAGGGCTGAACCATTTTCAAGTGGCAGCAATAGAAATATATCAGAGCCAGTACAAAAATTGGTTCAGAGCAGCCAAAGAAGAGGAGTGGGAAATCTTCCCAAGCCTTTGGCAGGGGGCCCTGAACTCCTACTTACACATCAAGAGCTTTCTGGGTAAGGAGAAGACCGTAGAACTCTTAGGAGGTTGGAGCCCACTGTCTTTCAAAGACAAGGTCAAAAAGATAAAGAATTGGTTGAAGAACCAAAGTCTTTTATCCATAGACCAGTAGAAATAGTTGGAAATGACTCCAGCTTTGGAGACAGAGGCACCAGTGGCGTCTACAAGCTCCAAACCAGCTCCAGCAGTGTCCAAAGACAAGCCCAAAGGACCTCAAAAGAAGGAGAAAGGTCCCAAGAACCATCAAGGCAAGGGGAAAGGCAAAGGCAATCGGCACAGACCTTACCCACAAGGGTACAGGATCCCTAAATTGGAGCCTTCAGCTGTGGACAGTGTCTTCAACATGGCCAGAACTCTCATGGAATTCACAGCCAAGGAGCAGGAAAGGATGAATAGGACTTTTCCATGCAAATAACTGATGTACAAAGAAGCATTAATGTAGAAATTGGCAAACCTGATTCAAAGTTAAAGCAAATTACAGCAGATATAAGTGATTTAAAGAAACATGACAAGAAATATACTGAATGGTATCAATTGACAAATGTCAACTTTGAGTCAATTCTCAATGCTTGTAAAAGAATTGACAGTCAATTTCAAGCTCAGAATGATGACATGGAAGATCTTTCCATTCTTAAAATGAATGATAAACTTAAAACTTTTGAGGATCAAGTCTTACAAATAGTTAAGAATACCAATGAATTTGCTACATATTTAGCAAAAAGTGACAGTGAAAGGCAGAAATTATAGGATGAAATCATTGCAAATGTGGAACAAATTTATAAGAATTATGAACCACATATGCCAAGACATTCTACACCTTTGACTGAAGAGAAACTTTATGTTAAAGGAAGTTTGACCCCATTCTTAGGAGAAAATTTTATTTCTGCAAAGGATATTCCCAAATTGGAAGAATGGCCAACATTCTCTGGTGAAGGAGAATATAACCATATTGAATCCATCAGAACTATTGATATGTTGCAAGAAGACTTTAATATACCTAATGAAATCATAGTGGGGAAATTACATTGTTTGTTTACCAGAACTGCAAAGAAATGGAATTACAAGATAAGAATAGATCATGGTAAACATGATTGGTCTTGGTGGAAGTCTGAAGTGATTACCAAATGGGCCAATAATTCTTGGAGATTTGAAATGAAAAATGCTTTTGAAAGTGCCATTTTTAACTCAGAAAAAGACAAACCACTTACTTGGTTCTTCAAACAAAAAGACAGATTATCTGCTTTACACCCAGATATGTCTGACACTATGATTAATATGAAAATATTAATAAAGTGTGGAGGAGAACTGGAACATGCTATCAAAAGCAGATGTGTAGAGCTCTGCTCAACAGAGGACTAAATTAATGCTATGGAAGAGATCATTACCAGAACAAGAATTGGTAAAACTGGGTATAAAATCCCAATGGAATCCAAGATGGTCTCAAGAATCCCCAGAGAGGACAGAAGACCAGAAAAACCTGTCTTGAAGTGTCATAAATGTGGAAGTACTTCACATTTAGCTAACACTTGCCCTAAAAAGACAAAAATAAATGAAGTTCGAGTCATTGAAGAAATTCAGTGTACTGAAGAGAAAGAGGAATCTGATCAATACTCTGCATTCTCTGAGGATACACCAGTGGAGGACTTTCCCATTGAAAGCATCACAGCTTTCTTTAAGGTCACAGAAGTCCATACCCACTTGCCATAATACAGTGAGGATTGCTGCAACCTGATCAATACCCAGGATGCCAGAATGTGTAAGACAAAACCTGCTAGAGGTAAAGGTTACACTGCTGGAGCATCCTGTATCACATCAGTTTTGATGAATGATATTGAAACCAAAGTAAATTTGGATACAGGAGCATTTTGCACTTGTGTGGGAAAAGATTATCTCCAAGTTATACTTCCTGAATGGAAAAACCATCTATTACCAATAGAAGGTGTGCAATTTAGTAGTGCCAGTAACAATATGTACCCTTTGGGTATATTAGACACTAATCTTGTATTTCCACACCCAGCAGGAAGTGTGAGGATGAAAACTGAGATTGTGGTGCTGGATAATTGCACATCTCAGCACATCTTTCTTGGAAATGATTACTTAAATATTTATGGTATTGACATCAATAACCACAAAGACAGATATCCCACAATTGGGGATAACAAAAGACAGAAAGTTGCTTTTTCCAATATGCCAAGACAAATATCTGTGGTATCTTCTGTTAAGGATACTTATAAAGATGAATTTGTGTCTAATCAGCTTGTTGAAGCACAAATTAATCCATCATTATCACAAAAAATGAGGAATGAACTTATTGATGTGTTATACACATACAATAATGCATTTGCCTCTGATAATGAACAATTAAGTGCTATAAGAGGACATGAAGTTGATATTACGCTTAATATTGACAGGCCATATCCTCCAGTAATTAGAAGACCAGCTTATCCAGCCAGTCCCAGAGCTAGAAAAGCCTTGGAGAAACATATCCAAGAGTTAATCCAACTTGGTGTACTAAGGAAAGTAGGACATAATGAGGAAGTTGAAGTAACAACACCTGTTATGATTTCCTGGCATAATGACAAGTCAAGAATGGTTGGATATTTCAGAGCATTGAATACCTACACAGTTCCAGATAGGTATCCAATCCCTATAATTCAAGAAAGCTTGACTCAATTGTCTAAAGCCAAGTATATAACATCAATGGATGCATTGAAAGGTTTCCATCAGAATGTTTTGACACCTAAAGCTAAGAAATTACTTAGAATTATCACTCACTGTGGTATTTATGAGTATCTTAGAATACCATTAGGTATTAAAAATGGTCCATCCCATTATCAAAGGATGATGAATACGATCTTTCCCACAGAATTGTCTGAAGGATGGCTTATCATTTATATTGATGATATTATCATATGTTCTGATTCATGGTCTTTGCACCTTGAAAGACTTTCAAGAGTACTTCACAAGGTTGCAGAAGTGAACATGAAAATTTTACTTAAGAAATGCAATTTTGGTTTTGAAGAACTCAAAGCATTAGGACATGTTGTTTCTGGTTTAAGCTTGGGTATTGACAAAAACAAAGTAGCAGCAGTGTTACTTAAGCCAATACCCCAGAATAAAAAAGAAATGATGTCTTTTCTTGGGTTTTCCAGTTATTATAGGCAACACTTGAAAGACTTTGCAATTCTAGCCAAATCACCTTTTAGAATCTGTGATCAACAGACTGTATTTGAGATGACACAGGAGAGAATTAAAGCTTATGAGAAGATAAAGAAAGCTCTTACAGAAGCACCTTTACTCCTCATGCCTGACTGGAATATTCCTTTTAAGTTGTACATTGATGCATGTGGAGATGGATTAGGAGCAGCCCTATATCAAGTCCAAATTATTGATGATAAACCTACAGAAGGACCAGTTTGTTACATCTCAAGACAAATCAAACCAACAGAGGCCAGATATGGTGAAAGCCAAATGGATTGCTTATGTTTGGTATGGGAACTTGAGAAATTACACCATTATCTTGATGGCCATGGTTTCTAAGTGATAACTGACTTTAATGCTGGAAAATCACTTCTTAACATGAAAACTCCCAACAGACACATGTTGAGATGGCAAATAGCCATCCAAGAATATAGAGGAAACATGACTTTAGTCCACAAATCAGGAAACATTCACAAGAATGCTGATGGACTTAGCAGGTGGGCATTAGCCAAAACTCCTGATAACCCAGCTTATGTACCTTTGGAAGCTGAACCACAGATTCCAATTGAAGGGATTAACATAGCTGATATTGGGACTGAATTCTTTGAAGAGGTCAGGGAATCTTATAAGCAAGACGAGAATTGCCATATCTTGACTTCTTTAATAGATAAAGACTGCAAAGATACATCTTTGGTCAATGCACTAGATTAAGTTTGGAGAAATTCCTATTCTGAAGGAAGGTTTCACTTGTTTGATGGGATTATCTACCATAGAACCAAAAATTCATGTGTAATGACATTATGCAGCAGATTGCTTATCAATACAATTCTTCATGAATTCCATGATCGCATCTACTCTGGACACCTATCAGAGGATAGAACACTTGAAAAAGTAAAAAACTGTGCCACGTCACCATCTTGGAGAAGAGAGACCATTGAATATTGACATACCTGTGACAGATGTCAAAAAGCAAACAGGAGTACAGGCAAGAAATTTGTGACTTATGATCCTTCATCAAGAACCAAAATCCCCTTGGAAAGTTGTTCACATGGATTGGGTCACAGCACTTCCTCCAACTGGTGACAAAAGTTATAATGCTTGTTTAGTCATTGTAGACAGATATTGCAAGACTCCCATATTCTTACCATGTCATAAAGATGACACTGCTATGGATACAGCTCTTCTTCTAGGGAGTAGAGTTATTTCTCATACAGGATTATTTAAGAATATCATAAGTGACAGAGATCCCAAGTTCAAATCTGCACTTTGGACCAATCTTCATAGATTGTTGGGGACTAAGTTATCATTCTCTACAGCATATCACCCTCAAACAGATGGGCTAGCAGAGAGGATGATTCAAACTTTAGAAGACATGATCAGGAGATTTTGTGCTTATGGGTTAGAATTCAAAGACTCAGATGGCTTTACCCATGACTGGTGCACGCTTATACCTGCATTAGAATTGGCATACAAGACATCAGTCCATTCTTCCACAGGACAAACTCCTGCTATGTTAGAAAAATGATGGAAACCAAGACTCCCAGAAGACACACACAGAGGAAAGACTTGATTGACATTCATCCTACAGCTTCCAGCTTCAAGATAATGCTTGATAAAGTAAAACATCATGCAAAACAAAGTATGGATGATGCTTTTGATTATGCAAAACAGAAGTGGAACAAGAGTCATAAAGTACCAGACTTCAAAGTAGGGGACATAGTTCTAGTTTCAACCTTGAATTTTAATAATATCAAAGGCCCAAAGAAAATTGAAGATTCTTATGTAGGACCTTTTGTTATTGTTGCCTTACATGGAACAAATGCAGTTCAAGTGGAATTGAGTACTGAATTGGAAAATAAACACCCCACTTTTCCAGTCAGCTTGATAAAGCCTTTTCAACCAGCTGATAAAGAATTGTTTCCTTTAAGGAACCCAACTCCTTTAACTGTACCACAAGTGGAACAGAGTGAAGACAGAAAGATAAAGAAAGTCATTAAAGAAAGGAGACTTAGGGGTAAAAATCAAACAGAATATTTTGTCAGATATAGAAATCCAGTACATGAAGATGAATGGCTGGCAGAATTAGAAATACCTGACTCAGATAAAGTCTTAAGAAGGTTTAGACATGAAAGAAGGCCCCAAGCCTGAATATGTCTATAAAATGTGCTTTAAATTACTGAATCAGAGTGATGTAAAGAGGTTGGAAAGTGGACATTAACCCCCCTTTGAGGCTTTTTATCATTTATACCATTGATAAGATTGTAGTACAATGTTATTTTTTGGTGGGAGGGAATGTGAGCCTTGAGGTATATTTTACATACCCAAATAGGCCACAATTATCTTAAAAATAAATTTTGAATTATGCATAACTCATAAGTCATGCATATATCCAAAATTAATCATTTTTTATTTCAGAAAAGATGAATAACATTTTATTGAGTAAGTCAATCCATGGATTTAAGGCCAGATTTGGGTTCTACACAAAAATTCACCTAGGGTAGCTCCATAGAGTGAATAAGCTCAAATTAACTCTTTGAGGTGGTAATATGTAAAATACTTCAACGCTTCATCATTAATACCACATAAAAGATCCGTGAAAATTTTTGTTTTTCTTCATTTCATGCCAAATTAATGGGAATGTGAGAAATCCCATGTTACATATACACTAAGAATAGTGTTATGCATGTTTGGAGCACTTAATATCATGGTAATATTACATGGACTTTTGATACACCAATAGTGGATATCTCACTTTACGCTTAATTTTCTATTTTGACGTGAAAAATAAGCAAGGTGGACAAAAGACATCAAAGAGAGCCAGGGTACCCAACTTCTGAGGCCTCAGAGGCGTGGACAGCTCCAAAGCTTGGATCCATAGCTGATATTGGCCTAATTGGTAAACTAAGACCTTTTGGGAACCTGGTTACCATGTTACAACTACTGTAAATCTTAAGAAAATAGCAAATAACCTGCTATTTTGACGTGCCAAGGAGGTAAAGAGCTACTTAGACTCCTGTAACCATGTCAATTCTTAATGATTATCCATGGATAAACCCCAAAAGAGTAATTAAAACCCTTTTTGGACTTGTATCCATTGATTTACCTCATAGCAACAAGTGAAATACTCATATTTGCAATTCTATGTAGAAATGAGGTAAAAACTTCAAAAACTCATTCAAAATACAATTGTTAATGAATCTTTCTGAAACTTTCAGGACTAATAGGGAACTGTATTATATATGGTACAACCAAAAAGAATAATGTCTTTACTAGTAAAATGGAAAGGTTTACTTACAGTCCATCTTTGACTATTCTACATGAAACACTGAATCTTCAAAAATTCACAGTAATTATAACCTGTGATGAAATTACCAATAAAATTGATATATTGGAGAAAGAAATAATTATTTTGCAATAAAAGAAGATATCCAGATGTTACTCCTTTTATTCTTAACCATATTGGGGTTAGCAGTCACGTAAAAGCATCAATTAAGTAATTATGATAAGCTTACGTGACAACCGATGATGCAATCAATAATCCAAAAAGGTTTATTGTTTTCTCACTCACTGGTTTTTCAGTTTGCTCCATTGGATGCCTCTGTGAGCTGTTGTTGACCCAAAAGAGGCCTCTTCTTGCTGTTTCTTCCAAGAATCATCTTATTATCATTTTATATCATTGTTACCAACAAGTAAGTATTAGTTAAACTATTCTTAAGTGTTTTAAATCTTTCAGAATCAATCAGAAAGACGTGAAATCATATAATCCAACTATATATTGTTGTAATCCTGCTATAAATCATTTTGATCTCTTAAATCCACAATTCTACATCATATTTCTCTACTTTTATCTATCAATAAGTTCTTTGGAGTATTAGTGAGTCATTTATCTTCAATTATTCAAATTTTTCTCTATTAATAGTTTTCTTCAAGAATTATCTTTATAATTATTCTTGCAAAAGATAATTATATATTAAAATAATTTTATTATTTTAATAAAAGAAGTTTTTATTATTAAATTCTTCTTGTAATTGATTCTTGTAGACAATTACTGCTCACTGTTATAATCACTAGTAGTGTATAAAAAGTGAAAGAAATAATTCTTTAATTATTTAATTGTGGTTATAATAATATTGTATTATTATATTTCATAAGAACAGACATAGTACTGTTGATTAATAGTAATATCATCATCAGTTTCTTAGTCACATCTTACAGGGACCAACAAGGGCGAAAGACTTAATTAAAACCTTAAGATTTCCTTATTATTTTTATAATTATACTAAGTGATACTGGTAATTCAAATAAAAAGATGCTGATAATAATACCCCCCCTCAAAGCTACTTTATACAACATGAAAAACACCAAGCTTTCTTTTGACCAAAATGAAACAATTAATTTTTGGAATTTTGAAAAAATCAAACCTCAAAAGCCATGGTATTTTCTATTCCCAAGAGCTTAACTTAAGGGTAAAAAATTCTATCTTTAAAAAAGAGAAAATTTGGAGACTAACTCATCCAAAAATCATTTTCAACCTATAAAATTGGTTTTTTTAAAATTTTTCATCCTGTGACTCCAAAGAGAGAATCAGCTTGAAAACAAAATACCATAATTAGTGGTATACAAAGTATTAGAAATAATAACCAATACAGGTATAAATATCAGGAGGTAAAATAACCAAATATACAAATACAAACCTTATCCAAATTGGATAAGAAAAATAAAGATACAAAAATTCAAAGATAAGACTAAATAGCTAAAATACCTTATTTTAACCTCTAATATAGCTTATTCATAGTTAATTCAACCCCCAACGAAAGGGTACCCTCCTTAACGCTCTTAATGAGAGCTATCCAATGATATCATTCATTTTCTTGTAGCACTCTTACTCCAGGAAATACCATTATAGCCCATCAAGCGTCCAAAAACACTCATAAAAAACTATAGAAAAATTGAAAATAAATGAGAGCTTTAATTTTGAGATGCCTTAGACCTCTGTATCTCTAGGATTGACGGAGGAATCTTTTCTCAAAGGTCTATTACTCAAAATAGCAATATGAAGAAACCCCATATCTTTTCCATATGTCTAAGGAGCTGACCACTCCCTCACACTTCCCAAAAGCAATAAAAGCTAGTCTTTCCTCTTTGGGGAACCATCATTATCAATTAAATTATTATCCTTATTTAGTAAAACTTCCAACAACCACTAGTTCTCTTACAATAAAAGTGATCTAATTATAATACAGATGATTTTCAACAGGGGCAGCCAAGACCCTCAGTAGATTAATCACCACTGTTACTTATATGAGTAGGGTCTTAATTACTATTTCAACTTATTTTTTACTGTTTCACAGTCAAAGTTCCAGGTGTATTTACTATTCTTTAGCTTCTAAATGTACTAACCCTCACAATTTCGGGGCCTGGCCATGGTTTATATCCTTTTAGACATATTTTGTCATATTTTGTACTATTTGGGCTACTATTGAAAATTTTCCACTATAAAAAGTAGGTAAACTTCAAAGTTTTACATTTTACTTCAAATGTCTACTATAGCTCTAAGATATAATATATATTATATGAATTATTAATGTTTTTGAAGAAAATATATAAAAAAGAATTTATTTTTTTGATAAAGAGTATATATACTCTGTCTTCTTGTGATATTTCAATTTCCATTAAATATGATAATAATACAATGGTATTATTGAATTTCCTTATATATTTTAATATTTAAATGACTGTTTTTCACCAAAGTGTGTGAAACTAAATAAAAGAAACATATTTATCAGTAAATCATTAAAAATATAAATAATGAAATATTTTATTATTATTTATTAGTAAGATTTTAATCAAATATTAGTTTGAAACAAGATATTGCTCAAATTGATGTGAAAACTCATAATAACTGAAAATCTTGATAGATAATGAAGTATAAAGATAGATATTGTTAATACAATATTTATAGAGATTAAATTTTTTAAAATAATTAATCTGATGTGTTTTCACCTTAAGAAAACACGACAATAACCAAGTGAATAATTCATGAAAAACTTGTATATTACTATTTTACTCATTAAATTATATGCAAAAATATCCCGAATACTGTTAATATATCAAAAACCCCATATAAAAAACCTATAAACTACTTAAAAAACTCAAAATAAATGAAAATTAACAGTAGAATGGGGAAAAAACCTTTTTGTTTGATTGAAAATTGACATAACAAATAGTTTTTCTTCATTTTGAGAATTGGAAAGAGACTAAATTCCACTGGAGACCCAGTAACAAAGAAGTCCCTCTGTGAAAGCCCCAGAGGAATGAGGGTCACTTTCAAAAGCCCAAGGCAAGCAGAAAAGGCAAATTCAGGTGTCCATAAGCTCAAAAGAGTGGACACTCATAGCTACACTGTAACAACCATCCATCAGGGGTAAGGGTATTCATTCATACACCCACTCAAACACCCCAAATCAGCAAATCCAGTATCTGCATCAGCATGCAGTTTCAGCAATCTTCATTCTGAAACATGCATACAGCTTGGTACCTCAATACAGCCTGTCAATGCCTGTACAGGCTGGATTCACCCAATACAGTTTCAATACACCAATATGGAACTGTATGATCACTCAAATACACCACACCTCTTGTACAGGTTCTGTACAGCTGTACAGGACCTGTATTGGCCAGACTCAATTCAAATCATCAAGTATTCTCATGAAAACTCTTCCTCTGGATCAGGGCTGGTGATTCTCACATATACCAGCCCCTCTTCCTCCCCCCTGGGGACTTTTCCCCAGTTAATTAATTTAGTTGATTTATTATTATCTGAATATTCTTATCCTTATATTTTTGGGTATTATATTTATTTAATCTTAAGTTAGTCTTTGCCTTTTTTCTTTCTTCGCCTGTACAGTATGAGTTGGGTGGCCATATCCTTATTAACCCTTCTCTTTCCATTCTGACAGGTTGAAACAGTGGACTTGGACTTGTTTGTGGTTGGCTCTTCTATTTCTTATTCTTATTTCTTTTGTTGCTGCTTTTCTTATATTCATTCTTTTAGTAATTCATCTTCAACACTCTTAAGTGTATCTTGTCTTATCTTATCTTTGAGCCCTCCATAAGTGAGTCCCAGTTTACTGAGTGCCAGGCCCTCTTCACTTCGAAGAGCCCCTGTGACATTAAATTAATTAACTCATATTTGATTCTTTCTTTTCATTCATTATATTCATTTCTCTCATTCATCAATTATGATTCCTTTTATGATTTAATGATCTTAATGATTATGAATTTTTCTTTCTCATCAATTTTCATCTCATTCATTTCATTCTCATGAAAATTGATTCTTTTTCTTTTCTTAATCGTTGCTGACCATTTCATCACTTCATTTTATTTTATCAATCAAATTTTTTCTGTGTTCTTATTCAGGTTTTATCTAGGAATTATTGATTGGTTTAATTGATTGGATTATTCATTGGGATTCATTTGGGTTATTGATTCAGGATTTATTGGATTTATTGACTTTGAAATCTCAAGATATTGATTGATCCTCAAGAATTTATTTTGATTTATTGATTGATTTGACTCATCAAGATATTGAATTGATTTCTGAAGATTTTGAATTGATTGATTGATTCCTCAAGACCTTGATTTCATATTGAAGACACTGAATTATTGATTTATTGATTATTGATTTACTCAAGATTATTGATATTTGATTTGATTTGATTGTTGATTGATTGAATTTATTTGACTGTTGATTGAATTTGATTCCTCAAGATTTGAATTGATTCCTCAAGATTCATCAAGATTTTATTGTGATTGATTTGGCCAAATTTGATTATTCTTCTTAATACCATCAAGTTATTTTAATTCTTTTCATAATGCCAGTCCAGCATAGCCCCCCAGCAAAGAATACTAGATCCAAGAAAATTCCAGCTGTTCTCACTCCTACACCAAGGGCTCCTCTTGACCGCACACCATCAGTTCATCAACTGAGTGCAAATTTGGACAGAGGACCACCAATGGAAGGAGCAGCACCCTCAAGAAGAGGTGGAATGAAATCTAGAAGATCAAGATCCTTTTCTGGACTTTTGGGTGGCTACCCTGGCATGTGGAAGAGGAAGATTCTGGGGAAACTGAAGTGGCAGATGCCTTGGCAAATGCTCCAGAGGTACCTCAGGGTTCTAATCTAGCCCTTTCTAGTCAACCTCTTGTCTCTCAAACTGATCCAAGTCTCCTCAAGATGATGGAGCAGATGACTCAATTCATGGGACAACTCACTCAAGCAGTTGCCCCCAGGGACAATTCCAAAGCCCCTGCTTTCAAGACTCCATCCATGAAGGCACCTGATTCTTTTGATGGTACTCAAGCTCATAAGTTGAGAGGATTTATCCAATCCTGTCAACTAATTTTCCATAATGATCCAGCAAACTTCTTCTCAGACAGGAAGAAGGTTTTGTACTCAACTTCTTTTCTCACTGGTAGAGCTGGCAAATGGATTGAACCTTACCTCTCAAATATTTCCAATGAAGACCCTTCCTACCTCCTCAATCATTGGCCACTGTTTGAATCTCAATTATTCACTCTGTTTGGTGATCCCAATGAAGTCAGGAAAGCTGAACAAGAGTTGGACAATCTGAGGATGAAGGAAAGTGGTCATGTTTCCTTGTACATAGCAGATTTCAGAAGCTTAATGTCAAGAATTGGAGATTGGGGGGAAAGAGCTTACATTCATGTGTATAGAAGAGGATTGGCATCAAGATTGTTGGACCAATTGGCTTCTCACCCTGGAACTTTTGACACTCTTCAAGGATCTATGGATGTCACCTTGGAATTAGACACAAGATATCATGAGAGGCAAAAGGAAAAGGGTGGCAATCAAGAGAAGAAGCCTCCAGTAATTGGATCCAATCAGTCTAGGCCTCCTCAAAACTCATCTTCAAAGAGGCCTCACCAGAAGAAGAATAAGAAGGGCAAGCAATTTCAATCTTCAAAGGACAAACCCCATGCTGCTCTCCTCAATAAGGACAATAAATTAATCGGTTCTGAAAAGGAGAGGAGGATTCAAGCAGGGTTGTGTACTTATTGTGGTGGCAAACACCCAATTGAAAAATGCTTCAAGAGACCTCAGAACAAGCCTGGGTCATCATCAAAAGGCTTCCCTAGCAAGCAGGGAAAAGCCTGAGTGGGAATCATGATGTGTTCAATGGTTCTCACTTATTTCCTTCAAGAGCACAATTGTGCACTCTGAATACTAGTGTCAAGAAATCTTTAAAATTTCTTATTTTCTCTTCTGTCTCTGATATTTTTTATAGTATTCTCATTGATTCTGGTGCTAAAAACTCTTTTATTGCAAAGAATTTTGTTCTCAAGTACTCATTGACTCTGTCAGAGCTCCCTGAAAAGATTCCTCTTTTCATTTTGGATTCTAATGAATCCCCTGCCTTTTTCATCACCCATTATACCAAGTGGGTAGTTGACTTGCCTTCCTTCCCAAGCTTTGAATGGGATTTCTTTATCATAGATTCACCCAAAGGAGAAGACCTGATATTGGGCTATGATTTCCTTTACCATTTCAATCCCATTATTGATTGGAAAAATGGATTGATCACCTATGATTCTAATCATAAGGATTCTAGTGGTATTACTCCTTCTACTAGTAATGACTTATCCACTGCTGTCAACAGTGTTGCTCTGGCTGGTGAACTTAAGACACCTTCCATCCCTTCTTCTGTCCATATCCCTTCCATAATTCCCTCTCAGTCATTACTTCCATCAAGAGATGAAGTCTTCAAAGAGATAAAGGATGTTGGAGAAGATGTTACCATATCTTCACTTCATCTCTTCCAAGGGGATATGGACCTTCCTCCCTTATCCTTTCATGCATCCCTGGAGGAGCAGTGGGATGAGGAGGAAGAGCCAGAAGAAATTGAAACTGTGCTGAAGGTTGTTCCTCCTGCTTATCACCATTATTTGGATGTATTCTCCAAGGTGAAAGCAGAGAAACTTCCTCCACACCGCGCCTGTGATCACCATATCGAATTGGAGGGTCTTCTACCTCCAATTGGTGTTATCTACTCATTATCAAATCAAGAGTCAGAAACACTGCGGGCCTACATTTCAGAGAATGTAGAGAAAGGTTTCATTAGACCAAGCTCCTCTTCAACAGGAGCACCTGTCCTTTTTGTCAAGAAAAAGGATGGAGGTCTTCGTTTGTGTGTTGACTACCGCAAACTCAATGCTGTCACTAGGAAGAACAGATACCCTGTTCCTCCTATGAACCAGCTCCTTACCGTATTCAACGGGTCCACTATCTTCTCCAAGATAGATTTGCGTGGTGCATATAACCTTCTGAGAATCAAAGAGGGGGATGAGCACTTAACTGCCTTTAGAACCAAATATGGCAGTTATGAGTATTTGGTCATGCCATTTGGTTTGACCAATGCTCCTGCTTCTTTCCAAAATCTGGTAAATGATATCTTTGCAGATTTTTTGGATGTGTTTTTTGTGGTTTATTTAGATGATATTATGGTCTTTTCCAGTTCTGAGGAGGAACATGTCAAACATGTGGCCTCTGTCCTCCAAAGACTGAGGGACAATAATCTGTTTGCCAAAGCCTCCAAGTGTGTATTCCATGCCTCAAGTGTGGAGTACTTGGGCTATGTTGTTTCAAGTGATGGCCTCAAGATGGATTCTTCAAAAGTTCAGCAAGTCCTCAATTGGCCTCAGCCCAAAAACATCAAGGCTCTTCAATCTTTTCTTGGCTTTGCCAATTTTTATCGTCGTTTCATTAAAAATTATTCCAAAAAAATCACTTCTCTCACTTCCCTTCTCAAAAAAGAGTCTCCTTTCATCTTCAATGAGGAAGCTCTTAGTCAGTTTCAAGCACTCAAAGAAGCTTTCACCTCTGCTCCTATCCTCTCTCACTTTAATCCTTCTCTTCCAACCATTGTAGAGACTGATGCCTCTGATTATGCCTTGGGTGCTGTACTGAGTCAGGTGAATGACTCAGGAAAGCATCCCATTGCATTTGATAGTCGCAAGCTCTTACCAGCTGAGCTCAACTATGAAATTCATGACAAGGAACTCCTTGGCATAGTTTGGGCCCTCAAGCGCTGGAGAGCCTTTCTCCTTTCTCTTTCTGATTCCTTTGAGGTCTTGACAGACCATTGTTCTCTCCAATATTTTATGTCTTCTAAAGTCCTTACTCGTCGTCAGGCCCGTTGGGCTGAATTTTTGTCTGAATTCCACTTTGTTATCACTTACCGCCCAGGCAGGCTGGCCACTTTACCAGATGCCTTGTCACGTCGGGACGACGTGTACCCAGAGAGGGGGGTGGATTTCATCAGCAAGAATCCTCAAAACTTTCATCAAGTTCTCAAGCAAAATGAAGTTCAAGAGTCAAGATTCTTTTCCATAAAAGTTGAAATGTTCTCAGATTTAGTTGATCAGCATTGGTCCTTGAAATGGGAATTTCTGAGCTGTAGTGGATGGGCCTACCACCAATCGGAATGGGCCCTCCAACATTAGTCCATCTGGCCACATCCCTCTGCCTAGAACCAGTCACTACATCAAAATATCAGCATCAATTCAACCAAGAAATGCAAATCACTCACATTGAGAAAAGCCAGAAGTGGCATCAGGGGTAGGTTCCTCAAGAATGGGGAATTCCTGCCCATAAGGCCCATCCTTCCTACTCCATAAGTGCCTCCTCACCTGGGACAAAGTTGATCCGGTACGGCGGCAAGGCTTCTTCCCAATAAAGCAGAAATGGCATTTTGACGATCGAGGATTGTAATGTTGAAAGCAATCCTTCCCCCTGGCCAAACACTCAGTACAGGCAGGATCAAGAACTTCAACTGCTCTGAACCCATCATATGTTTGGGAGGGGTCAAAATGGCCAGAAGACGCCATGGAGGGAGAAGACAATCGACTGAAGACGCCAGAACCATGAAGAACAGATGGTGGCGGTGCAGAAGGGGAAGATTCAGTGAGTTCAGTCAGTTTGGAACTCATAACTGAAGAAAGTGCAAGCAGAAGATTCAAGACGTCAGAATCAATCCACTCCACATCAAGAAAAAAAAAAGTTGACTCAAGGAACTGGGGCCATAACTCAATTATGCCCCACCTCAAAGCCTCTAAGGTGAAGGTTCACACCCCTTTGGGGCTGAACTCATCACCCAGGGTCTCCCCTGCAACTTTGGGGGAGGCCAAGATCTTGATGGTCCTGGACCCCTTCAATGGATCCAGGCCATATATGGTGAAATTTTGGAATGGGCCATTTCTGGGCCCCTTGGTCACCCTGGGTCCCCAGCAAATTTGGGCCCAGGGGCTCCCTTTTGGTCCTGGGGGCCTCCAATAGCCCCCACGGACCGCGGACCGCGGCGTACGGCCCACGGACCGCGGCGTACGGCCCACGGACCGCAGACCACGGACCGCGAACCACGGCCCACGGACCACGGACCACGGACCGCGGACCGTAGGATCCCAGAGACCCAAAAGGGCCAAAAAAAGGCCAAAAATCATTAAATCAAGGGTTTTCACCAGAGCACCCAAAAAGGCCTAAAAGGCCATAAAAAAGCAAATTCCATCAAGATCACTCAGGATGGAGGCCACAGCCCAAAACCCACTTGGAGGGCTATCTGAGGCCAATTCCTTGGATAATGGGGACAAGACCCCTTGGAGGAAGGTTGCAATCATTCATTGGATTAAGTCTGGACCAATGAGTACAAGTCATATACTCATTGGGCCCCAATTTCTGAGCACAAGTGCTCAATGGCCTTTATTCTGGGATATATCCCAAGGCCACATCCCAAGGCATGGCTGATTGAATCAAAAGAAAAGAAATTGCATACTCTGGAAGGAATACTCACTCAAACTTGAAAAAAAAAAGGGGGAATCAATTGAACTTGGCAGGGAAGAAGTAATGAAGGATTTTCAGGATAATGGTCAAGAGGAAAGAAAATTAAAAAGGAAAATTTTTGAAAAAATGTGGGGATATTGAGATGCCACTCAACAGTGGCAGGGTATTATGGTGTTCAGGAGCCCACCAGTTTCAAGAGGGGGATACTGTAACAACCATCCATCAGGGGTAAGGGTATTCATTCATACACCCACTCAAACACCCCAAATCAGCAAATCCAGTATCTGCATCAGCATGCAGTTTCAGCAATCTTCATTCTGAAACATGCGTACAGCTTGGTACCTCAATACAGCCTGTCAATGCCTGTACAGGCTGGATTCACCCAATACAGTTTCAATACACCAATATGGAACTGTATGATCACTCAAATACACCACACCTCTTGTACAGGTTCTGTACAGCTGTACAGGACCTGTATTGGCCAGACTCAATTCAAATCATCAAGTATTCTCATGAAAACTCTTCCTCTGGATCAGGGCTGGTGATTCTCACATATACCAGCCCCTCTTCCTCCCCCCTGGGGACTTTTCCCCAGTTAATTAATTTAGTTGATTTATTATTATCTGAATATTCTTATCCTTATATTTTTGGGTATTATATTTATTTAATCTTAAGTTAGTCTTTGCCTTTTTTCTTTCTTCGCCTGTACAGTATGAGTTGGGTGGCCATATCCTTATTAACCCTTCTCTTTCCATTCTGACAGGTTGAAACAGTGGACTTGGACTTGTTTTTGGTTGGCTCTTCTATTTCTTATTCTTATTTCTTTTGTTGCTGCTTTTCTTATATTCATTCTTTTAGTAATTCATCTTCAACACTCTTAAGTGTATCTTGTCTTATCTTATCTTTGAGCCCTCCATAAGTGAGTCCCAGTTTACTGAGTGCCAGGCCCTCTTCACTTCGAAGAGCCCCTGTGTCATACACCAAGGGAAAATAAACCCAGGAAAGCACCAAACAAGCAGGTTGAATCAACAAAGACTGTTGAAAAACAAAGAATAACTGCAATCAACACCATTGTAGACTTCATAGGCCAATTTCCAAAGGGTATAGAGCATAATTTTGTGAAACGGTCTTCTAAGGGTAAATAAAACTTGAATAATTCCAACTTTTCTTTTTTCTGTCATAATTTAACATTTTTAACATGGCACCTCCATTTTTTAGAGACTTGGATTCCAAGAAATCAAGCAGAAAAATGTCCAAGGAGAAACAGAGGAGGAAAGCAAAAGCCACTTGTTGGATCAACTGAGCAGAAAAGGACGTACCAACAGGGAGCTCTTTCCCAGAGGCTGATTCCAGATCAAATTAAACCAGAAAGTCCAACAAAGGGATTGGGAAGATTCAGAAAAGGTCATACAAATCCACAAACCCCTGAAAGACCTTTTCACATGGAGTATGAAGAAAGTGTTCAGTATGGCAGCATCATGGGAAGAAGTAAGAATAACAACCCAGAAGATCTTCCTCAAGGAAATTACCTGTCTGGATCTCATAGAAGAAATTAAAAGTTGAAACCCAAACAAGAATTTCAAGTTCTTATAAGAAAGAGAAAGCAGAATCAGAGAGAACCAGGCAGCCTTACAAACCATAGAAATTTCTAGGCATATGAAAGAGCCCTGTCAGATTCAGCAACCCCAAGGAAGGGAGGACAAATTCCTATCTCTCTAACAACATTTTAGAGTTTTCGGGCCTTAAAAACCAACGGCAAGCTCATCCAGGACTTCCCAGACATCCCAGGTAGTTACCAACAGAACACATGGAGCCCAAGGGAGAAACAAGAATTCTTTCAAACAGAGGAAGAAAGAAGAAGACGCTTTGATTAAGAAACTCATGGGCTTAGTCCAAGAGGTGCATAAAAGCACAAAATATTTGTGCCTACAGCTATTATTAATAGTTAAGAATCAATTGATCCAGAACTTATGACTGAAAATGAATTTCATACCCATGATTTTGAAAATGATGAGCCTGTGAATGATAAATGAACATGTGCAAATTTGGCCCAATTGATGGAATAGACACATGAAACCCCACAAGCTGTGATTAAAGAAATAAATACATAGAAGGAGGAAAATACCTTCCAAAATATAGTAATCAAAGACTCAAACACAAATCTGGCGAAAGTTTGGGAAGAATTTGAAAATAACATCAGAAAGTTGAACTCAATACCAGAGGAACAACAAAATGTAAGGAAGGACTTGAGAAATGTCCAGAAGAAGCATGATAATATTGGAAAAAGAATTGCTTACCTCTATGAGAAATTGGAACAAGAATTAAATATCTTTCCCCCAACAACACAAGGTGATGAACCCATCATCAATACCCCTCAACAGGTAAAAGAAGAGAATGAACCAAATAACCAGGAGCCTGAATACCCGGACCAAAGGTTAATATCTAAGTTAATTTACCAGCATGGTTAATCCCTCAGCTACTCAGAGAAACAGGAACTTGGACAATTTCCTGAAGTGGTAAATTGTTCAAAACTCTCAGGAGTTAGAGAATATGATCTTAAGGAACTCATTTATCATATTATTGGACTTTTTGGTGATGTCCGAAGGATACCAGACTGCTTGATAAGAACAAGACTCAGAACTTCATTAAGGGGCCATGAAAGCATATGTTAAACTGAGATGAAAGAAAGGAATTGCAGAACACTATGGCCATGGTGGAGGAACCAGACTTTACAGAAGTATAGCAATGGTACCTGGATTTGGGAAAAGACCACTTCTTTTGAGAATGATAAATACTCCACAGAAAAAAAGCCTATTAATGGTGTCTTAAACAAACAAAAGGACTCAAATCTATTGATCCCAATAGGAAAATAGAAATGAGTAACCACAAACTTTGACAAAAATAAAGAAGACTTGGAACATGAAGTTAAATGTAGATGAAGGAAAACCTGATGCATTGATAACATTGCAAATGTCCTACAAGATTTAAGAAAAAATACATTTATTGGGAGGGTAACCTCTTATTAAAAAAGCTTCAAAGAAAAAATAAGTCTGAAGTGAAAGAAACCCCCAAGGATAAGGGAAAAGAAATTCCCAAGAAGAAACATGTGTGCCACAACTGTGGGGCACCAGATCACTATGAAAGTAGATGTATAAAAGGAAAGAAGAAGGTATATGAAATTGATGAATAATCAGAACAACCAGAAGATAAAAAAATTTGATTCTGATAGAATGGGAAATGGCCTCACAGCAGATTGACAGGGTGATCCAGACCTCATAGAGGAATATATAGTAGAATTCAATGAAGAAGACTCACTTGACATAAAGGTTATAGAGTTGGAATCTTGAATACAACAGAAAAAGACAATAAAAAAGCTCTTTAAAGATACACAGGATGCACAAACATTCCTGGTAACACCAAAAAAGGGGATGGGACTCATGAATGGAACACATAAAAGATTGAAAGTGTAAATTAAAAACTTCAAACACCCCATGATAACTGACACAGGAGCTAGTTTCTCAATAGTGAAAAGAAGAATACCTGATTGAACACTTTCCCAAATGGGAGGAAGAACTTATTCCAGAAAAAGAAAGTAATTTAAAGAGAGAATCAGGGAAAATCAATTTTTTGGGGAAAATTATAAAAGAGATAATTCTACCACATAAGAAAGGCAATATCACACTAAAACTAGGATTTGGAGTTTTAGCTAATGAAAAAGTACAAGGAATCCTTCTTGGAACATAATAATAAATCATCTATGTTATGGAAATCTGTAATAGTAAGGAAAGATATCTTACTATAGCAAAAAAAGGACAAACATTTCTCTTGAAAGAAAAAACACATGACAAATTACATTATCCTTAAGGACCTATTGGAAGACTTCAAAGAAGCTCAATATGGGACACAACTCACCAGTAAGATGAAACTTGACTTGAAATATTGAGAAAGCAGAGAATATATTTTTCATTTGGGGATGAGGCCCTAGGGAAAATTTGAATACATGACATTGAGCTTTATCTGGATTTGGAAAGACCCTATCCACCTAGGCTAAGAAGAACACCATGCCCAGGAAGACTGGAGACTTGGAAGGAAATTTAGAAACACATCAATGAGCTCTTAAAAATGGGTGTAATCAGGAAAATAGTACCTAATGAGATAGTAGAAGTCACTATGCCACTACTAATTACTTGGACTGAGGGAAAATCCATAATGTGTGGATATTTCAGATACCTGAGAAGCTAAACTAAAGCATATAGGTAACCCATTCACTGGAAAAAAGTGAAAAAGCCAAGTTAACAACAAAGATGAACTTCTTGAAAAGCTTCCATCAAAATGGAGTGAAGCCAAACTCCATCAAACTACTAAGAATTATATGCCATATGGGCATATATAAATACACTAAAATGCATCTTGGCCTGAAAAATGCACAATACCACTTCTAGAGGCTGATAGACACCATATTCCCAGATGACAAGATGGAAGGGTGGAGGGTATTTTACCTTAATTATATCATTGTATACTTAGAAACATGGGAAGACAATGTGAGACAGAATTATGAGACATTGAGAAAATGCACACCAATAAAGCAGAATATTTTGCTCAAGAAGTGCAAATTTCGCCAACAGGAACCATGGGAGCTAGGAAACAAGGCCTCAGGCTTAAGTTGAGCCATATATAAAAACAAAGTGGCTTTGGTACTGAATGAACAGGTGCCCAAAAACATAAAATAGATGCAACTTTTTGGGGTGTTTGACAATTACCACAAAAGAAACATCAAAAGCTTTGCACATATCACCAGTAGTCCATACACTTTATGTTGAAAATACTTAGATTTTGAGATTACCAAAGAAAGGAGGGATGTATGTGAAAAGATAAAATATAAACTGACTCATGCACCTGTCCTAATGATTCCTAACTTTGATCTAACATTAAAGCTGTATATAGATGAAGCATGTTGCTAGGGACTAGGAGAAGCACTCCACAAAATAAACTTAGTTGATGGAATACACAAAGAAGGAGTAGTATGCTACATATCCAGACAGCTGAAAGAGTCAGAAGCCAGATATGGAGCTACCCAAACAGAATGCCTGCACCTAGTATGAGTGCTAGAAACGTTTCACTAATACTTAGAGGGAGAGTCATTTGAAGTGCTCACTGATTGCACATCATTAAAGTCATTATTGAACATGAAAACAACAAAAATACACATGCAAAGGTGGAAAAAAGCTATATATGACTATTCTATACAAAGGGGGTAAAATTCCTACAAATTGAGATGGCCTCAGGAGATTTCCACTAAAAAATGATCAAGAAAATCCAGCATATGATTGGGAATTTAGGGAAGAAATACCCATAAAATATATGGAAAAAGACAGGAAAATAAACTTTAAACTGTCACATTCAGAATTACATAATGATCTAACAAATAAGCACAAAGAATTGAGGAAGACTGAGAGGGTCCCATATTAGGAATCAGCTCTTCAAATCTGAATCTTTTAAATTAGTACAGTAATCATAAACCAAACACAAACAGTGTAGTATATTGATACAGCCTTCACAGAAAAAGTACAGAAGGCCAGAAACAAAAACGCATACTGGAAGAAACATGGCTCAAAAGCTTGAAGTAAAATAAATTGTTCCTTATAGTTGAGCTTCTGTAACACAGGGGAATACACACAAGTTCCCTAGTAATAGTAGACAGAGAACATATCTATCTGATACTATAAGAATGGAAGGACTGTCCATATATGGGACACATGAGCTAAGAAAGAACTAAAGAAATGATTTTTAGCACTGCCTTGTGGCCAAAGTGGGAGCAAGACTTGAGTGAATATATCAGCACCTGCATCACATTAAGATGGAAAAAAGATCCAGGGGAAAGGATATTGTATACTCTAAAATATGCAAGAACCTAAAAGCCCTTGTGAAATCATAAATACAGACTGGGTGACAGGAATTTTCCCAGGAGAAAAAGACAGTTTTAATTCCTTCCTAGTGGGAGTCGACAGGTATACATAAAGTTTCAGATGCCTTCCCGGACATGAAGAGGATACAGAAATGCACACTTCCATTATGTTTTGGAACAATATAATAGCCAATTTTTGTGTTACAAGAATCATACTCAGTGACAGGGATCTAAAATTCACATCAGAATTTCGGAACATCCTATATGATATGGTAGGAACCAAAATATCATTTGAAACATCTTACTACCAAAACGCATATGGCTTAGCAGAAAGGAGGATCCAGATACTGGAGGACATCATAAGAAGATTATTTGCTTATGGAATGGAATACAAATGCCATGAAGAATACACCCATGACTGGGTAACACTTCTACCAGATGTACAAATTGCATATAACACCATTATACACTCAGTAACAAGAAAGACACCTTATATCTTAGAGAGTAGATTGAATCCACCTTTATCACTAGATTACCTGAAGAAAAACCTCCTTTAAGTACGTCACACAACCAATAATTTCCAAAAAAGGTGGAAAGAAGCAGGTGAAAATTCAGAAAGATTTATAGTAGAAGCTAAACTATATAATACACAGAGTTATGACAAAGGGAAAAAATAAAATAAAGACAAAGAAGGGGATAAAGTCCTTATCTCAAAATTAAACTTCAGCATATTGAAAGGTATTAAAAAGATGAGAAACCTATTTTCAGGACCCTTCAGAATAATGCGGCTAATGGGGAAAAACTCAATAGAGGTTGAATTTACCTCAAAAATCTCCAGGAAACATCCAGTTTTTACAGTAACCCTGATTAAACCATTTCATCAGACAGATGATAGGAAATTACCTAATAGTAAAAAGATCGTCACCTAAGAAAAATCAGTGGAATAAGAAGACTCACCTGGACCAGTGAGGAAGATCATTAAAGCCAGAACAATAAGAATAAATAGGAAAGACAGTATACAATAGCTGGTAAGATTTAAAGATTGAAAAGCAGATGAAGATAAATGGATATCTGAGAAAGAAACCCCAGAAGGAGAAATTAACCTCAGAATGTTCAGCGCCTCAAGAAGGACAGAAGTGTCTTATAAATGATGAGAATTTTATGGAGGGAGGGTATTTCAGCCTGTTATTCCAAACAGAGAACAAGTTTGAGATCCAAAAACCATAAGAAATGGTAAAGAAAGAATTTGACAAATATATCCAATACAGGTAGAAATATAGAGAGGAAAAATCCCCAAATATGAACATAACAGCCTTATTCAAATAGGATAAGAAACAACAAAGATACAATGGTTAAAAGATAAGATAAAATAAGTAAAACCCCTCATTTTACCCTCTTATCTAGCTTATTCATATTTCATTCAACAACCAAAAAGGGTATTTTTCTTGTAGCTCTTAATGATAGCTATCCAATGGTATCATCCACTTTGCTGTAGCACCCTTACTTCAGGAATTACCATTATAGCCTCTTTTTTACCAAAAAACCCTCAAAGGTCCAAAAGGGCTTGTACAAAGCTGTAAAGAAGTATAATCAGATTAAATTTCTAAATGAGATATTTGAATTTGAGATACATCAGACCTCTTTATTGCTAAAATTGGAAAAGGGATCTTTGTTCAAAGGTCTATTACTCAAAATACAGGATCTTTGTGAACAGAAATATAAAGAAAGCCCTGTGCCTTTGCCAAATATTGATACAGATTTACTATAAAGTATAAAAACTTTAGAACCCATAATTATTCATAATTTTGTATCCTTATAAGACTGATATCTTGTAACTTGACAAAGATATCTGGCTTAGAAGTTTCTAAAGCCACATACTGATATACAAAAATATATCAAAAACCTTGACACCCTTATACCTTCTGCTATTTTTGAGAAGGGTATATATAGATCAGATCACATTTAAGAGCCCATAAGTTCCTTCAATTCTGTGCCTTCAATTATGTGCTCTTGGATTCTTGCTATCTCAAAGGCTGAGTGAGATATCTTGGTTGAAAGATTTTTTACCAATGCTGTACCAAACAGAACTGGTCTTATACTAAAACAAATAGTAGTTGAAAGCTGAAAAACTTTTTTAATGACTAATATTAGTCTTTCAAACACCCTGGAGACTTCATAACAGCACTTAACTGGCTTGTGAGTAGTTTTTAAACCCTTTATTGCTTCAGAATGAGCATTTGTGCTCTCAAAGCCACAATTATGACAGTAGTTATGTCAGACTTGATGGTTCTGAACCACAAACTAGCCTCCAGAGTTAAAAATTTCACTCTGAATATGTGTGGGGAGCGTACCAGTCCATCACAGTCCCCAAAAGGGATAAAAGCTGGTCTTTACTCACTTGAGAGCCATCAGCATCAATTAACTCAATATTGTTATGTAGCAAAACTGTCAGAAACCAGTATTATTCTCAGAATAAAAGTGATATAACTAAAATCTTAATGATTCTAGCTGTTTGTTATAGTGAGAGGATATTCAAAATCTTCAACAAAGACCCTCAATAGATTCATAAGCACTCTTACTCATATACTTATAACAGTAGAGTCTTAATTACTATCATTACCTATTTTTTAGTGTTTCACAGTCATAATGCCAGCTTTATTTACTACTCTTTAGCTGTTACATAGAATCACCCTGACCTGGTGACAAGGAGCTTACAGCAAAGAAAAATGAATTTTGACTTAAAAACAGCCCATTATGAATATGCAATGTATGGTGAGACTGATGAAGAGCTTGAAAAAGAAATTTAAACACTTGGTTACTTATTTGAAATTCAATGTCTGATGAAATGTCAAGTTCAAAACCCCCCATATATTTACCAAACATGTGATTTGGAAGCTTACCATCTGAATAATTTGGACAATTATGCTGAACAACACATCCTAGATTTATAGATTTGGTGAATCTCATAGTCCATGATGAGTTATTGGAAAATAACTCTAAGATCAAGAAGCTTGATATTGAACTACAATTGGCTGTGGAACTGTTCCACCTACAGAGTAAGGAAACAGGCTCTTCTGTTGGTTGTTTTGGATCACCTTTTGTAATTGGCCAAGGATCTTTGATTCTTGATGAACAACATATTATATCAGCACTTATAGATGAAAAATGAAGTTATCTTATGTTTCCAGAGGTCAATGAACCGGTATATCTGTAACAGGTAGTGAAAAAGTAGGGATTTAAAGGTTTGATTGAATTCATTGGTGCTACCTTGACTCCATTATCTCAAAAAATTTACTCAATGATTCTAAGGTTTACCATGCTTGGAAGAATAACTATCTGAATTTTTTTTATATTGATTAATGGAGAGCTGATATTTTGGTTCTTATATAGTTACTTAATGTTGATTCAGCTTTTATGTGATGTGAAAAAATATTTTCAAGCATTAAAAATAGGCTTTGCAGGGTTAGTGCATGACTTAACATCTTATCCCCATATGATTATTTCCAAGATGCAGGAGCAATCTTCCTCAGAGAATTAATAATTTCTTTCTGATTCAGTTTACTGAAGCTCCAAATTTATAATTACTGCATATAAAGGCCATTTGACACAGGAATCAAATCATAAAAAAATTAATTATTGCATGGCCCAATAATGTGTGTGCATAGAGCATGTCAGCCTGTGACTCAAAACCAGAGCACAAGCATGACAGCCAAAATACCATAAACCAATGGTATAGCCAAAATACCACCAAAACATGGAGCTGAGCCAAATTAGCTCAAAAGGTATCAAACGAAAGAGGAAACTCACCTCTTTCTGAAAATACAAGTCACATCACCATAGGACCAAGAATAACAAAGTTATTCCTGCTCAAAGTAGTTGCTGAGCATAAACCTTAATTTTCACCTCTCATCTAAAATCTAGAAGAAGAAGCTTAACCCCATCAAATGGGTATTCAAAATGAAGCTTCAAGCCAGGGCTATCCAATGGTACTAGCCAAACTGAGCTAGCACCAGTATTACTTGAGTTATGGTCAAATTCAGACCAAATAAGGGTGAACAAAACATTCACCTCTCATCTAACTTTTACAGTTTTAGTGTGAGATACTTAAAGTGGGGTCTTTTTGGAAAGAGCACAATCAGGGCTATCTGATGGTGCCATCTATTTCCCCATATCTCAACTACAACAGAAGTTATTGGCCAAACAAGCTTAATACAGCTTTTTGCCCAAACCACGCCAATGTACAAAAATACTTGTACATGGGATAACTTTGTCATATTTAATGATAACCATGTCAAGTTGGGTACCATTGTGTAGAGCTCATACAGAGCTACTCAATGAACCAACGTTGAGCTTGATATCTCAAAAACTGACAGAGTTATGACCATTTAAAGGTCATAATCCCACAGTACAGCAAATACAGCTGTATTATGACAGCATACAGTTGTAGTTTGATTATGAGGTGTCAAACAGACAAAAAAGCTTGATTAGACTTCAATACCTCATAATTCATTCAATACTGGGGTCCTGTACAGTTTCTGTACAGCATTCTACGCGTCATACACGTCTGAATTAGGCTGTGTGGTCCCCAGATGAAAGTTTTTACCCTGTATTGGTGAAAGCCGCCCAGATGTGGTTTCAAAACCACATCTGAGCCCAATACAGGGCATACAGGCTGTTTGCAAACCACAAGCCTGTCATAGAGAGTGAAAAATCTTCACTTCCTCTACGTGGAAAGGTCTAGCAGCCTTTCCACCCCAATTTCAGGATAAAAGGAGGGCTTTTCACAGCCAAAATCCTCTCCTCATCCTGCTCTTGAATACCCTATGTAGTAAACTGTCAAAAACAGTTTTACTCTTGGGTAATAATCAGGTATACTCTTAATTTAAAGTATTGTAGTCTTTATTATTGTAACCCAACAGGTAAAGCTGCACCCAGGGCTTTCAACAGCGCTCACCACCACTATATTCCTTATAGTAAAGCCCTCTTATCATTAAATTAAACCATCTTAACTCTTATAAAACCATTTTAAATCTTTATTTACCGTGTCACAGTCATAGTTAAGAGTTGTAAATACTTTTTAATAATCTTATCATAGACTCAGCCTGACAGAGCAAGAAATAGAAATACTAAAAGTTCTCTGGTCATGATTGCAAAAAATGCAATTTCTAATGAAAAACGAAGAATATTTTAAACATTTTATTTATTGGGTGATTAGCTGTGTAATATTTAGTAATATCCTACAAAAGATCGGTGATTAAGGGCTTAAATTAAATGATGAGATGATCCACACGAGCTTTAAGTGATACAAGAAATACATGAAAATGGTAATGCAGAAAATATCCATGAAAAGGTGAAGGAAGTTAAATTAAATTGGTATAATAGTTTGAATTACGATATCTTTTACCATGGAAAAAATTGAATTAAATGAAACCAAAATAAAGCAAATTGATTCTTATTCAAATAGCAAGTGTCATTTCTAAGCTGCAACAATTAATATGGTTTCTTTGAAATAAGTTTAGTTTTTACCTTTTTATAATATAGAAAAGAAAAATTCAATTTGGTGGCCATGATCATTTCATTCTGATATGAATAAAGGTTTTTGGAAACGATACACTTGAAATGTCCCATGTTATTTCAGCGATTAACAAAGGAAGAATAAGTAACATAAACTTTCTTAAACTTGTTATGGCTAACATTTTTTGGAATGCTTCTATTTTTATAGAAATTTTTGAATAATTCAAATAAATGTTCTATTCTTATCAAGGAATGGACTTCTCACTAATGGAATTGACTTTTTTAAAATTGAATACATTTCATTCTGAAATGATAATTCGTTAAAAATGCTTTTTTATGTCTTCTTTCATTAAAACACATAATATTAAAGACATATTCTTCAAATCAAAAGAATCAAAATTAAGAAAATTGAATAATTTTTCTTTTCATAATAAAGACCTTGAAAGGTGAGTAGACTAAGATTTTGTTAGTTATGTGTTTTTTTCAAAATAAGAATTGAAAACAGATTTGCATAAATGCTTTTGAGAAATATTAATATTATTAGGAAATCATGAAGAAAATAGTAAAGTTTTATTAATTCAAGTTTTTTCAAATAAAATTGAAGTTTCATTTTTCTAGGGAGTTGAATATTTCAAAGCAAAACTCAGGAAAAATATTGGAAAATACTCTTTTCAGAACACTCATTATTCAAGATATGCCAAATTTATTGATTTCCATTCTTCTGTTTTTCTGGAATAGTTTTTAAGACAAAATTATACTTCATCTTTATTTGAAATTTGAGTTTTCATTTTAAGACAAAATATCTCAGTGAGTAATTTTTTCAGACTACTCCCTATCCAATAAAAATAAGTTATTCATTCTTTTTATTTTATTGGTATCCTTTCTATTTTTCTTTTTGAAAGAGAAATGTTTAATGTTTTTGAGAATCTGTTTCTATTTTATTGTGAATGAAGGAGAATTTTCATAAGTAAGTGAATATTTTATCCTACCCTTTATTAAAAGGGCATGAAATATTTAATTTGTATTTCCATTTCTTTTGTTTAATAGATATTGACTGGTTGTTCAAATTATTTTAAAATCTTTTATTATTTGAAACAAAAATAAGAAAAAACTTAATTATTTACAGGAATTTTTTTCTATTTCAATATCACTAAAATAAAAAAAATGACTCACCTTTTTTTTATTACTACTGGTTGTGGAGCTGATTCAGTTCTTTTAATGAAAATAAATTTTTATTTTTATTCTCAAATTTTTTTTGATTTCAATCTGAATCAATAAAACAAAATCAGTGTTGATTACTATCTACTTAAAAAAGAAATTTCGTTTTTAATATCCATATTTATTCATCAATAGCTTTTTCTCAAAAGAAGAATTAATTGATCTGCTTTATTTTTCAAAAAATCATATTTTTTTATCAATAGCTTTTTTTCCAAGGAGCATTGATTGATCTGCTTTCGTTCAAAAGAAAAGATAATTAAACTCCATCCCGTTAAAAAATAGTATAGCATTTCTTTCAATATATATTGTAAGCTTGAATAAATGAAATATTAACTAAATTTCTCATTACTGTTCTGTTTAGACCTAATGTTTCTTTATTTATACAAGCTTTATTCTATTTAAATATGAATCAAGAAAACAAAGTGAGTATCAAATTCAGTTGAATCTCTATTGAAAAATAAATCACTATCTTATTTTTACTTTAAAATTTTCATCTCTCTCTAGTTATTTTCTTTTCCGAAAAAAAATTGGTTACTTTATTTATTTAAATATTTAAAATTCATTTAAATAAGATAAAATATAATTAACACATCAATTTTAATACTTCTTTTCTTGTAGCTGAGTTTTTTTTACTAAAAAATTTGATTAATATTTTTTTCTAAGATTTCCTGACCTAAGTATTCATAAGAGAACTAATATTTTTTTCAATTGGGCCCTTTCTATATAAAAGTTTGCTTTAAACTCGATCTTTTTAATTTTATCTATTTTTTTGTTAACTAGAAATTATTAATCACTTTTTAAGAGAAATTAAAAAAAAGTTACATATCAATACTTCCATTTAAAGCAACTTGGTAAGTAAACCTTCAAAATGACTTGATATTTAAAATGAAACTATCCTTCTTCGTTCTTTATCATTAGTTTCTGTTTTTTTGATAAAAAGACACTTTTATTAAGAATCTTCTTTGAAGTTTCCATCATAATGGGAAGAAAGAAGAACCACTGCTATTACCAGTTAATTATTGTTCTTTCTTTATCATGAAATATAGCTGGAATGTTTTTTATATTTTTATTAATTTTGTTTGCAGAAATCTCTTACTGGTGCATTCCTGTAAATTAATTTCTAAACCAAGGTTTTACATTGGGATATCAGCCATTGGTCCGAGATTAAGCAAACTAATTCTTCAAGAATGCATGCATATGGAATCAGAAAACAAACTAAAGATATCCATTCTGATATTCAAGAAGCATTCAATACATTTTTTCAATCAAAGAAAGAGGTTTATTTCAATTATCTTCCAACAAATCCAGCAGATTATAAAGAATTTTTCCAAACTTGAATTTCAAAAGCACCAAATTGTTGGAATTATTTTCAGAAAAATTAGAAACTAATTACCCAAGTATGTACTATGTTTCATAAAACCTTGGTTGAGATATCACTAAATAAAGTCTTTTCTGAGATAAAATTACAAACGTTTGAATCCCTTAGTGACTATTACAAATTAAATATGGAATTTTTACCTCTTATCCTATAAAATTGACTTCCTTCCTTGGCAAGAAGCAAGAATGTAGCAGAAAGATTCATGGGTTGATGTATTTAATTGGTTGGTGTCCTCCCCATCTTGGTGATTATAATTTAGAAAAATATCTATCTACCAATTAAATCTCTGGAAGTATTTGAGAATATCAACAGCTTTCATCCATGGCTCCATAAATATCAGAGATTCTGAGAGCTCTTTTCAAAAATATCGCATCTGTAATTTTACAAGAAAATACCCAAACTATGCAAAAACTTGGAATACCTGGCTTTGAACAGCTTTCTTCTCTTTCAATAATTAAAATGAATCTTTTGAAATTCAAATTACATATTAATTAAATGAGTTTTACAATTTTCCACATTGTGGTAATGATGCTTTAAGTTTTGCTTTTTTCTTTTTTATTCCAATTATCAAAAGGTTCTTCCACAATTTTGTATTAAAGTCATTATTTTTTCAATTAATTTTTTGTTCTTCCTAATCAGAAAATAAGTATGGACTTGACTGGAATAATCCTGGAACTTGCTATATGGCATGGTGTGCCAAGACTATTTGTCATTTCACATTATAGCTGGATGGTGGCTCAAGTGGGAAATTAACCAGAATCTCAATGTCAAGGCATACTTCTAAAAAAACATAACATTTTTTTAATTCTCTCAAAGATGGAAGTCATCAGATTTCACCTATTGTTACCATCAATATATTGTTGATAATATTGCTTCATCTTCAAAACAATAGGTAATATCTTGATATCTGTTTTTTGTATCAAATACCCACTCATCCTTATAATACCCAATTAAGCATTTAAATAAACTATCCTATCAATATACTGAAGCTGAAAATAACACTCTTTATGAGAATTATGTCCCAAATGTCATATGAAGTTACGAATTTCAGCCTCAAGTAAACATAGGCCTAAAAACACTATGCTATCACAAATTTTGTATATAGTCTGATAGCTAATATAGTAATATATCTAAAATTCACAAAGGATTTTGCTATAGATGTCCAAACCGAAATATATAACATGTTGTTTCTTATTACTTGACTTGATAATTGCTTCTAGCTCATTTGGTGAGCAATTTTGTTTTGACATTTCCAAAGTTGAGTCAATTTGTTTTGTTCAGGTCAAAGGTAAATTTGAAGGTGTAATTTCTTGGATTCAAAATGTCAGTCTGATTCTATGACAAAGTTATTATAAATGAGTTTAAATCTTTGACTCTTACTTTGAAACAGAAAATGATGATAAAAAAATAGTTTTATAATGATATTCAGGGCTTTACTATTGAGTAATAATTGTGGTAAGCACTGTTGGGAGCCCTAGGTGCAGATTTATCATTTGGATTATTATAATGTATGATACAATAGCTAGCATTATGGTTTTACCTCATTATCTTCCAGGAATATAGCTTTTGGTAAAAATCTGCAAAACATAGAGATTCAAGAGAAGGATGGGGATTTCCCATTTGGGCAGAGAAAGGTTCCTTTTTCTCCTGAAAATGGGTGAAAAGCTCCTAATGACCAGTTAACGTGTAGGAAGTAAAGATTTTTCACTTCCCAGGACTGACATGTGGTTTTTACAAAGCCTTTATAGTCTGTGTTGGGCTCAGATGGGGCTTACAAAATGGTACCTATTTTGGGACGGGTAGCATTAAATATTTCAAAGCTATACCATGCTCAATTCCCATCATCCAAATATGGATTTATCTCAAATCTGGTTTGGAACTTGTTTTCTTAAACAATTTGGCTCTAAATGTGTTATTGGGAAATGGATGTCACCATCAGATATTCCAAATTGTGATAGTTCCAAAAATACCCCACTTTAGGTATCTCACACTAAAACTGTATAAGTTAGATGAGGGGTGAAAATTTTATTTACCTTTATTTAGTTTTAATTTGGCCATAACCTCTGTGGTTTTGATGCTAGATCAGTTTGGATAGTACCATTGGGTAGCCACCACTGAGAGATTCAATTTGAAAACCCATTTGATAGGGTTCAGAGTTTTTCTCTGCATTTTAGCTGAGAGGTCAAATTTAAGGTTGATTCTCAACAACTGCTTTGAGCCTGAATATCTTTGTTATACTTTCTCCCATTATTATGGAGCTTTTATATTTGAAAATAGGTGGAGTTCATCTTTCCTTTGATGTCTTTTGAGCTGGTTTGGCTCAGCTCCATGTTTTGGTGGTATTTTACTCTACCTTTGGTTTATGGTATCTTGGCTGTCATTCTTGTGCTCTGGTTTTGAGTCACAGGATGACGTAACCTCTCTCTGAGAAAGGATCACCATTGAGGATACTTCTCATATCTGCTAGAGGCTCTGAATCTTCTCAGGTGAAGGTCACCATCTGGTATGGGATCTTCTGCCACGCATTTTTCTTTATCATAGGTTTGGTTCTTAAATATGACCAAATATATTCTATTGTCTTGAACAGAGTCTGATCTTCCTGGCTCTAATTATTGTTTTCACTGGGCCAGGGGAGTCTTACACTTCCACTTTGTCCTGTGAAGGGTGGCTTTGTTTCTGGGGGGGAAGGTATCTTCTCCTGTTTGGTGTTAGGGTTTTACTAAACTAACGGGGAACACTGGTTGTTTCCTAGAGAATTCTTCTGTGAGTCTGACCTCCACTGCATTTTCCCCTATCAATTGAAATATAGTAAATGATCCTAAAAATACATCTCTCATTTTCTTTGGTACTTCAAGGTTGTCAAAACTCAAAGAAGACACCAACGCTTGGCCCCCTCCTCTGAGGTCTGGTTCTTTGTGGGTCTTTTCATACCTCTTTTTATTGTATTTTTTTGCCTAAGCTATGCATATTGAAGGTGTGTCACATTGCCCCCTCACATATCATGGAAGTCTTGGGCTGTGGGGTGAATATTAAGAAGACTTTTCTTCAAGGGATTTCCAGACATTGGAGGATTCCATACTTTCTCTATCAGTCAGGGTAATTTCCCTGTGTTAGAGTGCTAACTTTCATTATAAGCCAGTTCAATAGCTGGCATAAGTGTAACCCAGTCATGGGTATACCCTTAATAGTCTTTGTATTAAATGCCATATTCACAGAATCTTCTTATTATGTCCTCCACTTTTTACATCATCCTTCCAGCTAGGCCATCTGTCTGCAAATGGCAAGCTGTATAAAATTCAATTTTAGTTCTAAGAATATCATAGATTTTAGTCAAAAATTGGGATGTAAAATTTGGTTCCCTATAACTAATGATTATTTGAGGGACTCCACCTTTAGCTATAATGTTAGTCCAGAATAGAAATTCTGTGTCCATAGATGTTTTCTCTTTGTAGCATGGTAGGCATCTGACACTTTTAGAATACTTGTCTACTATTACTAGGCAAGGATTGAATTTTCCTTTTCCTCAAGGGAAAATTCCTGTTCCTCAGTCCATGTTAATGTCTTCATATGGGCGTTTGGATTCCACTATAAGCTGTAGTAGCTCATACGTTTCCCCATGTTTCCTATTTTCCATCTGACATGTTTCAAAGGTGTTTATTTATTCACTTGACTACTTCTCCAATTGAGGATACCAAGCTGTGGTTGCTATCCTCTCTTGTACTTTCTTCACCCATGTGTCCCATGTATGGGCATGCATGGAATTATTTCAGGGTCAGGGAGATCTGGCCCCTATCTATCACTTTTAGGGCACTAGTTTGCTTTTCTCTGTGATAAAGCAGTCAATCTATAAGGAAACATGTATTCTCCTTATAGTCCCACAACCAGGCATCCTCTAGCTGTGATTCTAGCTCTGGGCTCCTGCATTTTTGTTGAGGGAGTTGTAACACTAAGCTACACTTTTTGTGTTTGGAATCAGTTTTAATAACTTAATTATGAAATTCATTGTGGAGCTCAGAGCAGCTTATTCCCAATATAGCAGTTTCTGTCTCCACTGGTTCAATTTGGTTATTATCTGAGGTACCACTTTGTGGTGCCCATTCAGAGAATCTGTCACAGCCACTATTAGGGATAAGGGTATTCAAGTTTAACCCCACTCGAAATTATCAAACCCAAAATCTAGTATGTTTATCAGTAATAAGTTTCAGAAAATATTCTTTCTGAAACATTCATACAGCTTGTTTAAAAAAATAAAGCCTATAAATACTGGTACAGGCTGTATTCACCAAATACAGTTTTGGATTCTGAATTCTGAAACTCTATGATAGCCCAACTCCACCACACCTCTTTTACAGACCCTCTACATCCTTACAGGGGCTATATTATCCAAATAAATTCAAATAAAGATTCATTTCAATAAAAATCACTCTTTGGATCAGGGCTGGTGGATTCTCACATATATCAGAGCCTCTTTCTCCCCCTGAGGACTTTTCCCCAGTTAATTAATATATTTGATTTATTATTTAATAAATATTATTATTCTTTCTTTGTAGTGTTATATTTATTTCTTTCAAGTTGGTATTTGCAATCCCTCACCTGGTCAGTGGAGTTGTGATGGCCATATCCTTATTAACCCTTCTCTTCCTTTCTGATAGGTTGAAACAGTGGAATTGGACTTGTTTGTGGCTGGCTCTTTTATTATTTACTGTTACTCTTATTTTTTCTGCTTTATTAAGTTTATTTCATTTGAAATTCTATCTTTATTACAGTATGAAGTGTACTCCATCTTATCCCTTCTGAGCCCTCCATAAGTGAGTTCCACTTTACTGAGTAAATGGCCCTCTTCACTTAGAAGAGCCCCTGTGAAACTATATTAATCAACTCACAGTTTTTTCTTCCTTTTCATTAATTACTACGCATTTCTCTCATTTATAAACTATTACTTCTTATGATTTTACGATTCTATGAATCTAATCAATTTTCATCTCATTCATTTTCTTCATATAAAAAGTTGATCTGTTTTATCATTTCTTCATAATTTCTGACTTTTTAAATTCCTCTTTAATTTTGAATAAAATCTCATTTTTCATTTTTCTTTCTGAATTCAGGTATTATCAGTTTTTAATTGATTGGACTTCAGTTGGATAATTGATTCAGCAATTCAGGAGTCTCATTGAATTTGGGTTTATTGTTGATTCATTTGAATTTTTCAATAATTATTGGTTAATTGATTTGGATATATTAATAAATTCATTTCAACTAAATATTATCATTTGATTTGATTGATTGACTTGAATTTGATCCCTGAGGGTAGCTGATTTATCATCAAGATTTGATTTGATTTGATTGATTTTAATTTGATTCCTCAAGATATTAGATGATTTACTGAATTCTGCAAGAACTAATTGATTTTGCATTGACTTTATTGACTTGATTGATTTATTGATTGAAATTGATTTGAAGTTCCTCAATATTTTGAGAATTCTTCAAAATTCTCATTGATTTGAATTGGTCAAGTCTAATTTTTTTTTCCTCTCAAACTATAATCAAATTTTGCTTACCTATTCTTCAATAATTCCTGTTTAGAATAGCCCACCCACCAAGAATGCAAGATACCAAGGAAATCAAGCTGTTCTCACTCCTAAAGCCAGGGATCCTCTTGACCCCAAACCATCAGTTCATCTACTGAGTGCAAATTTGAACAGAGCACCACTAATGGAAGGGGAAGCACTTTCCAGAAGAGGAGGTATGAAGTAAAGAAGCAAAAGATTATTCTCTGCCTTTTTGGGTGCCTATCCTGGGATTTTTCAAGGGCCTAGACGCAGGTAAGGGGAAGCTCAAGATAAAGAGGGGGAGGAGTCGCTGGAAGAGGAAGATTCTGAGGAGACTTAAGTGGAAGATGCATCAGAAGGTGCCGGTGAGGCTTCTGACGCCCCAAATCTACCTCTTTCTCATCAACATCCTGTCTCTCAAGCTGAACCAAATTTTATCCAGATGATGGAGAAAATGATGCAATTCATGGGGAAACTCACCCAAGCAGTTGCTTCCGGGGACAATTGCAGAGCCCAGAATTCCAGACTCTATCTGTGAAGGCACCTGATTCCTTTGATGGTACTCAAGCTCATAAATTGAGAGGTTTCATCCAATCCTGTCAACAAATCTTCCATAATTACCCAGAAAAACCCTTATATTAGAAAAAGAAGGTTCTTTACTCAACTTCTTTTCTCACTGGTAGAGCTGGAAAATGGATTGAACCATATCCCTCAAATATCTCCAATGAAGCCCCATTATAGCTCCTCAATAACTGGAAGTTGTTTTAAGACAAGTTATTCACTCTGTTTGTTGATCTCAATGAAGTAAGAAAAGTTGAAAATAAGCTGAATAATCTCAGGATGTGTCAGCCTGTGACTCAAAACCAGAGCACAAGCATGACAGCCAAAATACCATAAACCAATGGTATAGCCAAAATACCACCAAAACATGGAGCTGAGCCAAATTAGCCCAAAAGGTATCAAAGGAAGGAGGAAACTCACTTCTTTCTGATAATATAAGTCCCATCACCATAGGACAAGAAATAACAAAGTTATTCCTGCTCAAAGTTATTGCTGAGCATAAACCTTAATTTTCACCTCTCATCTAAAATCTAGAAGGAGAGGCTTAACCCCATCAAATGGGTATTCAAAATGACGCTCTAAGCCAGGGCTATCTCATGGTGCTAGCCAAACTGAGCTAGCACCAGTATTACTTGAGTTATGGTCAGATTCAGACCAAATAAGGGTGAACAAAACATTCACCTCCCATCTAACTTTTACAGTTTTAGTGTGAGATACTTAAATTGGGGTCTTTTTGGAAAGAGCACAATCAGGGCTATCTGATGGTGCCATCCATTTCCTCATAGCTCAACTACAACAGAAGGTATTGGCCAAACAAGCTTAATACAGCTTTTGCCCAAACCACGCCAATGTACAAAAATACTTGTACATGGGATAACTTTGTCATATTTAATGATAACCATGTCAAGTTGGGTACCATTGTGTAGAGCTCATACAGAGCTATTCAATGAACCAACCTTGAGCTTGATATCTCAAAAACTGACAGAGGTATGACCATTTTAAGGTCAAAATCCCACCTGCTGTCATATACAGCCTTACCATGGGATAATATCCCATAACCATGAATATGAGGTGTCAAATAGACGAAGAAGCATGTTTTTACTTCAATACCTCATATGTCAGTCAATACTGGGGTCCCATACAGTTTCTGTACAGCATTCTACGCGTCATACACGTCAGAATCAGGCTGTGAGGTCCCCAGATGAAAAATTTCACCCTGTATTGGTAAAAACTGCCCAGATGTGGTTTCAAAACCACATCTGAGCCCAATACAGAGTATACAGGCTGTTTGAAAACCACAAGCCTGTCATAGAGAGTGAAAAATCTTCACTTCCTCTACGTGGAAAGGTCTAGCAGCCTTTCCACCTCAATTTCAGGATAAAAGGAGGGCTTTTCACAGTCAAAAGGCTTTCCTCATCCTGCTCTTGAATAACCTACATAGTAAACTGTCAAAAACAGTTTTACTCTTGGTTAATAATGAGGTATAATTATATTTTTAATTATTGCAGTCTTTTATTATTGTAACCCAACAGATAAAGCTGCACCCAGGGCTTTCAACAGTGCTCACCACCACTATATCCACTATAGTAAAGCCCTTTTTATCTTAAATTAAATATCTTTGAAGCTTTATAAATCTTTTTTTAAACTATTTTACCGTGTCAAAAACATAGAAAAAGTTGTATTTAGCCTATATACACCTTCTTCATAGTTTCATCCTGACATTTTGGGGGCCTGGCCGTGTTTTAAACCTTTTTTGGACCTTATAAAGTAAGTCTTTTCTCTTTTTATGACTTATTAACCGGTGTTTTATCTTTTTTTAGGCCTAATTTCTCTATTTAAATATATATTTTATATATATTTATCCTTTTTTATATATATACTCATATTATTAGAGTATTATTCACGTGGTTAATACCCACTGAATTTAACTATTTTTGGCATGTTTTGTATATAAAAACACATAAGCCATCAATAAGTCCTGTATTCTTGACTGAATAAGGACACCTCTGACTGAAAAACCATCAGTTGAGGCGTGGATTAAGTTTATTGTTAACTCAATAACACTTATACAAAGCCACTTGTACAGATTACACTTGAAAACCACAAGTGTATCTGTGGGATACTGGCACACAAACAGTGTGACAGAGTACCAAAAGCTGTAATTCTGACGTGGAATTGTTGATTCAATTACACTGTCATTATACAGGGCACATTGTAGTAACATACAAGCCCAGAGGCCAATCTTAGACGTGCAAAACCAGCATTTTTTAAGAAGTCTTAACTGACATAAGCCCTCCCTTTTCTGCCTTGATTTCAGTGGAAGAAAATTACATCCCACTTGAGACCCAGTCACAGGCCAACACACCAGTGACACCCTCAGAACCAGAGGGCAGCAAGGGCAAAGGAAAGAGGCACAGTGAAGGTCTCATCACAGCCAAGAAGTGGACACCAATAGCCACTCAGAGAAGTAGAAAACCACGAAACTCTGCATCCATACAAGGTAAACCAACCTTAACCACTTGTACAGGAAAGATTACAATTATTAACCCAGTTGTAACTTCCAAAGGCAAACTGCCCAAGTCAGCAGACAATAAATTTGTACAAGGCACAGTCAAAGGTAAATACCCTAAGTACATAAAGTTGTTGACTATTTGCAAACACTGATATGTCACCTGTATACCTCAGAGACCTTGGCTTCCAAAGGAACCAGCCAGAGGATAGAGGAGGATTGTCCAGACCCAGAAGACCTGAAAGAGGACACCCTGGACACAGTGGTGGATGGCAAAACAATGAGGGAGATAATATCAACCTTGACATTCACACTCCAATTCAACAGAAACCTCAAACCAGAGGACTGGAAGGATATGGATCAAGTTCTTCAGATCCACCAACTCCTCAAAGATTTATTTCAATGGAGCATGGACAACAAGAGGTTCAACCTAGCAACTCACTGGGCAGAACTGGGATCAAATTGCCAGAAGATCTGTCTCAAAGAGATAGACTTCAAAGACCTTATGGTAATCACCAAAGGTTGGAATCCTACCAGGCAGCACAGACTCCTGGAGGCAAGGGCACAGAGGATAAGGGAGAATCAAGCCACTATCCTAGCTATAGAAGAACAGTTGACCCAGACAGGGCCTACTCAGATTCCTTCAGGTTCACAAGGAGCAGGCCAAATCAGCTCTCCAGTGGCTTCACACCATTCAGAAACCAGCAGATCAGTGGCCAAGAGTCACCATTCTTCACAATTCCAGGAAGTTTCCAGGAGAAGACAAGGAAACAAGGGCAAGAACAATGCCTCCTTCAACCAGAGGAGGAAAGAGTCAGACCCCATGATCCAGAAGCTGTTGGATTTGGTAAAGGAAGTACACAAGAACCAGAAGTAGTTGTAAACGACTCTAGAATCAGTAGTCCTAGTAATAGAAACATTACCCCCACTCAGACTGAAAATAACATTGTCACATCTGAGATTAACATCAACAGTGATACACCGTGGTTACAAGTGTCCCAATATGCTGAACAATCTGCAAAGCAATTTGCAGAAATTAAAGCTAGCCAAGAGAGGATGAGACAAACTCAAGCCTCCTTGGAACAAATAGTTAAGAATCTTCAAGAAGGATATGCTCAACTGAGCAAAGCCTCTGAAGAATCCAACAAAAGACTGAACCAAGTCTTTGAAGAACAACACCACAGCACAAGGGACAGGGAGTGTCTGGATCAAGACATTAACAAATTGTTTAATGCCTACCATAGCTTGAAGCCCCAACCACAAGGCCAAGCTATGAATAATCCATATCAATCAGATGACATCAAACCAGATGCCATGTTGTTGAATAAGACAAGATCTCCATCACAATACCAGGATGGAGATGGCATGTCTTATTCAGAGAAGGAAGCCTTGAAACAGCTTCCTGAGGCCTCAAGCTCGCCCAAATTATCTGGATCAGGAGAATATGATCATATGGAACTCATAGATTATATTGATGGGCTCTTCATTGATGTACCCAGCATACCAGATTACTGGATTCCTGCTAGAATGAATACTGCATTTAAAGGTCATGCAAGTATATGTTACACAGAAATGAAAGAAATCCATGGCAGGAGAAACTGGCCATGGTGGAAGAGTCAAATAATCCAAAAGTACAGTAATGGAACTTGGATATGGCAAACGACCATGTCATTTGAAAATGACAAATACTCTGTGGACAAAGATCCATATGAGTGGTGTCTCAGACAGTCTAAAAGACTTAAAGCCATTGATCCTCAGATGAACATCCAGATGAGGAATCACAAACTTCTGACACAACTGCCAGGAGAACTAGAGCATTCAGTGAAATGCAGATGCAACCAAAATTGCACACTAGATGACATAGCCAACACCTTACAAGACATAAGGAAAAGGACTAATATAGGGAAATTCACCCCATATAGAAGCAGTAGTTTCAAAGAGAAACAACCTTTCAGGGTGGAGTTTAAAGACAAACCCAGAGAAAGAGTGGCAGAAGTGGCAAAGAAGAAGAATTCATGTCACAATTGTGGTTCAACAGACCACTATGCCAACAACTGTCCAAAGGGAAAGAAAAAAGTCTATGCCATTGAGAAAGTCCCAGAGGAAGAATTTCCAACAGAGGATTCTGAATCAGACTCTATGGGTGATGCCATCAGAGAACCATCTGATGATGACCAAGACCCAAGAGAGGAATTTCTAGTGGAATACCAAGAGGAAACCCCATTGGAAATCCAGGATAAACAGTTGGAAGCAGGCATGCCACAGGACACTGCCAACAAGAACTTGTGCAAACACACACAAGATGCACAAACATTCCTAGTTACACCAACGAAAGGAATGGCATATATACATGCAACAGCCACAAAAATGACTGTATGTATTGACAATGCTCAGCACCCACTGATCATTGACAGTGGAGCACATTGCTCCATAGTGGCCAGAAATTATCTGGATAACCACTTCCCAAACTGGGAAAAACAGCTCTTGCCCACTAAGGCAAAGAACTTCAAAAGTGCATCAGGGAAGATGACTTCCATTGGGACAATTGTCAAAGAGATAATTATACCCCACAGGAAGGGTAATATCAGACTCAACCCAGAGTTTGTAGTGCTTGAAGATGCCCACATCCAAGGGTTTTTACTGGGAACAGATTACCAGAGGATGTATGGCATAGATATTTACAACAGTAAAAACAGGCACATTACCATTGGTACCAACAAGGAAAAGAAATTTTCACTTGATATATACCACATATCTTCACAGGATCCACTAGAAGAACTCTTGAAGGAATTCAAGGAGGGACAGTTTAGCACTACCCTCACCAGCAAACAGAAACTAAGTTTACTGAAGATGCTGAGGAAGAACAGACCAGCATTTGCCATTGGTGAAGAACCACTAGGCAAAATTAAAGGCCATGATATAGAACTATATCTGGATGTGGAAAGACCTTATCCACCCATGCTGAGGAGACCTCCTTATCCAGCAAGTCTGGAAACCAGGAAAGAAATTGAAAAACACATCAATGAACTCCTGGACATGGATGTCATCAGGAAAATTGGACATAATGAAATAGTGGAAATCACCACTCCTGTCCTGATCACCTGGCATGATGGCAAGTCTAGATTGTGTGGAGACTTCAGAGCCCTGAATAACTACACAAAAGCAGACAGGTACCCTATACCAAGGATACCTCATGCCTTGGATAAGCTGGCCAAAGCCAAATACATAACCAAGATGGATTTTATGAAAGGCTTCCACCAAAATGGAGTTAAACCAAACTCCATGAAGTTGCTCAGAATTATATGCCATATGGGCATATATGAGTACACCAGGATTCCATTTGGCATCAAGAATGCACCAGCCCACTTCCAAAGGATGATGGACACCATATTTCAAGAAGAAATAATGGAAGGCTGGATGGTAGTATATATTGATGATATCATTATATACTCAGAGACATGGGAAGACCATGTACAATACATAGACAGAGTGCTAAGTAAATGTACACCCATCAATCTGAAAATTTCACTCAAAAAGTGTAATTTTGGCCAACAAGAGCTACTAGCTCTAGGACACAAAGTCTCAGGCCTTAGTCTGGCAATTGACCAGAATAAAGTAGCAGCAGTACTGCAAAAGCCAGTACCAAATAACATCAAAGAGATGCAATCTTTCCTTGGATTTGCTAGCTACTATAGAAACCACATCAAAAACTTTGCCCACATAACTAGTAGTTTATACAAGTTATGCTCAAAGGATGTAGTTTTTGAAATTACCAAGGAAAGAAGGGATGCATATGAGAGGATCAAATATGAACTCACTAATGCACCTGTGCTCATCTTACCTGACTTTGAACTACCATTCAAGTTATATATAGATGCAGCATGCAGTCAAGGCCTAGGAGCAGCCCTTCACCAAAGACAAATTGTGGATGGTGAACCAAGACAAGGTGTAATATGTTACATCTCCAGGCAGCTGAAAGATTCAGAAGCCAGGTATGGGGCCACCCAGACAGAATGTCTATGTCTAGTCTGGGCTCTAGAAAAACTCCATTATTTTTTGGAGGGTGCAGTCTTTGAAGTCTATACAGACTGCACAGCCTTGAAGTCTTTACTAAACATGAAGACTACTAATAGACACATGCTGAGATGGCAAATAGCTATCCAGGAGTATAGAGGGAACATGAACATTATATACAAGGAAGGTAAAAGCCATACCAACGCATATGGCCTTAGCAGATGGCCACTGGAAAATGTCAAAAGCAACCCAGCTTATGACCCTGAAGTTGCTGCAAAAATTCCTATCCATTTTATGGAAATAAATAGGAAGAAGAACTTCAGATTCTCTGAATGGGCACCAGGGAGTGGTACCCTTGACAGTGGAAACACTGATTCAGATGGAACAGAAACCCCCATACTGGGAATAAGTTCCTCAGAACTGCACAATGACTTTTTCAATGCAGTACTGAAATCTTATGCTAAACACCAACAGTGTAGCATACTACTCCAACTCCTTCAACAAAGATACAGGAGCCCAGAACTGGAAACCCAGCTGGAGGAACCCTGGTTGAGGGCCTATAAGGACAATAAATTCTTCCTTATAGATGGCCTGATTTATCACAGAGAAAAGCACACCAGTGCACTCACAGTGATAGACAGAGACCACATCTCTTTAATCCTGCAGGAATGCCATGACTGCCCCTATATGGGACACATGAGTGAGGACAGGACTAAAGAGAGGGTAGCAAGCACAGCTTGGTGGCCCAAGTGGGAGCAAGAGTTGAGTGAATACATCAACACTTGTGAAAGATGCCAAAAGGCAAATAGAAAACATGGGAAGAAATATGGGTTACTTCAACACATAGAAGAACCCAAGCACCCATGGGAAACCATCAACATGGACTGGGTCACAGGACTTGTACCAGGAGGCAAAGAAAACTACAATGCCTGCTTAATCATAGTTGATAGGTTCAGCAAGAGCATGAGATGTCTACCATGCCATAAAGAGGATACAGCCATAGACACTGCTCTGTTATTTTGGAAAAACATCATATCCACCTGTGGAGTCCCTAAGATCATAATTAGTGACAGGGACCCAAAATTCACATCTGAATTTTGGACCAATTTATATGACATGCTTGGCACCAAGCTTTCTTTTTCCACAGCTTACCATCCACAAACAGATGGCCTAGCTGAGAGGATGATCCAAACAATGGAGCACATCCTCAGGAGTTTCTGTGCCTATGGCATGGAATACAAGGACCATGAGGGATACACCCATGATTGGGTCACCCTCTTACCAGCAGTCCAACTGGCTCATAATACAAGCCAGCACTCTACCACAGGAAAAACACCTGCACTGGTAGAGAAAGGGTGGAATCCCCTATTACCTGTGGATCACTTGAAGAAAAATCTTCTGACCATCCACCCCACAGCCAAAGACTTCCATGATATGTGGAAGAAAGCCTGTGATACTGCTGCCAAATGCATAGCTGAGGCCAAAGAGTATAACAAGCAAAGGTGGGACAAATCACATATGGAACCTGACTTCAAGGAAGGGGACCAGGTGTTAGTGTCTACACTGAACTTTAACAATCTCAAAGGACCCAAGAAAATGAGAGACTCATTTGTAGGGCCCTTCACTATCATTAAGTTGATAGGGAAGAATGCAGTAGAGGTCAAGCTCACTGACGAGTTTTCTAGGAAACACCCAGTCTTTCCAGTGAGCCTGGTCAAACCATACTTCCAAACAGAGGAGGATAAATTCCCCTCCAGGAAGAAAAACAGCACTCCACCAGAAATAGTGGAAGTAGAAGACTCTCCTGGACCTGTGAGTAAAATCATCACGGCCAGAAAAATCAGACTTAATGGGAAGGATCAGAGACAATATCTAGTAAGATTCAAGAACCAGACAGCTGACAAAGACAAATGGTTGGCAGAGGATGCCATACCAGATGGAAACCTTCATTTAAGGAGATTCAGAGCCTCTAGGAGGACTGAACAGTCTCATCTATGATGAGCCTTTTTTTTAGAGGGAGGGTATGTCAGCCTGTGACTCAAAACCAGAGCACAAGCATGACAGCCAAAATACCATAAACCAATGGTATAGCCAAAATACCACCAAAACATGGAACTGAGCCAAATTAGCCCAAAAGGTATCAAAGGAAGGAGGAAACTCACCTCTTTGTGAAAATATAAGTCCCATCACCATAGGACAAGAAATAACAAAGTTATTCCTGCTCAAAGTTATTGCTGAGCATAAACCTTAATTTTCACCTCTCATCTAAAATCTAGAAGGAGAGGCTTAACCCCATCAAATGGGTATTCAAAATGACGCTCTAAGCCAGGGCTATCTAATGGTGCTAGCCAAACTGAGCTAGCACCAGTATTACTTGAGTTATGGTCAAATTCAGACCAAATAAGGGTGAACAAAACATTCACCTCTCATCTAACTTTTACAGTTTTAGTGTGAGATACTTAAAGGGGGGTCTTTTTGGAAAGAGCACAATCAGGGCTATCTGATGGTGCAATCCATTTCCTCATAGCTCAACTAAAACAGAAGTTATTGGCCAAACAAGCTTAATACAGCTTTTGCCCAAACCACGCCAATGTACAAAAATACTTGTACATGGGATAGCTTTGTCATATTTAATGATAACCATGTCAAGTTGGGTACCATTGTGTAGAGCTCATACAGAGCTATTCAATGAACCAAATTTGAGCTTGATATCTCAAAAACTGACAGAGGTATGACCATTTTAAGGTCAAAATCCCACCTGCTGTCATATACAGCCTTACCATGGGATAATATCCCATAACCATGAATATGAGGTGTCAAATAGACGAAGAAGCATTTTTTTACTTCAATACCTCATATGTCAGTCAATACTGGGGTCCCATACAGTTTCTGTACAGCATTCTACGCGTCATACACGTCAGAATCAGGCTGTGAGGTCCCCAGATGAAAAATTTCACCCTGTATTGGTAAAAACTGCCCAGATGTGGTTTCAAAACCACATCTGAGCCCAATACAGAGTATACAGGCTGTTTGAAAACCACAAGCCTGTCATAGAGAGTGAAAAATCTTCACTTCCTCTACCCGGAAAGGTCTAGCAGCCTTTCCACCTCAATTTCAGGATAAAAGGAGGGCTTTTCACAGTCAAAAGGCTTTCCTCATCCTGCTCTTGAATAACCTACATAGTAAACTGTCAAAAACAGTTTTACTCTTGGTTAATAATGAGGTATAATTATATTTTTAATTATTGCAGTCTTTTATTATTGTAACCCAACAGATAAAGCTGCACCCAGGGCTTTCAACAGCGCTCACCACCACTATATCCACTACAGTAAAGCCCTTTTTATCTTAAATTAAATATCTTTTAAGCTTTATAAATCTTTTTTTAAACTATTTTACCGTGTCACAAACATAGAAAAAGTTGTATTTAGCCTATATACACCTTCTTCATAGTTTCATCCTGACAGGATGAAGGAAGGTGGTCAGGTCTCTTTGTACATTTCTGACTTCAGAAGCTTAATTTCAAGCGTTGGGAATTGGGTAGAAAGGGCATATATCCATTTTTATAGAAGAGGCTTGGAATTAAGCCTATTTGATACATTGGCTTCTCACCCTGGGAATCGTTATAGCCTTCAAGAGCTGATGAAAATTACCTTGGAGTTAGAATTTACATACCATGAGAGGCACAAAAAAAGGGTAGTCATCAAGAGAAGAAGCCACCAGTTACTGGTTCCAATCCCTTCAGGCCTCCTCAAGATCAATCTTCCAAGAATCATCATCATACAAATAGGAACAAGGGGAAGAAATTTAAAGTTTCAAAGGATAAGTCTCATGTTCATCTCCTCTACAAGGGAAAAAAATTGATTGGTTCTGGAGTGGAGAGGAGGATCAAAGAGGGCTTATGCACTTATTTTGGTGGAAAGCACGCAATTGAAAAATGCTTTGGGGGCCTCAGAGTAGGCCAGGGTAATCAAGAGTATTCCCTAGCAAGCAGGAAAAGGCATGAGTAGGAATCATGATGTGTTCATGGTTCTCACTTGTTTCCTTCAAGAGCACAATTGTGCACTATGAATACTAGTTTCAATAAATCATTAAAGTTTCTTATTTTTTCTCCTGTTTCTGATAATTTTTATAATATTCTCATTGATTATGGTGCTAAAAAATCTTTTATTCCAAACAATTTTGTTCTAAAGTACCCATTGACTATGTCAGAGCTCCCTGAACAGATTCATCATTTCACTCTGGATTCAAATCAATCCACCTTTTTTTTCATCACCAATGATTACAAGTTGGGTTTTGTCTTGAAATCCTTTTTAAGATTTCCATGGGACTTCTTTATCATCGATTCCCCTAAGGGAGAAGACTTCATATTGGGCTATGATTTCCTTTACAGTTTAAATTCAATTATTTATTGGAAAAATTGACTGATCACCTATGAATATAGTGATAAGGATTCTAGTATTATTAATACTTCTACTAGCAATGACACTGCAACTTCTGTCAACAGTGTTTCTCTTGTCAGTGAACTTAAGACAACTTCCCTTCTCTCTTCTATTCATAATTTCTCCTATCATTCCCTCTCAGTCATTTATTTCATAAAGAGATTAAGTCTTCAAACAGACAAAAGACTTTGGACAGGATTTTTCTATATGTTCACTTCATCTCCTTCAAGGGGATATGGACCTTCCTCCTTTATATTTTAATGCCTCTCTGGAGGAGCAGTGGGATGAAGAGGAAAAGACAGAAGAAATGTAAACTTTGTTGAAGGTAGTCCCTCCTTCTTATCACCAATATTTGGATGTATTTACCAATGTGAAAGCAGAGAAACCTACTCCAAACTTTGCCTCCAATCATCATATTTAACAAGAGGAGTCTCTACCTCCAGTTGGTGTTATCTATTCACTATCAAATAAGGCGTCATAAGCACTGCAGTCCTAAATTCCAGAGAATGTAGAGAAAGATTTCGTCAGGTCAAGCTCCTCTTCAACAGGAGCACCTGTTCTTTTTGTTAAGAAAGAGGATGGTGGCCTTTGTTTGTGTCTTGACTACTGCAAAAGCAATGTTGTCACTAGGAAGAACAGGTATCCTGTTCCTCCTATGAACCAGCTTCTTACCATATTTAATAGTTCCACTATCTTCCCCAAGATGAATCTGCATGGTGCTCATAATCTCCTGAAAATTAAACAGGTGGATGGGAATTTAACTGCCTTCAGAACCAAATATGGTAGTTATGAATACTTGGGTATGTCTTTTGGCTTGACAAATGCTCCTGCTTCAATTCAGAATGTTGCAAATGATATCTTTGCAGATTTATTGGAACTCTTTGTTGTAATTTACCTAGATGATATTATGGTTTTCTCAAGAACTGAGGAGGAACATGTCAAACATTTGGCCTCTTTCCTCCAAAGGCTGAGGGACAATAATCTGTTTGCTAAAGCCTTCAAGTGTGTATTCCACACCTCAAGTGTTCAATACTTGGGCTATGATGTTTCAAGTGATGGCCTCAAGATGGATTCTTAAAAGGTTCAGAAAATCCTCATTTGGCCTCAGCCCAAGAACATTAAATCTCTTCAATCATTTCTTGGATTTTCAAATTTCTATTGTTTTTTCATTTGAAATTACTCCAAAAAAATGACTTCTCTCACTTCCTTTCTTAAAAAAGATTCTCCTTTTATTTTCAATGAGGAAGCTCTTAGTAAGTTTCAACTACTCAAAAAAGGCTTCACCAATGTGCCTATCTTGCTCTACCAACCATTGTAGAGACTAATGCTTCTGCTTATACTGTGGGTTCTATACTGAGTCAGGTGAATTATTTAGGAAAGAATCCCATTTCATTTGATAGTTTCAATCTTCTTCTAGAAGAGCGCAACAATGAAATTAATTAAAAGGAACTCCTCAGAATAGTTTGGGCTCTCAAGAACTTTATAGATTTTCTTCTTTCTCTTTCTCATCCTTTTGAAGTCTTGACCGACCATTCTTCCCTTCAATATTTCATTTCTTCCAAATGACTTACTTTTCCTCAAGCCCTCTTGGCTGAATTTTGTTCTGAGTTTCATTTCCCAGGGGGATGGACTTCATCAGCAAGAATACTCAAATTTTTCATCAAGTTCTTAAGCAAGATGGAATTCAAGAGTCAATATTATTCTCCATCAATGTAGAAATGTTCGCAGATTTAGTTGACCATTTTTAAAAAGAAGTATGGCAAGAAAAAGATTACAAAGGAGTACTCAAGAAAGTAGCAAGAGGTGAATCAGTCTCAAATTATTCTGTTGAGCCTCAAGCCAAGCTATTATTATTCAAAGATGGAGTTCTCATTCCAAGAGATAAAGAAATTCAATTGGATATTTTTCAAAAGCATAATGACTCACTGTCTGCTGGCCACCCTGTCCAGGGGAAGAATTTCAGGCTCATCATGAGGGATTTTTACTGGGCTGGCATGAATCAAATCATCAAGGACCATGTGTCTTCATGTCAGAAAGCTTCAAGAAACAAGAACATTGATCACAAAAGGTTTGGATTACTCAAGCCTCTTCGAATTACATCTGGTCCTTGCAATTCCTTATTAATGGACTTTATCACTCAATTGCCACTGTCCAAAAGCTTTTATTCAATTTTAGCAGTTGTGGACAGTTTCTCAAAAATGGAACTCTTCATTAAAGCTTATTCGACAATTAATTCCCTGGACCTATTTCAAATCTTCATCAACCATGTCTTTTCCAAGCATGTAATACCAGTAAGTATTTTCAGTTATAGTGGCTCCTTATTTTTTTCATCATGCTAGACCCAATGATTTCAGCAGCTCCAGATATCAAGCAATCTTTCAACTTATTTTCATCCTGAATCAGATGGAAAGACAGAGAGGTTAAATCAGATTGTTGAAAAGCATCTTTGGATGTCAGTCAGCTACCATCAAGAAGGCTGGCATCTCAAACCAGGGCAAATCTCGTGTCAATCATTGGCGATTGACTTCACGTCGCACCGTGGTCAGTATAAAATCTTGCTTCAGTCGCGTTAGTGTCACTTTATAGTCACGTGATTTAGTGGGTCATGTCACATCAGTGTCAAGACAACGTCAATCATCACGTGTGTCACATGAGAATGTCACTCAAAGCCCAAACCCATTTCAACACTATTCCCAATGTTTGGGTAATTTCACCTCATTGGCTTCCGCATCCCCACCTAATCCACCCTGACGCTTCGCATGCTTACACGCCCGCACCATCCTCCAGATGAGACTCCAACACTGCCCCCCATCTCTGTCCTCACCACTCCTTACGCTTTCACACCCCCTCCCTTACCATCTTTATGCTCACGTGGTGCCCTCCCGACATGCCTCTGACACCGCTAGCCATCCTTACGGTTGTGTAGTGCCCTCCCGACATGCTCCCAACACTTCTTACCATCCTTACGCTTGCGGAGTGCCCTCCCAGCATGCTCCTGACACCACTTATCCTTACGCTTGTGAAGTGCCCTCCCGACACTGCTTACCAGCCTTATGCTCGCGGAGTGCCCTCCCGACATGCTTCCGACACTGCTTACCATCCTGATGCTCACGGAGTGCACTCCCGACACTGCTTACCATCTTTATGCTCGCAGAGTGCCCTCCCGACACCACTTATCCTTACGCTTGTGTAGTGCCCTCCCAAAATCCTCCTGACACTGCTTACCATCCTTACGCTCACGGAGTGCACTCCCGACATGCTCTTGTCACCACTTATCCTTACATTTGTGTAGTGCCCTCCCAACACCACTTATCCTTACACTTATGTAGTGCCCTCCAAACACTGCTGCCCATCCTTACACTCGCGGAGTGCCATCCCAACATGCTCCCAACACTGCTTACCATCCTTACGCTCGCGGAGTGCCCTCCCGACATGCTCCTGACACTGCTTACCATCTTTATGCTTGCAGAGTGCCCTCCCAACATGCTCCCAACACTGCTTACCATCCTTACGCTCACGGAGTGCCCCCCCCACATGCTCCTGACACTGCTTACCATCCTTACGCTCGCGGAGTGCACTCCCGACACCACTTATCCTTACACTTGTGTAGTGCCCTCCCGACATGCTCCCAACACCACTTATCCTTACGCTTCCATCCTACATCCATAGTGTAGGGTGGGTTGTTGGCGTACACGATGAACGCAATTGCCAAAAGAATTGTGTCTCCTGTTTCCCTGACAAAACCATGTTATTTCATATCATTCAAATGGAAAACTTTGCTTAGTCCTTACCTCATGAGCGTTGAATATATCAAAAGTTGACTTTAGTAGGCTTCTCACTAGTCAAATTTATTCAATGTCTCACAGGGAAGTCATCTCATTTGCATGATATGAAATAATTTGCAAAACATCGCCTCCTTCAATTTCCCGACAAATCGCATTTTACAAATGCGATTATTTTACTTCCACCTTTTTTCTTCAATTTTGATCTTTTCATTCAAAGATTTTCAAACAAGTTATCAATCAGCTCGTCACCATCTATTTGCTTAATAAACAACCTCCGCTATGGCCAAAACCCCAGGAAATTCAACTGAATTTAATGAGCAACCAACTTCAGCCCCAGAGAGTGGAAGTGAAATCTCTGATATGGCCAGTAGTTGTGAATTAGGCATTGAAGTAGAGAGCCAGTCACATGAAGATAATAAAGATCCACCAGTTCTTCCAGAATGTGAGTATGCATCCATCTTGAATATTTCTAATCATTCAAAACCTGATATTGTGTCATAGCCTTTATGTCAGGTCAGCCTCCAAGCTATCAGAAACCGATTTTTAAAATTTATGAGAAGGAAAAGACTGTTGAACCTTGTGCACCGACAGAAGATGATGGGCAAGATGATGTAATTTTCACAGGGGAGGTGGAAGTTATATCCAAGGAACAATTTGTCTCCAACATTGCTCAAACAATCCCAAGGCTTGAAAAAATTCAAAATGATAGTAAAATTCCTGATTATGTATGTGAAAATATTGCTGAAGCCATGAGCCTCCTCAAAATGGATTTGAACTGTAAGTCCATTACTAATTCAAAACAAAATTGATAAAAATAGCTGCTTACAATATATGGGCAGGTGTGGAGGTGGGAGAATCTCTACCTGAAGGATCTCGAGTCGTAATTGGATTTCCAGGCAAAGGATTAGGAAAAAGACCAAATATACATGCGACCAAAAAAACAAACAAAAAACGCCATACCTTTGAAGCAGAAAAGGATTCTCGGGATCAAAGTCATGAAGTGATCAATGTTGAAGGGGACCATTTTGATAATGAACCTCTGCATACTGAACCCCCCCATACTCAATGAAACAATCCATGATGAAGCTCCACATACTGAAAGCCCCCCAATACCCCATGAAACAATACATGATGAAACCCCTCCCGCCTCTCCTCGGAATATTCACGCCTTTCAAGAAAGGGAGACAATTAAACATGCTGCAATGGGACGAGATATGACTGATAGAATTCCTGACCCTGAGCCTGAAGTGTCATTGTCTGCTAATTTTCAAGGAATATTTTTATCCTGCAAGGAAGAGTTTGCAGGCATTTTGAATTATCATTCCAATATTACTCAACAATCATGGAAAAGGGGGCTTGATAATATCAATAGTATTTACAAAAATTGATGGGAAAATTTACCAACAAAGGATGCTCATACATTCCTGCCCGTTGGTATTAAGGTGATCAGTAACTGAGAGCTTAAAATGTTGGCTTGGCTGGAGGACCTTGAGATGGCAGGTGAGTTTATTGTGAGCCTGTGAGGTATGTTTAACATACCCATAAGGCCACAAATGATTTTATAAACAATTAAATTTGTCTTAAACAGACTTTTTAGTTGAATTTAAAATAAAAAATAATAAAAAATAAGTATAACTTTTTTTTGGATAAACAAAGTTATAATTATTATGTCATTTTTGGATTCTACACCAAAAATAACCTAGGGTACACCCATAGGGTGTTATACCCAAAAACACTTATTTCTTGTGTTATTAGAAGATTTAAGAATCTCACAGTACTAATGTAACTTTTTTAACATTTTTTTAAAATTGTTAAATTTAAGCTTAATTAAGCTTAAATTTAAAGTTACATAAGGTTTATGCAACTTTACCAAAATTTTAGTTAAAATTGAGGTGTGGTGTATATTTACTGAATTGGCTAAGGATTTGCCATACAGAATGTAAATCCTGCGTGAGCTCAATTTAAAAGGGTTTAAGGCCATAGTATGGCTTTAAATAAATAAATGGGCAAAATCCACACAAAAAGGTGGGACAAAGGAAAAAGACCAAATAGAGCTGGGGTACCCAGCTTTTTGGATCTGCAATCATTCAATTAAGGTTGTCCACCTGTATTGGAGGATTTTCAACCTTATTTAAACTTTAAGATTAGACTTTGATCCAACCTTAAGGTTTAAACTGGTTTTATCCCAATTTGGACAGGAATTTCAAGCTGCCAAAGGGTAAATCCCAATATGCAGGCTTGAAATTAAGGTTTTAAGAACTGTCAAAGCTTAATTGAGTTTAAAAAGCTTAAATAAGCTTAAAACTTTAAGGTTCCAAGCATTGAAACCTTATCAAAAGCTAAGGTTTGGTGTGTACTGCTATTTTACATGGAAAAATAGCAATAACTTCAAAAATTCATTAAAAATCCAACTCTTAATTGATTTGCTTGAAAATTTCACACAGATTAGAATTTAATATTATCAATATATAAATTAAATTTTAAGTATCTTTTATTAGTAAGTTTCCTGGGTAATTAGCCTGGAAAATTACTTTTTTAATTAAGTTCAAAGAAAATTATGATTTCTTTAAAAATTAATTAAAAATTGAGTTTAAGAGATTTCTGTTTGAAACTCTAATTTTATGTTGTTCATGTGATGAACTTTAATATAAATAAACTTATTTTATATTAAAACTTAAAATAATTAAACTAAATGAGGATTAAAGTTACTTGGAGTTAAGAATAACACTGGTAACTTTAAATTGGAAGTAAAAATAAGTTGCCTTAAGTTAAGAACTTAATTTTTAAGCATGGTTTTTCAGTTTTGATCTGAGCACGCCCTCTACATCCATTATGAATCATGAGAGCTTCTCTGTAGACATAAAAAGAGTCTTTTCATCACTGTTTTTGTCCATCAATCAATTATTAATCCAATCATATTAGACATTTAAACAGGTAAAGGTTTATTAAGTATAGAATCTTATTATTAAAAGTAATTCTTAAGTTATTTTTATTCTTTATTTATTAAATTAAAGAATCGAAGTCATAGAATTCAGATTATTGTTGTAATCATCTATAATAACGTTTATTATATAAAATTATCATCTTAAATATCTTTTAAAATCCACAAATTCCTCTCAAAAACTCTTTAATCATAATTTTTAGTATAAAAAGTTGTTTTATCTTTAAATTTATTGATTTTTGGCGTGTTTTTAACTTATAATTATTATTTAATATAATAACTGTTGTTTTATAACTTTTTGTATTGAATAAATATTATAAGTAAGTTTTCTTTAAAGTTCTATATCTTTTTTTATCTATTATTAGTTTTTTTATATAGAATTTTATTCTATAAAGAATTATTTCTGCACAGTGTGTGTTTAATTCTTTTTATAAATAATATTTATATTATTTATAAGTGGTTAATATTCTTATTTTCCACGTGTAATTGTCTCATTAAGAGCTTTACACTTCTTATTGTTATAACTTTCAGTGACTATAACAATAATAGAATAATTATAATTTATTATAATTATTATATTTTTTTTATTATTATATTTTTATAATAATAATTAAATTTATTTTTTTTATATAATTATTAAAAATAATTATATAAAAAAAAATTTATTTTTTTTATATATAATTATTTTTAATAATTATATTTAAATTTGTGGTTATAATATTTTATTATATTATATTTTTCTACTGAGGACAGTCATAGTACTCTTGATATTGTTACTATTATCAAGAGTTTCATAGACAAACCTTACATTTGGGGGCCTGGCCATGATTTTAAACCAATTTTTGGGACATAAATCATATTCTAGACCTTATTTTACTATTTTTTGACGTAAAATTGCCATATTTGTCTTAATATTGGCTTTTTTGGGAATTATCCCTTATAAATAATCTTTATAATATTAATAAAGTTATTTTTTCTTAAGAATATTGTTTGAAACAATATACTATTGAGTGACTTGGAATAAATTTCTTTTGTCTAACCAGTGGCTTTTCCACATCACAGACTTGAAATTTATTCTTTGAGTTATTCTAGTATAAAGTGAATAATAAATATAATTTTGATTAATAACTTGTTAATTGCATAATTATTATTTCTTTAAAGAAAATAAAAAATCAAATAAAAAATCTTTTAAAAATAAAAAAAATCTTTACTAAAAATATTTTTTTTTCTTTTATCTTAGACATTTTTCTTTATTTTTGATGTAATTTGCCATAAATTACATAAAAACAACTTTATTCAATAAGTTGAGTTTATAAGTTATTTTTATTGTTTGATAAAATAACTTATATTTTTAATTTCTCTAGTGTCTTCCATCAAAGAAAATTCTTCAGACTCTGAAGCCTCAGAGTCCAGTATTGAAATTCAAACCAGCCCAGCACCAAGGGGTTTAATAACCAAAGAGCCCTTTAAAGGTCCTGCAGGTGAATTGAATCCATTTTTACTCTATTTTTTATTAAAATTGACGTGAAATGACTCCTACTAGAAGTGGAAGCAATTACTCCATCCAATCAAATGGATCTGGACCAGGACATTCCAGCCACAAATCCAAAAGGCAAGAATGTCCTCCCAGAGGAGAGGCACAAATGGAGGATGCCAGAACTTCCACCAGTTCCCAAAGGTTAGCCAGCACCTTTGAACCTCTTCTTGAAAGTCCAGAAGCTGACATAACTGCTATTGCTGTTAGACCTGAACCATTTCCAACAGGCAACTGTGGAAATTTATCAATCCCAATGGAAAAACTGGTTCCTGGCGTCAAAACAACAAGAGTGGGAACTCCTTCCAAGTCTTTGGATAGGCACCATGAACTCTTATCTTCAAGTGAAGAAGTTCATGGGCCCAGAAAAGACAGAAGATCTTCTATTGGGTTGGACACCAATGTCTGTCAAAGGGCAAGTCCAACAGATAAAAGCTTGGTTGAAAAACCAAAGCATGTTATCAGAAGACCAGAAGAAGAAGTTGGCCCAAGGCAAGGACAACAGCCAAGTGGAAGCTCCTCAAGCATCCACCAGCAAAAATCCGCCTCAACAAGTGCCAAACAAGCCCAAGCAAGCCCCAAAGACCAACCAGAAGGGCAAGCAAAAGGCAAAGGGAAGAGCAAAGCCCAAGTGGAACAAGCCTTACCCTCAGAATTACAGGATTCCAAAGAAGGAAAAGACAGCCATGGACAATGTGTTCAATATGGCAAGAACTTTGATGGAATTCAAAAACAAGGAGGAGGAAAGATTGAACCAATCCTTTCCAAAGAAATAGACCTTGTAAAGCTTGTAACTCACTTTTAATCTTGTAATAAAGAAATTATGACAAAATTTAAAGCATTTGATTATGTCCAACAGAAGTTGGGTAATGAGATTTTACAAGTAAAAGACCAACAAAAGACCATTATTGGCCTTGAAAATGTTAATAAGGCAAATATTTTGTCTTTGACGCAAATTTGTGAAAGACTTGAGCATAAAGTTACCTTACTCAATCAACCAGATGAGAATTCAATTTCTTTTATAACTGGACAGTTAAGAGAATTGAAAATACAAGTTCAAAACTTGGAAAATTCAACTGGTCACAATGCAGCTCTTTTTCAAGAACAATTGGAGAAAAGTGATAAAGCAAGACTTGAATTGAAAGAAGATATTCAATCAAGTATTAATAATATATCACTAAAAAATGAGTTGCCAAGGCAATCCACACCATTTCTTGACAGGAATGTTCTTAACTTGAATGATGATTTACATCATACAATTTCAAGTAATGATGTGGAAAATGCTTGCAATTTCAAGGACATTCCAAGATTAGAGGAATGGCCAAACTTCAGTGGTGAAGGAGAATATAATCATATGGAATTTATGAAAACAATTGATATGTTCAAAGAAGACTTTAACATACCAGATGAATACATAAGTGCCAGATTACACTCATTATTTACCAAATCAGCTAAGAAATGGTATTATAAAATGAGACAAGACCATGGTAAACATTCCTGGCCTTGGTGGAAAGAACAAATTATTTCCAAATGGGCAAATGATTCCTGGAGATTTAGAATGGAAAATTCTTTTGAAGAAGCCATTTTTAATATTGAGAGGGACAGGCCCATGACCTGGTTTCTTAAGCAGAAGGACAGATTAACTGCCCTTCATCCTGATATGTCTGAACCAATGGTACATAAAAGGATATTAAGAAAGTGTGGTGGTGACCTTGAGCATGCTATAAGAAGCAGATGTATTGAGCCTTGCTCTACAGAAGATTATATCAATGCTATGGAGGATATCACTACTAGAACAAAAATTGGAAGAAATTGGTATAAACCCCCAATAGATAACAAGACTAGTGGGAAACCAATTTCAAAACCAAATAAACCACATGACAGACCTCCTTTGAAATGTCATAAATGTGGAAGTACATCTCATTTAGCAAAAACTTGTCCAAAAAAGACAAGAGTCAATGAGATAAATGTTGAAAAAGTGGAAGACACAAAAGAAACTGATGTAACTTTACATGAGAGTGATTCTGAACCTTCAGAAGAAGAAGAAACATCAGAAGAACTTAGTATAGAAAATATTAATGTTTCTTTTGAGGTCACTGAGGTACATACTCACTTACCACAGTACAGTGATGAATGTATGGATCTCATACATGTGCAAGATGCCAAAATGCAAAAAACCAAACCTGCCAGAGGTAAAGGTTATACAGCTGGGTCATCTTGTATCACTAATATTGTGATAAATAACACAGAAGCCAAGATACATCTTGATTCAGGTTCTTTTTGCACTTGTGTTTCAAAAGATTATCTTGACAAGATTTATACCAATTGGCAAGACAAGTTGATGCCAATTGAAGGTGTAAAATTCAGCAGTGCTAGTCAGAATATGCATCCTTTGGGTATATTTGAAGCTGCAATAATATTTCCTCATCCTGCAGGAAGTATGAGATTGAAAGCTGAATTTGTTGTTATGAATAATTGTACTTCACAACACTTTATACTTGGAAATGATTATCTCAATATCTATGGTATTGATATTAATAATCATAAGGACAGATATTTCACTATAGGGGAAAATAAAAGGCAAAAATTTGCTTTTTCTCCAGAAAGAAAAGAAATTACTGTCATTCAACAAGTAAAAAATGTTAATAAAGAAAGATTTGTGTCAGATCAGTTAAGTGAAGCACGAATTAGTCCTGAGTTAACACCAGAAATGAAGGAAGAACTTATTGAAATTTTATTTCAATTTAGAGAAGCCTTTGCTTCTGATAATGAACCACTTGGGGCTATAAAAGGCCATGAAGTGGATATCATGCTTAATGTGGAGAGACCTTATCCCCCACTATTAAGAAGACCAGCTTACCCAGCTAGCCCTAGGGCTAGAGAAGCATTAGAAAGTCATATTAATGAACTAATGAAACTGGGAGTTCTTAGAAAAGTTGGACACAATGAGGAAGTGGAAGTCACAACTCCAGTAATCATTACTTGGCATAATGATAAGTCAAGGATGGTTGGGGATTTTAGAGCATTGAATACCTATACTATTCCAGACAGGTATCCAATCCCTAGAATCCATGAGACTTTGACTCAATCATCCAAAGCAAAGTTTATTACTTCCATGGATGCTCTTAAAGGCTTCCATCAGAATGTTTTAACACCTCATGCTTGGAAATTATTGAGAATAATTGCTCATTGTGGTATTTATGAATATTTGAGGATGCCTTTTGGTATTAAAAATGCACCCTCTCATTATCAAAGAATGATGAATACCATATTCCCACATGAATTATCAGAGGGATGGTTAATCATTTATATTGATGACATTATCATTTGTTCAGAAACCTGGCAATCACATTTAGAGAGACTTTCATTAGTACTTAAGAAAATTCTACAAGTGAACATGAAAATCTCTCTTAAAAAATGTAATTTTGGGTTTCATGAGTTAAAAGCTCTGGGACACGTAGTATCAGGACTGAGCCTTGGTGTTGACAAAAACAAAGTGGCTGCAGTTTTACTGAAACAAATGCCCCAGAACAAAAAAGAAATGATGTCTTTCTTAGGATTTTCCAGTTATTACAGGCAACACCTTAAAGATTTTGCAATCCATGCCAGATCATTATACAGAATTTGTGATCAACAAACTGTTTTTGAAATGACACAGGAGAGAATTCAAGCATATGATAAAATCAAGTATGCCTTGACCAATGCACCATTATTATTGATGCCAGACTGGAAAATTCCTTTCAAGCTGTATATTGATGCATGTGGTGATGATTTAGGAGCTGCTCTTCATCAAGTTCAAATTGTCAATGACAAGCCTTATGAAGGTCCAATTTGTTTTATTTCAAGACAAATTAAACCTACTGAGGCAAGATATGGAGCTAGCCAAATGGAGTGCCTTTGCCTTGTTTGGGCTCTGGAAAAACTTCATTACTATCTTGATGGTAGTGTGTTTGAAGTAATTACTGATTGTAATGCAGTAAAATCACTTCTTAACATGAAGACTCCAAACAGACACATGTTAAGATGGCAGATTGCTATACAGGAGTATAGAGGCAATATGACCATAGTACATAAAGCTGGAAATATTCATAAGAATGCTGATGGCTTAAGTAGATGGGCATTACCCAATACACCTGATAACCCTGCCTATGTTCCTACAAGTGCAGAACCTCAAATTCCAATTGAAGGAATTAATATCACAGATGTTGGAACAGAATTCTTTGAAGAAGTTAGAGAAAGCTACAAGCAAGATAAGAATTTTCATATTCTTACTTCTCTACTTGACAAAGATTGTAAAGATGTAGCCTTGGCTAATTCTCTGGATGATATTTGGAAAAAATCTTATTATAATGGAAGATTTCATTTGTTTTATGGTATACTATATCATAGATCTAAACACACATGTGTCATTGTCCTATGTAGTAGAATGTTGATTAACAAAATACTACTAGAATGCCATGATAACATTTATTCTGGACATCTGTCTGAAGACAGAACAATGGAAAGAATTAAGACATGTGCCTGGTGGCCATCTTGGAGAAAAGATGTCATTGAGTACTGTCATAGTTGTGATAGATGCCAGAAAGCCAATAAAGCTACTGGTAAAAGATTTGGTTTAATGATCCATATTCAAGAACCAAGTACCCCATGGGAAGTGGTTCACATGGATTGGGTAACTGCTTTACCACCTGGAGGTGATAAGAGTTACAATGCATGTCTTGTTGATGTGGACAGATATAGCAAAACACCAATCTTTTTACCATGTCATAAAGATGACACAGCTATGGATACAGCTCTTTTGATTTGGAACAGAGTCATATCCCATACTGGTCTCTTTAAGAATATCATTAGTGATAGAGACCCAAAATTCACATCAGCCTTATGGACTAATCTACATAAGCTTTTGGGTACAAAATTATCATTTTCAACAGCCTACCATCCACAAACAGATGGACTGGCAGAAAGAATGATTCAAACCCTTGAGGACATGATCAGAAGATTTTGTGCTTATGGCCTGGAGTTTAAAGATTCTGATGGCTTTACCCATGATTGGTGTACTCTTATACCAGCATTGGAATTAGCCTACAAGACCTCCATCCATGCTTTAACAGGCAAGACTCCTGCAATGTTGGAAAAAGGATGGAACCCCAAACTTCCAGTTGATACTTTGAAAAAAGATTTGGTTGACATTCATCCAACTTCTTCAAGCTTTAAGCTACTGCTTGATAAAGTGAGACATCATGCAAATCAAAGCATGAATGATGCCTTTGAATATGCTAAGCAGAAATGGGAAAAGAGTCATAAGATACCATAATTCAAAGTAGGGGACTTAATACTAGTTTCAACCTTGAACTTTAATAATATTAAAAGTCCAAAGAAATTGAAAGATTCCTTTGCAGGACCATTTATTATTAAAGCCCTTCATGGGACAAATGCAGTACAAGTAGAACTGTCAGGAGAATTAGGAAACAAACACCCAACTTTTCCTGTCAGTCTTATAAAGCATTACACATAAAGTGATAAGGAATTATTTCCTTTAAGAAATGAAACACCCTTAGAAGTACCCCCACTTGAACCAAGTGAGGAAAAGAAAGTACTGAAAGTCTTAAAAGAAAGAAGACTTAGGGGTAAAAATGAAAGAGAATACTTAGTCAGGTACAGAAATCCACAACATGAAGATGAGTGGGTTGAAGAAAGTAAAATACCTGATTCCCAAAAGTTTCTCAGAAGATTCAGACATGAGAGAAGACCAATTCCTCAATAAAAAATCTGAATTGTGTGCTTTACATACTTGAACAGTATAAGTAGAGAGGTTGGACATTGGATTATACCCCCCCAAATAACTTGGGGGTATACTACAAAAGAAAAATTGTGGTACAATGTTTTTTTTGGTGTTAGGGAATGTGAGCCTGTGAGGTATGTTTAACATACCCATAAGGCCACAAATGATTTTATAAACAATTAAATTTGTCTTAAACAGACTTTTTAGTTGAATTTAAAATAAAAAATAATAAAAAATAAGTATAACTTTTTTTTGGATAAACAAAGTTATAATTATTATGTCATTTTTGGATTCTACACCAAAAATAACCTAGGGTACACCCATAGGGTGTTATACCCAAAAAGACTTATTTCTTGTGTTATCAGAAGATTTAAGAATCTCACAGTACTAATGTAACTTTTTTAACATTTTTTTAAAATTGTTAAATTTAAGCTTAATTAAGCTTAAATTTAAAATTACATAAGGTTTATGCAACTTTACCAAAATTTTAGTTAAAATTGAGGTGTGGTGTATATTTACTGAATTGGCTAAGGATTTGCCATACAGAATGTAAATCCTGCGTGAGCTCAATTTAAAAGGGTTTAAGGCCATAGTATGGCTTTAAATAAATAAAAGGGCAAAATCCACGCAAAAAGGTGGGACAAAGGAAAAAGACCAAATAGAGCTGGGGTACCCAACTTTTTGGATCTGCAATGATTCAATTAAGGTTGTCCACCTGTATTGGAGGATTTTCAACCTTATTTAAACTTTAAGATTAGACTTTGATCCAACCTTAAGGTTTAAACTGGTTTTATCCCAATTTGGACAGGAATTTCAAGCTGCCAAAGGGTAAATCCCAATATGCAGGCTTGAAATTAAGGTTTTAAGAACTGTCAAAGCTTAATTGAGTTTAAAAAGCTTAAATAAGCTTAAAACTTTAAGGTTCCAAGCATTGAAACCTTATCAAAAGCTAAGGTTTGGTGTGTACTGCTATTTTACATGGAAAAATAGCAATAACTTCAAAAATTCATTAAAAATCCAAATCTTAATGGATTTGCTTGAAGATTTCACACATATTAGAATTTAATATTATCAATATATAAATTAAATTTTAAGTATCTTTTATCAGTAAGTTTCCTGGGTAATTAGCCTGGAAAATTACTTTTTTAATTAAGTTCAAAGAAAATTATGATTTCTTTAAAAATTAATTAAAAATTGAGTTTAAGAGATTTCTGCTTGAAACTCTAATTTTATGTTGTTCATGTGATGAAATTTAATATAAATAAACTTATTTTATATTAAAACTTAAAATAATTAAACTAAATGAGGATTAAAGTTACTTGGAGTTAAGAATAATACTGGTAACTTTAAATTGGAAGTAAAAATAAGTTGCCTTAAGTTAAGAACTTAATTTTTAAGCATGGTTTTTCAGTTTTGATCTGAGCACGCCCTCTACATCCATTATGAATCATGAGAGCTGCTCTGTAGACATAAAAAGAGTCTTTTCATCACTGTTTTTGTCCATCAATCAATTATTAACCCAATCATATTGACATTTAAACAGGTAAAGTTTTATTAAATATAAAATCTTATTATTAAGATTAATTCTTAAGTTATTTTTATTCTTTATTTATTAAATTAAAGAATTGAAGTCATAGAATTCAGATTATTGTTGTAATCATCTATAATAACTTTTATTATATAAAATTATCATCTTAAATATCTTTTAAAATCCACAAATTCCTCTCAAAAACTCTTTAATCATAATTTTTAGTATAAAAAGTTGTTTTATCTTTAAATTTATTGATTTTTGGCGTGTTTTTAACTTATAATTATTATTTAATATAATAACTGTTGTTTTATAACTTTTTGTATTAAATAAATATTATAAGTAATTTTTCTTTAAAGTTCTATATCTTTTTTTATCTATTATTAGTTTTTTTATATAGAATTTTATTCTATAAATAATTATTTCTGCACAGTGTGTGTTTAATTCTTTTTATAAATAATATTTATATTATTTATAAGTGGTTAATATTCTTATTTTCCACGTGTAATTGTCTCATTAAGAGCTTTACACTTCTTATTGTTATAACCGTCAGTGACTATAACAATAATAGAATAATTATAATTTATTATAATTATTTAAAAGACCTTTAAAAAGATTCTAATTGGGTTTATCCAATAATAAATTATATTTATAATCATAAAATTATATAATAATTTTATATTTTATTGATTTTAAAAGCTATTGAGGCATTTGGAAAGCAATTGTACTGTCTTACACGTGGTTTTTCACATCCTTAGACTTGCAAGAACTTTCTTTGAGTGACTCTAGTGATTAAAAAAGATATTTTATAAATTAAAAATAATTTTATTATAATTTAATTTTATAAGAATCATATTCATTTTTTATTTTATTCTTTAAAAATAAAAATATAAAAATAATAAAAAATATTAAAAAACAATAAAAAAAGTTATTTTTATTTCATTTTTATTCATTTCTTTATTTATTTCAATTTTTTAAAAGATATAAAGCAATTTCTACGTGGAAAATTGCCATATCTTGCCAAAAATAACACTTCTTATAAAAAGACTTATATTTATTTGTCTTTTTTAGTGTTTGAAGATAACCCAACAGAAGACAACCAAGCTACTGTTGAGAGGTTGGTGGAAGAAACTTGTCAAAGTTCTCCAACACCAGTTATCACCAAAAGAAAGAAAGCTAAGAAATTAGACTTTCCAGGACCCACCATTCAAGACTCTGAAGGTGAGCACCTCTTTTATAATTGCCATAAAAGAATTTTATTCTAAAATACTTTTATTTTTTCTTATTCTTTAATTATGACTACCAGAAGAGGTTCCCAATACTCCATCCAATCAGATGGAACTGGACTCAGAGGTAGAATTGATCCCTCAAAAGGGAAAAGAAAGGGCAATATCCCCAGTGGAACAGAATCCACACAAGGAAGTGCCTTATCCCAAAGGCAAGTCCCAGAAATGCCCATGATATCTGAGCCTGAATTGGAAGTAAGTATGAGTAACTCAAACAGGTACAAATCACATTCAGAGGGCTCAAATAGACATCTACATGAGCCAGTACAAGCAGTATTGCACAGTGTACAAGGACAAAAATTGGGAAATGTTGCCTCAAATACACCAAGGAGTGATGAACTCCTGGCACATCCTGAAAAAGTTCCTCAAAGAGGAGGAGATAGTGAAATACTCCAATGGATGGAATCCACTGTCATCCAAACCTCAAATCAAAAAAATCAAGGACTACCATGCCAAAAAGAGGGAGGCAACCAAGGAAGAAGCCCCAGTAGCTTCTACCAGCAAGCCCCAAGCCAACCCACTTCCCCAAGAAGGGAAGAAGAACAAGAAAAAGCATTGGAGGAAACCATATTCCCCAAGCTACAGAATTCCAAGAATCCAAAAGGATGCCATGGACAATGTTTTCAACATGGCCAGAACCTTGATGGAATTCAAGGACAAGGAAGAGCAAAGAATGAGACAACCTCATTTCCCAAAGAAATAACCTTGTCCAAAGATGTTGTAAATACTTTAACAGAAATTAAAAATAGTATATTACCTCTAAAAGAAATTAAAGATAGTTTATTATCACTACAAGAAATAAATAACAATTTATCTTCTTTACCAAAAATGGTTGTGCAAAACAAGAAAGAAATTGACAACATTAAGTTTATTGTTGAAAATAATAAACCAAAGAATTTAATTGACAATACTCAAAAAAGAATACAAGGACAACAAGAATTGTATAAATACATAAAAGATATCAAAGACAAAACTTTGACAATCAATTATGATGTGAGTATTGACAATCTTACAGAAAAATTAAATAAATTAAGTATTTCTGTAGAAAAATTTGAAGAAAAGACTTCATCACACCAAAAATTACTTTTGGACCATGTGGAAAAAAGTGATGAAGCAAGAATGCATCTGAAAGATGATATTCAAAGTGAAATAAGGCTTATTACTGAAAAAATGGATAAAATTAATGAGGCTAATTTAAATATGCCAAAGTTATCAACACCATTTTCTCACATAAGAAGCCCTGTTAAAACAAAAGAAGAATTAACAAATCCTTTCATAACAGACTTAAGTCACCAAGACAATAACCAAGTCTTAATGAAGGAAGCACCTCAATTGAAAGAATGGCCAACATTCACAGGAGAAGGTGAATATGACCACATGTCATTTATCAGAACAATTGACATGTTACAAGAAGACTATGCCATACCAGATGAATTAATCACTGCAAGATTACATTCATCTTTAACCAAGTAAAAGAAAGCTATAAGACAGACAAAAATTGCCATATCTTAAGCCAACTTCTAATGAAATACTGCAAAGATCCATCACTTTCATCAAAACTAGATGAAACATGGAAAAAGGCATATGATGAAGGAAGATTCCACCTCCTTGATGGAATCCTTTACCATAGGACAAAACACACATGTGTTATGGCCTTAACAGACAGAACACTAATAAACACTATTTTACATGAGTGTCATGATAGTGTTGCATCTGGACATCTCTCAGAAGATAGAACACTAGAGAGGGTGAAAACCTGCTCTTGGTGGCCAAATTGGAAGAAAGATGTTGCAGAGTACTGCCAAACCTGTGACAGATGTCAAAAAGCCAACAGAGCCACAGGAAAGAAATTTGGAATGATGATCCAAATCCAAGAACCAAAATCCCCATGGGAAATAGTTCATATGGATTGGGTATCAGCCTTACCTCCAGGAGGAGACAGGAGTTATAATGCATGCCTAGTATTAGTTGACAGGTACAGTAAAACTCCCATGTTCTTACCATGTCATAAAGATGACACAGCTATGGATACAGCCATAATGATATGGAATAGAGTCATTAGCCACACAGGCTTATTCCAAAATATTATAAGTGACAGAGACCCAAAGTTCACTTCAGCATTATGGACAAATCTCCATAACTTGTTTGGGACAAAGTTATCATTCTCAACAGCTTATCATCCTCAAACTGATGGTTTAGCAGAAAGAATGATACAGACCCTAGAGGATATGATCAGAAGATTCTGTGCTTATGGGCTAGAATTCAAAGATTCTGATGGTTTTACCCATGATTGGTGTACACTAATACCAGCACTTGAACTGGCATACAAGACATCAATCCACTCTTCTACTGGCAAAACACCAGCAATGCTAGAGAAAGGTTGGAATCCAAGACTTCCTTATGATACCCTCAAAAAGGACTTAGTGGATATACATCCAACAGCAAGCAGTTTCAAAATAATGCTTGACAAAGCAAGACACCATGCAAACAGATGCATGCAAGACTCTTTTAAATATGCAAAAGAAAGATGGGATAAAAGTCATAAGCCACCTGATTTCAAAATAGGAGACTTGGTTTTAGTATCAACCCTTAATTTCAATAACATAAAAGGCCCAAAGAAATTGAAAGATTCCTTTGCAGGACCATTTATGATACAAGCACTCCATGGACCCAATGCTGTGCAATTAGAACTCACAGGTGAACTAATGAACAAACACCCAACTTTCCCTGTAAGTCTGATAAAACCTTACAGCTCAAGTGACAAGGAATTATTTCCACTAAGAAATAAACCCCCACTTGAGATCCCCCCCTTGGAAGAAGGAGAGGAAAAGAAAATAGTAAAAGTCCTTAAAGAAAGAAGGACAAGAAACAAAAAAGAAAGGGAATACCTTGTAAGGTATAGAAATTCAACTCAAGAAGATGAATGGCTACTTGAGAAAGATATAACAAATGCTGATAAACTACTAAGAAGGTTCAGACATGAAAGAAAACCTGAAAAATAAAAAGTTAAGCATTATTGAGCTTCAAGACTAATAAAGTCTATTGAAGAGGTAGGACAGTGGATGATACACTAATCATACATATCAGATTGTGGTACAATCTTTTTTGGTGGTAGGGAATGTGAGCCTTTGAGATATGACCACATACCCAATAAGGTCACAAAAAAGATTAAGAATAATTATACCTTTAATATAATTATATTAAAATTACTTAAGAATAATTATACCTTTAATATAATTATATTAAAATTACTTAGAATAATTATACATTAAAAATAATTACTTAAATATACAAAAAATACCATAAATTGGTACAAAAATTGGTTTAACTTAAAAACCAATGAATCAACATGTAAAATAAATTACACCATTGGATTCCTCATGGAAAAATACACATATACCATTTTTATGGCATATCTGTAAAGTCAATATTTGATGAATTATAAGGTATAATACCTTATAAAAACCAGAAAACCTTATTTATCTCAGAAACTAATGAAACAACATGTGAAATAAATTCTACCAGTGGATTCCCCACAAAATTCCACACGTAAAACAATTAATAAGCTAATTTCCAAAATCAATACTTAAGGAATTATCCTGAATATATGCACTTTTTTGGTCAACGCATATATTCAAGGATCATAGCTAATATCTTCTAAACTATACATGATAGAATGATGAACCAAAAATAAAGTCACCACGTAATTACTGTAAGAACACAGATATGAACTTTATTTTACAAATTATAAACAAGGTTAAAACCTATGATGAAATATTGATAAAAATCAACAGAGCTGTTGACCACTTTGTTGTGAAAGTGGTCCAAACTTAAAAAAAAGTATACAGTTGGATTCTACTAGTTCATTCGTGAATAATGATGTAATTGTTATTATTAAATTCAGGGTATAACCCCCTGAAATCAAGGTTTGAAGTTTAAAATATTGAATTTCGACAGAAAAGATGAGTTACAAGAAAAATCATCAAAATTAGAGATTTGATGATGTAATGAAAAGCTCTTGGCAGCATAATAAGGTTATGTCAGGCTATCAGAATTCACTCTCTGAATTGCTGTAGCGTGTAAATCTTAAAAGTTATTAAAGATCAAAGTTTGAGCTTAAATTGAGCAGTTATGATCACCTACTGTAACCTTAAATTAAGTTTAACAGTCATAAGAGTAATAAAATTGGTGAATACTATTAGTTTATGATTAAAACTAATAAAATCCACGAAATTTGGGGTTCTGCCAAGCCTCTGATGTCATTACACTTAGAGTTATAGTGATAACTCTAAATAATGGTGTAATAATGATGTAATATGGTTTGATCATGATGTAATCACCCTCAAACCTTAAAATATTGATCAATTCCAGTGGATATGATCAGTACACGTCTACTAGAAGCCTGTTGGACTCTAGGAGGGAGGTATTTACTATAAATAGAGCTCTTTTTACTCTGTTTTCCCCTCAGACGCATCAAAAACATTAAATCAATTAAATAAAAAAGGTAATTTCTTTATTATTTGTATATAAAACTCTTATATTATTAAAGACCAAAGATCATCTTAATATTAATCACTGCTTTTAAGTGATTAAATCAATTCTTTAATTGTTTTTGTTATAAATCTCTCTAAAAAACTCTTTTCCACGTAAAATCAAGAAATTTAGTAAATTTCCTTAAATTTTATTGTAAATACAATTTGTAAAAGTTGTATTATATTCTTTTGGCGTAAAATAACTCAAAATTATTATCTTAAGTGTTAAAAGTAGGTTATTTCATCTTATTATAATAATTTCTCTCTTATTATTACTCTTAATAATTCTTAATTAATATAAATTGTATTTATATTAATTTATAACTTTAATATTGGTAATATTATTGTTATTAATTGTTTTTTATTTATAAAAAACAATTTTTTACGCCTTTATTATTTGTTGGTAACAATAATAAAGAGCTTTATAATATATTAATTATCTTATATTAATATATTATTTTAAATATTATAATTTTATATAATATTAATTATATTATTATATTTATTTAATAATATAATATTTTTACGCCATAATAATAATATTTCTTTATTATTATTATTATTTTAATCTTATTTATTTTAATTATAAGGACATTCAGAGGGGTCTGTATCATTCTTTCTGCTAAACCATCAGTTTGAGGATGATAAGCTGTTGAGAATGATAACTTTGTCCCAAACAAGTTATGGAGATTTGTCCATAATGCTGAAGTGAACTTTGGGTCTCTGTCACTTATAATATTTTGGAATAAGCCTGTGTGGCTAATGACTCTATTCCATATCATTATGGCTGTATCCATAGCTGTGTCATCTTTATGACATGGTAAGAACATGGGAGTTTTACTGTACCTGTCAACTAATACTAGGCATGCATTATAACTCCTGTCTCCTCCTGGAGGTAAGGCTGATACCCAATCCATATGAACTATTTCCCATGGGGATTTTGGTTCTTGGATTTGGATCATCATTCCAAATTTCTTTCCTGTGGCTCTGTTGGCTTTTTGACATCTGTCACAGGTTTGGCAGTACTCTGCAACATCTTTCTTCCAATTTGGCCACCAAGAGCAGGTTTTCACCCTCTCTAGTGTTCTATCTTCTGAGAGATGTCCAGATGCAACACTATCATGACACTCATGTAAAATAGTGTTTATTAGTGTTCTGTCTGTTAAGGCCATAACACATGTGTGTTTTGTCCTATGGTAAAGGATTCCATCAAGGAGGTGGAATCTTCCTTCATCATATGCCTTTTTCCATGTTTCATCTAGTTTTGATGAAAGTGATGGATCTTTGCAGTATTTCATTAGAAGTTGGCTTAAGATATGGCAATTTTTGTCTGTCTTATAGCTTTCTTTTACTTGGTTAAAGATGAATGTAATCTTGCAGTGATTAATTCATCTGGTATGGCATAGTCTTCTTGTAACATGTCAATTGTTCTGATAAATGACATGTGGTCATATTCACCTTCTCCTGTGAATGTTGGCCATTCTTTCAATTGAGGTGCTTCCTTCATTAAGACTTGGTTATTGTCTTGGTGACTTAAGTCTGTTATGAAAGGATTTGTTAATTCTTCTTTTGTTTTAACAGGGCTTCTTATGTGAGAAAATGGTGTTGATAACTTTGGCATATTTAAATTAGCCTCATTAATTTTATCCATTTTTTCAGTAATAAGCCTTATTTCACTTTGAATATCATCTTTCAGATGCATTCTTGCTTCATCACTTTTTTCCACATGGTCCAAAAGTAATTTTTGGTGTGATGAAGTCTTTTCTTCAAATTTTTCTACAGAAATACTTAATTTATTTAATTTTTCTGTAAGATTGTCAATACTCACATCATAATTGATTGTCAAAGTTTTGTCTTTGATATCTTTTATGTATTTATACAATTCTTGTTGTCCTTGTATTCTTTTTTGAGTATTGTCAATTAAATTCTTTGGTTTATTATTTTCAACAATAAACTTAATGTTGTCAATTTCTTTCTTGTTTTGCACAACAATTTTTTTTAAAGAAGATAAATTGTTATTTATTTCTTGTAGTGATAATAAACTATCTTTAATTTCTTATAGAGGTAATATACTATTTTTAATTTCTGTTAAAGTATTTACAACATCTTTGGACAAGGTTATTTCTTTGGGAAATGAGGTTGTCTCATTCTTTGCTCTTCCTTGTCCTTGAATTCCATCAAGGTTCTGGCCATGTTGAAAACATTGTCCATGGCATCCTTTTGGATTCTTGGGATTCTGTAGCTTGGGGAATATGGTTTCCTCCAATGCTTTTTCTTGTTCTTCTTCCCTTCTTGGGGAAGTGGGTTGGCTTGGGGCTTGCTGGTAGAAGCTACTGGGGCTTCTTCCTTGGTTGCCTCCCTCTTTTTGGCATGGTAGTCCTTGATTTTTTTGATTTGAGGTTTGGATGACAGTGGATTCCATCCATTGGAGTATTTCACTATCTCCTCCTCTTTGAGGAACTTTTTCAGGATGTCCCAGGAGTTCATCACTCCTTGGTGTATTTGAGGCAACATTTCCAAATTTTTGTCCTTGTACACTGTGCAATAATGCTTGTACTGGCTCATGTAGATGTCTATTTGAGCCCTCTGAATGTGATTTGTACCTGTTTGAGTTACTCATACTTAGTTCCAATTCAGGCTCAGATATCATGGGCATTTCTGGGACTTGCCTTTGGGATAAGGCACTTCCTTGTGTGGATTCTGTTCCACTGGGGATATTGCCCTTTCTTTTCCCTTTTGAGGGATCAATTCTACCTCTGAGTCCAGTTCCATCTGATTGGATGGAGTATTGGGAACCTCTTCTGGTAGTCATAATTAAAGAATAAGAAAAAATAAAAGTATTTTAGAATAAAATTCTTTTATGGCAATTATAAAAGAGGTGCTCACCTTCAGAGTCTTGAATGGTGGGTCCTGGAAAGTCTAATTTCTTAGCTTTCTTTCTTTTGGTGATAACTGGTGTTGGAGAACTTTGACAAGTTTCTTCCACCAACCTCTCAACAGTAGCTTGGTTGTCTTCTGTTGGGTTATCTTCAAACACTAAAAAAGACAAATAAATATAAGTCTTTTTATAAGAAGTGTTATTTTTGGCAAGATATGGCAATTTTCTACGTAGAAATTGCTTTATATCTTTTAAAAAATTGAAATAAATAAAGAAATGAATAAAAATGAAATAAAAATAACTTTTTTTATTGTTTTTTAATATTTTTTATTATTTTTATATTTTTATTTTTAAAGAATAAAATAAAAAATGAATATGATTCTTATAAAATTAAATTATAATAAAATTATTTTTAATTTATAAAATATCTTTTTTAATCACTAGAGTCACTCAAAGAAAGTTCTTGCAAGTCTAAGGATGTGAAAAACCACGTGTAAGACAGTACAATTGCTTTCCAAATGCCTCAATAGCTTTTAAAATCAATAAAATATAAAATTATTATATAATTTTATGATTATAAATATAATTTATAATTGGATAAACCCAATTAGAATCTTTTTAAAGGTCTTTTAAGTAAATATCACGGCCAGGCCCCCAAATGTAAGGTTTGACTATGAAACAATAAGTAAAAAATTACTAATTTATTACTTATTGTACTCTGAATGTCCTTATAATTAAAATAAATAAGATTAAAATAATAATAATAATAAAGAAATATTATTATTATGGCATAAAAATATTATATTATTAAATAAATATAATAATATAATTAATATTATATAAAATTATAATATTTAAAATAATATATTAATATAAGATAATTAATATATTATAAAGCTCTTTATTATTGTTACCAACAAATAATAAAGGCGTAAAAAATTGTTTTTTATAAATAAAAAACAATTAATAACAATAATATTACCAATATTAAAGTTATAAATTAATATAAATACAATTTATATTAATTAAGAATTATTAAGAGTAATAATAAGAGAGAAATTATTATAATAAGATGAAATAACCTACTTTTAACACTTAAGATAATAATTTTGAGTTATTTTACGCCAAAAGAATATAATACAACTTTTACAAATTGTATTTACAATAAAATTTAAGGAAATTTACTAAATTTCTTGATTTTACGTGGAAAAGAGTTTTTTAGAGAGATTTATAACAAAAACAATTAAAGAATTGATTTAATCACTTAAAAGCAGTGATTAATATTAAGATGATCTTTGGTCTTTAATAATATAATTTGTGGTTATAATATTTTATTATATTATATTTCTCTACTGAGGACAGTCATAGTACTCTTGATATTGTTACTATTATCAAGAGTTTCATAGACAAACCTTACATTTATCTTTGTGCATGATACATGATTATTGGCTGTTGACTGGTGATATAAATTGCAATATACAGGGTTAGATTTTTTTAAGCCAACAGAAACAGAAGTGTTTTTTGATCACAACATTTGGAATCTCAAATTGATGAACGAATCAGCTAACCCTCCAGAGAATCTCCCAAAATCTGAACACTCCTTCTTAAAAATGGTTCAGAGCCTCCTTTACCCCGCCAATCCAGTTAAACATTTTTGGGCAAATGTTATGTTTTAGTCCAATAGTTTAGTCTCATACAATGTGATTGCACCCAAACCATATGTTGTACCAAAATCAAATTCGACCGATCCTCTTGGACTCAAACGGGGAGAAGTTGAATACCTTGCCTCCTGCTTGAGTAAATCAAAGCAACGTGCAACCCAACTCAGCATTGAAGGTGGCGGGGCTGACAATGAGATATCCACAAAGCCGCACAAGAACCTGGAGGATCTAATTGATACAGTTATCCATTTGGTGATTGCGTACAACATGGTACGTGCACATACAAAGGTCGAAGTTAATGGCAACAAAGGCAAACTCACGAACTCAAAAAAAAATGAGGCCATCAAAGATCTTTTGACATGTCACAAGAATCTTGGAATAAATCAAATTTGCTATGGTATATTAGTGGCATTCTGTGCAGCGGGGATACGTGGTTTGATGGTATGCTCAGATGACTGGAGAACAAGCTCAGTTAAAGGGGCTTTCTCACTAATTGACATTTACAAAAAACTTTCAGAGGGTAAAAATCTAGTGGAGCAAGTGTGGCTATGTACTAAGAAGTATATATGTAATTTACTGAATAAAAGTTTCTTCTCATCAGAGTGTTTTAACCCCACTGTACCTCTTAGATTTGAATTTGCACAATGCTTAGTATTAGACTTTGGTGATGCCTGGGTGGCAAAGTGTGGTCTTGGTTCAAGTGATGAGGTCACCTTGACTGTACCCAGGTCAGCTAAACTCACAACCAGGATTGACCCATTTTAGATTAGCTTTGTACTAGATAGATTGTAATTGAATTTTGCAAAGTTATTTATGAATTTAATAATCATGACTTCCTATCCTACTACTGCCTGGATGCCACAGTCTGAAGACCAATAGTAATTGTATGGCAGCAGGCCTCCATACATCATCAAAAACACTCCGACAAGACGCAAGCTGAGTCAGGCAGTTGTGTGCGCGAGCCAAATGTTCCTGTGTCTTTCAAGAGGACTAGGATAGCTAGGGATCCGCAGCAGGATGCATATTGCATTCACGTGTGCTTGCAATATTCCAAATGGTTGAATTGGAAAGTGATTGCATGGGAACATCAATATGTTAAATTGAATAATGCACTATCCACTGCAATTTTCAGGTTCAGGTATTTGAGATCCCAAATTCGCAAAGGTCAGGTGTGATCTTTCTTTTTAGCCGCAATTAAAAAAGATTCATCAACCACAATTCAATTTAGGCCATATTAATAAATCAGTAATCATTTGGTTTCATTTCATTTTCTGCTGCAAGCATGCCATTCACGAAAAAAGGAAAAGAGCGTAAAAGGGAACTCGCAAGAAAGCTTCGGGCTGAGGAAGGAAAGTGTGAGTTGCTTGCTTAATCTCAGTGTATATATATAGATATATATATATGCTTCCACATTTATGTGGCACCCTCACTGGGCTCCACGGAAGAACATTGGCTTTAGTCAGTTCAGATTGTGCCAATGTCATGTGGGATCCAACGGGAAAGTCAAAGGATGTGCGCCGAAGAAAGCACCTTGGGCATTGGGCACCATTCTGGACTCAAACTCCTTAGCTTCAAATGGCAGGAAGCAGTATCTGATATCTTGTCTGCTTCAACAAATAGTGATCCCTCAACCACTTGGGAATAGTGGGAGATCCCAAAAGACAAATGAGATAAAAACGACCCGAATGAATAGGTTGTTTTGCTCCTCTCACCCAACAGCACAAATATCAATGCCAGTATCAGCAAATATCACCCCAAGTGAAATTTGGAGGGTTGTGGATGTCAATCAGATCAAACGCATTCACTTTGGCCATGTGGCAATTTTCTCTTCGACTGGATTACTCATTGCCCTTGTCGAATTCCAACCATTCACAACAATGAGTCAAGTCGAGGTCAATCAATGGGATGAATTATCACACTTCTTATTTCGCAAAAAGAGATTCACCGACCAGATTGCAAAAAATGGAGCATTACTGGAGGTATTTATGTTCGCAATTGGGTGGCACAAATGCAGCACAAAGAATGAACAATTTGGTCTGTATGGAAGTGTTGGGAAAATTGAAAACACAAAAGATGAATGGCGTAACCAAGGTGCCAATCTTAGCTCAGTGGGTTGCATTCTAGGTCAATCCTTACGATATGTTGGGGATAATTTATTTGAGAAGATTCAAAATTGCTACAACTCATTAAGGGTTCTGTCTTTTGATCAAGTCAACTATGAAGGCAATATTCCCGCAAATCAGGGTGCATGCGAGTTTGCTTCTGCACTCACTTTCACCATGAATGTATTCAAAAACTCACCTCATCTTGATAAGGATGCATCACTGTATGCTTCGGGATGGTGGTTTCAAGCTGATAAGCAGACCGGCCAAATTCAAAGAGATGTGTCAAAGCGGTGTACAAGGGGAAAATTGATTTTCCCAAATGAGCATTTTTGGATTGATCTATCTGCATGTCATGGGCTCATTCAGGTAGTGTGGGACAGTAGTACATTTGCTCATTAATATGATCCAGCACAGGAAAACAAAAGCAAGACACTAGTGGGTATGTCCACACAATGCTCAAGCAGGTTAGCAAAAACAATGTGGTGAAAAAGCCATGGCTATTATGAGATTGGAAAGAGAGAGGGCTATCAAAGCAGGGATGGTAATACAATCTCATGCCAATTCAAAGAATGAGGAGATTTGCATGTGTGTTGGGTAAACAATGGTGGGGTAAGGCAGAGGACAATATACACCAGGATTGGATGGTTTCGAGCGCGGGAGATGGGGTGTCTCACATGAAAAAGGGGTGAAGTGGATTATGTACAGTGGCATGCCATCGTACATATGTCCTGGTTTTTTGCTCTTGTCCAGGTTGCCGATGCTTCCCACGCGAATCCTTATGCTTGTGCAGGTTCCGACAATGCTAACAGTTCCTTACGCCTATGCGGGCTGCCTATGCTTCACATGCCAATCATTATGCCTGTGCAGGTTCCCGACAACTCACACGGCAATCCTTATGCCTGTGCAGGCTCCCAACAATTCACATGCCAATCCTTACGCTTGTGAAGGTTCCCAAAAATGCTAAAAATTTCTTACACCTGTGTAGGATCCCAAAAATTCACACACCAATTCTTACGCCTGTGCAGGCTCCCGACAATTCACACACCAATCCTTATGCTTGTGAAGGCTCCCAAAAATGCTAAAAATTCCTTACGCCTGTACAGGCTTCCAAAAATTCACACGCCAATCCTTACGCTTGTGAAGGTTGCCAACAATGCTGACAAATTCTTACGCCTGTGCAGGCTCCCGACAATTCACACGCCAATCCTTACGCCTGTGCAGGCTCCCAACAATTAACACGCCAATCCTTATGCCTGTGCAGGCTCCCGACAACTCACACGCCAATCCTTACGCTTTTGAAGGTTCCCGACAATTTAAACAGCTCAATACATGACTAAGATTAATAGCGTGTGACCATAGGAAAGGCAATGTTTCACAAATCTGGAGTGGATTGCTCACATGCCGGAACCTCCTGCTTTTTTACAGTTAAGAATTGATATTTATCTAAACCATGGAAGAAGAAAATATAGGAGACGGTAATGGCGACTATTGGCGCATTTTTGGCAAAAGAGGGTCACACAAACAAATACTCACTCAAACCTTTGGTGGGGCACTTATAAAATTTTTTCTCACGCAATAGGATATTTGAACCATTGAGGAAAATATAATTTCACGTGAGTAAAGAATGTAATAGAAATAGAAAATAACAAACATTGGATACAAATACTTTATTTGAAAGAAAGTATTACAAATAATAAAAACAGGAAATAATGAGATTTTTTTAAAAAAAATTTAGTTTTCTAAGTATTTCGAGCCTATCCTGGTGATCTCCTCCTTTGGATAAGCCTCCAGTGCCTGGGCAAGGAGGGAGTTTAGTTCCTCTTGGAATTCCCAGTGCATCTCATTTCAATGAGTTGCATCCACGCAAGGAATCATGTGGAGGAAGCAGCGATGCTCCAACAAGATTCGGTTGATTGATTTGTGGACGATGGCTCGAGGAATCATCAAAGTCGGCCGTAAGTCAGTGAATTCCTGGCAAGCGTCATCATGGGAATGAGAGGGGCTTTGCACCAGGGGGGAGGAGGCGTTGGGGTTCTTGGGGGCACTGGAAGGGATCTCTGGGGAGGGGGGATCCAATGCGCGTATCATTGTTGATAATGATGTAGAGGGGCGTGGCGGGACAAGCTGGATATGGTCGAAGAAAAGGTGAGGAAAAGTTGAGAGGTTTGAAGAAAGAGAAGTTGTGACTTACCAAAAGGTTCCTGCGTGGATTGCGTAGGAGCCACCTCAGGTTCTGGCTCACAAGTTGTATTGTCCTCAGGTGGTTGGGAGGATGGACTCGGGCCAGGAATAGGTGGCTCTTTGGTTTGGGAGGGTTCTAAAAAATGAGTAAGACTCAGTTCAATTGACTTGAAAGTGAAAGCAAAAATGAAATGAAAATTTGGCTACTTACCGCGGAATAATTCCTCTGACCATTGGGTGCCACTCAGGCATGGAGTGGGTTGCCGCGGGGTTTGCTCGCAAGGCAAACTAGGAACGGGAGAGTCTTGTTGCGGGGGATTTGTGGGGTTTTGTTCTATGAGTAATGGAAAAAAGTCAGTATTATTGTGTGAAGATAAATGAGATAAGGAGGAGAAAGAAAACTTACTTTGGCATTTGAATCCCATGGGTGACAAGACATGGTGACAATTGGTCTAAGTTTGAATGTCCTCTTGACATTGGCATCCTTCATTGGCCGGATAATCACTTCGCTCAGGTCAAGGAGTGAAGTGACCATCGGATTGTGGCCTAGGAGGGGGGGTGGACAAATCAATGCTTGAGGGGACAGGGCTAATTTTCCAGAATCGTTCCTGTCAGGCTGAGTCTATGATAAGAGTATTAAAAAGTATTTACAACTCTTAACTATGACTGTGACACGGTAAATAAAGATTTAAAATGGTTTTATAAGAGTTAAGATGGTTTAATTTAATGATAAGAGGGCTTTACTACAAGGAATATAGTGGTGGTGAGTGCTGTTGAAAGCCCTGGGTGCAGCTTTACCTGTTGGGTTACAATAATAAAGACTACAATACTTTAAATTAAGAGTATACCTGATTTTTACCCAAGAGTAAAACTGTTTTTGACAGTTTACTACGTAGGGTATTCAAGAGCAGGATGAGGAGAGGATTTTGGCTGTGAAAAGCCCTCCTTTTATCCTGAAATTGGGGTGGAAAGGCTGCTAGACCTTTCCACGTAGAGGAAGTGAAGATTTTTCACTCTCTATGACAGGCTTGTGGTTTGCAAACAGCCTGTATGCCCTGTATTGGGCTCAGATGTGGTTTTGAAACCACATCTGGGCGGTTTTCACCAATACAGGGTGAAGATTTTCATCTGGGGACCACACAGCCTAATTCAGACGTGTATGACGCGTAGAATGCTGTACAGAAACTGTACAGGACCCCAGTATTGAATGAATTATGAGGTATTGAGGTCTAATCAAGCTTTTTTGTCTGTTTGACACCTCATAATCAAAGTACAACTGTATGCTGTCATAATACAACTGTATTTGCTGTACTGTGGGATTATGACCTTTAAATTGTCATAACTCTGTCAGTTTTTGAGATATCAAGCTCAAAGTTGGTTCATTGAGTATCTCTGTATGTGCTCTACGCAATGGTACCCAACTTGACATGGGTATCATTAATTTTGACAAAGTTATCCCATGTACAAGTATTTTTGTACATTGGCGTGGTTTGGGCAAAAAGCTGTATTAAGCTTGTTTGGCCAATAACTTCTGTTGTAGAGAAGATATGGGGAAATGGATGGCACCATCAGATAGCCCCGATTGTGCTCTTTCCAAAAAGACCCCACTTTAAGTATCTCACACTAAAACTGTAAAAGGTAGATGAGTGGTGAATGTTTTGTTCACCCTTATTTGGTCTGAATTTGACCATAACTCAAGTAATACTGGTGCTAGCTCAGTTTGGCTAGTACCATTAGATAGCCCTGGCTTGAAGCTTCATTTTGAATACCCATTTGATGGGGTTAAGCCTCTTCTTCTAGATTTTAGATGAGAGGTGAAAATCAAGGTTTATGCTCAGCAACTACTTTGAGCAGGAATAACTTTGTTATTCTTGGTCCTATGGTGATGGGACTTGTATTTTCAGAAGGAGGTGAGTTTCCTCTCTCGTTTGATACCTTTTGAGCTAATTTGGCTCAGCTCCATGTTTTGGTGGTATTTTGGCTATACCATTGGTTTATGGTATTTTGGCTGTCATGCTTGTGCTCTGGTTTTGAGTCACAGGCTGACATACCCTCCCTCTAAAAAAGGCTCATCATTGATGAGACTGTTCAGTCCTCCTAGAGGCTCTGAATCTCCTTAAATGAAGGTTTCCATCTGGTATGGCATCCTCTGCCAACCATTTGTCTTTGTCAGCTGTCTGGTTCTTGAATCTGACTAGGTATTGTCTTTGATCCTTCCCATTAAGTCTGATTTTTCTGGCCCTGATGATTTTACTCACAGGTCAAGGAGAGTCTTCTACTTCCACTATTTCTCATGGAGTGATTTCTTTCTTCCTGGAGGGGAATTTATCCTCCTCTGTTTGGAAGTATGGTTTGACCAGACTCACTGGAAAGACTGGGTGTTTCATAGAAAACTCCTCAGTGAGCTTGACTTCTACTGCATTCTTCCCTATCAACTTAATGATGGTGAAGGGCCCTACAAATGAGTCTCTCATTTTCTTGGGTCCCTTGAGATTATTAAAGTTCAGTGAAGACACTAACACCTGGTCCCCTTCCTTAAAGTCAGGTTCCATATGTGATTTGTCCCACCTCTGCTTGTTATACTCTTTGGCCTCAGCTATGCATTTGGCAGCAGTATCACAGGCTTTCTTCCACATATCATGGAAGTTTTTGGCTGTAGGGTGGATGGTCAGAAGATTTTTCTATAAGTGATCCACAGGCAACAGGGTGTTCCACCCTTTCTCTACCAGTGCAGGTGTTTTTCCTGTGGTAGAGTGCTGGCTTGTGTTATAAGCCAGTTGGACTGCTGGTAAGAGGGTGACCCAATCATGGGTGTATCCCTCATGGTCCTTGTATTCCATTCCATAGGCACAGAACCTCCTGAGTATGTCCTCCATTGTTTGGATCATCCTCTCAGCTAGGCCATCTGTTTGGGGATGGTAAGCTGTGGAAAAAGCAAGCTTGGTGCCAAGCATGTCATATAAGTTGGTCCAAAATTCAGATGTGAATTTTGGGTCCCTGTCACTAATTATGATTTTAGGGACTCCACAGGTGGATATGATGTTATTCCAAAATAACAGAGAAGTGTCCATGGCTGTGTCCTCTTTATGGCATGGTAGACACCTCATGCTCTTGCTGAACCTATCAACTATGATTAAGCAGGCATTGTAGTTTTCTTTGCCTCCTGGGACAAGTCCTGTGACCCAGTCCATGTTGATGGTTTCCCATGGGTGTTTGGGTTCTTCTATGTGTTGAAGTAACCCATACTTCTTCCCATGTTTTCTATTTGCCTTTTGGAATCTTTCACAAGTGTTGATGTATTCACTCAACTCTTGTTCCCACTTGGGCCACCAAGCTGTGCTTGCTACCCTCTCTTTAGTCCTGTCCTCACTCTTGTGTCCCATGTAGGGGCAGTCATGGAATTCCTGCAGTATTAAAGAGATGTGGTCTCTGTCTATCACTGTGAGTGCACTGGTGTGCTTTTCTCTGTGATAAATCAGGCCATCTATAAGGAAAAATTTATTGTCCTTATAGGCCCTCAACCAGGGTTCTTCCAGCTGGGTTTCCAGTTCTGGGCTCCTGTATTTTTGTTGAAGGAGTTGAAGTAGTATGCTACACTGTTTGTGTTTAGCATAAGATTTCAGTACTGCATTGAAAAATTCATTGTGCAGTTCTGAGCAACTTATTCCCAGTATGGGGGTTTCTGTCCCTTCTGAGTCAGTGTTTCCACTGTCAAGGGTACCACTCCCTGGTGCCCATTCAGAGAATCTGAAGTTTTTCTTCCTATTTATTTCCATAAAATGGATAGGAATTTTGGCTGCAGCTTGAGGGTCATAAGCTGGATTGCTTTTGATATTTTCCAGTGGCCATCTGCTAAGGCCATCTGCATTGGTATGGCTTTTACCTTCCTTGTATATGATGGTCATGTTCCCTCTATACTCCTGGATAGCTATTTGCCATCTCAGCATATGTTTATTAGTAGTCTTCATGTTTAGTAAAGACTTCAAGGCTGTGCAGTCTGTGTAGACTTCAAAGGCAGCACCCTCCAAATAATAATGGAGTTTTTCTAGAGCCCAGACTAGACATAGACATTCTGTCTGGGTGGCCCCATACCTGGCTTGTGAATCTTTCAGTTGCCTGGAGATGTAACATATTACACCTTCTCTTGGTTCACCATCCACAATTTGTCTTTGGTGAAGGGCTGCTCCTAAGCCTTGGCTGCATGCTGCATCTATATATAACTTGAATGGTAGCTCAAAGTGAGGCAAGATGAGCACAGGTGCATTTGTGAGTTCATGTTCGATCCTCTCATATGCATCCCTCCTTTCCTTGGTTATTTCAAAAACTACATCCTTTGAGCATAACTTGTATAAGCTACTAGTTATGTGGGCAAAGCTTTTGATGTGGTTTCTATAGTAGCTAGCAAACCCAAGGAAAGATTTCATCTCTTTGATGTTTTTTGGTACTGGCTTTTTCAGTACTGCTGCTACTTTGTTCTGGTCAATTGCCAGACTAAGGCCTGAGACTTTGTGTCCTAGAGCAAGTAGCTCTTGTTGGCCAAAATTACACTTTTTTAGTGAAATTTTCAGATTAATGGGTGTACATTTACTTAGCACTCTGTCTATGTATTGTACATGGTCTTCCCATGTCTCTGAGTATATAATGATATCATCAATATATACTACCATCCAGCCTTCCATTATTTCTTCTTGAAATATGGTGTCCATCATCCTTTGGAAGTGGGTTGGTACATTCTTGATGCCAAATGGCATTCTGGTGTACTCATATATCCCCATGTGGCACATAATTCTGAGTAATTTAATGGAGTTTGGTTTAACTCCATTTTGGTGGAAGCCTTTCATACAATACATCTTGGTTATGTATTTGTCTTTGGCCAGCTTATCCAAGGCATGAGGTATCCTTGGTATAGGGTACCTGTCTGCTTTTGTGTAGTTATTCAGGGCTCTGAAGTCTCCACACAATCTAGACTTGCCATCATGCCAAGTGATTAGGACAGGAGTGGTGATTTCCACTATTTCATTATGCCCAATCTTCCTGATGACATCCATATCCAGCAGTTCATTGATGTGTTTTTCAATTTCTTTCCTGGTTTCCAGACTTGCTGGATAAGGAGGTCTCCTCAGAATTGGTGGATAAGGTCTTTCCACATCCAGATATAGTTCTATATCATGGCCTTTAATCTTGCCTAGTGGTTCTTCACCAATGGCAAATGCTGGTCTGTTCTTTCTCAGCATCTTCAGTAAACTTAGTTTCTGTTTGCTGGTGAGGGTAGTGCTAAACTGTCCCTCCTTGAATTCCTTCAAGAGCTCTTCTAGTGGATCCTGTGAAGATATGTGGTATATATCAAGTGAAAATTTCTTTTCCTTGTTGGTACCAATGGTAATGTGCCTGTTTTTACTGTTGTAAATATCTATGCCATACATACTCTGGTAATCTGTTCCCAGTAAAAACCCTTGGATGTGGGCATCTTCTAGCACTACAAACTCTGGGTTGAGTCTGATATTACCCTTCCTTATCTCTTTGACAATCGTCCCAATGGAAGTCATCTTCCCTGATGCACTTTTGAAGCTCTTTGCCTTAGTGGGCAAGAGTTCTTTCTCCCAGTTTGGGAAGTGGTTATCCAGATAATTTCTGGCCACTATGGAGCAATGTGCTCCACTGTCAATGATCAGTGGGTGCTGAGCATTGTCAAGACATACAGTCATTTTTGTGGCTGTTCTTTGTATATATGCCATTCCTTTGGTTGGTGTAACCAGGAATGTTTGTGCATCTTGTGTGTGTTTGCACAAGTTCTTGTTGGCAGTGTCTTGTGGCATGCCTGCTTCCAATTGAATATCCTGAATTTCCAGTGGGGTTTCCTCTTGGTATTCCACTAGAAGTTCCTCTCTTGGGTCTTGTTCATCATCAGATGGTTCTCTGATGGCATCACCCATAGAGTCTGATTCAGAATCCTCTGTTGGGGATTCCTCCTCTGGGATTTTCTCAATGGCATAGACTTTTTTCTTTGACTTTGGACAATTGTTAGCATAGTGGTCTGTTGAACCACAATTGTGACAAGAATTATTCTTCTTTGCCACTTCTGCCACTCTCTCTCTGGGGTTGTCTTTAAACTCCACCCTGAAAGGTTGTTTCTCTTTGAAACTACTGCTTCTATATGGGGTGAGTCTCCCTATATTAGTCCTTTTCCTTATGTCTTGTAAGGTATTGGCTATGTCATCTAGAGTGCAATTTTGGTTGCATCTGCATTTTACTGCATGCTCTAGTTCTCCTGGCAGTTGTGTTAGAAGTTTGTGATTCCTCATCTGGATGTTCATCTGAGGATCAATGGCTTTGAGTCTTTTACACTGTCTGAGACACCACTCATATGGATCTTTGTCCACAGAGTATTTGTCATTTTCAAATGACATAGTCTTTTGCCATATCCAAGTTCCATTACTGTACTTTTGGATTATTTTACTCTTCCACCATGGCCAGTTTCTTCTGCCATCGATTTCTTTCATTTCAGTGTACCATATACTTGCATGACCTTTAAATGCAGTATTCAGTCTAGCAGTAATCCAGTAATCTGGTATGCTTGGTACATCAATGAAGAGTCCATCAATATAATCTATGAGTTCCATATGATCATATTCTCCTGATCCAGAGAATTTGGGCCAGCTTGAGGCCTCAGGAAGCTGTTTCAAGGCTTCCTTCTCTGAATAAGACATGCCATCTCCATCCTGGTATTGTGATGGAGATCTTGCCTTATTCAACAACATGGCAACTGGTTTGATGTCATCTGGTTGATATGGATTCTCCATAGCTTGGCCTTGTGGTTGGGGCTAAAAGCTATGGTAGGCATTATAAAATTTGTTAATGGCTTGATCCAGACACTCCCTGTCCCTTGTGCTGTGGTGTTGTTCTTCAAAGAATTGGTTCAGTCTTTTGTTGGATTCTTCAGAGGCTTTGCTCAGTTGAGCATATCCTTCTTGAAGATTCTTAACTATCTGTTCCAAGGAGGCTTGAGTTTGTCTCATCCTCTCTTGGCCAGCTTTCATTTCTGCAAACTGCTTTGCAGATTGTTCAGCATATTGGGACATTTGTAACCACAGTGTATCACTGTTGATGTTACTCTCATATGTGACAATGTTATTTTCAGTCTGAGTGGGGGTAATGTTTCTATTAGTAGGACTACTGATTCTAGAGTGGTTTACAACTACTTCTGGTTCTTGTGTACTTCTTTTACCAAATCTAACAGCTTCTGGATCATGGGGTCTGACTCCTTCCTCCTCTGGTTGAAGGAGGTTTTGTTCTTGACCTTGTTTCCTTGTCTTCTCCTGGAAACTTCCTGGAATTGTGAAGAATGGTGACTCTTGGCCACTGATCTGCTGGTTTCTGAATGGTGTGAAGCCACTGGAGAGCTGATTTGGCCTGCTCCTTGTGAACCTGAAGGAATCTGAGTAGGCCCTGTCTGGGTCAACTGTTCTTCTATAGCCAGGATAGTGGCTTGATTCTCCCTTATCCTCTGTGCCCTTGCCTCCAGGAGTCTGTGCTACCTGGTAGGATTCCAACCCTTGGTGATTTCCATAAGGTCTTTGAAGCCTATCTCTTTGAGACAGATCTTCTGGCAACTTGATCCCAGTTCTGCCCAGTGAGTTGCTAGGTTGAACCTCTTGTTGTCCATGCTCAATTGAAATAAATCTTTGAGGAGTTGGTGGATCTGAAGAACTTGATCTATCTCCTTCCAGTCCTCTGGTTTGAGGTTTCTGTTGAATTGGAGTGTGAATGGCAAGGTTGATATTATCTCCCTCATGGTTTTGCCATCCACCACTGTGTCAAAGATGTCTTCTTCCAGGTCTTCTGGTTCTAGACAATCCTTCTCTGTCCTCTGGTTGGTTCCTTTGGAAGCCAAGGTCTCTGAGGTATGCAGGGGACATATCAGTGTTTGCAAGCAGTCAAAACCTTTATGCTCTTAGGGTATTTAACTTTGACTGTGCCTTGTAAAAATTTGCTGTCTGCTGATTTGGGCAGTTTGCCTTTGGAAGTTACAACTGGGTTAATAATTGTAATCTTCCCTGTACAAGTGGTTAAGGTTGGTTTACCTTGTATTGATGCAGAGTTTCGTGGTTTTCTACTTCTCTGAGTGGCTATTGGTGTCCACATTTTGGCTGTAATAAGGCCTTCACTAAGCCTTTTTCCTTTTCCCTTGCTGCCCTCTGGTTCTGAGGGTGTCACTGGTGTGTTGGCCTGTGACTGGGTTTCAAGTGGGATGTAGTTTTCTTCCACTGAATTGAAACAGGAAAAAAGAGGGCTTATTTCAGTCAAGACTTCTCAAAAGGCTGGTTTTGCACGTCTAAGAATGGCCTCTGGGCTTGTATGTTACTACAATATGCCCTTGTATAATGACAGTGTAATTGAATTAACAATTCCACGTCAGAAATACAGCTTATGGTGCCCTGTCACACTGTTTGTGTGCCAGTATCCCTCAGATACACTTGTGTTTTTCAAGTGTAATCTGTACAAGTGGCTTTGTATAAGTGTTATTGAGTCAACAATACACTTAACCACGCCTCAACTGATGGTTTTTCAGTCAAAGGTGTCCTTATTCAGGCAAGAATACAGGACTTATTGATGGCTTATGTGTTTTTATATACAAAACACGCCAAAAATAATGATCTCAGTGGGTATTAACCACGTGAATAATACTCTTATAATATGAGTATATAATAAAAAAGAGGTAAAAATATATAAAATATATATTTTTATAAAGAAATTACGCCTAAAAAAAGATAAAACACTTGTTAATAAGTCATAAAAAGAGAAAAGACTTACTTATGAGGTCCAAAAAAGAGGTTAAAAATACGGCCAGGCCCCTGAAATGTCAGGCTGAGTCTATGATAAGAGTATTAAAAAGTATTTACAACTCTTAACTATGACTGTGACACGGTAAATAAAGATTTAAAATGGTTTTATAAGTGTTAAGACGGTTTAATTTAATGATAAGAGGGCTTTACTATAAGGAATATAGTGGTGGTGAGCGCTGTTGAAAGCCCTGGGTGCAGCTTTACCTGTTGGGTTACAATAATAAAGACTACAATACTTTAAATTAAGAGTATACCTGATTATTAACCAAGAGTAAAACTGTTTTTGACAGTTTACTACATAGGGTATTCAAGAGCAGGATGAGGAGAGGATTTTGGCTGTGAAAAGCCCTCCTTTTATCCTGAAATTGGGGTGGAAAGGCTGCTAGACCTTTCCACGTAGAGGAAGTGAAGATTTTTCACTCTCTATGACAGGCTTGTGGTTTGCAAACAGCCTGTATGCCCTGTATTGGGCTCAGATGTGGTTTTGAAACCACATCTGGGTGGTTTTCACCAATACAGGGTGAAGATTTTCATCTGGGAACCACACAGCCTAATTCAGATGTGTATGACGCGTAGAATGCTGTACAGAAACTGTACAGGACCCCAGTATTGAATGAATTATGAGGTATTGAGGTCTAATAAAGCTTTTTTGTCTGTTTGACACCTCATAATCAAAGTACAACTGTATGCTGTCATAATACAACTGTATTTGCTGCACTGTGGGATTATGACCTTTACATGGTCATAACTCTGTCAGTTTTTGAGATATCAAGCTCATAATTGGTTCATTGAGTAGCTCTGTATGAGCTCTACACAATGGTACCCAACTTGACATGGTTATCATTAAATATGACAAAGTTATCCCATGTACAGTGCCCTCCAATATACCTCCGAACGGGAACTCGAATTTTTTTTTTAATTCAACTCGCGCGCTTTGGGTTTTTTTTTGGGACTAAAACCCAATTTCTTTTTATTTTTTTCATTTTTAATTTAATTTTTTTCCCTCATCGCATTTGTCATTGTGCTCAGATTATCCAACCAATCAACTTCAACAATTGCATTATTTTCTCAAATTCGACTCATTGCTTTACCGCGTGAACCTTTTTCGTGTTTTATGGTGTTTTTTTTTGGGGGGGGCAGCAATCATGCCTATATATAAAGCAGATCAACAGAAGTAAGTTTTTTTTTAACGATCGATCATCTTTTAAATACAAGCTATATATATTGATTATTAAAATATGCCACCCTACCATAGTCAAGGCATTCGCGGCCGTATAATTGGCATGCATGATGCTGGGGCCTCAATACAAACCATAGCAACCTTTTTGGGGATTCCACCTACCACTGTTCATGATACTATCCGAAGGTTTCATGAGCGAGGACATCTTGAAAATTTGCCTATAGCTGGTCGACCTCGAAAACTAAATGATCGCGATATATGGGAATTGGCTCGGGTTGTTCAACAAAATCGTCGTGATACGCTCGTTTCAATCAAGAATATGCTCAATGTGGACGTTTCCATCAATACCGTTCGCAAAGCAATACATTGCCTAGGGAAAAGGTCATGTATTGCTGTCAAGAAACCCTATCTTAGTGCTCGACACATGCAACGTCGTTTGGATTTCGCCCGTGGTCATCTCCATTGGACCATTGAAGATTGGTCCAAGGTTGTTTGGACTGACGAATCTTCCTTCGAGCTAGGCGAGCCAGTAACTCAAAAACGAGTTTGGCGCACTACTGATCAAAAGTACGAACTTGAATCGATGGCCGTCAATCATCGTTCAGGTCGTCGATCAATGATGGTATGGGGGGCAATCTGTGGCCCAATTCAATCCGACCTGATCATCATGCCACCTGGACAATGGCGAGCAATCGATTTCATCGAAAACGTTTACGAACCAGGACTGTTGCCGTTCATGGACGAATTGGTTGAAGTCGGCGTAGCAGAAAATCGGGAAGGACTTACCCTAATGGAGGATGGAGCCCCCATCCATACTGCCATCGCTAGCCAAGAATGGCGTGATCAGCATCAAATCCGCAAGCTTAATTGGCCTCCTAACTCACCAGACCTGAACCCAATCGAAAATTTATGGTTCAAGATGAAACATATTGTCACTTGTCTCTTCAATCCCAAAACGATGGACGAGTTAACCACGGCTATCAATGCTGTTTGGGATGATTTACCCTTTGACCACTTGGAGTCGCTATTGCAATCCTTACCTAGAAGGATGCAAATGGTCATTGACCAGAATGGTGCTCCTACCCGTTGGTAGGGAGCTTAATTTTATTTAGTTATTATTTCTTTGTTTCCTGATGCTTGTATTACTCCTCGAAAATTATACATACACGATTTTAAACAAAAAAAAAAAATTATTACACTTATACACACAATATATCATATCAGTATTTTTATACATGAAATAAAATTTTCTTTTATACACGAATTAAATTTTTCTTTGAAATTAAATAATGTTTGAGAGTTTGAAAAATAAGAATATGAGAGAAAATTGAAGAAAATGTGAGAAAATTTAACAAAATGTGAGAACTCCCAAAAAAAAAATGTTCGAAGGTTTGTTGGAGGGCACTGTACAAGTATTTTTGTACATTGGCGTGGTTTGGGCAAAAGCTGTATTAAGCTTGTTTGGCCAATAACTTCTGTTGTAGTTGAGCTATGAGGAAATGGATGGCACCAGAAGATAGCCCTGATTGTGCTCTTTCCAAAAAGACCCCACTTTAAGTATCTCACACTAAAACTGTAAAAGTTAGATGAGAGGTGAATGTTTTGTTCACCCTTATTTGGTCTGAATTTGACCATAACTCAAGTAATACTGGTGCTAGCTCAGTTTGGCTAGCACCATTAGATAGCCCTGGCTTGGAGCTTCATTTTGAATACCCATTGGATGGGGTTAAGCCTCTTCTTCTAGATTTTAGATGAGAGGTGAAAATTAAGGTTTATGCTCAGCAACTACTTTGAGCAGGAATAACTTTGTTATTCTTGGTCCTATGGTGATGGGACTTGTATTTTCAGAAAAAGGTGAGTTTCCTCTTTCTTTTGATACCTTTTGAGCTAATTTGGCTCAGCTCCATGTTTTGGTGGTATTTTGGCTATACCATTGGTTTATGGTATTTTGGCTGTCATGCTTGTGCTCTGGTTTTGAGTCACAGGCTGACAGTTCCCGTCAGCCTGCTTGAGGTCCAGGTGTCCATTCACGCTCGGATATGGTTTCACCATTGTTGACCACAAAGGAGTCCTCGCAAGGGTGTGTTGGGCGAGAACTCTTCTGGCCTTGTGGTCGCAAGGGGCGGACAACAAACGAACATTTCTTGTGTGCTTGTCAGCAAGCATCACAAGCGTCAGTCGTTGTTGAGGAACCAAGGCAGGGGATACCCCCCTTGGTGCATAAAGTGCATGACATCTAAAAACAAAACAATTGAGATTGGTAACTGAATAGAAAGTAAAAAATCAAGAAAGAAAATGAAGACGTATGATGAATAGATAAATTTAAAACGGAAAAAAATAGAAATGCTGTAGTCCAAAGTGTTTAAAAGTCTGGAAGAGGAGAAAAAAAGTATTAAGTTTGGAACATGAGGACAACAAAGGTTTGAAATGGAGGTAACGCACGAGGTGGATAGAAGTGGGGGTCTGAAAGGATCAGCAAGAAAAACAAACAGGCAAAAGGAAGGGGAGTGGGTTCAGTGGAGTGCAAAATAAAATAATTGAAAGGCAGGAAGACTAAGGGGAATACGCACAAGAAGGATAACAGCAGGTGAGCTGGAACAAAGTGGAGCGGGTGAGAAAGGAAGTGAAGGGCTTGTTGTGTGCAGATGGTCTTTTATACCATGGTGAAGCTGAGACGATCTCAGCAGTTGCAGCACCTGAAAAAGTCTCAGCTTCAAGGCGTGTGGGCAAAATTGAAGCTCAGTAGCAGCGAATGCTGCAACTGAGAAGGGAAATGCTGGCGTGAGGCAGAAGAAAAATGGGGTTCTGGCTGAGTATTGCTATTTATTGAATTGTCAAGCTCAGTCAAATCCCCTTTGTTTCCTTAAATAGCCCCCGATCACCCAGGAGGGTGGTCATGAGGCCCTTGTTGAATGTGCATGGTGGGTGCAATTCCCAAATGCCCCATGCAGAAAAGAATGTGGTGCATTTGGTCACAAGTGACCCCGGCGAGATTACCAGCTGTATGGCCTGGTAATATTTTTTGAACAAAGGGGGGGGCTGTAAGACAAGTGAATGCAGCGTGAGCTTGCCTCGACCGATTGCTCAGGTTTACTTTTGGGTCATAATTGAAATGCTCAGTGGCTGGACATTTTAATTGCACAGTAATTGAACTATTGATATAACAATATCAAATGCACCATTCTGAGCCATTGCTCGGTCGTTTTTGTATGCACACAATCTGAGCATTTGGCACAGCATCGGATGACATTTCAGCCAGGTGCAGCATTTCACACGCTTTGGTGAAATGCTCCAAACTGAGCCTTCCAATGAACTATTGCAAAAATAGTTCAGTCCATGGCTTTACTGAGCACTTCCACACGGTGCTTTTGACCATGACATGCCCAGCATGCATGTGCAAATGGGGTGAAACACAATGCTGAGCATGTGGCACATGAGCTACGTATATACAAATGATCGGAAGGTGGATACCCATTGGCTATATGCATGCAGGATGAAGTAGTATTACACCTTCCTAATCTGTACAGCCAACACTGTAGCATGCAGTACACCTTTGTAAATGTATGCTGCGGGGCAGAGCAAAACGTGTTCAACAATGTAACATGCAATCACGTCAAGCCATCGAGTCATATATCTCAACTGCATCCCTTTGATGCACCTTGTTGGAGAGCTCTGCCTAACTACGGCACAGATGTGGGTGTAATCCAAGTTAATGAAAGTGGTTCATAATGGGATTACTTATTATTTGGGTCATACACAAACAGTGGATTCACTCTGGTGCCATTGTCGGGAAAACTTTGACTGGCTGCGCTTGTTCATTGCGCATGCTCATTGGCGGGCAGGCACACGCTTTCATATGCACCCCCAATGGGTCATACGCAGACAACTTTCACACGCCTGGAAGACATTTTACTTCCAGTCTTCCAACTGGCTATTTTCTTGGTCAGGTGGTCAGCTTGACTGCAGACGCTCACCTGCTTGCGCATGGAAACCTGAGGCCAATCAGTGTGGATTTGCTTCAGCCTCATCCGCATTAGAATAATCCCAACCTATGATTGCTGAGGCTGGTTATGTTTGCGTGGGGATCCCCCACCGTGGGTTGTTTTCTGCACGTTCTCACGCGCCCCACGCATGTTGTGGCCCCTGGCTTGCAGCCAAAACATTCCTTGGGCGGGTGGCCTCTTTCGCCAGAGTTTCTTACATGCGTGAGGCAAAGACCCTGATGCCAATCTTGGTGGATTCGTACCCGCCTCAAATGCAATAGGGGTGAATGTATATGTGGATCATGGTTCACGGCCCGCGCCCCCTTTGATCATGCCACACATTCCTCATTGGAAGCCCAGTACGCATCAGTCAGCAAAATACTTCAGGCAAAACCAAGCTCATGTTCAGTGGCACGCCACTGAACATATACCACCCGCCCACACACAAACATCCCCACAGTGAGATTGCCCTTTGAAACCGCCAACATTGCCCAGGGGGTCCCTTTGCAACAATTAACCTGGGGAAGATATGCTCATTGTTTTCTGTCACACCAGGGAACATGGCTGCCTGCCTCTAATATGCCCCTCCACAATAAGTTGCTACAACCCACCCAATTTTGGATATGCTAATGTCAACCTTGTTCCACCAAAGGTTTCGTAACTTGCTGCAGATCCAGAAGTCATATTGGTGCACCCACATTTTGGCCACCTTGCCTTGATATATGCCCCAAATCGGATATGAAAATTATGAGCCCAAGAGGGCCACCTCCATCAAGACCATGCACGTAACCACAGGCCATCCCCCCTTGACCCCATTGCTGCCTCTCATATAAGCTCCCCACCTGTGCTTATTTGTCTTCATTCCCTTTAGCTAACCCTTCCCGATCATATAATTTCCAACTGTCCCCAAATAATTTAAAATAGCCATCATGTCAACCCTTTCACAACCACTTTGCATTGGGATGATTAATATTCGTATTCAAATAACTAGTGATATAACCTCAAATCCTGAGAATTCCCACTTAGCTTCTTGGAATAAAATATGGCACAATCAACACAACATATTGGTATATGTCCCCAATCACCAGTGTGCTATTGGCTCTCTCCCTGGAACCCTTTCCAAAACGTTGATACCATTCCTTGGGGCACCAAAAACTTTCATGCACTGTGGTCCTGGTGGGGTGTGGATTGAAAATTTCCAATCCAATCCTACTCAAATATTATTTGTTGAGGGAGTATTTATGACTGAGGCAAATGATCCCTCCTCATCTCAGAAACCCAATGTAGCATCGATGTTCTTCACGTGGTATCCAAACATTCTATTCATAATGGAAAGCTTTCGAACACAAGATTTCAAGCTTAAAATGCCCAAAGAATAGGACTGTAATACTCATAGTCAATGTAAACTCCTTACTCCCACATTTCCCACTTCAAACTCGACGCCAGCTTCATATCCTGCTGTTTCATCATTGATTTCCAAGCAAAAACTGATACAATTACCCAGTGGATCAGACCTCCCCATGATGACCCTGCCCCATGCCATTATTCAAACCCCCCTCCTCCCTCATCAAAAGACCGGACTAGATTTTCTCTGGGATTGAGAAATCCCCAATGGCCAATCAACCCGTAACCTTTGGGCCACCTCACCCCCAGGATCCACTTTTAATGCCAGGAAAATAATTACAAACAAGGTCTTTAGCTCATTTGAATCCCTTTCGACCAATACCCCTCTTGGAGGACTGCTCGCGGATGATATGGGATTAGGTAAAACCATTCAGGCCATTGCTCTAATTGGCACCTCCAAGGAGAGGATGATTGAAAACCCCCATTGCTCCACGCCCACCATGATCATCTGCCCCCCTCGCTTAATTACCAACTGGCAATCAGAAATATCCAAGCATGCTCAGGCTGGAGCGCTGCATACCAAAATCTACCATGGTCCCACTTGTTACTCATCATCCGAGGCCAACATCTTAAAATATGATATCATCATCACTTCTTACAATACTATCACCCAAGAATTTAAGCAAACCAATACCGCTACATCATTCATTTTTCAAATCAATTGGCATTGTATAATTCTGGATGAATCACAGTGAGTGGCTGAGCTTAAATGATTCAAATTACCTTTTATATCCAATAACCCTTGCCCCATCTTATAGCTATATTTGCTCTCAATACACTGCCACTCACCGTGCCATTAATAGCCTCCTTTCATCCCACCGAATATTTTTAATGGGCACACCTATTCACAACACCATTTGTGACCTTTTGGGCATAATATCATTCATCACTCAACCCCAGAGCGCCAATCAAGATAACTGGTCACCATTCATCCTGAGTACTCTTTCCAAAGGCTGCAATGATATCTTGCATTTGGCATTGCGGCATTTAAGTTTGTGCCGCACCAAAACCACACATCTCAAATCCCTCCCCACTATTAGCCATCATTATGAGCTGCTCCCACTCAACCCAACCATGCAGCAAGAATATTCCACATTATATGAAGAGTTCCTATCATCCAAAAGCAAAGGACCAGGAGAATTTTCCATAAATATTAATAAGCTGCGAATATGTTGTAACCATCACATCATGATTAACACATTTGCAGAGGGGGATTTGGAAGACCCCAAGGGCAGGAGCACTCAGGATAACTCCCCAACAATCACACGAACTATTTTGGATGTGGAAACATGCATGATGAGTAGTAAAATTGCACACCTCCTACAAAGATTAGTGAAGAACAAACAAACAAGGTGTGGTCCAACCAAATTGGTGGTTTATACCCAATGGACCCAATTTCTAGATTTGTGCATCAATTCTAATATGCATCCATTACCAATTGAATCCATCTGACTTTTTTATATTGTAGAATTGGTATTGCACTTGCCCATCACTCTATCCTTTCAGCACAAATTGATGGAACAATTACAGCCCAAGCACAGGAGAAGGCACTGTAGAATTTCTTCAATAATCCTGAATGTGAAGTACTGATTGCATCCATTGCCGCAGCTGGAACTGACCTCAATATAACCTGTGCTAATATGGTCTATTTAATGGTGAGGGGACCCCCAAAATTCTACCCTGATTTGCGGCCCCTGACATCCACATTTCCAGGAGCCCAATTGGAACCCAGCCATTGAGGCTCAGGCTGTTGATCGACTCCATCTTATTGGCCAACGGCAACCTGTAAAGGTCATCCACTATATCACTCCTCATTCAATTGAGGTCAACATGTGGAAGGTACCTTTCAAGCTCATCTTTGACCCTGATTGTATTGCTATTCTAAAATCCTTCCTTATGGAAATGCCATTTTACAAACATCAATAGGTCCAATAAAAGAAACAATCATTAACTGTGTGAGCCTTACTGATATTATATAATTTGCGTTTGACCAAGTTGATCACACCTGCGCACCCTGGCACAGGTCCACAATTATGAACACCATGAGCTGGCTGGAACTCCTTCAATATTTCCTCAATGAAAATGAGAAGTGGAGTATTATTTCTAAGGGAGACGGTGATACAGTCCAACTCATATTGTCTATATTCTGACATATTTAGCAAGTTGTTGCATCTTTAAGAAATAATAATCAGATTGTATTCCACCTGCACAAATAAGTCACAAAGTGTTAATTTGTAACGGTGCTATACATTTATATTACTAAGTTATTGCAGAGCATCACCATTTGGCCTAATAACTGGCATGTCAAGTATTTTGAGGGCACTAGTCTGCATCTTACTACACCTTTTGAGCCAATCTTGATCAAATACCTGAAATGATAAGCCTTCTGCAATATCACCATCATCTGTTGATCATAATTCTGGCAATCTATCAATAGTTTTTTTACCCTTTTTTTAATGTGAGTACAAAACTCTATGTCTTGATCCATTTTTAATACCAATTCATTAAATAACTGGGAGGGCCAGCATAATCCAACTTTGCGGTAAACTTGACGGCCATTTTCCAGTACCTCCTCAGTCTATGAGCATACTTGAGGGTCATTGAATTGTGATTCTAGAATGGGAAATTTAGCCATATCGCACCATTCACGACGGCGCTCACAGGTCTGCACATAATCAAGTAGATCCTCATCAGTCTTTGCTCACAATGAAGAAGAGATAAATTAACTAACCCTTTGACGAATCTTTGCGAGCTTTTGATTCTCCTTCTTTTTAACCAAATACTCCGCATCCTTTTGAATAGACTCCCATTCTATTTTCAAATAAGTGAAATATTGCTCCATTAAAGCCGCCACAACCCCATAGTTATTATGATCCTTGTTCGAACAGTAATGATGATACTCGGTTCTGACCAGTGCAAGACAGAATGTACGGTAAAACACCATAGACATCAGCTCAGTGAACGGATGTTGCCATGAGCTCTCCAAGTCCCAAGTGAATCGCTTTAGTCCTAGCTTGTGGAGCTCATTTTTGCAGTAGCTTTGGAAACCCTGAGACTGAACCTGTGTTGATGGCTCATTGAAAACATCCTCGGGGACATATCTGGGATGACCAGCCACTTGAATTGTGAATTAACGCTCTTCTGTGCTTGGTGGTGCTGGTAGTGAGGAAAAATCCTTATCCCTAACTTTGAGTAGGAACAGGCAATGGGCATGAACTGCTGATCTCATTCCATGGACATTCTCTGGAAGTTCTGCTTTCAGCCATTTTTGTTGCTCCTTCTGGCTTGCATATTTTGCCACATTGTGAGATTTACGAGCCTGGTTCCTTTGCTGTCTGACCTCGGATTGTTCAAGCATACTCTGCGCAAGGGGCATTTGAGGATGGGTGAACTCACTATTTGACTGAGTGCCATGCTCATGCACCATGAAATTGTCCCTCCTTGGTTCATCATTTGTTTCCATTTGAGTTGGAGACATGTTCTCATCCTCATCATCCACCATTTTTTCTCTTGATGAACTGGCATGAGCTGTTCTTGGTTTGGAGGCATATGGATGATGACATCCAGTGACTTTCTCTTTATAGACCAGAGGTGAAGCTGCATAAAGTTCATCACCTGCCATGCACATTAAAAAATTAATGAAGACTGGTCATACTCACAATCTTCAATTGGCTCCTGAGATCGGACTGACTTGCCTTTGGGTGCCATATCTAACCCATGAAACAAAAATATCAAATTTTGAAAAAGGTTATACTCCCAAATTAAAATGCCTTACTTTGATGAAGCGTCAATCCTGGATTTCCCTCCAACAGACCACTCCAAGTTACATTCTCCAATGGTCTTTTTTGTCGCCCCCCATCCACGCTCCTTTCATCGCCCACATGAACCTGAGATCCTGATGGAATATTGAGGTTTGGCTGTTTACTTTGGCCAAAGGGATCCTGGAATGCAACTGGATTCTGACCGGGATTAAGAAGGAACTCACGTTGAGATTTTGTTTCGGGATTAGCGTTTGATGAGATTTGAGGTGTGCCTTCTGGCCCCTGAGACACATGCGTTTGTGTATTAGTGGGATTTGGGGGAAGTGGAGTGACGGAAATATTTGGGATCGACCAAGTGCTTGAAGTTGGAGCCTTTGGATTTCCAACATCAATGTTAAGACCTGATACATTCATTGAGGATGCAATAGGGGTTGTGAGAGGAATGTTGGAACTCAATGGTGACTGTGTTTGACCATATTCTATGCTAGATTCACCAACTGAGTCATGAACAGAACATGAACAGGATTTATGTGACTTGGAAGATGACATAAGGGCCGAAAAAGTACAGTAATATTTTTAACTAGATAAAACACCTCAGTCGTATGATAAAATAGAGTGATATGAGATGAAATCTTTTCCAATTTAGAATAGAGATATTCTATGAATATTTCTAAAAAGAGTCTTATTGGAAGTCCAATAAGCCTCTCTTTAGGAGAATCCTCCCTACCTCCTCCGCTTTTGTCGAAAACCACCCTGCACGGCCTACCACCATATAATGTAATATTCCCTTGATCTTAAAGGGGGCCCATCATCCATAATCAATCATATTTGGTAACATTTCCACCTCCCCATTGTCACATTTTGTGAATTATCCAAGCTTCCAATATATGCATTGAAATCCCACAGCTTTGTACATCTGTAAAAGGGTATATTAATGAAGGACTTACCCACAAAAGAGACATCACCTTTTCAAAAAAGGCGAGAAACTCCAAATCACATTCCAACTGATTAAAAGCCTGCTGCACTCAAATTAAATACCAAGACTTTAGCTGCACTCGAACCCCTTATGTAATAGAGTTATATTGTTATGTCTGTAATAAGGTTTAAGGCATGTACGATGGTGTGCCAGCGTATATGGTTTGAATGTCAATCCCCTCAATTCAATGTTGACACATCCCTATTGGAACGCCCCTCAAGGGTCAAAACCGCAGTATTGCAATGCGTAAATAAAATAGAGTATGTATGAGCATTGAGCAGCATGGCATTTTACCCAATTAAACTCCTAACCAATCCCGCCATCCAGATGAGACATGTTACACTTTATCAGCTGCAGCTCACACATCATTACAAATGGGATAAAATTCTCAGATGGCTCAAATCATCTCCCCCTTCATAAGTAATCACTCAATTTTTTTTCAATTAATAACACTGCTAAACACTTTCACATCAGCCATAGATATTTATACACAAAACAACTGTACTCCCAATTCCTGCAACAATGACAACCCGGCGCTATTCCTCATTGCGTATATGCATGTGTCAACACTGCTCAACTCAAACACACTCTTCTCCTGAGGGTGATAGGCATGGAGTTGCCTTCACACCTTTCCAATATAAACAGCACATTAAAAAGCTCAAATCAACCATTTCACCCAAATCTCTTCCAAACATCCCTACTTCTGCATCACGATCTGAGTACCCACAACTTCTATTGGATCAAATATTCCCAGCTGATTATTCACCATTGACCCAAAGCACCTTCTCCACAGCAGCGGGTCTCAATTAAACTGCACAGAAACCATACAGCAGCAGTCAAACCCTTCCCAACAAGACCTTGGAATTATAATATCTGCCATTCTACCATTAAGGTATAATATACCCCGCAGGGCTTCACGCCTTCTCAACCCTGCCCTAAACCTGCTGATCAAAGCATCTTAAGCTCCGGTGGTCCCCCCACTCCTGCATTCCATATAACTCAATATATTTGAACATCTCAAATTAGAACCAGCGATTCAAAACTATATATGTTGTCCTCAATGTCTCTCTCTTAATGGCCTTACTGAATCCGTCACAACTGACCAACCCCACTTTCAACGCCATAATGACCCAAATGATCATGATCCCCCTTGCACACAATCATTAGGAAAATTCATCTATTCATTTGAACCCCGCACCCAAAACGCAACCAACATGAAGCAAAAATTTATACCAACAAAACATTTCATTTATCAACCATTCAAAAATTGGCTTGCCAGATTTCTCCAGCGGGCTGGAATTATGGAAATTCTGCATCAACAACAACAATCCCAAACTCCCGAAGGTTCCCCAAAATGTGACATCTGGGATGGATTGTTCTGGAGACGCTTCACTGGCACTAGAAATATCAATGACCCCCCATTCATTTCCATTCCTGGTGCATTGGCCTTCTCCATTTATGTGGACTGGTTTAATGCACATGGAAAGTCAACCCCGTTGGAAAGAATTTGACCTATCATGCTTATTTGTCTTAATCTCCCCCCAAGTGAAAGATTGAAGCCAGAGAATGTCTATGTTGCAGGAAACATCCCTGGTTGGAAGGAGCCAACTTCCCTTCAATTGAATTACCTATTAATGCCACTCAACAAGGAGCTCAAAGAGCTATGGCAAGGTTACCATTTTTCACCCACCTCAACAGGTCCTTCAGGATCCTTTATCCGTGTTGCCATTCTCACAGCCATTGCGGCTGTGGTTGCCATGCGCAAGATTACTGGTTTTATTTCCCATTCAGGCAACCACTTTTGTAATTTTTGCACCATTCACAAAGCTCAAATTGAAGAAATTGGTCCTCAATTTCACTACACATGCTCATATAAAAATCATAAATCAACCATTGCCAAATGGCTTCGGGCAACCCCACAACAAAGACAAGCAATTTTCTCTGAGTATGGAGTGCAACATTCAATTTTAGAAGACCTTCCGTATTGGGATGCAACCAGAATGGTTAATCTTGACATAATGCATAATTTAATACTGGGAATTTTGAAGGATCATGCAACTTTCAAATTGTACATTCAAGAGTCCTAATCAAAAATTTACCTCAGGTCCTGCAGGAAATCCAATGACACCAACAGTTCAGACTCAGATTCCATGACCTCCAACAACTCTCTTGATAAAATCACATTGAGAGAGGCCCACTCCCTGAGAAGAGAAGCAGCAAAAATAATAAATGAGCCACTCCCCACTACTTCCACCCAAAAAAACTACTTCCCAATGCCCACCCCTCACACGGAACATCCATCTAGTGGTTCTGTGGAGATTCCTTCATTTGATGTGGATTACATCCCCACTTGTGAAATCCCCTCTGAATTGGATATCACTGCACTGAGTGATCACCAGATCAAGGGTGAGGCTCTGGAGCATCTCCAACAACTCATATCTGAGACTATAATTCCCTCATCATGGACAATAGTACCTCGCAACATGGGTTCCCCCTCTCTTCGTAGCTTAAAAGCTGCTGAATGGGCTCGCTTATATAAGGTCTATATTCCATTTTTAATGCTCAGTCAACAGATGTCATAAGATGTACACCAATCTGCCAACATCCAAAGAAAAATGGGTCAGTCAGAATAACTTGAAAATGAACTAACCAAGAATAAATTCCATTTGAAGGGTGCTATCAACATTGCCACAAGTTGCACTGTTTCAATAGATGATGCAACTGCATTTGCTGAACACTGGAAGAAATTCTGCCTTTCGAATCAACTCCTGTTCCAAAAACAGAAAAGTAAACCAAATCATAATTTTGCTGATCATATTCCTGAACTCTTCCAACGTTGGGGCCCAGCACAAGCCTCAGCCACATGGGGTTATGAGTGCTTGATTGGAGTATTTGCAAAAATGCCAACAAATAACAAAATATGTACATAAATTAATGAGATCAATATATTCACATTGATTAAACACCTGAACTGAATAAGACTAACTTCTTGCAACTCTGAATAGATGATATAGATAAAACCTTACTTCAACATATCTGTTGATGTTCCAACCTTTCCGTTCTCCTGAAATCCCCATCCGTGCCATGTGAAATAAAACAGCTTTTCGAATCACAGACACCTTCCCTGTTCAATCACCATAAATTTAACAAACCATCCCGCCATGACCAAGAAAATTATGATTGCCTGGTTGAGTACTTACAGAATTTTCATGAAACAAGGGAAATAGTTGATTGGATCAGCTTAGACACTACCGTGCAATCCACAAGTCATCCCACTTCAAGGATTGTCTCACCTTGGTATTTTCCAGTTTCAAACATTAATATTGGGAACAATATATTTTCAACTGAATCCAAAAATGTCAGCAACAGTGTGATATGTTTTATGAGGGGCAACTCACGATAATTTGGTATTATTAATGGAATTTTTAAAGTCTCTGAGCCATCTAGCATACTGAACAATAACTTTCTGATCTTAAAAACTTTGAAGATTGATGTGAACTTCTCACCAGATTGGCCGCATCTGAATATTTATAAAGCTGTTGGTTTTGATGATGGACACTTGATTATATCTGAAGAAGAAATAGAAGGTAACTGTGGATTGTATGATAACAAAGTTTTGTCAAGTGGACTGCTTGTAATGATAAAGCCGTTGTTTCATGATATTTAGTTTAAAAAAATGCAAATCTCTCAGATTCATTAGCAATTTTGATAGTAAAATAACTGCCTCAAAATTTAATGACAGAGACATGCCAGTGTGACAGGCAAAGCCCATTATTTCACATTGCCACAAAGAACTTACTATCTTGAAATTGGGTACAGTGTGAATAAGCCACGTTCAATGATCAAATGACCCACACACTAACCTTTCACAGCATCCAAAATTTCTAACTGTGCCATCATCATGTTGGAAAGGGGAATCGTCCCTTGTGCAACCTCACACACACCTGCAAGCACACGCAAACACACCCGCACACGCCAATGCACACGCAAGCGCACCCACACCCGCGGTATTGTGTGGTGGGCTCTACCAGTGTCATCTGCAAAACGACAATCCCGCTCAGGCGGAGTCCTTTCATGGATGACCTGGTAAAGTCAAACCCCCCGCCTACATCAAGACTTGCTGAAGGACCTCTTTGATGTGTGTTTGTGCAAACAGGCAGGTCTTGTGTAATTTTTACCAACCATCGGACGGTTGCGGGATGATCAGGTGGTGAGGAATCTGAGTTGAAGGCACAGGGGAACCAATATTGGTGGATGTCACAGGATTTGGCGAAGACAAGAGTGGGACATTTGCTCAACGTTTGCTTGATTTTTGCTTGATGTGAGCTTGACTTTTATCCTGCTTGATGTTTGCTTGACGTGAAGTCAATCGCCAACGATTGACACGAGATTTGCCCTGGTTTCAGGCTCCCTCTGGCTGAATTTTCCTATAATAATTCAGAATACTAATCACCAAAACAATGTCTTTTTTTCACCATTTATGGCGGAAATCCCAGATTTTATTCAATTCCCATTTCTCAAGACAAACCTGCTGGAAAGTTATCAGAGCAACTCCAATCAGTACAGCAAGTGGTTAAAGAAGAATTGGAGTCAGCAATAAGGCAGTTTGAGAAGTATGCAAATAGAAATCGGAAAAGTCAACCTGATTTCCAACCTCCAGAAAAAGTATTTCTAGCTTCAAATGTGAGCCTTACGGTAAATCTTACATACCCAAATAGGCCACAATTACCATAAAAAGAAATTCTGAACTAAGCCTAACCCCTGGGTCATGCATATATTCAAAATTCATCATTTTTTATTTCAGAAAAGATGAATAACCTCTTATTGGGTAGGTAAATCCATGAAGTTAAGGCCAAATTTGGATTCTACACGAAATTTCACCTAGGGTAGTTCCATAGAGTGAATAAGCTCAAATCAACTCTTTGAGGTGGTAATATGGAAAATACTCCAATACCACATCATCAATACCAGATAAAAGAGCCATAAAAATATTTGTTTTTCTCAATTTCACGCCAAAATAATGGGACTGTGAGAAATCCCATGTTACATATACACTAATAATAGTGTTATTCAAGTTCAGTCACTTGATATTATGGTATTATTACATGAACGTTTGGTACACCCATAGTGGATATCTCACTTGAAGCTTGAATTTCTATTTTGAAGTGAAAAATAGTCAAGGGGGACAAAAGACATCAAAGAGAGACAAGGTACCCAGCTTCTGAGGCCTCTGAGGCGTGGACAGCTCCAAAGCTTGGATCCATGGATGATATTGGCCCAATTTGTAAATTAAAACCTTTTGGGAACTTGGTTACCATGTCACAACTTCAGTAAATCCTAAGAAAATAGCAAATAACCTGCTATTTTGACATGCCAAGGAGGTAAAGAGCAAATCAGACTCCTGTAACCATGTCAATTATTGATTAATTTCCTTGGATAAGCCCCAAAAGAGTAATTAAAACCATTTTTGGACTAGTATTCATTGATTTACGTCATAATAACCAGCCATATACTGCTATTTGAAATACTATGTAGAAATGAGGTAAAAACTTCAAAAATTCATTAAAAATACCATTCTTAATCAATCTTTGTGAAAATTTCAGAACCAATTAGGAACTGTATAATTCATATCAAAACCAAAAAGAATTATACCTTTATATGTAAAATTCAAAGTCTTACTTACAGTCCATTTTTGATGATTCCACGTGAATCACAGAATCTTTAAAAATTTACAGAGAATACATTCTGTGATGAAGTTTCCAATAACATTGATAAATTTGAGAAATAAACATTTTTTTTGGAATAAAAGAATATTTACAGTTTTTACTCCTTTTATTCTTAACCATAACTGGGTTGGTAGTCACATAAAACCATCAATTAAGTAATTATGATAATCTTACATGATAACAGATGATGCAATCATTAAGCCAAAAAGGATTAAGTTTTTCTCACTCACTGGTTTTCAGTTTGCTGCATGGCACGCCTCTGTGAGCTGTCTTATACTTAAAAGAGGCTTCCTCTTGCTTTTTTTTTCCAAATCCTCACACTATTCAATTATACCTTTAGTATCAACAAGTAAGTATTAGTTAACTAATTTCTTAAAATTGTTTTATTCTTTCAGAAATCAATCAGATGGACGTGGAATCATAAGAAATCAACTATGGATTGTTGTAATATTGTTATAAATCAATTTTGATCCATTAAATCCACAATTTTACATCAAATCTCTCTACTATTCTCTTCTAAACGTTCATTGGCTTGATAGTGAGTGATTTATCTTAATTCTTTCAGTTTTTTTTTCTAGTAATAGTATTCTTCAAGAGTTACCTTTATAATAATTCTTTCAAAATATAATTATATATTGAAAGAATTTTTTATTATTAAATTCTTCTTGTAATTGATTCTTGTAGACAACTACTGCTTACTGTTATAATCACTAGTTGTGTATAACAAGTAAAAGAAATAATTCTTTAATTATTTAATTGTGGTTATAATAATTTTTCTTATTATATTTCATAAGAACAGTCATAGTACTGTTGATTAATAGTAATATTAGCAACATTTTCCTAGACACATCCTAAATTTTGGGGGCATGGCCATGTTTGTTGAGCCTTGTGCCCTCAATTAATATACTTTTAAGTTCTAAAACATATCAATTTGATCTTTTTTTTCTTCAATTTGAAGTTACAATAATTTTCTTTTTGAAATTGTTTTTAAAATCTTTTTCATTGAGGAATTTGGTTTAATTTTATATAGTTTTACACATGGATTCTTCACATCCAAAAGCTTATAAAATTATTCTTTGAGTTACTCTGAATTAATTTTAAATCAAAATCCTCAATTTTTTTTTATTTTAAAAGGCATAAAAATAATTTTTTCTCTTTTATGAATTTTTCTCTAGTGTCTGTAATAAAATACAGTGCAGCTGTTAATAAGCTTAGTAAGAGATATATTACTAGTCCAGAATGTGAAGAGATCATTGAAGTGAGAATTTCTAAAAGAGGCACTTTATTCACAACAGAACAAGCTAAATTACCACCAAAAGGTGTGTGGTTCTGTCCTTTTATTTCAATTTTTCTCTTGAATTGACGCGAAAATGGTGCATACCAGAAATGGAAGCAACTATTCAGTCCCACCAGATGGATGTGGACAGGGAAGAGGCAAGACCAAATCCAGAAGTTTCAAATCTTCCTCAAGAAAGACACATATGGAGGCTCCCAGATTTCCCTCATTCCCCAAGGTCTGTACCCACAAATTTGACATGAATTCTTAATCTGGGCTGATTCATGGGAATATCTTAAGGGCTGAACCACTTTTAAGTGGAATTAATAGAAATTTATCAGTTCCAATATAAAAATTGGTTTAGAGAAGCCAAAGAAGAGGAGTGGGAAATATTCCCAAGCCTTTGGCAGGGGGCAATGAACACCTACTTACACATCAAGAGCTTTCTGGGTCAGGAGAAGACCATAGAACTCTTAGGAGGTTGGGTCCCATTGTCTTGAAAATACAAAGTCAAAAAGATAAAGAACTGGTTGGGGAACCAAAGGCTTTTCTCCATATACTAGAAGAAGGAGTTGGAAATGACTCCAGACTTGGAGAAATAAGGCCCAGTGGTGTCTAGCAGCTCCATAAGTGTCCAAAGAAAAGCCCAAAGGACTTCAGAAGAAGCAGAAAGGTCCCAAGAACCATCAAGGCAAGGGCAAAGGCAACGCCAATTGGCATAGACCTTACCCACAAGGGTACAGGATTGCCCAATTGGAGCCTTCAGCTGTGGACAGTGTCTTCAATATGGCCAGAACTCTTATGGAACTCACAGCCAAGGAGAAGGAAAGCACAAACAGAACCTATTAATGTAAATAATACAACAAATAAATTTCTTTAAAACTAGTATTAATGTACAAATTGGTAAAGTTGATGCAAAGTTAACTGAAATGACTTCACTTACTTGAAAAAGAATGACAAACATTCTGCTGAAATGCATAAGTCTGTAATTCCCAAACTGGAATTACTTACCAATACCTGTGAAAGAATTGGAAGTAAATATCATGTCCAAGATGATGAAACGGGAGATTTTTCCACAAGAAACATCAATGATCAACTTAGAGTTCTGAAGGACTATGTTTTGCAAGTGGCTGAAAATACAAAGAAATTTTACACTGATTTGGCAAGAAGTGAGAGTGAAATGCAGAAATTAAAAGAAGAAATACTTTCACAAGTGAAGCAAATTCATAAGAATTATAAATCAAATCCACATATTCCAAGACCTTCCACACCTTCAACTGAAGAAAATCTTTCTGTGAAAAAACTTCTGACCCCTTTTCTAGGAGAAAATATTATCTCTGCAAAGGTTCTTAACAAATTGGAAGTGTAAGGTTTGACTATGAAACAATAAGTAATAATTACTAATATTTTACTTATTGTACTATGAATTTCCTTATAAATGAAATAAATAAGATAAAAATAATTATAATAATCAAGAGATATTATAATTATGGCATAAAATAATTATATTATTAAATAAATATAATAATATAATTTATACTATAAAAAATAATATATATAAAATAAATATATTAATATAAGATAATTAATATATTTAAAAGCACTTTATTATTGTTACCAACAAATAATAAAGGCGTAACAAAATGTTTTTTATTGATAAAAAACAATCAATAAAAATAATATTACCAATATTAAAGTTATAAATTAATATGAATACTATTTATATCAATTATAGAATTATTAAAAGTAATAGTAGAGAAAAATTCTTATAATAAGAGAAATAACCTACTTTTAATGCTTAATATAATAATTTTGAATAATTTTGGGCCTAGAAATGTAAAAACAACTTATTGAAATTGTAGTTACAATAAAATTTAAGAGAAATTACAAATTTTCTTGGTTTTACATGGAATTGAGGTTTTCAAGAGAAATTTAAACAAAACAATTAAATAATTGCAATAATCACATCAAAGATGAAGATTATTATAAGATTATTTTTGGTCTTCAATAATATAAAGGTTTTATATATAAAGAAGAAAGAAATTACCTTTTTTTTTAATTGTTTAATGTTATGTAAGCGTCTGAGGGGGAAATAGAGTAAAAAGAGCTTTATTTATATTAATTTCCTTCCTCCTAGAGTCCATCAGGATTCTAGTAGATGTGGACGGATAATATTCACTGGAATGGATCAATGGTCTAAGGTTCGGTGATGATTACATCATGATCAAACCATCTTCTCTCAATATTACGCCATTATTTAGAACTATCACTATAACTATAGGTTTTGATGATGTCAAGACTTGGCAGAACCCCGAAATTTGTTGATTTTATTAGTTTCAATCACAAGATAACATTATTCACCAATTATATCACAAATATGACTGTTAAACTTAATTTAAGGTTACAGTGAGTGATCATAAATGATCAATCTAAGCTCAAACTTTGATCCTTAATGTAAGGTGTGGATATGAAACTTTGATTAAAAATCAAGTACTTTTCCTGTCCTCAAAATTTGTATATGGTAAAAATCAATTAAAAATAGTATGAAATATTATTTTTAAGAGAAAACACGCCAATTTTATTGTTTATAACTTTATTAGTATAAAACAATAATATCATAAAAATTTATTGTTTTACCAACAATAAAAATTTATCCAAAAAATACTCTACAAGAGATATTTTAAGGCTACAAAAGAAATTTCTTCAAGAGCAATTTCAATTGGAATTAATTGAGCAAAGAACTGCAAGCAATTAATTAAAGAACAAAGTCTTTAAAAAGAATATTAAAGAGAAAACACGCCCAAAAGTGACCAGAGTGAATTTGGAAACAAAGTGACAAAGTTTACAGTGATGAAAGATGCTTTAATTCACTTTTGGGGTGGTTCAGGGGTAAAAATGATTATAAGAGTTACAAACAATGATTATAATGATTTTTTCACGTGGTTAAAAGGATTAAAATGATTTAAAAGTGGTGGTTGGAATCTTTGATTGATTGGTTTAACAGTTTTAAACTAATTAATAAAAGGAAAAGATTCTAACATGAAGAGAAAAGTGGGGCAAAGAAGACATTCTTTTATAGCCATCAATTCTCTTACTCCAAAAGTAAAATTTACTCTTGTCAGTCGTGAAAAACAGTCTGACAACAGAAAAGCCAATTATGGCATCATTGAACCCTGATTTAGACCAAAAAGGGCTGGTTTAAGCCATTTTTAGCCATTTTTAGCCATTTTAGACCCTTAAATCAGCCATTACTATAGCAATACCAGGCCTAGAGCCTTCAAAACACGTCAGAATGTGTGTCAGAGTCGTAGAAACCAGTTAAAACTGTTTTTACTCTGATGGTTTTATCTTAAGGGTAGTTTTACCCTCTTGGCAACAGCTAAAACTACCCCAGTTGGTATCAAAACCTCATCATCAATTGAGTCCACAGACCCTGTAACTCAATTCCAGGCCAAAAGTGATGAACTTTTGCGTGAATTTTGACATCCCACGCCTGTCAGCAAGGATTTTGGGGGTCTAGCTCCCCCTTAGAGCTGGAGTTCCTTTTCCCCCCCAAATTTAATCTTTCCAATTTATTTTTCCTTTAATTCCTCATCATGTATTATACTTATAATTTACACATGTAATTCAATTCAATTGTACAGTACAATACAGTAATAATTGACACCTCATATGTAAATCAAAGTTCACTTATGTAATACACGCGCACATTTTGACATTTCAATTGAATTCAATTGAAAATACTTTAATTCCTCATAACTTCTAAACTAAACACAACACCTCAATTTTAACACAAAAATTGATGGTTAACACCACATGTGGTGTGAATTAAATTAAGGTTTTGAGGATTTTCAACTTTTGTATTGAAAATACTAAAAACTTAATTTAAGCTTATTTAGAGTTGAGTTACAAAAATTTCACTCAGAGGTGACCCCACCTGATTTTTTATGAGGAATCCAATGGTGAAATAAAATTTATATGTTTATTTATTGGATAAAAAGTTATAATAAATTTTATTTAACTTTTTTCCAAATTTATTTATTTTTTCACAATTTTGTTAAAATTTCATTTTTACTTAAATTTTTCAAGTATAAATGTAATTTTATATTTACAAAATTTAAAGTAATTTTATTTTTAAATTATAATTAATTTTTTTTATTTTTAATATAATTTTATATTTATATTTTTTATTTTTATTTTAATAATATAAATAAATTTATTTTATTTATATTAATATGTTATTTTTTATATTTGTGGTCTTTTGGGTATATGAAATTACCTCTAAGGCTCACATTCCCTCCCCCTAAAAAAGAATATTACTTTGTAATATTGGTGTTTCTAGTGTTTCTGAATCTCCTCAGGAGTTTGGTGGCTTCTGGTATATCTTTCTCTTCTAACCATTCATCTTCACAAGTTGGGTCACTGTACCTAACAAGGTATTCCCTTACTTTCTTGGTTCTTAATTTCCTTTCTTTAAGAACTTTGGTTATTTTCTTAGTACCAGATGTCTCAATAGGAGGTATAACTTGGGGAATCTTATTCCTCAAGGGAAAATTCTCAGCATCACTAGATTTGTATGGCTTTATCAAGCTTACTGGAAATGTAGGGTGCTTATTGCTAAGTTCTTCAGATAACTCTACTTCAACAGCATTTTCTCCATGGAGGGCCTTAATCACAAAAGGTCCTGCAAAGGAGTCTTTTAACTTTTTACATCCTTTGATGTTATTGAAGTTAGTGGTGGATACAAGAACTAGGTCCCCCACTTTGAAATCTGGAGTTGCATGAGATTTATCCCATTTGTCTTTAGCATATGCAAAAGAGTCCTCCATGCATCTCACTGCATGCTTTCTAGCTTTGTCTAGCATTCCTTTGAAGCTAGCAGCTGTGGGATGTATTTCAATTAAGTCTTTCCTCAAGGAATCTTGGGGTAACTTGGGGTTCCATCCTTTTTCTAGAATAGCAGGAGTCTGATTGGTACTGGAATGGATTGATGTTTTATATGCTAATTCCAGTGCTGGTAACAGAGTACACCAATCATGGGTAAATCCATCACAATCTTTGAATTCAAGGCCATATGCACAAAATCTTCTCACCATGTCCTCTAAGGTTTGGATCATTCTTTCAGCCAGACCATCAGTTTGTGGGTGGTAGGCTGTAGAGAAAGACAGTTTTGTGCCAAGTAATTGGTGAAGATTTGTCCATAGAGCTGAAGTGAATTTGGGATCTCTATCACTGATGATATTTGTAAATATCCCAGTCCATGACACTACTCTATTCCATATCAGAAGAGCTGTATCCATGGCTGTATCATCTTTGTGACATGGTAAAAAGATTGGAGTTTTACTGAATCTGTCCACAATTACTAGGCAAGCATTATAGCTCCTGTCACCTCCTGGTGGTAGGCCAGTTACCCAATCCATATGGACAATTTCCCAAGGTCTGTTTGGTTCTTGGATTTTCATCATATTTCCAAGTCTTTTGCCAGTGGATTTATTTGCCTTTTGGCATCTGTCACAGGTTTTGCAATATTCTGCAACATCTTTTTGCCACATTGGCCACCATATGCAGGTCTTTACTTTCTCTCTTGTTCTGTCCTCAGAAAGATGTCCTGAAAAGGGACTATCATGGCATTCTTTCAGTACAAGATTGATTAATGACCTGTCTACAACTGTCATGACACATGTGTGCTTGGTTCTGTGGTAAATTATACCATCCAGTAGGTGAAATCTTCCTTCATTATAAGATTTTCTCCATACTTCATCCAAGGCATGTATTAGAGAGTTGTCTTTACAGTCTTTGTTAAGTAATTGGCATAAGATGCTACAATTCTTATCTTGAGTGTAACTATTTCTGACTTCTTCAAAGAAGGTGGTGTTCAAGTCTGTAACACTTATTCCTTCTATTGGAATTTGTGGTGAAGCTTCTTCTGGAACATAAGCAGGATTATCAATGTTATTTGGTAATGGCCATCTGCTTAGTCCATCTGCATTCTTATGAATATTCCCATCCTTATGAACAATAGTCATATTGCCTCTGTATTCTTGTATGGCTATTTGCCATCTGAGCATGTGTCTGTTAGGTGTTTTCATGTTCAAAAGTGATTTCACAGCTGTACAATCTGTTATTACTTCAAAAACACATCCCTCTAAGAGATAGTTCAATTTCTCTAAGGCCCAGACAAGGCATAGACATTCCATTTGACTTGCTCCATATCTGGCTTCAGTTGGTTTGATTTGCCTGGATATGAAACATATTGGTCCTTCTACAGGTTTGTCATTTATGATCTGAACTTGGTGAAGTGCAGCACCTAGTCCATCCCCTGATGCATCAATATACAGTTTGAAAGGCAATTTAAAGTCTGGCATCAGTAAGAGTGGAGCACTGGTCAATGCTTCTCTTAGAGACTCAAAAGCTTTGACTCTGTCAACAGTCATCTCAAATACTGTGTCTTTGTCACACAACTTATAAAGTGGTCTTGCTATGGATGCAAAGTCTTTAATGTGTTGCCTGTAATATCCTGCAAAACCTAAGAATGACTGAATTTCCTTCTTATTCTGAGGCATGGGTTTTAACAATACTGCTGCAACTTTGTTTTTATCAATTCCAAGGGACAAACCAGATACAACATGTCCTAGTGCCTTAAGTTCTTTAAATCCAAAATGACATTTCTTCAAGGAGATTTTCATGTTTACTGATTGGATTTTTGTCAAAACTCTTGATAATCTGTACATGTGCTCCTCCCAAGTCTTTGAACAGATAATAATGTCATCAATGTAAATGATTAACCATCCCTCTGAGAGTTCTTCAGGGAAGATTTCATTCATCATTCTTTGGAAGTGTGAAGGTGCATTTTTGATACCAAAGGGCATCCTTAAGTATTCATACACTCCACAATGAACAATAATTCTCAAGTATTTTCTTGCTCTTGGTGTTACTACATTTTGATGGAATCCTTTAAGGGCATCCATAGTGGTTATATACACTGCTTGAGATATTTGAGTAAGGGCAATTTGGATTTTTGGTATTGGGTATCTGTCTGGAACAGTGTAAGTGTTCAGAGCTCTAAAGTCCCCAACCATTCTGGATTTTCCATTATGCCACGCCACTATGACTGGTGTAGTTATTTCTACTTCCTCATTGTGGCCTACTTTTCTTATTACACCAAGGTCTAGAAGTTCTTTGATATGAATTTCTAGAGCTTCTCTTGATTTTGGACTTGCTGGATAAGCAGGTCTTCTTAAGAGTGGTGGATAAGGTCTCTCAATGTTAAGAATGATGTCAACTTCATGACCAATAATTGCTCCCAGGGGTTCTTTGTCTGTAGCAAATGCTCCTCTGTGGTCATACAAAAGGGAAGAAAGTTCATTTTCTTGCTTATCAGTCAGATGAAGGCTTATTTCAGCCTCATTTAACTGTTCAGACTTGAATTTCTCTAACTCTAAGTTGACTGGTGATACTTTGTTTACTGTAATTTGTCTTTTAAAGGGTAAAAAGGCAAATTTCTGGCGCTTATTGTCTCCAATTGTAAAGTATCTGTCTTTGTTATTATGTAAATCTATCCCATACATGATTAAATAGTCATTTCCCAATATAAAATGGGTACTAGAGCAATTTTCCATAACAACAAATTCAACTGTGATCCTTAAATTCCCATTTATGTGTGGGAATATGACATTGGTCTCAAAGATTCCTAATGCTTTCATTGGGTTACTTGCACTGTTGAATTTTATACCATCAATTGGTAACAATTGGTCTTCAAAATTTGGTACACAAGTCTTAAGAAAAGATTTTCCAACACAAGAGCAGAAGGCTCCTGGGTCAAGCAAAAGTTTGGTGGGTTTGTTGTCAATCACCACTTCTGTTATACAGGAGTTACCAGCTGTATAACCTTTTCCTCTGTTTGGTTTTGTCTTCATAAGTTGTGCATCTTGAACTTTTGATAAATCAACTTGACCATTGCTCAATTGTAGTAAGTGGGAATAAGATTCCATGATGTCAAAAGTGGCATTGATATTTTCTATATCTTTTGAAGATTCAGAGAATATGGATGACTTATCATCTGAATTGTCTTCAATTATGTCTTCTTTTTCAACATCTGGTTCTTTTTCAATGTCAATTTCATTGATTTTCCCCCTTTTTGGACATGTATTGGCTAAATGGGTGGTGCTTTGGCAAATATGGCATTTTCTGACTGTATCTGCAGATTTATATTTAATATTACTAGAATTTTCTTTGGGGTTTTTGTCCACAGAATCTTTCCAAGGTGTATTAAACCTTGTTTTAAGATTCACCCTACTAGAACCAATTTTGGTTCTGGTGGTTACTTCTTCTAGTATATTGATAATATCCTCTGCTGAAGATTGTTCAGTAGTCCTGCTTTTGACAGCATGCTCTAAGTCACCTCCACATTGTCTCAGAATTTTTCTATGGATCATAAATTCTGACATGTCAGGATATAATGCTGTTAATCTGTCCTTTTGTTGGCAAAACCATGGTAAAGCTTTGTCTTTATCAGCATTAAATTTGGCAGATTCAAAGGCTGTTTCAACTTTAAACCTCCAAGCATCATTTGCCCATTTGTTGATGATTTGGGTTTTCCACCAAGTCCAACTCTGGTGTCCATGTGCTTGTCTTATTTTGATGTACCATCTGTGAGCTGATCTGGCAAACAAGGTGTTAAACCTGGCTGTTACCAATCTGTCTGGTAATTCAAAATCCTCTTTGATCATGTCAATACCTCTAATGAATTCCATATGGTCATACTCTCCTTCACCACTGAAGTGAGGCCATTCTTTAAGTTTTGGAACTTCTTTCAAGAGTGCTTGGCCCATTGATGGTTCCAAGTTATGAAAAGAAGTGGATAATTCATTTAATTGTGAATTATCAGGATCCAATACTTGTGGATTTGAAATTCTTGTGCCCTCATTTTGATTTAGAGGTGTAGACATTCTTGGTAAGGTGTTCAGTAATTGTTCAATGTCATTCATTTTACTGTTGCTACACCTTTGGGAATTTCTGTATTCATGTTGGAAGCTTTGGATTAAATTTATTACTTCAATTTTATACATGTCTTCTTTATGTGTAAGTTCTTGCCATAACTCTGTCTGTCTTGTATTATCAGCAGTGACTTGATTCAATTTCATTGATAATTTTGATACTTCTTCTTGTGAAGCATCAAAACACTTTTTCAAGGCAATGGTATATGTCTTTACTTCAGTAAATGAATTTGAAATGTCATCAAGGACTTTCTTGTTATCTGTCTTGATAATATTTATGGCTTGTTTAATTCTTGTTTCAATTATGTCATCAATATTGAATTTAGAATATTTATCTGTTAATTCTTTGATAATGGCAGATTGTTCATTTATTTTATTGTTAGAAGAATTATCATTATTGGAATTTTTAATTGTTCTCAAAACTTTTTCAAAACACATAAGTGTTTCATTAATTTGGCACAGACTCAGGTTGTTTGTTTTAATGTTGTTACAAATGGTGTCATTTTTATCAGAAAGATGTTTTTTCACGTCATTTATAGCATTATACAACTCTGGGATGGAATCAAATATGTCAGAAATCATTTCTGGAACCTTAATCTGGCTTCCTCCTTCTTCTGTAATTCCATCATGGTTCTGGCCATCTGAAATACATTTTCCATGGCATCCTGCTGAATCTTTGGGATTCTGTAGCCCTGGCTGTAAGGTTTTGGGGCTGGTGCCTTCCCTTTGCCCTTGTTTGGAGTTTGTGGCTGCTTTTTCACGTTGGAATTGCTGCTGCTGGCCACTGGGGCTGTTTTTGGCACTGGTTTGGCTGGTGGAGGGTTGTTTTTCCTCCATTCTAGTGTCAAAAGCATCATGTTTTTCTTCTCCATCAATGGATGCCATCCATTGAGCAATTTGCAAGTGTTGGGATGGCCCAAGAATTTTCTTACTGTCAGGTAAGAATTCATGCAATTCTTCCACAGGTCTGCAAGGATCTGGTACTCCTTGAATTGGAGTGCATTGTTGTATGCACTGTGGCTGGCTTTGTATATGTCCACAGAGGCTTGTTGTGGCGGTGTCAGCTCTTTTTGAAGGTAAAATGGTATTATCAGCTTCAGAATGACCCATTTTAGTTGTTTGGAAGTCATCAACTGACCCTTTTCCTTCTGTACCTGGTTGGCCTCTGCCATAATCACGTCTATTACCTTTTTGGGAGCTGCTTGAGGGGTTGTAGCTGGCTCCTGATCTGGTTGAAGGCATAATTATGGTTAAAAAGGCTTAAAATAGTATTTTTACATCAAAAAACTTACTATTGGCCAAATTTTTAGCTTTCTGAAGGGTATTACTTATGTCCAAGTTAATTAATTCAGAAGATATTGGTTCAGGCTGGTTATTTTGAGTCACAATAACAGTGCTATTATGATCAGAATTGACAGTACTGGCAGGGATAATGCTGGTTACTGTTGAGGCTGTTTCAATGTTTTCTTGTCTTACCACGTTGTCAGACACTAAAATTAATGAAAAAGCCAATTAATTAAGTAAAAAAAAGGATATTTCAAAAAAAGAAATAAAAATTTAAGCCTCACTTATAATATGAAAAAAAATTATTTTTTATGGATTTTTTGAATTATAAGTATTTTTTATATGTTTTTAAATTTTTCAATATAAGAAAAAAAGATTTAAAAAGAGTAAAAAAAATATGTCACAGGTAAAATATCACGGCTGGGCCCCCAAATGTAAGGTGTGGATATGAAACTTTGATTAAAAATCAAGTACTTTTCCTGTCCTCAAAATTTGTATATGGTAAAAATCAATTAAAAATAGTATGAAATATTATTTTTAAGAGAAAACACGCCAATTTTATTGTTTATAACTTTATTAGTATAAAACAATAATATCATAAAAATTTATTGTTTTACCAACAATAAAAATTTATCCAAAAAATACTCTACAAGAGATATTTTAAGGCTACAAAAGAAATTTCTTCAAGAGCAATTTCAATTGGAATTAATTGAGCAAAGAACTGCAAGCAATTAATTAAAGAACAAGATCTTTAAAAAGAATATTAAAGAGAAAACACGCCCAAAAGTGACCAGAGTGAATTTGGAAACAAAGTGACAAAGTTTACAGTGATGAAAGATGCTTTAATTCACTTTTGGGGTGGTTCAGGGGTAAAAATGATTATAAGAGTTACAAACAATGATTATAATGATTTTTTCACGTGGTTAAAAGGATTAAAATGATTTAAAAGTGGTGGTTGGAATCTTTGATTGATTGGTTTAACAGTTTTAAACTAATTAATAAAAGGAAAAGATTCTAACATGAAGAGAAAAGTGGGGCAAAGAAGACATTCTTTTATAGCCATCAATTCTCTTACTCCAAAAGTAAAATTTACTCTTGTCAGTCGTGAAAAACAGTCTGACAACAGAAAAGCCAATTATGGCATCATTGAACCCTGATTTAGACCAAAAAGGGCTGGTTTAAGCCATTTTTAGCCATTTTTAGCCATTTTAGACCCTTAAATCAGCCATTACTATAGCAATACCAGGCCTAGAGCCTTCAAAACACGTCAGAATGTGTGTCAGAGTCGTAGAAACCAGTTAAAACTGTTTTTACTCTGATGGTTTTATCTTAAGGGTAGTTTTACCCTCTTGGCAACAGCTAAAACTACCCCAGTTGGTATCAAAACCTCATCATCAATTGAGTCCACAGACCCTGTAACTCAATTCCAGGCCAAAAGTGATGAACTTTTGCGTGAATTTTGACATCCCACGCCTGTCAGCAAGGATTTTGGGGGTCTAGCTCCCCCTTAGAGCTGGAGTTCCTTTTCCCCCCCAAATTTAATCTTTCCAATTTATTTTTCCTTTAATTCCTCATCATGTATTATACTTATAATTTACACATGTAATTCAATTCAATTGTACAGTACAATACAGTAATAATTGACACCTCATATGTAAATCAAAGTTCACTTATGTAATACACGCGCACATTTTGACATTTCAATTGAATTCAATTGAAAATACTTTAATTCCTCATAACTTCTAAACTAAACACAACACCTCAATTTTAACACAAAAATTGATGGTTAACACCACATGTGGTGTGAATTAAATTAAGGTTTTGAGGATTTTCAACTTTTGTATTGAAAATACTAAAAACTTAATTTAAGCTTATTTAGAGTTGAGTTACAAAAATTTCACTCAGAGGTGACCCCACCTGATTTTTTATGAGGAATCCAATGGTGAAATAAAATTTATATGTTTATTTATTGGATAAAAAGTTATAATAAATTTTATTTAACTTTTTTCCAAATTTATTTATTTTTTCACAATTTTGTTAAAATTTCATTTTTACTTAAATTTTTCAAGTATAAATGTAATTTTATATTTACAAAATTTAAAGTAATTTTATTTTTAAATTATAATTAATTTTTTTTATTTTTAATATAATTTTATATTTATATTTTTTATTTTTATTTTAATAATATAAATAAATTTATTTTATTTATATTAATATGTTATTTTTTATATTTGTGGTCTTTTGGGTATATGAAATTACCTCTAAGGCTCACACTTAATACCTTTTAAGTTTTACACCCTAACACAATTCAGAGAGTGAATTCTAATAGCTTGGCGTAATCTCATTATGCTGACAAGGGCATTTCATTACATCATCAAAACTCTATTTTTGATGATTTTTCTTGTAACTTATCTTTTCTGTCAAAATTTAATATCTTAAACTTCAAACCCTGATTTCAAGGGGTTATCCCTTGAATATTATAATACAAAATACATCATTCTTCACTAATGAACTAGTAGAATCCAACAGTCTACAATCTTCTAAGCTTGGACCACTTTCACAACAAAGTGGTCAACAGCTCTATTGATTTTAATCAATAATCCCTTACAGGTTTTAACCTTGTTTAAAATTTGTTAATTAAAGTTCATTTCTGTATTCCTAAAGTAATTACGTGATGACTTTATTTTTGGTTCATCACTGTATCATACATATTTCAAAAGATATTAGCTAAAATTCTTGAATATATGCATTGAGGAAAAAAGTGCTTATATTCAGCTTAACTCCTTAAGTATTGAATTTGGATATTAGCTTCTTAATTGTTTTATGTGTGGAAATTTATAAAAAGACCAATGGTACCATTTATTCCACATGTTGTTTCACTGGTATTTGAAATAATTAAGGATTTATGTTTTTTATAAGGTATTATTACTTATAACTTATTAAATATTGACTTTACAGATATGCTGTAAAAATGGTCTATGTGTATTTTACCATGGGGAATCCAATGGTATAATTTAATTCATATGTTTATTCATTAGTTTTTAAGTTAAACCAGGTTTTATGCCAATTTATGGTATTTTTGTATTTTTAAAGTACTTATTTTTAATGTTTAATTATATTAAATATTTCTTGTGACCTATTTGGGTATTTGGTCATATCTCAAAGTTTCACATTCCCTACCACCAAAAAAGATTGTACCACAATCTGATATGTGTAATTAGGGTATCATCCACTGTCCTACCTCTTCAATAGACTTTGTTATTCTTGAAGCTCAATAATGCTTAACATTTTTATTTTTCAGGCTTTCTTTCATGTCTGAATCTTCTTAGTAGTTTATCAGCATTTGTCATATCTTTCTCAAGTAGCCATTCATCTTCTTGAGTTGAATTTCTATACCTTACAAGGTATTCTCTTTCTTTTTTGTTTCTTGTCCTTCTTTCTTTAAGGACTTTTACTATTTTCTTTTCCTCTCCTTCTTCCAATCGGGGAATTTCAAGTGGGGGTTTATTTCTTAGTGGAAATAACTCCTTATCACTTGAGCTGTAAGGTTTTATCAGACTTACAGGGAAAGCTGGGTGTTTGTTCATTAGTTCACCTGTGAGTTCCAATTGCACAGCATTGGGTCCATGAAGTGCTTTTATCATAAATGGTGCTCAAAGGAATCTTTTAATTTGTTTGGGCCTATTATGTTATTGAAATTAAGGCTTGATACTAGGACCAAGTCTCCTATTTTGAAATCAGGTGGCTTATGACTTTTATCCCATCTTTCTTTTGCATATTTGAAAGGATCTTGCATACATCTGTTTGCATGGTGTCTTGCCTTATCAAACATTATCTTAAGCCTGCTTGCTTTTGGATGTATATCCACTAAGTCCTTTTTGAGTGTATCATAAGGAAGTCTTGTCTTCCAACCTTTTTCTAGCATTGCTGGTGTTTTGCCAGTAGAAGAATGGATTGATGTTTTATATGCCAGTTCAAGTGCTGGTATTAGTGTACACCAATCATGGGTAAAACCATCATAATCTTTGAATTCTAGCCCATAAGCACAGAATCTTCCGATTATGTCCTCCAGGGTCTGTATCATTCTTTCTGCTAAAGCATCAGTTTGAGGATGGTAAGCTGTTGTGAATGATAACTCTGTCCCAAACAGGTTATGGAGATTTGTCCATAATGCTGAAGTGAACTTTGGGTCTCTGTCACTTATAATATTCTGGAATAAGCCTGTATGGCTAATAACTTTATTCCATATCATTATGGCTGTGTCCATAGCTGTGTCCTCTTTATGACATGGTAGGAACATGGGAGTTTTTCTATACCTGTCAACCAATACTAGGCATGCATTATAGCTTTTATCTCCTCCTGGAGGTAATGCTCTTACCCAATCCATATGAACTATTTCCCAAGGGGATTTTGGTTCTTGGATTTGGATCATCATTCCAAATTTCTTTCCTGTGCCTCTGTTAGCTTTTTGGCATCTTTCAAAGGTTTGGCAGTATTCTGAAACATCTTTCTTCCAATTTGGCCACCAAGAGCAGGTTTTCACTCTTTCTATTGTTCTGTCTTCTGAAAGCTGTCCAGCTGCAACACTATCATGACACTCATGTAAAATAGTGTTTATCAGAGTTCTATCTGTTTATGCCATAACACATGTGTGTTTTGTTCTGTGGTAAAGGATTCCATCAAGGAGGTGGAATCTTCCTTCATCCTATGCCTTTTTCCATGTTTCCTCTAGTTTTGATTAAAGTGATGGGTCTTTGCAGTCTTTCATTAGAAGTTGGCTTAAGATATGGCAATTTTTGTCTATCTTATTGCTTTCTTTAACTTGGTTAAAGAATTCGGTGCCAATGTCTGTAACACATATTCCTTCTATGTGGTGCTCTCCTTGTGGTACCCATGCTGGATTGTCAGGGGTATTTGCTAGAGCCCATCTGCTAAGACCATCTGCATTTTTATGAATATTACCAGATTTCTGAACAATAGTCATATTTCCTCTATATTCTTGGATAGCAATTTGCCAGCTCAGCATATGTCTATTTGCAGTTTTCATATTCAATAGAGATTTTACAGCATTACAGTCTGTGATCACATCAAATACTGTTCCATCCAAATAGTAATGTAATTTTGCTAAAGCCCACACTAAGCAGAGGCATTCCATTTGGCTTGCTCCATATCTTGCTTCTGTTGGCTTTATTTGTCTTGAAATAAAACAAAGTGGTCCTTCCACTGGTTTATCATTGATAATTTGTGTCTGATGCAGTGCAGCACCTAGTCCTTCTCCACAAGCCTCAATGTAAAGTTTGAAGGGTAGTTTCCAATCTGGCATTAGAAGAAATGGGGCATTTGTTAAGGAATTTTTCAATTCTTCATATTCCTTGACTCTTTCTTCTGTCATTTCATAGACTGTTTGTTGGTCACATAGCTTATACAAGGATTTAGCAATTTTTGCAAAGTCCTTTGTATGCTTTCTATAGTAACCAGAAAATCCTAGAAATGATTGCATTTCTTTTTTAGTTTGAGGCATTGGTTTAAGTAGTACTGCTGCTACTTTATCCTTGTCTATGCCTAGACTAAGTCCAGATACAACATGTCCTAGTGCTTTTAATTAACTGTATGCAAAATGACACATTTTCAAGGATATTTTCATATTCACTTGGACTATTTTTTGTAGTACCCTTTCTAGTCTTGTAAGGTGATTTTCCCAAGTTTCTGAGCAAACTATGATATCATCAATATAGATAACTAACCATCCTTCTGATGATTCTTCAGGAAATATGATATTCATCATTCTTTGATAATTGGAAGGTGCATTTTTTATGCCAAATGGCATTCTTAAGTATTCAAAAATTCCACATTGGACTATTATCCTCAGTAGTTTTTTGGCATTGTCTGTTAAGACATTTTGGTGAAAACCCTTTAAGGCATCCATGGCTGTGATGAACTTACCTTGTGAGAATTGTGTCAATGTCTCATGGATCCTGGGTATTGGATACCTGTCTGGAATGGTATAGGTGTTCAGGGCTCTGAAGTCTCCTACCATCCTTGATTTTCCATTATGCAAAGTTATAATGACAGTTGTAGTGACGTCTACATTTTCATTATGTCCTACCTTTCTTAGTACTCCAAGGTCCATTAATTCTTTAATGTGTACCTCTAAGGCTTCTCTAGCTCTTGGACTAGCTGGGCAAGCAGGTCTCCTTAGTAAAGGTGGGTAAGGTTTCTCCACATTAAGAGTTATATCCACTTCATGTCCAATTATGGCACCTAGTGGCTCTTTGTCAGTTGCAAAGGCATTTTTGTACTTAAATAAGAGGTCAATCAATTTTTCTTTCATTTTTTCTGTCAATTCTTGATTGAATTCTGCCTCTTTAAGTTGTTCAGATATGAAAAGTTCCTTTTCTGGAATTTTTTCTTCATTCTTAATAACTGTAATGTGTTTTTTGTTATTTAAGAAGCCAAACTATTGTCTTTTGTTGTCTCCTATGGTAAAATATCTATCCTTTTGGTTAGAGATATCTATACCATAAATTGATAAGTAGTCATTCCCAAGTATGAAATGATTACTAGTACAGTTGTCCATTACTACAAACTCTACTTTAATTCTGACACATTGTGAGGGATGAGCAAAAATTAGTGTTAAATCAATTATTCCAAGGGGCTTCATGCTCTCACTTGCACTACTAAATTTGACACCTTGTATTGGCATAAGTTTTTCTTGCCAGTCTGGGAAAATGGTTTTTACATAACCTTTTCCAACACAGGTGCAATATGCTCCTGTATCTAAATTAACTTTTCCTTCTTGGTTAGCAACCATAACAATACTTATACTTGATTTTCCAGCTGTATATCCCATTCCTCTTGCAGGTCTGGTTCTATACATTTTGGCATCTTGCATGTTTGTCAGGTTTGTTTCAGATGTCCCAACTTGTGGTAAGTTTGAGTTAACATCCAGTACTTCATAAATTATATCAATGTTATTGATTTGTGCATAAATTATATTGATTTCATCACTTTCAGAACTTTCTGACTCTTCTGTCTCTTTTTCAGAGTCAGATTCCTCTTCTTTGTCATTGTGGTTTTCTGTTTCTACAATTTCATTAATCTTTGCTTTTTTAAGGCAATTATTGGCTAAGTGTCCAATACCTCCACATTTATGGCATTTTCTTTGCTCATTATTGTTGGATGTATTGGGCTTGAAGGATTCTTTTGATTTATCTTTTTTGCTAAATGGTTTATTTGGGCTTTTAAGGTCCAATTTCTTCCAAGTCCTGCCAATTTTTTTTCTTGTCACTATGTCTTCTAGTGCGTTAATATACTGTTCTATGGAGCATAGTTCTATAAATCTGCTTCTTAGGGCATGTTCTAGCTCTCCTCCACATTTCTTGAATATTTTCATGTGCACCATTTTTTGTGACATTTCTGGGTACAATGCATTAAGTCTTTCAACTTGTTTCAAGAACCAAGTTAAAGGTTTGTCTTTGTCTGGGTCAAAGAAAGAATTTTGAAATGCATTTTCTATTTTGTACCTCCAGGCATCATTAGCCCACTTGGTGATTATTTCTTGTTTCCACCAAGACCAGGTATTTTTGCCATTTGTTTGCCTTATGCTATAATACCATCTTTTTGCATATTTCTCAAACAATGAATGTAATCTTGCAGTGATTAATTCATCTGGTATGGGATAATCTTCTTGTAGCATGTCAATTGTCTTGATAAATGACATGTGGTCATATTCACCTTCTCCTGTGAATGTTGGCCATTCTTTCAATTGAGGTGCTTCCTTCATTAAGACTTGGTTATTGTATTGGTGACTCAAGTTTGTTATGAATGGATTTGTTAATTCCTCTTTTGGTTTAACAGGGCTTCTTATGTGAGAAACTGGTGTTGATAACTTTGGCATATTTAAATTAGCCTCATTAATTGTATCCATTTTTTCAGCAATAAGCCTTATTTCACTTTGACTGTCATCTTTGAGATGCATTCTTGCTTCATCACTCTTTTCTACATGGTCCAAAAGTAATTTTTGGTGTGATGAAGTCTTTTCTTCAAATTTTTCTACAGAAATACTTAATTTGTTTAATTTTTCTGTAAGATTGTCAATACTCACATCATAATTAATTGTCAAAGTTTTTTCTTTGATAACACTTATGTATTTGTGCAACTCTTGTGTCCTTGTATTAATTTCTGAGTATTGTCAATTAATACTTTTGGTTTATTATTTTCAATCATAAATTTTATGTTCTCAATTTCTTTCTTATTTTGTGTAACAAGTTTTGTTAAAGATGATAAGCTATTAGTTATTTCTTGTAAAGATAATAAACTATTTTTAATGTCTTTAAGAGGTAAAATAATATTTTTAAGTTCTGTTAAAGTATTTACAACATCAGCAGACAAGGTTATTTTTTTGGGAAATGGGTTTGTCTCATTCTTTGTTCCTCTTTGTAATTGAATTCCATCAAAGTTCTGGCCATGTTGAAGACATTGTCCATGGCATCTTTTTGGATTTTGGGAATCCTGTAGCTTGGGGAATATGGTTTTCTCCAATTCTTTTTCTTGTTCTTCTTCCCTTCTTGGGGAAGTGGGTTGACTTGGGGCTTGCTGGTAGAAGCTACTGGGGCTTCCTACTTGGTTGCCTCCTTCTTTTTGGAATGATACTCCTTGATCTTTTTGATTTGAGGTTTGGATGATAGTGGATTCCATCCATTTGAGTATCTCACTATTTCCTCCTGTTTGAGGAACTTCTTTAGGATTTTCCAGGAGTTCATCACTCCTTGGTGTATTTGGGGCAACATTTCCCAATCCTTGTCCTTGTACACTGTGTAGTAATGTTTGTATTGGCTCATGGAAATGTCTATTTGAGCCCTCTGAATGTGATTTGTACCTATTTGAGTTACTCATACTTAGTTCCAATTCAGGTTCAGATATCATGGGCATTTCTGGGACTTGCCTTTGGGATAAGGCACTTCCTTGTGTGGATTCTGTTCCACTGGGTATATTGCCCTTCCTTTTTGCTTTTGGGAATCAATTCTACCTCTGAGTCCAGCTCCATCTGATTGGATGGAGTATTTGGAGCCTCTTCTGGTAGTCATATTATAAGAAAAATAAGAAATAAGAGGATTTTAGAACAGAAATACTCCTATGGAAATTTGTAAATGGGGTACTCACCTTCAGAGTCCTGAATAGTGGGTCCTGGAAAGTCCAATTTTTTGGCTTTCTTTTTCTTAGTGATTATTGGTGTTGGAGAACTTTGACAAGTTTCTTCAACCAATCTTTCAACATTGGCTTGGTTGTCCTCTGTTGGGTTGTCTTCAAACACTGAAAAAAGACAAATAAATATAAGTCTTTTATATAGAAGTGTTATTTTTGGTAAGATATGGCAATTTTTCCGCGTAAAAATTGCTTTTATATCTTTTTTTATTAAAAAAAATGAAAATAATTGAATAAATGAAATTAAAATGAATAAAATAACTTTTTTATTGATTTTTAATATTTTTATTATTTTCTATGTTTTTTATTTTTAAAGAATAAAATAAAAATGGATATGATTCTTTTATAAAATTAATTTATGATATAAAATTATTTTTAATTTAGAAAATATCTTTTTTAATCACTAGAGTCACTCAAAGCAAGTTTTTGCAAGTCTAAGGATGTGAAAAACCATGTGTAAGACAGTAAAATTGCTTTCCAAATGCCTCAATGGCTGTTAAAATCAATAAATATAAAATTATTATATAATTTTATGATTTATAAATATAATTTATTATTGGATAAGCCCAATGAGAATCTTTTTTAAAGGTATTTTAGAGTAAATCTCACGGCCAGGCCCCCAAATGTAAGGTTTGAATCTGAAACAATAAGTAAAAATTAGTAATATTTTACTTATTGTACTATGAATGTCCTTATAAATGAAATAAATAAGCTAAAAATAATTACAATAATAAAGAATTATTATAATGATGGCGTAAAAATAATTATGTTATCAATTAATTATGATAATATAATTTATATTATAAAATATAATATAATGAAATAAATATATTAATATAAAATAATTAATATATTTAATGGCACTTTATTATTGTTACAAACAAATAATAAAGGCTTAAAAAATTGTTTTTTAATAATAAAAAACAATTAATAACAATAATATTCCCAATATTAAAGTTATAAATTAATATAAATACTATTTATATTAATAAAACAATGATTGAAAGAATAATAAAGAGAAAATTATTATAATAAGAGAAAATAACCTACTCTTAATACTTAATATAATAATTTTGAGATATTTTACGCCAAATAATGTAAATACAACTCATCCAAATTGCATTTGCAATAAAAAATAGAGAAAATTAAATGATTTAATCACGTCGAAATTGATGATTATGATAAGATGATCTTTGGTCTTTGATAATATAAAAGTTTATACATAAAGAATAAAGAAATTACCTTTTTAATTGTATTGATTTAATGTTTTTGATGCGTCTGAGGGGAAAACAGAGTAAAAAGAGCTCTATTTATAGTAAATACCTCCCTCCTAGACTCCAACAGGCTTCTAGTAGACTTTTATTGATCATATCCACTGGAATGGATCAATATTTAAAGGTTTGGGGATGATTACATCATGATCAAACAATATTACATCATTATTATGCCATTATTTAGAGTTATCACTATAACCCTAAGTTTGATGACGTCAAATGCTTGGAAGAACCCCAAACGCTGTGCATTTTATTAGTTTTAATCATAAACTAATAGTATTCACCAATTATATCACTCATATGACTGTTAAACTTAATTTAAGGTTACAGTGAGTGATCATAAATGATCAAATTAAGCTCAACCTTTGATCCTTAATAAATTTTGAAATTTACACGCTAAAGCAATTCAGAGGGTGAATTCTAATAGCTTGGAATAACCTCATTATGCTGCCAAGAGCATTTCATTACATCATTAAAACTCTATGTTTGATGATTTTTCTTGTAACTCATCTTTTCTGTCGAAATTTAATATTTTAAACTTCAAACTATGATTTCAAGGGGTTATACCTTGAATATTATAATATAAAATACATCATTCTTCACAAACAAACTAGTAGAATCCAACTGTCTACTTTTTTTTAAGTTTGGACCACTTTAACAACAAAGTGGTCAACAGCTCTGTTGATTTTAATCAATAATTCCTTACAGGTTTTAACCTTGTTTATAACTTGTGAAATAAACTTCATTTCTTTATTTTTACAGTAATTAAGTGATGACTTTATCTTTGGTTCATCACTCTATCATGCATAATTCAAGAGATATTAGCTAAAATCCTTGAATATATGTGTTGACCAAAAAAGTGAAAATATTCAGGTTAATTCCTTAAGTATTAATTTTGAAGCTTAGCTTCTTCATTGTTTTATTTGTGGCTTTTTATGGAGAATTTACTGGTACCATTTATTTCACATGTTGCTTCATTGGTTCTTGAAATAAATAAGGATTTGCTTATACCTTATTAAATATTGACTTTACAGATATGCCATAAAAATGGTATATGTGTATTTTACCATGGGGAATCCAATGGTATAATTTATTTCACATGTTTATTCATTGGTTCTTAAGTTAAACCAAGTTTTATGCCATCTTATGGTTCTTTTGTATTTTTAAAGTACTTATTTTTAATGTATAAGTATATTAAATATTTCTTGTGACCTTTTTGGGTATGTGGTCAAATCTCAAAGTTTCACAGTCCAAAATGGTCCCAAAGCTTTCCAAAGAGGACAGAAGACCTAAAAGACCTGTATTGAAGTGTCATAAATGTGGAACCATTTCAAATTCAGCCAACAATTGCACTAAAGAGACAAAAAACAATGAAGTTCAAGTCATTGAAGAAGTTCAGTGTACTGAAGAGAAAGAGGAATCTGACCTAAATTCTGCAGTCTCTGAGGATACATCAGTAGAGAACTATCCCATTGAAAACATTACAGCTTCCTTTGTGGTCACAGAAGTCCATACTCACTTGCCACAATACAGTGGTGATTGTCACAACCCGATCAATTTCCAAGATGACAGATTGTGTAGAGCCAAACCTGCTAGTGGCAAAGGTTACACTGCTGGAGCATCTTTTATCACATCAATCCTGATGAATTATATTGAAGCCAAAGTCAATTTGGAATCAGGGGCATTTTCTACTTGTGTAGGCAAAGACCCTCTTCAAGCGATACTCCCTGGAGGGAAAAGCCATCTATTACAAATAGAGGGTGTAAAATTTAGTAGTGACAGTAATAATTTGTACCCTTTGGGCTTATTGGACACTAATCTTGTATTCTCACATCCAACAGGGAGTGTAAGAATGAAAACTGAAATAGTAGTTATGGAAAATTTAACATCTCCGCACAGAGTTCTTGGAAAGGATTACTTGAATCTTTATGGTATTGACATCAATAACCATAAAGACAGAAATTTCACAATTGGAGAAAACAAAAGACAAAAATTTGCCTTTTTCAATATTCCAAAAAAAATATCTGTGATATCTTCTGTTAAAGATAATTATAAGGAAGAATTTGTATCTAATCAACTTGTTGAAGCACAAATTAATCCATCATTATCACCAAAGATGAGGCATGAAATTATTAATGTGTTATACACATATAATAAGGCATTTGACTCTGATAACAAAGCATGAGGTCCTCTAAAAGGGCATGAAGTTGATATTACTCTTAATATGGACAGACCATACCCTCCAGTACTTAGAAGACCAGCTTATCCAGCCAGTCTCAGAGCTAGAGAAGCCTTGGCAAAGCATATCCAAGAGTTGATTCAACTTGGTGTACTAAGGAGAGTAGACCATAATAAGGAAGTTGAAGTGACAACACCTGTTATTATTGCTTGGCATAATGATAAAGCAAGAATGGTTTGTGATTTCAGAGCATTGAATACCTACACAGTTTTAGATAGGTATCCAATTCCCAGAATCCAAGACACCTTGACCCAATTGTCTAATGCCAAGTATATAACATCAATGGATGCATTGAAAGGATTTCACCAAATTTTTTGATTCCTAAGGCTAAGAAATTACTTAGAATTATCACTCACGGTAGTATTTATGTGTATCTTAGGATGCCATTTGGTATTGAGAATGCTCCATCTCATTATCAAAGACTGAGGAATACCAGGTTCCCCACAGAATTATCTGAAGGATGGCTTATCATTTATATTGATGATATCATCATTTATTCTGATTAATGATCTTTGCACCTTGAAAGACTTGAAGGAGTACTTTACAAATTTTCAGAAGTGAATATGAAAATTTCACTCAAGAAACGCAATTTTGGTTTTGAAGAACTCAAAGCATTAGGACATATTGTGTCTGGTTTAAGCTTGGGTATTGACAAAAATAAAGTGGCAGTGGTGTTACTTAAGCCAATACCCCAGAATAAAAAAGAAATGATGTCTTTCCTGGTATTTGCCAGCTATCATAGGAAACACTTGAAAGACTTTGCAATTCTGGCCAAGTCACTCTATAGAATCTGTGATCAACAGACAGTATTTGAGATGACACAAGAGAGAATTGAAGAATATGAGAAGATAAGGAAAGCTCTTACAGAAGCACCTTTACTCCTCATACCTGAGTGGAGTATACCGTTGTGGGATAAATAATAGGCAGGACCTTGAGGGGGAAATTATTGGTGAGTCTGTTTTGAATTTCAGAATGAACAAATAACCATGGGTGCTAAGGTGTATTAGATGCCCCTCTAAATATACTGAAAAAGAGACCTTTTTTGATGAGATCACAAATCAATTATTTAGTTTTGTGGCTTTTCAATTAGAGAATTTTCTTTAGCAGTCTCTATCAGTCTGTCAATAAGAGATTACTATGATAATAATGGTAATAGTTAATATTTTTTCTAATATTTTAGTTTTGCTTAACTTCTTGTTATTGATTATAATTCTTTTAAATTAATTCTTCTAGTATTCCTTCTTTCAATACCTGAGATATTTCAAGAATATTGTTTAATATCACTATCAATATTAATGATAATCTTGATAGCTAGCTAATACTTTTAAAGGTGATTTGATAATACTATCAATATAGCTATAATAATTTAAGGGTAAGATAATTCTTTAAGGGTGGTTTTGTTTAATATAAGGGTAAGATATAACTGATATAATAGTAATATAATACTATTAGGAGCAATATAAATATAATCCAATATACCTAAAAGGCTTATGATATAAGGTATAAGGGTAAGATGATATCCCTTCTATAAATAAGGGTTATTGATAAATTAGATAAGATCACTAATAATAATATCTTCAAGCACTACTTCAACACTACTACTATAATGGTAAGACTATTAAATAATATTAAACCCTTTCATTAATATTTTAAATATCTTTCATTAATTAATAATAACTAATACTATAAGATACTGAGGCTTGCTAATGAAATTTTTCAATATAAATACTAGATTATCCTACTAGAGAAGGGATGGATTGATCCTCAATATTATTGTCTGAATCAGAAGCATGGGTGAAAAAACAGGGAGAGAGGTCATTTATTTATACCTTTTGGGCCCTCCATAGAGCCTTCCAAAAACAAGGGACTTAGAAAAAATTCCACCTTGAGACATTTTTGCTGGTGGGTAAATTAAAAATGGTGTAATTTGATCAAGATATTGCACCATATCTTTGGTTTATTGCACCATTCTGAACCTTATCATTGTCAGTGCACATCCTTGAGACATTTTTGCTAGTGGTTAAATTTGGAATGGTGTCATTTGTTCAGGATATTGCACCATATCTTTGGTTGATTGCACCATACTTTTTTAATTATACTCTTATTTTAAATAAACTTTATTCTTATTATGCACAGCCTTGAGACATTTTTGCTGGTGGTTAAATTTGGAATGGTGTCATTTGATACAGATATTGCACCATATGTTTGGTTGATTGCATCATTTTTTTTAAAACTGTATTCTTATCTCTACTAACCTTATTTTTCTTCTACACAGAATTGATCTGTATTTAGTTGAGTATTTCTCTATTTAAAATTTAATTTGTAAATAATACCTGTAATGTTTGGTTATGGGAGTTTAAGTGGGGATTGAGTAATGTAACACTATGTTAACTTATATGTAAGTGTTTTTTTCTGTCAAGACATGTAACACATGATGTTGTAAGAGTAATGGTATCACTTATGTAATATTTTGCATATTTATTCATATTGAATATTTAGACAAGCTGCATTATCTTTAAGCAAATTCTTGTACCTAGTATAGGGTGTATAGTATCATTTCTCTTCTTTAATCCCTGATATCTAGAAAATTATTGACATTATGGGGTTGAGGCAATATGTGACTATATGTATAATTTGATGTAGATTCCAGTGGAATACTTTTTTTTATTTTAATATAGTTCTCTTCCTTTTTCTTTCAATTTTTTACTTTTATCTTTCACTTTTTATCTTTATTTTATATATATATATATATTATTATTATTGATGATCAAAGCTTTAGCTTTGAAATTGTGGATTTGAACCTTGGAAGAATTGGTATGGAATACCACATCCCCCTCTCCATTGAATGCTGTCCCCAGAATTCAAGGTGATAATCCACTTACTTTTTTCAAAAAACAATCAAACATTTCCCCCCTTTTTTTGAATAAAAGGATTTTTATTAATCAAAGTCCCCTTAATCTTCAAATTGAGATTCCTCTTCAACTTCCTCTTCTCCTTCCTCTTCTTCCTCTGAGTCCAACTCTTTTCCTCTTGGATAGAACTTCTTTACTGACTTTCTGAAAACCTTCTTGCTAGCTTTGTACCATCTAATTCTTCCAGATCATATGGACCATTGTTTATTTGTCTCACAACTCTATATGGTCCATCCCATCTATTCTTGAACAATGATCCCCATTGTGACTCTAATGCTTTATTGTATACAAGAACAATTTCACCTGGATGAATTGGCTTTCTTATTTGATGTGCTAATTTCCTGTCCCAATATTTTACTGAATCCTCCCTGGCCTTTTTTAATTTCTCTTCTGCCCTTTTTCTTATTTCTTCTTTTCCTGATAGCTGTTCAGCTCTTGCTTCCAATAAATCTTCTGTTGATTGGACTTTGTGCCATTCAATTGTTAAGTATGTTTTTGCTTCAATGTCTATTGGTAGTACTGCCTTTTGACCAAATTGAAGCTCAAATGGGGAGTAACCTTTTGTTCTTTTGGTTGATATTCTGTCAGCCAATGTAACCAAAGGTAAGTATTCTTTCCATTTTGAACCATTTTCACCACACATCTTCACCAATGCATCCTTCAATTGTTTATGCCCCCTTTCTACCATTCCTTGTGACTCAGGGTAGTAGGGTATTGTTACCCTTATATTTGAGCCTGCTTTTTTTACTGCATCTTGTAGTTCCTTTCCAAACTCAGGCCCTCCATCTACTGTGACCTCCTTTGCTGCTCCATACCTGCAAATCCATTCAGAAGTGAACCATTCTGATAATGACTTTGCTGTAAGCCTTACTAAACTGATTGTCTCTGGCCCTCCTGAGAAATCATCCCTGGCCACTACTAAATACTTCCATCTTCCTGCTTTTACATGTACTGCATTTATACTGACTATTTCAAATAAGGTTGAGGTGAATGAGATTCTTCCTTCTTCTTTTTGGTGATAATGACTTCTCTTTTGACAATCTTTACAAGATTTGACCCATTTTTTGACTATTTTCTTCTTCACAAGGGAGCAGTTTCTTGTCATGCCAAGGACCTCCTGGTCTTCAATTTGACTGGATCCAAGGGCAGTTTTTTTTAAGCTGAAATATTTCTTCTACTAATATCAACTTAAGCTACCTTGAGGCTTAAAATTGATAAAATGTTTGGGTTGATAGCTATTTCTTGCTCCTTTTCAGTCATTACCAATCTCCTTGCATATTTCATTTCTACATTTTTGTCCTTCTTTCCTCAATATTTTATTCTTTGGCCAATTTAGCACATATATTTGATGATTTTATTTGAACCATTTCAAACCTGAACTCTTCTTTCTTCACATTATTTCTATAATACCACTACTCCCTTCATGGACTAAGATGAATAAATAGATTTTAGGCCCTCAGGTGTGCCACCCCTGTAGTTTTAAGTCATACAAGGACTTAACATTCCACTACTCCCTTCATGGATCATTAAATTGCCAGTTTTATAGATTGAATGAAGCTCTCATAATTTTATAGTTGAATATGCCTTCAGGATGTTTTTGATCATGAGCTTAAAAGAAAACCAGTCTATATTTATCAGCTTCCAAAAAATTCATCATATCATGATTGAGCTTTCAAGATACTATTAAGATATTCCTTTTTCCTCCTTCTTCTTTCTATCTGTAACAGTAATCTTCAGGTTTGGGATAAGACCCCTTCTCCATTTAAGCTTCTGTAGTTGGTTTTCCTACTTTATTTGTATTTTGTCTTTGATTCTTGTAATATTTTCTTGCCAAATTTTGAATTTTTAGCTTAAGTATTATTACTAAGAAGAGGGTTTAATTCTTGTGGTGGCCTGACACTATATAATGGCAGTCTAAAAGCCTATAGCTCTAATCAACTCAGAGATATTTCCCCTCATAAGACCAGGTCTGACCTTGGCTTCTCAGTGTATATGTATTTTTTTAAGTACATACAGACCAGTTATCCAAGTGCCACCTAGAGCAGGAAGACCATTAAAGCCTCTTTTTTCTGAATGAGATTTTCTTAATAATAATATTAATGATAAACATCATATTTATCATCCTTAAGTGATTGAGAATTCTTATGTTTTCTTCTTTTTTCTTTTTTTGAGTATATATATATTTATATCTATATATATATATATATATATTTGACTTTTGCATATATAATCTTTTATAGTATTGAGATTTTGATATTTCCAGTTTAAGGTCATGGTGGACTTATATAATTGAACAGTCATTTATTTAAAAATGATAAATTAAAAGCTGCAGTTTGATAGTATTTGTGGACTTTGAATATTTATTGAGTGAAAAATAATAATGAAAAGCAATTCCAGTTTATAGTCTTGGTGGATATATAATTTTTATAATAACATAATTTAAAATGTATTGAAAAAGGTTTCAATTTTCTTTTCCAGTTTAGGGTCATAGAGGACCAACTTTAAAATGAATTTTTGAATAAATAATTTAAATATAAAGATATTTATCAAGATTTTGTTGAATTAATTATTAAGATGTATCTGAGAATTAATGTTAATTTTTTTTGAAGAATAATAATAATAAGAATAATCAAGTTCAGTGTGATAGAGGACCTAAAAGAAATAAAAATATCCTATAATTCTAATAATTATTATCATAATAAAGCTTATAATTTACTGAGTGATGATTATATTTATAGAATATTCAATAATTGAAAAGTCAAGTATTAACTAAGGTTAATAATGAGGAGAGGAATAACTTTCCAGTTTTAGGTCATGGAGGACCTAAAAGAAAAAACTTATGTTATAGTTCTACCAAATAATCCAGTTTTAGGTCATAGTAGACCCATATCATTGAATAGGAAGAAATATTGTAAAAAAAACATCAATAAGCTATTCAAAAAAACCTTATAGTCTTATTGAGGGCCTTATGAGTCTAAATAAGCAGAGATATTTGTGTAAAACTGGAAATAATCAATCAAAGAAGCACCTTATATTCTTGCTGAGGACCATATGAGTCTAAATTAGCATATATTTTAGTGTAAAAATGGAAATAATTAATGAAACAAGCACTTTATGGTCTTGCTGAGGACCTTATGAGTCTGAATTAGCATAGATATTAGTATAAAACTGGAAATAAGCAATTAGATCAGCATTTCATATTTTGACTAAAGGCTTTTTTGCTTGTTCAATTGAATAGTGGGCTTATTTTATTTTTGGCTGGGACAAACATTCCTGAATCTTCCTGAATTTTCCTAAATCTTCTGAAAAATTCTGAAAAATTCTTAAATATTCCTAAATCTTCCTGAAAATTCTGAGATCTTCTTAAGTCTTCTAAGTCCACTCTAAATCCAGCCAATCAAACTTCAAGAAATATAAAACATATTCTGACCAATCACACTCAAGGGATATTCAAGCTCTGGCCAATCATATCATTCCACACAGTTTCTTCTTTTTTGTTTTGGCCAAGTTGTGGTTTGATGAATTTTTCCTTTTTGAAAGTTAGGTTTGCTGGAGAAGATATAAGAAGCCCTTCTCCCCAGAGCCCAAATTTGTTTTCCTCAACTTCTTGATATTTCTTTATACATATGGGCCTACACCTATATTTTAACCCTATATAAAGTAAATAGTATTTGAAGTATATTTTTTATGGGATCAATCTGGCCAGTTGTTCCCCTAATAATGACTTCATATTATAATACTTCTATCATTTTATTATTTTTTTAATTTACTATTTCACCATAATGATATGATATTAATCTATTATAATACTATTTTATCAGGATATTAGAATATTATACTACTTTCTTTCTCATGATATTGTAGCTTCATTATATTATATTATCCTCATACTTTAATATTGTTTTATTCTATTTTAATGGAATTATATTATTATTCTATGCTTCTTCTATCTCTTTATAATATATTAAGGAATCATCTTAATATTATTTTTTTATTTCTTATAATACATTTTTTATTATAGCTTATATTATTTATATTTTATTTCTTTTTAAAGCAAGGGGGGGTGGCGAGTTTTTTTTTATTAATTTTTTCTTTTTAAAAAAAAAACAAAATTAAAAAATCAAAAAAAGTTAAAAAAATTAAAAAATTAAAAAAAGAAAAAAAAAATAAATTAAAAAATCTGGTCACCCCTCCTTGTGAGTTGAGTTCTATGTATGTGCTATGTGTGTGAATGCTGTGTGTATGTATGTAGCATGTATGTGTGTTCAGTAGTTTAGCTTAATTCTTTTCCTTGGCTTCCTGACTTCTTCAGTTATATAGTATTAAGATAAGTTCCTTCCTAATTTCTTTTGAGGGTTGATGCTACACATAACTGATAAGGTCTTTTTTCTTCCATCTTCAATGTCTAGTCTTCTTGCAGTGAAAAGATCTTGAAGTAATTTTTATATCAAAAATATCTTCTTTTATTAGTAAGTTCATAAGACTTATTTATTTTGTTTATTTTCAATTTCAACATAATACTGATTAAATATTCCTTGTTTTCAGATTATTTTGTTGAATTATATTTTGAAATGATTATTTGAAATTATAACCTGATTTTTTTCAAAAAGCAACAATCTTCTTTGTAAGAAGTGCAATTATGAGGAATTTTTGACCTGATGAAAGGTAATTATTCATGAAATTGAGAATTCAAGAAATATCTAAGTACTTTCTTAATGGAAAATAAGCTTAAATAAACTATAATTTAACATTTTAATTCTTTCAAGACAATTAATTCAATTGATTTTGCTTGATTAAATTTATAAACTGATGCTTCATTATTAAAGTCCCACTTTCCCCAAAAGTTATAGCCACTTGTGCTTTGGGTGGTATAAGAAATATTTAACTTCCCCTATTTTTTTTTAAGTATGAAAATCTACTGATACTATTACAGAATAAAAAACTAAAACATTCTTTCTAGATGAATTTTCTAACCAGCTTTTTTTTTATTACTGTAACTTTTTTTTATATATCAATTGAAATATCTCAACCACAACTATCACTTCTGAACTCCATATCAATTCTTAATTTTTATTGTTTTATTAGTTATATATAGATTTTTTTTGGTTGATTTATTGATTATTACTAGATTCTTTTTTGATACTATAACGTAAAAGTCATAAATTAAATTTTCAGTTTTGGGCTATGCTGGGCCATCAAGTATCATTGGTGCTTGCAGTTGTTGATATATTCTTCTTTGATAAACTGACTTAAAATAGAGTAAGAGAAACAGTAACTAAATGGTTGAATTGCAGCTTAAGGCCATGCTGGGCCTTTATTTTTCTGAAGAATAATTTTCTTAAAATAATCTTGATTCTTCTTCATTTTCATTTCAATCTGGCTGCTGACAATTTCTTTCCATAACTTATTCCATTCTTCTTTCTTCAAATAAAACTTGTGATTCTTCATTATAATTATTAATTGTGAGACTTTATCCTCTAAATCAAAATCCAATCCCTTTTCAATAATATAGCCATCCCCTCTCCATTTAATACTTATACCCTCAATTTGATATTCCTCAAGACAAAAACATCTCTGAGCTTGTATTTTTCCCCAGTAAAGACTACTCCTTATATCTGAATCCATATAGAAAATTTCCTTCCAATAGTCATTATTGATATTTCCTTTAATTCCATCATAATTAAGTATATCCATAAATTCTAGTTTTGAAAGGTTTGATCCAGGAAGCTGGCTTAAAGAGGCTTCTTTAGGGTTTTCTTGAGTAATATCTTCATTTCCAAATAGATCTGCAAATTCAATAAAGGGGATAGTTTGAATAATTGGTATCTTGAAGTATTCAATAATTGGTAAGCCCCATCTTTGGTCTTCATTGTTAATTCCTTGAAAATTTTGATTAATCCAGAGGCCTTGGCTTTCTTCATTTGTTTCTGAGTTTGGCCAATAGATCCAGATGGTGTTGTCTGCTTCATCAGTTTCAGAAATGATGATTTTAAAATATAACTTATGATAAAAACAATTGCTAATGTTTTCTTGATGTTAAACAATATGAATAATTATAATAGCTTCTTGGTAAAGGTGGATGAAATAAATAGTCTAAGTAAAAGATTTCTTAAAGAATTAATCCTCTTTGATAAGGCAGGAAGTCACTGCCAAAAACTTGAATTAATTGAAGTTTTAAGTAATAAGGTGAGAAATATTTGGGTCCTCTTTGATAAGGCAGGAAGTCACTGCCAAAAATACTGGACTTGATTATTTAAATTTAATCTTACTGATTTTCTTCTCTTCTTTGTTTTTGAACTATGTAAGCTGGAGGTTTTCAGAATTGGCTTCAGCTGTACTTTGCTCATTGGTGGTAAGTAATTTCTATAATAAGCTAATTTTTCATTCAAAACTGTAAGTTCATCCAATAACAACCTTATTTCTTCCAATTTTTCCTTTTTTCTTCTCTTGATTGGTGACTTGATGACTTAAATTCTTGAAATTCATCTTCATACTCAAAAATGAATGATTCATATTGCTTCTTCAATTTCCATTGATCCAAAATCTCTTCATCCTCCAACAATTCATTCCCATAACATCCAAGCTTTGGCATCTTGACTGTTTCTTATTTTTTTAAAGATTATTATCTTATCAATTTTTTTCAAAATATCTTCAAACTAATGATATTGATATTAAAACTGAATAGAAATTTATATTGAAATTCCCAAGGCTTTCATCCCAAAAACTTAAACCATTAGAGGTGGATTAAGAAACAGACACCCACCCCCATTTTTTTTAATTTAAACATAGCCTTTGGATACTTCCTTTTTCTCTGCTTCATTAACTTCTTCCGTATACCAATTGGATTTTTCATCTTGTTTCCATATATAAATTTTGTTGTTTTCAGGTTCATCATCAATTTTCCAGAAGTCAGGGCATGGGCTTAAGCTTAAGTTGTTTACTTGAGGGTTTTTATTTTTAACATAATCTTCATATTCACTTGAAGGTGGTAGATTTCTGTTAATCCATTCCTCCCACTTTTTGGGATCAAATGTAGCCCATTCCTTGTTTTCTTTTATTGCCTTGTCTAAATACCAAGCTAAGGACTTTGGTTCTTCTGATTTTATTTGGTTTGATAGTGCTTCTGTTGATGGTCCCTGTTCTGGCTCTTGCGTTTCTACCTCTTGGTCTCCTTCCACTTCCTCCTGAGGTTCATTCCCTATTCCCCTATCCATTATGGATAATCTTTCATCCAAATTACATTCCATAGACTCTATTTTTTGATAATCTTTGTTTTTAGTTGATTTGAAAATACTTTTTATTTTTGCTTTAGATTTATCTTCAGCTTCTTTTAATCTTACTTTGCTAAACCAATCCTTTATTTTTCCCATTGAACAAAGCTCCATTCCTCTTGGTGGTCCTGTTTGCCATCCTAACATATGGGGTTTGCATATTGGCATACAAAATTTTCTACCATCTGCTTCTTGATGGCTAAATATTTCACCTTGTTTCTGTGAAAAGTCCAATCTAATGTTATTGTCTGCCAAGAAGGGCCTTCCAAGGACTGTACGTACTGCTCCCTTGGCAATGAAGAAATGAATTTATTTTTCTTCTCCAGAAGGCAAGAGTACTTTTTTGAATTCAGCCAATCCAATTAATGATGTTGTATGTCCTCCAATTCCTCTTAAATTCATGTTGAGCTTTCTGTTTGGAAGAGAGGTTTTTTTTGCTGCATCTTCAGTGATTATGTTGAGCTCTGATCCTGTATCTACAAGTGCCATTACTGGATATTCTTCTTTTCCAACAAATACTTGCATAAACCCAAGTGGACAGGCATAATGAAGTCTTGGTTTTTCAAAGTCTTTAATTTTTATAAAAATAAAATCTTCTTTAATTTCCAAAGTGTTAACTGATTTCATAGCTTCCTTTTCTTCAAGAGAAATCCCTTGAAGTCTGTGAATGAAGGTTGGTGAAACTGATAATATTTCTTCCAAGGTTAGGTTAATTTTCTGTTCCAAAATTTTCTTTATCACATTTTCAATTGCTAATTTTGGTTTTAATTCTTTCTTATCCTTTATGAATTCTTTCTTTTCAGTTATGTGGTGAACCATCTTTTTATTTAGCTTGTCACTTTCCTCCTCAAAATCCTCTTTTTCTTTACTTTCAGTTTGTCAGCCTGTGACTCAAAACCAGAGCACAAGCATGACAGCCAATATACCATAAATCAATGGTATAGCCAAGATACCACCAAAACATGGAACTGAGCCAAATTAGCTCAAAAGGTATCAAAAGAAAGAGGAAACTCACCTCTTTCTGAAAATACAAGTCCCATCACCATAGGACAAGAAATAACAAAGTTATTCCTGCTCAAAGTCATTGCTGAGCATAAACCTTAATTTTCACCTCTCATCTAAAATCTAGAAGGAGAGGCTTAACCCCATCAAATGGGTATTCAAAATGAAGCTCTAAGCCAGGGCTATCCAATGGTACCAGCCAAACTGAGCTAGCACCAGTATTACTTGAGTTATGGTCAAATTCAGACCAAATAAGGGTGAACAAAACATTCACCTCTCATCTAACTTTTACAGTTTTAGTGTGAGATACTTAAAGTGGGGTCTTTTTGGAAAGAGCACAATCAGGGCTATCTGATGGTGTCATCCATTTCCCCATAACTCAACTACAACAGAAGTTATTGGCCAAACAAGCTTAATACAGCTTTTTGCCCAAACCACGCCAATGTACAAAATACTTGTACATGGGATAACTTTGTCATATTTAATGATAACCATGTCAAGTTGGGTACCATTGTGTAGAGCTCATATAGAGCTATTCAATGAACCAACTTTGAGCTTGATATCTCAAAAACTGACAGAGTTATGACCATTTTAAGGTCAAAATCCCACCAGCTGTCATATACAGCCTTACCATGGGATAACACCCCATAATCATGAATATGAGGTGTCAACAGACGAAGAAGCATGTTTTTACTTCAATACCTCATATGTCAGTCAATACTGGGGTCCCATACAGTTTCTGTACAACATTCTACGCGTCATACACGTCAGAATCAGGCTGTGAGGTCCCCAGATGAAAATTTTCACCCTGTATTGGTGAAAACCGCCCAGATGTGGTTTCAAAACCACATCTGAGCCCAATACAGTGTATACAGGTTGTTTGCAAACCACAAGCCTGTCATGGGGAGTGAAAAATCTTCACTCCCTCTACGTGAAAAGGTTTAATCACCTTTTCACCTCAATTTCAGGATAAAAGGAGGGCTTTTCACAGCCTAAAACCTTTCCTCATCCTGCTCTTGAATACCCTACGTAGTAAACTGTCAAAAACAGTTTTACTCTTGGGTAATAATCAGGTATTATTATAATCTTAATAATTGTAGTCTTTATTATTGTAACCCAACAGGTAAAGCTGCACCCAGGGCTTTCAACAGCGCTCACCACCACTATATCCACTATAGTAAAGCCCTTTATTATTAAATTAGAACCATCTTCAACTCTTATAAAACCTTTTTAACTTTTATACACCGTGTCACAGTCATAGTTAAAAGTTGTAAATACACTTTATTACTCTTATCATAGACTCAGCCTGACACAGTTGCTTCAAATTCTTCATCTCTTTTTGTATGTTTATCTTTGTATTTGGTTGGTACAATCATCTTCATCCTCATGATAGGTTCCTGGTAGTATAGACTTTTTACTTTGAGAATCTTCTCTATTTTGGCTTTCTTTCTTATCCAAACTTTGCTTCGTCTGTCTGAGAGTTGCATGTGTTTCCTACATCTCAGTGGGTGAAGATAGTATTGGTGGTTCCCAATTACCCCAGTCTTCTACTTGAGCAATTGAAACTTCTTTTTCTTCCTTTTTCAGCTCAACTATCTTCTGATCTTCTGGTCTTGATAAAGGCTTTTCCTTTTAAATTATCTTGTTTGAAATTTCTTTTTGTTCCTTATCAAATTCCCCCTGAGGTTACTCTTTGGAAATTAGGGTAAAGGAAATTTACTCCTTGCCTACTAACAATTCTTTTTTCCATATCTTCTGCCAGGTAGCTGCAACTTGTCAATGAATGACCATTTTAAAAACAGTAATAACACTTTAGTGGTGGTCTTGGATACTGTTGTGCTGGAACATAAAGTTGATAATTTGCAGGTAAAGGTGCCTGGGTATTTCTTGGTCTGAGTGGTTGTGCATTTGGTGCTAAGCCTGATCCTTGTGCATTTGTTTTATCCTTCCAGACCTTCTTTGGTTGATGAACAGCCTCTAATAGTTCTTTCAGCTGGTCCAACACATCCTTCATTGGGTTGACTTCTTTTGGTGCTTCATTAACATGAGCCTCTTGAGCTGGTGGATTCTTTATTTTCTTTGTAATATCTTTCATTTGATTTATAACCTCCTCCCAGCTTTCATCTTCAAATCTGGTTTTCTTTTTGCTTTTGATTTCATCTGACTCTGATAGTTGTGATTTCCCTTTAATAACTACTGCTGCCTCCAATTCTGCCGCAATATAATTTCTGAGGATATCCATCTCAGGTAAGATATATCCTCCATCCCTTGCTTGAACCATGGTCCTGTCTTTGCTCATTTCTTTAGTAACACTACTTCTAATTTCTGATGATAAAGAATCAAAGACATCTTCATGATAATCATTTTCCTTTTTGATATACCCATACTTCAGCAGATATTTTGAAATTATGTCATATTCCCCAATGTAATTTCTGTATTGGGACAAGATTTTGACTCCTCCCTCCTGTTGAGTTTGATTAAATACTCTTGTTAATGAATCTTTCCTGTGTCTTCTTTCTGGTTCCACCTTTCCCCATTTACTGATCATTTCCTTTTTCAATTGATCCCAATCCTCCATTTCATATCCTGGCATTCCTTCAATTTCATAGCTGATATCCTTATCTTCACTCCAGAAAGCTATTTGCATGGCCAAATCCCTTTCATTGGCTCCTTCAAATGATGCTATCCTTTCAGCTCTCTTGATAAAATCCTCAACATCACTTCCATCAAAGTTGAGGTTATAATCTTTTGCCTTTATTTTAACAATATTTCTTGTAGGTATTGTAACTCTTTCATGTTGCTGAGTTGGTGTTTTTATATGTACCCTTTTTGCAAATCTTGCAGCTCTTGGCAATGTTCCTGGTGTGGATGTTGCAAATGTCTTCGGGGTTGGTGATGGTGATGGTTGCTGGGGTCTGAGCATTCTTTCAATAGTTGCATCCCCAGTAGTTTCAGGTGAGAATTGACTTGATTTTGTCTTCTTTCCATGTCTTCTTGCAGCTCTTTCCATAGCCTTCTGTAATTCTAACCTCTTCTTCTGAAATTCTTCATCATTTTCTAAATAAGAAAAATCCTCTTCTTCACTTCCTTCCTGACCTAATTCCGCAATTCTGGACTTCTCTTTTTGCAATTCCTCCTCCAAGGTTAGACCCTTGTTTGATGATGATGATTCCTCCGTGATACTTGTGATCTAAAACAATGATTTAATTTTTCATTTTATTTTTGATTGATTCTTTTTTTTTTAGATTTTTTATGATTTTTAAGATTGATAATGTGATCTTATTAATGATACTTGAGATTTGAAGGCCACTGTTGGGACACCAGATGTGGGAACTCCTTTTGTTGTGGGATAAATAATAGGCAGTACCTTGAGGGGGAAATTATTGGTGAGTCTGTTTTGAATTTCAGAATGAGCCAATAACCTTGGGTGCTAAGGTGTATTAACTGCCCCTCTGAATATACTGAAAAAGATACCCTTTTTGATGAGATCACAAATCAATTATTTAGTTTTGTGGCTTTTCAATTATAGAATTTTCTTCAGCAGTCTCTATCAGTCTGTCAATAAAAGATAACTATGATAATAATGCTAATAGTTAATATTTTTTTAAGATTTTGGTTTTGCTTAACTTGTTGTTATTGATTATAATTCTTTTAAATTAATTCTTCTAGTATTCCTTCTTTCAATACCTGAGATATTTAAAGAATATTGTTTAAGATCACTATTAATAATAAAAATAATCTTGATAGCTAGCTAATACTTTTAAAGGTGATTTCATAATACTAACAATATAGCTATAATAATTTAAGGGTAACATAATTCTTTAAGGGTTGTTTTGTTTAATATAAGGGTAAGATATAAATTATATAATAGTAATATAATACTATTAGGATCAATATAAATATAATACAATATACCTAAAAGGCTTATGATATAAGGTATAAGGGTAAGATGATATCCCTTCTATAAATAAGGGTTATTGATAAATTAGATAAGATCACTAATGATAATATCTTCAAACACTACTTCAACACTACTACTCTAATGGTACGACTATTAAATAATATTAAACTCTTTCATTAATATTATAAATATCTTTCATTAATTAATAAGAAATAATACTATAAGATGCTGAGCCTTGCTTCTGATCCTTTTCAATATAAATACTAGATTATCCTACTAGAGAAGGGATGGATTGATCCTCAATATTACTGTCTGAATCAGAAGCATGGGGGAAACCAAAGGGAGAGAGGCCCTTTATTTATACCTTTTGGGTCCTCCCTAGAGCCTTCCAAAAACAAGGGACTTAGAAAAAATTCCACCTTGAGACATTTTTGCTGGTCGGTAAATTAAAAATGGTGTCATTTGATCAAGATATTGCACCATATCTTTGGTTTATTGCACCAGTCTGAACCTTATTATTGTCAGTGCACAGCCTTGAGACATTTTTTCTAGTGGTTAAATTTGGAATGGTGTCATTTGTTCAGGATATTGCACCATATGTTTGGTTGATTGCACCATACTTTTTGAATTATACTCTTATTTTAACTAAACTTTATTCTTATTATGCATAGCCTTGAGACATTTTTGTTAGTGTTTAAATTTGGAATGGTGTCATTTGATACAGATATTGCACCATATGTTTGGTTGATTGCACCATTTTAAAAAACTGTATTCTTCTCTCTACTTGCCTTATTTTTCTTCTTCACAGCCTTGAGACATTTTTGCTGGTGGTTAAATTTTGAAAGGTGTCATTTGATACAGATATTGCACCATATGTTTGGTTTATTGCACCATTTTTTTAAAACTGTATTCGTATCTCTACCAACCTTATTTTTCTTCTTCACAGCCTTGATCTATATCAAGTTGAGTATTTCTCTATGTAAAAGTGAATTTGTAAATAATACCTCTAATGTTTGGTTATGGGAGTTTAAGTGGGGATTGAGTAATGTAACACTCTGTTAACTTATATGTAAGTGTTTTTTTATGTCAAGACATGTAACACATGATGTTGTAAGAGTAATGGTATCACTTATGTAATATTACACATGTTTATTCATATTGAATATTTAGACAAGCAGCATTATCTTTAAGAAAATTCTTGTACCTAGTATAGGGTGTATAGTATCATTTCTCTTCTTTAATCCATGATATCTAGAAAATTATTGACATTATGGGGTTGAGGCAATATGTGACTATATGTAAAATTTGATGTAGATTCCAGTGGAATACTTATTTTTGTTATTTTAATATAATTCTCTTCCTTTTTCTTGCAATTGTTTACTTTTATCTTTCACTTTTTATCTCTATTTTATTTATATATATATATTATTATTATTATTAATGATCAAAGTTTTAGCTTTGAAATTGTGGATTTGAACCTTGGAAGAACTGGTATGGAATACCACACCTTTTAAACTGTACATTGATGCATGTGGAGCTGGATTAGGGGCAGCCCTACATCAAGTCCAAATTATTGATAACATACCCACAGAAGGACCAGTTTTCTACATCTCAAGACAAATCAAACCAACAGAAGCCAGATATGGTGCAAGCCAGATGGAGTGCTTATGTTTGGTATGGGAACTTGAGAAATTACACTATTATCTTGATGGCAGTGTTTTTGAAGTAATAACTGACTGTCATGGTGTGAAATCACTTCTTAACATGAAAACTCCCAACATACATATGTTGAGATGGCAAATAGCCATTCAGGAATATAGATGTAATATTACTATAGTTCATAAAGCAGGAAAAATTCACAAGAATGCTGATGGACTTAGCAGGTGGGCATTAGCCAATACTCCTGATAACCCAGCATATGTACCTTTACAAGCAGAACCACAGATTCAAATTGAAGGAATTAACATGACTGATGTTGAGACTGAATTCTTTGAAGAAGTCAGAGAAGCTTAAAGGCAAGACAGGAATTGCCATATCTTGACTTCCTTATTAGATAAAGACTTCAAAGATACATCTTTATTCAATGCACTGGATGAAGTTTGGAAGAATTGCTATTCTGAAGGAAGATTTCACTTGTTTGATGGGATTATTTACCACAGAACCAAACATTCTTGTGTAATGACATTATTTAGCAGACTTCTGATCAATACCATTCTTAATTAATTCCATGATAGAATCTACTCTGGACACCTGTCAGAAGACAGAACACTTGAAAAATTAAAGAACTGTGCAAGGTGGCCATCTTGGAGAAAAGAGACCTTTGAATCTTGCCATACCTGTGCCAGATGCCAAAACACAAACAGGAGTACAGGTGTCACAGGGGCTCTTCAAAGTGGATAGGGCCTGTCACTCAGTAAACTGGGACTCACTTATGGAGGGCTCAAAGATATGGTAAGAAAGGATACACTTGAGAGTGTTAAAGATGAATTACTAAAAGAATGAATATAAGAAAGCAGCAACAAAAGAATAAGAATAAAAGAATAGAAGAGCCAACCACAAACAAGTCCAAGTCCACTGTTTCAACCTGTCAGAATTAAAAGAGAAGGATTAATAAGGATGCAGCCACCCAACTCATACTGTACAGGAAAAAAGAGAAATGCAAAGACTAACTTAATATTAAATAAATATAATACCCAAAATAAGGATAAGAATATTCATAAAATAATAAATAAACTAAATTAATTAACTGGGGAAAAGTCCCCAGGGGGGAGAAAGAGGGGCTGGTATATGTGAGAATCACCAGCCCTGATCCAGAGGAAGAATTTTCATGAGAGGATTGGATTATTTAATTGAGTCTGGCCAATACAGGTCCTGTAAAGCTGTAAAGAACCTGTACAAGAGGTGTGGTGTATTGGAGTGATCATACAGTTTCATGCTGGTGTAATGAAACTGTATTGGGTGAATCCAACCTGTACAGGTATTGACAGGCTGTATTGCTGTACCAAGCTGTATGCATGTCTCAGAATGAACATTGCTGAAAATGAATGCTGATGCAGATACTGGATCTGCTTATTTGAAGTGTTTGAGTGGGTGTATTGATGAATACCCTTACCCCTGGTGAGTGGTTGTTACAGTATCCCCCTCTTGAAACTCGTGGGCTCCTGAACACCATCATACCCTGCCACTGTTGAGTGGCATCTCAACATCCCCACATTTTTTCAAAAGTTTCCTTTTAAATTTCTTTTCCTCTTGACCATTATCCTGAAAATCCTTCTTCAATTCTTCTCTGTCAAATTCAATTGATTCCCTCCTTCTTTCAGGTTTTGAGTAAGTATTCCACTTCAAAATATGCTTTTTTCTTCCTTCTGATTCAATCAATCTTTCCAGTGGGGTATGGCCTTGGGATGTATCCCAAAATGATGGCCACTGAGCTCTTGTGCTCAAAAAAATGATGCCCAATGAGCATATGAAATGTACACATTGGGCAATTCTTAAAAAAAATGAAATCTTGAAACAATTCCTCCAAGGGGTCTTGTCCCCATTGTGCATGGAAATTGCCTCACACAGCCCTCCATGATGTCTTTGGGCTGTGGCCTCTTCCCTGATGAATCTTGATAAAGCTTGATTTTATGGCCTTTTTGGTGATTTTGGTGTCTTGAGGATATATGGCCATTTTGGCCATTTGTTGGTCTTTGGGGTCCTACGGTCTGCGGGCCGTACGCCGCGGTCCGCGGTCCTTGGGGGCTATTGGAGGCCCCCTGGGCCCAATTTTGCTGGGGACCCAGCGGTAACATGGGGCCAAGAATTGGCCCAGATCCAAAGACCTCACCATAAATGGCCTGGACCCATTGATGGGGTCCAGGACCATCAAGATTGTGGCCTCCCCAAAGTTTCAGGGGAGGCCCTGGGTGATCAATTCAGCCCCAAGGGGTATGAATCCTCACCTTAGAGGCTTTGAGGGGGGCATAATTGAGTTATGGCCCCCATTTTCTTGAGGTCAACTTTTTCTTCTTGATATGGAGTGGACTGATTCTGACGTCTTGAATCTTCTGCTTGCATATTCTTCAGTTACAAGCTCCAAACTGACTGAACTCACTGAATCTTCTCCTTCTGCACCGCCGCCATCTGTTCTTTGTGGTTAGGGCAATTTCAGTTGATTATCTTCCCCCTCCATGGCTTCCTCTGGTCACTTTGATCCCTCCCAAATTTATGATGGCTACAGGGCAGTGGAAGTTCTTGACCCTGCTTGCACTGAATGTTTGGCCAAGGGTAAGGATTGCTTTCAACACTACAATCCTAGATCTTCAAAGTGCCATTACTGCTTAATTGGAAAGAAACCATGTCGTTGTACCAGGTTATAAGCTTACGAATTCAGGAGGCATTTGTGGAGTAGGAAGGATGGGCCTTTTGGGAAAGAGTTCCCAGCTTCTGAGGCACCTACTCCTGATGGAACTTCAGGGTTTTCTGAATGTGAGTGATTTGCATATATTGATTGATTTTTGCATTGATGATTTGATGTAGTAACTGGTTCTAGGCAGAGGGATGTGGCCAGGTGGACTAATGTTGGAGGGCCCATTGCAATCGGTCGTAGGCCCATATATTCCAGCTCAGAAGTCCCAATCTCAAGGACCAATACTGATGGAGTAGTGAAGGTAGTGAAAAAGATAAGAAGGAGTGCTGATTCCCCATCTCATCCAGATGCTGAGGGGAGTGATGAGTTGGATGGTGAAGAAGTTGAAGTTGTTCCTCATTCAGTTGGCCAGCCATCCAGCAATTCCTCTGCTCAGCCTCTTGCCAACAGATTCCAAAGCCAAGTAATTCACAGTACCCCCAGAACCTTCTAACCAATGCTTACTTCCATTCCTGCCACACTTCCTCCTCCTTCACCAACTACTTCCCATGCCAGGCCTGCCTTAGATCCAGCAGTAAGGCCATCACCAGTCCAACCATCCAGAATCTCACCCATAACCACCTCTCGTCTACTCCAACCTGAGGCCAGATCCAGTAGAAGAAGGCATGGTTTGTCTTCTTTACCGTTTCCTGCCGCTCAAGTGTTTCAAAGAAGGGATCATTGGCCTATCCAAGTTACCAGAGAAGATCCCAATGCGCCGAGTGAAAATCAAGATGCTGTGGCCAGATCATTCAGGAGGGTTGATAGAAATAGCGGAGAGGTGATCATGTATGCCAATGATAGAATGATTCCAGGGACTGCTTCTGAAGAGATGGCTTCCAAATTTGCCTGGTATGAAGATGAGTTGATAAATGACTTCCAAAGAACCTTTGATGATTTAGGTAGAGATGACTAGTTTTCCTTTTCCTTGTTTGTGTTTGGTTTGACTTCTATCCCCACTCTTATAAATACTAAAATGAAGAAAAAATAATGGAACCTCCCAATACATGATTTGGGGAGGGGATGCTGCTTGTTTAAAGAAACAAAAGAAAGAAAATTATACAAGTAAAGAAAGAAAGAAGTAAAAGAATAAGAGAAAATGAGAGTAAAGAAAAGAAATAAAGAAAAATCCTGATGGCTGGTCCTCCTTGTGGTGAGTTGCTTGATTCTGGCCAAGAAGTGTCTGAAAAATGAAAACCAAGCATTTGTTGCGCACAGAGTGGCCAAGGTAATGTTTTACAAGGAGTAGAACCTTCAGGGATGCATACCAGCAGATGGAACTTACTTTCATAACTTCCACTCCCCACCAAGCACCATAAAACTGAATTAATTTGCCATAAATGACTTCTGACATGAATTGCCATAAATGACTTCTGAAATGAATTGCCATAAGTGACTTCTGAAATGAATTGCCGTAAATGACTTGAAGTAATGAATGTATTGAATTATGATGATTGGCATAAATTTAAATAGTAATAAAGAAAAGAAAAGAAAAATAAAGAAAGAAATATTTGGCCAAATCTTGATAAGGTCCAGATCGGAGGGTATTGGTGTTGTATGCTTCCTGAACCTGTCCAAAGAATTGACAAGTGCTCACAAAGTGGCCAAGGTGATGCTTACAACAACATATGGGTAGAATACCTCCTTAAAGGTGCATGCCAGGAGAGGAACTTACTTTCATAACTTCTTCTCCCCACCAAGCACCAAAATCAAACTCTTGAGGTATTTGGACCAGGCTTGTCTGGATATAATGAATGGAAATCCTTGACAAGGTCTGGTGAGTTGGTAAGATTGTAAGCTGGTTCCCAAGTGGTTCTTTCTGGGTCTTCACTGAATCCTTTCCACTCTACAAGATACCATAATTTACCTCTTTTGAGTTTTGAGTCCAGAGCCTGAGCCACTTCCCATTCTTCTTGCTCCTCCACTAAGACTGGTGGTGGCGGCAATTGATGTCGATTTGGGATATTTGATTGCTTGACTGGTTCTAATAAGGACACATGGAATACAGGGTGAACTGTCTTCCATTGCTGAGGCAACTTGAGGTGATATGCATGGCTTCCAATCTTCTTCAGAACTTCAAAAGGTCCTAACCATCTTTCTGATAATTTCTTGGTGGGTCTTGTTGTCTTGATATTTTTGGAAGCTAGCCATACTTTGTCCCCAGGTTGGAAATCAGGTGGAATTGCTCTATTTCTATCTGCATGCTTCTTGAATCTCCTTATTGCTGACTCTAATTCTTCTTTGACAACTTGCTGTACTGATTGGAGTTTTGTTGATAACTTTCCAACAGGTGAATCTTGAGAAATATGAATTGAGTCAAAGCTGGGATTTCTTCCATAAATGGTGAAAAGAGGTGATTGCTTTGTTGATGAATGTTCTGCATTATTATAGGAAATTTCAGCCAGAGGGAGCCAGGTGTACCAGTCATCTTGATGATAGCTGACATACATCCGAAGATTCTGTTCTAGAATCTGATTTACCCTCTCTGTCTTTTCATCTGTTTCAGGATGAAAAGCAGTTGAAAGATCTCTTGATATCTTGAGCTTCTGACATAATTGAGCCAAAAATGATGAAGCAAATAAAGATCCTCTATCACTGAAAATACTGACTGGAAGGCCATGCTTGAAAAATACATGACCAATGAAAATTGGAGCTAAGTCCAGAGCAGTAATTGTTCCATAAGTTGGAATGAAGATTTACGTTTTTGAGAACCTGTCCACAACTACTAGAATTGAGTCAAAGTTGTTTGACAAGGGCAATTGAGTGATAAAGTCCATTGATAAGGAATTCCAAGGACCAGATGGAATTTGAAGAGGCTTGAGTAGTCCAAGCTTCTTGTGATGAATGTTCTTGTTTCTTGAACATTGCTGACATGAGGACACATAGTCCTTGATGAATTGATTCATGCCACCCCAATAAAAGTCCCTCTTGATGAGCTTGAGGGTCTTCTCCTGGCCAGGATGGCCAGCCAAAGGTGATTCATGATGCTTTTGAATAATATTTAGTTGAAGTTCTTCACTGCTTGGGATTACCACTCTATCTTTGAATAATAACAACTTGGCTTGAGGTTCAAGAGAATAATCTGGAATTGATTCGCCTCTTGCTAGCTGCTTGAGTATTTCTTTATAGTCTTTGTCTTGCCATACTTCTTTTTTAATCTTGTCAACTAAATCTGAAAACACTTCCACTTTGATTGAAAAGATTCTTGACTCTTGGATTCCATCTTGCTTGATTACTTGATGAAAAATTTGAGGATTCTTGCTGATGAAGTCCACCCCCCTCTCTGGGTACACGTCGTCCTGACGTGACAAGGCATCTGGGAAAGTGGCCAGCATGCCCGGGCGGTAAGTGATAGTGAAGTGCAATTCTGAAAAGAATTCAGCCCAATGGGCCCAATGATGAGTAAGAACTTTGGAAGACATAAAATACTGCAATGAAGAGTGTTCTGTCAAGACCTCAAAAGAATTGGAAAGAGAGAGAAGAAATGCTCTCCAGCGCTTGAGAGCCCAAACTATGCCAAGGAGTTCCTTGTCATGAATTTCATAGTTCAGCTCAGCTGGGAGAAGCTTGCAACTATCAAATGCAATGGGATGCTTTCCTGAGTCATTCAACTGGCTCAGTACGGCACCCAAAGCATAATCAGAAGCATCCGTCTCTACTATAGTAGGTAGAGAATGATTGAAGTGAGCTAAGATAGGAGCAGAGGTGAAAGCTTCTTTGAGTGCTTGAAACTGACTAAGAGCTTCCTCATTGAAGATGAAAGGAGAATCTTTTTTAAGGAGGGAAGTTAGAGAAGTGATTTTTTTAGAATAATTTTTAATGAAAGACAATAAAAATTGGCAAAGCCAAGAAAAGATTGAAGGGCCTTGATGTTTTTGGGCTGAGGCCAATTGAGAATTTGCTGAACCTTTGTAGAATCCATCTTGAGGCCATCACTTGAAAAAACATAGCCCAAGTATTCCACACTTGAGGCATGGACTACACACTTGGAGGCTTTGGAAAACAAATTATTGTCCCTCAGTCTTTGGAGGACAGAGGCCATATGTTTGATATGTTCCTCCTCAGAACTGGAAAAGACCATAATATCATATAAATAAACCACAACAAACACATCCAAGAAATCTGAAAAGATATCATTTACTAGATTCTGGAAAGAAGCAGGAGCATTGGTGAAACCAAATGGCATGACCAAATACGCATAACTACCATATTTGGTTCTAAAGGCAGTTAAGTGCTCATCCCCCTCTTCGATTCTCAGAAGGTTATATGCACCATGCAAGTCTATCTTGGAGAATATAGTGGAACCATTGAATATGGTAAGAAGCTGGTTCATAGGAGGAACAGGATACCTGTTCTTCCTAGTAACAGCATTGAGTTTGCGGTAGTCAACACACAAACAAATACCTCCATCCTTTTTCTTAACAAAAAGGACAGGTGCTCCTGTTGAAGAGGAGCTTGGCCTTATGAAACCTTTCTCTACATTCTCTGAAATGGAGGCCTGTAGTGTTTCTGACTCTTGATTTGATAATGAGTAGATAACACCAATTGGAGGTAGAAGACCCTCCAATTTGATATGATGCTCACAGGCACGGTGTGGAGGAAGTTTCTCTGCCTTCGCCTTGGAGAATACATCCAACTATTGGTGATAAACAGGAGGGACTACCTTCAACACAGTTTCAACTTCTTCTGGCTCTTCCTTCTCATCCCACTGCTCCTCCAGGGATGCATGAAAAGATAAAGGAGGGAGTTCCATATCCCCTTGTAAGAGATAACGTGAAGATATGGCAACATCTTCACCAACATCCTTTATCTCTTTGAAGACTTCCTCTCTTAATGGACGTAATGACTGAGAGGGAATGATGGAAGGGATATAGACAGAAGAAGGAAGGGAAGTTGTCTCAAGTTCACCAACCAGAGCAACACTGTTGACAGCAGTGGCTAAGTCATTACCAGTAAAAGGAATAATACCACTAGAATCCTTATGACTAGAATCATAGGTTATCAATCCATTTTTCCAATCAATAATGGGATTAAAATGGTAAAGGAGATCATAGCCCAATATCAGGTCTTATCCCTTGGGTGAATCTAGGATAAAGAAGTCCCATTCAAAGCTTGGGAAGGAAGGCAAGTCAACTACCCACTTGGTATAATGGGTGATGAACAAGGCAGGGGATTCAGTAGAATCCAGAATGAAAAGAGGAATCTTTTCAGGCAACTCTGACACAGTAAATGAGTACTTAAGAACAAAATTCTTTGAAATAAGAGAGTTTGTAGCACCAGAATCAATGAGAATCCTATAAAAAATATCAGAGACAGAAGAAAAAATAAGAAATTTCAAAGATTTCTTGACACTAGTATTCAGAGTGCACAATTGTGCTCTTGAAGGAAATAAGTGAGAACCAATGAGCACATCATGATTCCCACTCAGGGTTTCCCTGCTTGCTAGGGAAGCCTCTTGATGATGACCCAGGCTTGTTCTGAGGTCTCGTGAAGCATTTTTCAATTGGGTGCTAGTGAGCCTTTGAGATATGACCACATACCCAATAAAGGTCACAAAAAATATTAATAATAATTATACCTTTAATATAATTATATTAAAATTAATTAGAATAATTATACATTCAAAATAATTACTCAAATATAAAAAAATACCATAAATTGGTACTAAAATTGGTTTAACTTAAAAACCAATGAATCAACATGTAAAACAAATTATACCATTGGATTCCCCATGGAAAAATACACATATACCACTTTTATGGCATATCTGTAAAGTCAATATTTAAGGAATTATAAGGTATAATACCTTATAAAAATCATAAAACCTTATTTAACTCAGAAACTAATGAAACAACATGTGAAATAAATTGTACCAGTGGATTCCCCACAAAAATCCACATATAAAACAATTAATAAGCTAATTCCCAAAATCAATACTTAAGGAATTATCCTGAATATATGCACTTTTTTGGTCAACGCATATATTCAGTGATCATAGCTAATATCTTCTAAACTATACATGCTAGAATGATGAACCAAAAATAAAGCTACCACGTAATTACTGTAAGAACACAGATATGAACTTTATTTTGCAAATTATAAACAAGGTTAAGACTTATGAGGAAATATTGATAAAAATCAACAGAGCTGTTGACCACTTTGTTGTGAAAGTAGTCCAAACTTAAAAAAAAGTACACAGTTGGATTCTCCTAGTTCATTCGTGAAGAATGATGTAATTTTTATTATTAAATTCAGGGTATAACCCCCGAAATCAAGGTTTGAAGTTTAAAATATTGAATTTCGACAGAAAAGATGAGTTACAAGAAAAATCATCAAAATTAGAGTTTTGATGATGTAATGAAAAACTCTTGGAAGCATAATAAGGTTATGTCAGGCTATCAGAATTCACTCTCTGAATTGCTGTAGCGTGAAAACCTTAAAAGTTATTGAGGATCAAAGTTTGAGCTTAAATTGAGCTGTTATGATCACATACTGTAACCTTAAATTAAGTTTAACAGTCTTAATAGTGATAAAATTGGTGAATACTATTAGTTTATGATTAAAACTAATAAAATCCACGAAATTTGGGGTTCTGCCAAGCCTCTGATGTCATCACACTTAGAGTTATAGTGATAACTCTAAATAATGGTGTAATAATGATGTAATATGCTTTGATCATGATGTAATTACCCTCAAACCTTAAAATATTGATCAATTCCAGTGGATATGATCAGTACACGTCTACTAGAAGCCTGTTGGACTCTAGGAGGGAGGTATTTACTATAAATAGAGCTCTTTTTACTCTGTTTTCCCCTCAGACGCATCAAAAACATTAAATCAATTAAATCAAAGGTAATTTCTTTATTCTTTATATATAAAACTGTTATATTATTAAAGACCAAAGACCACCTTGCTATAATCATCTATTTTGACGTGATTAAATCATTTATTTAATTGTTTTTGTTAAAAATCTCTCTAAAAACTCATTTCCACGTAAAATCAAGAAATTTAGTAATTTTCTTTATTTTTTATTGTAAATACAATTTGAAAAAGTTGTATTATATTCTTTTGGCGTAAAATATCTCAAAATTATTATTTTAAGTGTTAAAAGTAGGTTATTTCATCTTATTATAATAATTTCTCTCTTATTATTACTCTTAATAATTCTTAATTAATATAAATAGTATTTATATTAATATATAACTTTAATATTAGTAATATTATTGTTATTAATTGTTTTTTATTTATAAAAAACAGTTTTTTACGCCTTTATTATTTGTTGGTAACAATAATAAAGAGCTTTATAATATATTAATTATTTTATATTAATATATTATTTATAATATTATAATTTCATATAATATTAATTTATATTATTATATTTATTTAATAATATAATATTTTTACGCCATAATAATAATATTTCTTTATTATTATTATTATTTTAATCTTATTTACTTTAATTATAAGGACATTCAGAGTACAATAAGTAATAAATTAGTAATTTTTTACTTATTGTTTCATAGTCAAACCTTACATTTGGGGGCCTGGCTGTGATATTTACTTAAAAGACCTTTAAAAAGATTCTATTTTGGGTTTATCCAATAATAAATTATATTTATAATCATAAAAATTATATAATAATTTTATATTTTATTGATTTTAAAAGCTATTGAGGCATTTGGAAAGCAATTGTACTGTCTTACACGTGGTTTTTCACATCCTTAGACTTGCAAGAACTTTCTTTGAGTGACTCTAGTGATTCAAAAAGATAATTTATAAATTAAAAATAATTTTTATTATAATTTAATTTTATAAGAATCATATTCATTTTTTATTTTATTCTTTAAAAATAAAAATATACATAAAAAATATTAAAAAATATTAAAAACCAATAAAAAAAGTTATTTTTATTCATTTCTTTATTTATTTCTTTTTTTTTAAGATATAAAAGCAATTTCTACGTGGAAAATTGCCATATCTTGCCAAAAAATAACACTTCTTAAGACTTATATTTATTTGTCTTTTTTAGTGTTTGAAGATAACCCAACAGAAGACAACCAAGCTACTGTTGAGAGATTGGTGGAAGAAACTTGTCAAAGTTCTCCAACACCAGTTATCACCAAAAGAAAGAAAGCTAAGAAATTAGACTTTCCAGGACCCACCATTCAAGACTCTGAAGGTGAGCACCTCTTTTTAAATTGCCATAAAAGAATTTTATTCTAAAATACTTTTATTTTTTCTTATTCTTTAATTATGACTACCAGAAGAGGTTCCCAATACTCCATCCAATCAGATGGAGCTGGACTCAGAAGTAGAATTGATCCCTCAAAAGGGAAAAGAAAGGGCAATATCCCCAGTGGAACAGAATCCACACAAGGAAGTGCCTTATCCCAAAGGCAAGTCCCAGAAATGCCCATGATATCTGAGCCTGAATTGGAACTAAGTATGAGTAACTCAAACAGGTACAAATCACATTCAGAGGGCTCAAATAGACATCTACATGAGCCAGTACAAGCAGTATTACACAGTATACAAGGACAAAGACTGGGAAATGCTGCCTCAAATACACCAAGGAGTGATGAACTCCTGGCACATCCTGAAAAAGTTCCTCAAAGAGGAGGAGATAGTGAGATACTCCAATGGATGGAATCCACTGTCATCCAAACCTCAAATCAAAAAAATCAAGGATTATCATGCCAAAAAGAGGGAGGCAACCAAGGAAGAAGCCCCAGTAGCTTCTACCAGCAAGCCTCAAGCCAACCCACTTCCCCAAGAAGGGAAGAAGAACAAGAAAAAGCATTGGAGGAAACCATATTCCCCAAGCTACAGAATCCCAAGAATCCAAAAGGATGCCATGGACAATGTTTTCAACATGGCCAGAACCTTGATGGAATTCAAGGACAAGGAAGAGCAAAGAATGAGACAACCTCATTTCCCAAAGAAATAACCTTGTCCAAAGATGTTGTAAATACTTTAACAGAAATTAAAAATAGTATATTACCTCTAAAAGAAATTAAAGACAGTTTATTATCACTACAAGAAATAAATAACAATTTATCTTCTTTAACAAAAATTGTTGTACAAACCAAAAAAGAAATTGACAACATTAAGTTTATTGTTGAAAATAATAAACCAAAAAATTTAATTGACAATACTCAAAAATTAATACAAGGACAACAAGAATTGTATAAATACATAAAATATATCAAAGATAAGACTTTGACAATCAATTATGATGTGAGTATTGACAATCTTACAGAAATATTAAATAAATTAAGTATTTCTGTAGAAAAATTTGAAGAAAAGACTTCATCACACCAAAAATTACTTTTGGACCATGTGGAAAAAAGTGATGAAGCAAGAATGCATCTGAAAGATGATATTCAAAGTGAAATAAGGCTTATTACAGAAAAAATGGATAAAATTAATGAGGCTAATTTAAATATGCCAAAGTTATCAACACCATTTTCTCATATAAGAAGCCCTATTAAAACAAAAGAGGAATTGTCAAATCCTTTCATAACAGACTTGAGTCACCAAGACAATAACCAAATCTTAATGAAGGAAGCACCTCAATTGAAGGAATGGCCAACATTCACAGGAGAAGGTGAATATGACCACATGTCATTTATTAAAACAATTGACATGTTACAAGAAGACTATGCCATACCAGATGAATTAATCACTGCAAGATTACATTCATTGTTTGAGAAATCTGCAAAAAGATGGTATTATGGCATAAGACAAACAAATGGTAAAAATACCTGGTCTTGGTGGAAACAAGAAATAATCACCAAGTGGGCAAATGATGCCTGGAGGTATAAGATAGAAAATGCATTTGAAAACTTTTTCTTTGACCCTGAGAAAGATAAACCTTTAACTTGGTTCCTAAAACAAGTTGAAAGACTTAATGCACTGTACCCAGAAATGTCACAGAAGATGGTGCATATGAAAATACTTAAAAAATGTGGAGGGGAACTAGAACATGCCCTAAGAAGCAGGTGTATAGAACCATGCTCCACAGAAGAGTATATAAATGCACTAGAAGATATAGTGACAAGAACAAAAATTGGCAGGACTTGGAAAAAATTGGACATTAAAAGCCCAAATAAACCATTTATCAAGAAAGATAAATCAAAAGAATCCTTCAAACCCAATACATCCAACAATAATGAACAAAGAAAATGCCATAAATGTGGAGGTATTGGACACTTAGCCAATAATTGCCTTAAAAAAGCAAAGATTAATGAAATTGTGGAAACAGAAAACCACAATGACAAAGAAGAAGAATCTGACTCTGAAAAAGAGACAGAAGAATCAGAAAGCTCTGAAAGTGATGAAATCAATATAATTAATGCACAAATTAATAATATTGATATAATTTATGAAGTACTGGATGTTAACTCAAACTTGCCACAAGTTGGAACATCTGACACAAATCTGACAAACATACAAGATGCCAAAATGTATAGAACCAAACCTGCAAGAGGAATGGGATATACAGCTGGAAAATCAAGTATTAGTATTGTTATGGTTGATAACCAAGAAGGAAAGGTTAACTTAGATACAGGAGCATATTGCACCTGTGTTGGCAAAAATTATTTAAAAACCATTGTCCCAGACTGGCAAGAAAAACTTATGCCAATACAAGGTGTCAAATTTAGTAGTGCAAGTGAGAGCATGAAGCCCCTTGGAATAATTGATTTAACACTAATTTTTCCTCATCCCTCACAATGTGTCAGAATCAAAGTAGAGTTTGTAGTAATGGACAACTGTACTAGTAATCATTTCATACTTGGAAATGACTACTTATCAATCTATGGTATAGATATCTCCAACCAAAAGGATAGATATTTTACCATAGGAGATAATAAAAGACAAAAGTTTGGATTCTTAAATAACAAAAAACAAATCACAGTTATTAAGAATGAGGAAAAAATTCCAGAAAAAGAACTTTTTATATCTGAACAACTCAAAGAGGCAGAATTCAATCAAGAATTAACAGAAAAAATGAAAGAAAAATTGATTGACCTCTTATTTAAGTATAAAAATGCCTTTGCAACTGACAAAGAGCCACTAGGTGCCATAATTGGACATGAAGTGGATATAATTCTTAATGTAGAAAAACCTTACCCACCTTTATTAAGAAGACCTGCTTATCCAGCCAGTCCAAGAGCTAGAGAATCCCTAGAGGTGCACATCAAAGAATTAATGGACCTTGGAGTATTAAGAAAGGTTGGACATAATGAGCAAGTAGAAGTTACTACACCTGTCATTATAACTTGGCATAATGGAAAATCAAGGATGGTAGGAGACTTCAGAGCCCTGAATACCTATACCATTCCAGACAGATATCCAATACCCAGAATCCATGAGACATTGACCCAATTGTCACAAGCTAAGTTCATCACAGCTATGGATGCTCTTAAGGGTTTTCATCAAAATGTCTTAACAGACAATGCCAAGAAACTACTATGAATAATAGTCCATTGTGGAATTTTTGAATACTTAAGAATGCCATTTGGGATAAAAAATGCACCTTCCCATTATCAAAGAATGATGAATACCATATTTCCTGAAGAATTGTCAGAAGGATGGTTAATAATCTACATTGATGATATCATAGTTTGCTCAGAAACTTGGGAAAATCACCTGACAAGACTAGAAAGGGTACTACAGAAAATAGTCCAAGTAAATATGAAAATTTCATTGAAAAAGTGTCATTTTGCATATAGTGAATTGAAAGCCCTAGGACATGTAGTATCTGGACTTAGTCTAGGCATAGACAAAAATAAAGTAGCAGCAGTACTACTTAAACCAATGCCTCAAACTAAAAAAGAAATGCAATCATTTCTAGGATTTGCTGGTTACTATAGACAGCATATAAAGGACTTTGCAAAGATTGCTAAATCCTTGTATAAGCTATGTGACCAACAAACAGTCTATGAGATGACAGAAGAAAGAGTCAAGGCATATGAAGAATTGAAAAATTCTTTAACAAATGCCCCATTTCTTCTAATGCCAGATTGGAAACTACCTTTCAAACTGTACATTGATGCTTGTGGAGAAGGACTAGGTGCTGCACTTCACCAAACACAAATTATCAATGATAAACCAGTGGAAGGACCAATTTGTTTCATTTCAAGGCAGATAAAGCCAACAGAAGCAAGGTATGGAGCAAGCCAAATGGAATGCTTATGCCTAGTGTGGGCTTTAGAAAAGCTGCATTATTATTTGGATGGCACACTATTTGATGTAATCACAGACTGTAATGCTGTGAAATCACTATTAAATATGAAGACTCCAAATAGACATATGCTGAGATGGCAAATTGCTATCCAAGAATATAGGGGAAATATGACTATTGTTCATAAATCTGGAAATATTCATAAAAATGCAGATGGTCTTAGCAGATGGGCTCTAGCAAATACCCCTGACAATCCAGCATGGGTACCACAAGAAGAGCACCATATAGAAGGAATATGTGTTACAGACATTGGCACAGAATTCTTTAACCAAGTTAAAGAAATCTATAAGACAGACAAAAATTGCCATATCTTAAGCCAACTTCTAATGAAAGACTGCAAAGATCCATCACTTTCATCAAAACTAGATGAAATATGGAAAAAAGCATATGATGAAGGAAGATTCCACCTCCTTGATGGAATCCTTTACCATAGAACAAAACACACATGTGCTATGGCCTTAACAGACAGAACACTAATAAACACTATTTTACATGAGTGTCATGATAGTGTTGCATCTGGACATCTCTCAGAAGATAGGACACTAGAGAGGGTGAAAACCTGCTCTTGGTGGCCAAATTGGAAAAAAGATGTTGCAGAGTACTGCCAAACCTGTGACAGATGCCAAAAAGCCAACAGAGCCACAGGAAAGAGATTTGGAATGATGATCCAAATCCAAGAACCAAAATCCCCATGGGAAATAGCTCATATGGATTGGGTAACAGCTTTACCTCCAGGAGGAGACAGGAGTTATAATGCATGCCTAGTATTAGTTGACAGGTACAGTAAAACTCCCATGTTCTTACCATGTCATAAAGATGACACAGCTATGGATACAGCCATAATGATATGGAATAAAGTCATTAGCCACACAGGCTTATTCCAAAATATTATAAGTGATAGAGACCCAAAGTTCACTTCAGCATTATGGACAAATCTCCATAACTTGTTTGGGACAAAATTATCATTCTCAACAGCTTATCATCCTCAAACTGATGGTCTAGCAGAAAGAATGATACAGACCCTAGAGGATATGATCAGAAGATTCTGTGCTTATGGGCTAGAATTCAAAGATTCTGATGGTTTTACCCATGATTGGTGTACACTAATACCAGCACTTGAACTGGCATATAAGACATCAATCCATTCTTCTACTGGCAAAACACCAGCAATGCTAGAGAAAGGTTGGAATCCAAGACTTCCTCATGATACCCTCAAAAAGGACTTAGTAGATATACATCCAACAGCAAGCAGTTTCAAGATAATGCTTGACAAAGCAAGACACCATGCAAACAGATGCATGCAAGATTCTTTTAAATATGCAAAAGAAAGATGGGATAAAAGTCATAAACCACCTGATTTCAAAATAGGGGACTTGGTTTTAGTATCAACCCTTAATTTCAATAACATAAAAGGCCCAAAGAAATTGAAAGATTCCTTTGCAGGACCATTTATGATAAAAGCACTTCATGGACCCAATGCTGTGCAATTAGAACTCACAGGTGAACTAATGAACAAACACCCAACTTTCCCTGTAAGTCTGATAAAACCTTACAGTTCAAGTGACAAAGAGTTATTTCCACTAAGAAATAAACCCCCACTTGAGATTCCCCCCTTGGAAGAAGGAGAGGAAAAGAAAATAGTAAAAGTCCTTAAAGAAAGAAGGACAAGAAACAAAAAAGAAAGAGAATACCTTGTAAGGTATAGAAATTCAACTCAAGAAGATGAATGGCTACTTGAGAAAGATATAACAAATGCTGATAAACTACTAAGAAGGTTCAGACATGAAAGAAAACCTGAAAAATAAAAAAGTTAAGCATTATTGAGCTTCAAGACTAACAAAGTCTATTGAAGAGGTAGGACAGTGGATGATACCCTAATCACATATATCAGATTGTGGTACAATCTTTTTTGGTGGTAGGGAATGTGAGCCTTTGAGATATGACCACATACCCAATAAAGGTCACAAAAAAGATTAATAATAATTATACCTTTAATATAATTATATTAAAATTAATTAGAATAATTATACATTCAAAATAATTACTCAAATATACAAAAAATACCATAAATTGGTACTAAAATTGGTTTAACTTAAAAACCAATGAATCAACATGTAAAACAAATTATACCATTGGATTCCCCATGGAAAAATACACATATACCACTTTTATGGCATATCTGTAAAGTCAATATTTAAGGAATTATAAGGTATAATACCTTATAAAAATCATAAAACCTTACTTAACTCAGAAACTAATGAAACAACATGTGAAATAAATTGTACCAGTGGATTCCCCACAAAAATCCACATATAAAACAATTAATAAGCTAATTCCCAAAATCAATACTTAAGGAATTATCCTGAATATATGCACTTTTTTGGTCAACGCATATATTCAGTGATCATAGCTAATATCTTCTAAACTATACATGCTAGAATGATGAACCAAAAATAAAGTTACCACGTCATTACTGTAAGAACACAGATATGAACTTTATTTTGCAAATTATAAACAAGGTTAAGACTTATGAGGAAATATTGATAAAAATCAACAGAGCTGTTGACCACTTTGTTGTGAAAGTAGTCCAAACTTATAAAAAAAAAATAAGTAGAATTCTCCTAGTTCATTCGTGAAGAATGATGTAATTTTTATTATTAAATTCAGGGTATAACCCCCTGAAATCAAGGTTTGAAGTTTAAAATATTGAATTTCGACAGAAAAGATGAGTTACAAGAAAAATCATCAAAATTAGAGTTTTGATGATGTAATTAAAAGCTCTTGGCAGCATAATAAGGTTATGTCAGGCTATCAGAATTCACTCTCTGAATTGCTGTAGCGTGAAAAACTTAAAAGGTATTGAGGATCAAAGTTTGAGCTTAAATTGAGCTGTTATGATCACATACTGTAACCTTAAATTAAGTTTAACAGTCTTAATAGTGATAAAATTGGTGAATACTATTAGTTTATGATTAAAACTAATAAAATCCACGAAATTTGGGGTTCTGCCAAGCCTCTGATGTCATCACACTTAGAGTTATAGTGATAACTCTAAATAATGGTGTAATAATGATGTAATATGGTTTGATCATGATGTAATCACCCTCAAACCTTAAAATATTGATCAATTCCAGTGGATGTGATCAGTACACGTCTACTAGAAGCCTGTTGGACTCTAGGAGGGAGGTATTTACTATAAATAGAGCTCTTTTTACTCTGTTTTCCCCTCAGACGCATCAAAAACATTAAATCAATTAAATCAAAGGTAATTTCTTTATTCTTTATATATAAAACTGTTATATTATTAAAGACCAAAGACCACCTTGCTATAATCATCTATTTTGACGTGATTAAATCATTTATTTAATTGTTTTTGTTAAAAATCTCTCTAAAAACTCATTTCCACGTAAAATCAAGAAATTTAGTAATTTTCTTTATTTTTTATTGTAAATACAATTTGAAAAAGTTGTATTATATTCTTTTGGCGTAAAATATCTCAAAATTATTATTTTAAGTGTTAAAAGTAGGTTATTTCATCTTATTATAATAATTTCTCTCTTATTATTACTCTTAATAATTCTTAATTAATATAAATAGTATTTATATTAATATATAACTTTAATATTAGTAATATTATTGTTATTAATTGTTTTTTATTCATAAAAAACAGTTTTTTACGCCTTTATTATTTGTTGGTAACAATAATGAAGAGCTTTATAATATATTAATTATTTTATATTAATATATTATTTATAATATTATAATTTCATATAATATTAATTTATATTATTATATTTATTTAATAATATAATATTTTTACGCCATAATAATAATATTTCTTTATTATTATTATTATTTTAATCTTATTTACTTTAATTATAAGGACATTCAGAGTACAATAAGTAATAAATTAGTAATTTTTTACTTATTGTTTCATAGTCAAACCTTACAGTGCTTCCCACCACAATAAGTACACAACCCCTCTTTAAACCTCCTCTCCTTCTCAGAACCAATTAATTTATTGTCCTTATTGAGGAGAGCAGCATGAGGCTTGTCCTTTTAAGATTGGAACTGCTTGCCCTTCTTGTTCTTCTTCTGGTGAGACTTCTTTGAAGATAAGTTTTGAGGAGGCCTAGATTTATTGGATCCATTGACTGGAGACTTCTTCTCTTGGTTGCCATCCTTTTCCCTTTGCCTCTCATGATATATTGTGTCTAATTCTAAAGTGACATCCATAAGTTCTTGAAGAGGATCAAAAGTTCCAGGGTGAGAAGCCAACTGATCCAATAATCTTGATGCTAATCCTCTTCTGTAAACATGGATCTAAGCTCTTTCCCCCCAATCTCAAATTCTTGAAATTAAGCTTCTTAAATCAGCAATGTACAAGGATACATGACCACTTTCCTTCATGCGCAAATTGTCCAGCTCTTGTTCAGCTTGCCTGACTTCATTGGGGTCACCAAACAGAGTGAATAATTGAGATTCAAATAATGGCCAATTATTGAGGAGGTAAGAAGGGTCTTCATTGGAAATATTTGAGAGATAGGGTTCAATCCACTTTCCAGCTCTACCAGTGAGAAAAGAAGTTGAGTAAAGAACTTTCTTCCTGTCAGAGAAGAAATTTGCTGGATCATTATGGAAGATTAATTCACAGGATTGGATAAATCCTCTCAATTTATGAGCTAGAGTACCATCAAAAGAATCAGGTGCCTTCATGGTTGGATTCTTGAAGGCAGGGGCTTTGGAATTGTCCCTGGGAGCAACCACTTGAGTGAGCTTCCCCATGAATTGAGTCATTTGCTCCATCATCATGAGGAGACTTGGGTCAGTTTGAGAGACAAGAGGCTGACTAGAAAGGGCTAGATTAGAACCCTGAGGCACCTCTGGAGCATTTCCCAAGGCATCTGCCACTTCAGTTTCCGCAGAATCTTCGTCTTCCACAGACTCTTCCCCCTCTTCATCTTCAACTTCCCCTAATCTTGCTCTTGCACCCTCAGACATGCCAGGGTAGCCACCCAAAAGTCCAGAAAAGGATCTTGAGCTTCTAGATTTGATTCCTCCTCTTCTTGAGGGTCCTGCTCCTTCCATTGGTGGTCCTCTGTCTAGGTTTGAACTCAGTTGATGAACTGATGGTGTGCGGTCAAGAGGAGCCGTTGCTGTAGGAGTGAGAACAGCTTTAATTTTCTGGGATCTAGTATTCTTGGCTGGGGGACTATGCTGAACTGGCATTATGGACAGAAGTAGAATAAACCCTGATGGTATTAAGAAGAATAATCAGAACTTGGCCAAATCAATCACAATAAAAATTCTTGATGAGTCTTGAGGAATGAATTCAAATCTTGAGGTGAAATCAAATTCAGTCAATAATCAAAATAAATTCAATCAATGTCAACAATCAATTTAAATCAAATATCAATAATCTTGAGTAAATCAATAATCAGTCAATCAGTGTCTTCAATATGAAAATCAAGGTCTTGAGGAATCAATCAATCAAATCAAAATCTTCAGAAATAAATTCAAATATCTTGATGAGTCAAATCAATCAATAATCAAAATCAATTCTTGAGGATTAATAAAATATCTTGAGAATTCAAAGTCAATCAATCCAATCCAAACAAAAAATCCTGAATTGCTGAATCAATAAACCAAATGAATCCCAATGAATAATCAATCAATTAAAACAATCAATAATTCCTAAATAAGACCTCAATGAGAACACAGAAAAATTTGATTTGATAAAAATAAAATGAAGTGATGAAATGGTCAGCAATGATTACGAAAGAAGAAAGAATCAATTTCATATAAATGAAATGAATGAGATGAAAATTGATGAGAGAGAAAATCATAATCATTAAGAATAATAAGATCATTAAAACTTCATAATTGATGAATGAGAGAAATGATTATAAAAGGAATGAAAAGAAATAATCAGTATGAGTTAATTAATTTAATGTCATAGGGGCTCTTCGAAGTGAAGAGGGCCTGGCACTCAGTAAACTGGGACTCACTTATGGAGGGCTCAAAGATATGGTAAGAAAGGATACACTTAAGAGTGTTAAAGATGAATTACTAAAAAAATGAATATAAGAAAGCAGCAACAAAAGAATAAGAATAAAATAATAGAAGAGCCAACCACAAAAAAGTCCAAGTCCACTGCTTCAACCTGTCAAAATTAAAAGAGAAGGGTTAATAAGGATATGGCCACCCAACTCATACTGTACAGGCAAAAAGAGAAATGCAAAGACTAACTTAATATTAAATAAATAATATACCCAAAATAAGTATAAGAATATTGATAAAATAATAAATAAACTAAATTAATTAACTGGGGAAAAGTCCCCAGGGGGGAGAAAGAGGGGCTGGTATATGTGAGAATCACCAGCCCTGACCCAGAGGAAGAATTTTCATGAGAGGATCGGATTATTGAATTGAGTCTGGCCAATACAGGTCGTGTACAGCTGTACAGAACCTGTACAAGAGGTGTGGTGTATTTGAGTGATCATACAGTTTCCTGCTGGTGTATTGAAACTGTATTGGGTGAATCCAACCTGTACAGGTATTGACAGGCTGTATTGATGTACCAAGCTGTATGCATGTCTCAGAATGAAGATTTCTGAAACTGAATGCTGATGCAGATACTGGATCTGCTGATTTGAGGTGTTTGAGTGGGTGTATTGATGAATACCCTTACCCCCGGTGAGTGGTTGTTACAACAGGCAAGAAATTTGGACTCAGGATCCATATTCAAGAACCAAAATCCCCTTGGGAAGTTGTTCACATGGATTGGGTCACAGCACTTCCTCTAAGTGGTGACAAATGTTATAATTCTTGTTGAGTAATTGTAGACAGATATAGAAAAAACTCCCTTATTCTTACCATGTCATAAAGATAACACTGCTATGGATACAGCTCTTCTTCTATAGAGTAGAGTTATTTGTCATACAGGGTTATTTAAGTGTAGCATAAGTGACAGAGATCCCAAACGCACATTTGCACTTTGGACTAGTCTTCATAGTTTGTTTGGGACTAAGTTATCATTTTCTACAGCATATTACCCTCAAAAAGATGGGCTAGTAGAGAGAGAATGCTTCAAACTTTAGAAGACATGATCAGGAGATTTTGTGCTTATGCATTAGAATTCAAAGACTAAGATGGCTTTACCCATGACTGGTGCATTCTGATACCTGAATTTTAATTAGCATATAATACCTCAGTAGATTCTTCCACAGGTCAAAGTCCTGCTATGTTAGAAAAAGGATGAAATCCAAGACTCCCAGCAGACACACAGAGGAAGGACTTCATTTATATTCCTCCTACAGCTTCCAGATTGAAGATAATTCTTGATAAAGTGAAACCTCATGCAAAACAGAGTATGAATGACACTTTTGACTATGCAAAACAGAAGTGAGACAAGAGTCACAAAGTACCAGACTTCAAAGTAGGGGACTTAGTTCTAGTTTCAACCTTGAATATTAATAATATCAAAGGCCCTAATAAACTTGAAGATACTTATGTAGGACCTTTTGTTATTTTTGCCTTACATGGAACCAATGCAGTTCAAGTGGGATTAAGTGGTGAATTGGAAATTAAGCACCCCACCTTTCCAGTCAGCTTGATAAAAACTTATCAACCAACTGACAAAGAATTTTTTCCTTTAAAGAACCCAAATCCTTTGACTGTACCACCAGTAGAACAGAGTGAAGACAAAAAGATAAAGAAACTCATTAAAGAAAGGAGACTTGGGGGTAAAAATCAAAGAGAATATCTTGTCAGATATAGAAATCCAGTACATGAAGATTAATGGCTGGCAGAATCAGAAGTAAGTGACTCAGATGAACTCTTAAGAAGATTTATGTGAGCCTGTGAGGTATGTATAACATACCCATAAGGCCACAATTGATTTTATAAACAATTGATTTTGTCTTAAACAGACTTTTTAGTTGAATTTAAAATAAAAAATAATAAAAAATAAGTATAACTTTTTTTTGGATAAACAAAGCTATAATTATTATGTCATTTTTGGATTCTACACCAAAAATAACCTAGGGTACACCCATAGGGTGTTATACCCAAAAACACTTATTTCTTGTGTCATTGGGAGATTTAAGAATCTCACAGTAATAATTTAACTTCTTAACATTTTTTTAAAATTGTTAAATTTAAGCATAAATAAGCTTAAATTTAAAGTTGCATAAGGTTAATGCAAACTTACCAAAATTTTAGTTAAAATTGAGGTGTGGTGTATATTTACTGAATTGGCTAAGTATTTGCCATACAGAATGTAAATCCTGCGTGAGCTCAATTTAAAAGGGTTTAAGGCCATAGTATGGATTTAAATAAATAAATGGGCAAAATCCACGCAAAAATGTGGGACAAAGGAAAAGGACCAAATAGAGCTGGGGTACCCAACTTTTTGGATCTGCAATGATTCAATTAAGGTTGTCCACCTGTATTTGAGGATTTTCAACCTTATTTAAACTTTAAGAGTAGACTTTGATCCAACCTTAAGGTTTAAACTGGTTTTATCCCAATTTGGACAGGAATTTCAAGCTGCCAAAGGGTAAATCCCAATATGCAGGCTTGAAATCAAGGTTTTAACAACTGTCAAAGCTTAATTAAGCTTAAAAAGCTTAAATAAGCTTAAAACTTAAAGGTTTCAAGCATTAAAACCTTATCAAAACTTAAGATTTGGTGTGTATTGCTATTTTACGTGGAAAAATAGCAATAACTTCAAAAATTCATTAAAAATCCAAATCTTAATGGATTTACTTGAAAGTTTCACACAGCTTAGAATTTAATATTATCTACATATAAATTAAATTTTAAGTATCTTTTATAAATCAATTTCCTGGGTAACTGGCCTGGAAATTTACTCTTTTAATTAAGCTCAAAGAAAACTATTATTTCTTTAAAAATTAATTAAAAATTGAGTTTAAGAGATTTCTGCTTGAAACTCTAATTTTATGTTGTTCATGTGATGAACTTTAATATAAATAAACTTATTTTATATTAAAACTTAAAATAATTAAATTAAATGAGGATTAAAGTTACTTGGAGTTAAGAATAACACTGGTAACTTTCAATTGGAAGTAAAAATAAGTTGCCTTAAGTTAAGAACTTTATTTTTAAGCATGGTTTTTCAGTTTTGACCTGAGCACGCCCTCTACATCCATTATGAATCATGAGAGCTGATCTGAAGAAATAAAAAGAGTCTTTTCATCACTGTTTTTGTCCATCATCAATTATCAATCCAATCATGTTAGAAATTTAAACAGGTAAAGTGTTATTAAATATAAGATCTTATTATTAAAAGTAATTCTTAAGTTATTTTTATTATTTATTTAGTAAATTAAAGAATTGAAGTCATAGAATTCAGATTATTGTTGTAATCACCTATAAGAAATTTTATTATATAAAATTATCATCTTAAATATCTTTTAAGATCCACAAATTCCTCTCAAAAACTCTTTAATCATAATTTATATTATAAAAAGTTGTTTTATCTTTGAATTTATTGATCTTTGGCGTGTTTTTAACTTATAACCTTTATTTTAATATAATAACTGTTGTATTTGACTTGTTGTATTAAATAAATCTTATAAGTAAGTTTTCTCTAAAATTCTATATTATTTTTTATCTAGTATTCGTTTTTTTATATAGAATTTTTCTATAAGAATTATTTCTGCACATTGTGTGTTATAACTCTTTTATAAATAATATTTATATTATTTACAAGTGGTTAAATATTTATATTTTCCACGTGTGATTGTCTCATTAAGAGCTTTACACTTCTTATTGTTATAATTGTCAGTGACTATAACAATAATAGAAGAATTATTATTTATTATAATTATTATATTTTTTTTATTATTATATTATTATAATAATAATTGAATTTATTTTTTTATATAATTGTTTTTAATAATTATATTTAAATTTGTGGTTATAACATTTTATTATATTATACTTTTCTACTGAGGACGGTCATAGTACTCTTGATATTGCTACTATAATCAAGAGTTTCATAGACAAACCTTACATTTGGGGGCCTGGCTGTGATTTTAAACCAATTTTTGAGACATAAATCATATTCTAGACCTTATTTTACTGTTTTTTGACGTAAAATTGCCATATTTGTCTTAATATTGGCTTTTTTGGGACTTATCCCTTACAAATAATCTTTATAATATTAATAAAGTAATTTTTTCTTAAGAATATTGTTTGAAACAATATACTATTGAGTGACTTGGGATAAATTTCTTTTGTCTAACTAGTGGCTTTTTCACATCACAGACATGAAATTTATTCTTTGAGTTATTCTAGTATAAAGTGAATAATAATACAATTTTGATTAATTAACTTGTTAATTGCATAATTATTATTTCTTCAAAGAAAATAATAAATCAAATAAAAAATTTTTAAAAATAAAAAATCTTTACTAAAAACATTTTTTCTTTTATCTTAGACATTTTTCTTTATGTTTGACGTAATTTGCCATAAATTACATAAAAACAACTTTATTCAATAAGTTGAGTTTATAAGTTATTTTTATTGTTTGATAAAATAACTTATATTATTAATTTCTCTAGTGTCTTCCATCAGAGAAAATTCTTGAGACTCTGAAGCCTCAGAGTCAAGTATTGAAATTCAAACCAGCCCAGCACCAAGGTTTTTGATAACCAAAGAGCCCTTTAAAGGTCCTGCAGGTGAATTCAATCCAATTTTACTCTATTTTTTTATTAAAATTGATGTGAAATGACTCCTACCAGAAGTGGAAGTAATTACTCCATCCAATCAAATGGATCTGGACCAGGACATTCCAGCCACAAATCCAAAAGGCAAGAATGTCCTCCCAGAGGAGAGGCAAAAATGGAGGATGCCAGAACTTCCACCAGTTCCCAAAGGTTAGCCGGCACCTTTGAACCTCTTCTTGAGAGTCCAGAAGCTGACATAACTGCTATTGCTGTTAGACCTGAACCATTTCCAACAGGCAACTGTGGAAATTTATCAATCCCAATGGAAATACTGGTTCCTGGCGTCAAAACAACAAGAGTGGGAACTCCTTCCAAGTCTTTGGATAGGCACCATGAACTCTTATCTTCAAGTGAAGAAGTTCATGGGTCCAGAAAAGACAGAAGATCTTCTGTTGGGTTGGACACCAATGTCTGTCAAAGGACAAGTCCAACAGATAAAAGCTTGGTTGAAAAACCAAAGCATGTTATCAGAGGATCAGAAGAAGAAGTTGGCCCAAGGCAAGGACAACAGCCCAGTGGAAGCTCCTCAAGCATCCACCAGCCAAAATCCGCCTCAACAAGTGCCAAACAAGCCCAAGCAAGCCCCAAAGACCAACCAGAAGGGCAAGCAAAAGGCAAAGGGAAAGGCAAAGCCCAAGTGGAACAAGCCTTACCCACAGAAGTACAGAATTCCAAAGAAGGAAAAGACAGCCATGGAAAATGTGTTCAATATGGCAAGAACTTTGATGGAATTCAAAAACAAGCAGGAGGAAAGATTGAACCAATCCTTTCCAAAGAAGTAGACCTTGTAAAGCTTGTAACTTACTTTGGATCCTGTAATAAGGAAATTATGGCAAAATTTAAAGCATTTTATCATGTCCAACAAAAGCTGGGTAATGAGATATTACAAGTAAAAGACCAACAAAAGACCATTATTGGCCTTGAAAATGTTAATAAGGCAAATATTTTGACTTTGACGCAAATTTGTGAAATACTTGAGCATGAAGTTACCTTACTCAATCAACCAGATGGGAATTAAATTCCTTTTATACCTGGACAGTTAAGAGAATTGAAAATACAAGTTCAAAACTTGGAAAATTCAACTGGTCACAATGCAGCTCTTTTTCAAGAACAATTGGAAAAAACTGATAAAGCACAACTTGAATTGAAAGAAGATACTCAATCAAGTATTAATAACATATCACTAAAAGGTGAATTGCCAAGGCAATCCACACCATTTCTTGGCAGAAATGTTCTTAACTTGAATAATGATTTACATCATACAATTTCAAGTCATTAGGTGGAAACTGCTTGCAATTTTAAGGACATTCCAAGATTAGAGGAATGGCCAACCTTCAGTGGTGAAGGAGAATATAATCATATGGAATTTATGAAAACAATTGATATGTTCAAAGAAGACTTTAACATACCAGATGAATACATAAGTGCCAGATTACACTCATTAATAACCAAATCAGCAAAGAAATGGTATCAAAAATGAGACAAGACCATGGTAAAAATTCTTGGCCTTGGTGGAAAGAACAAATTATTTCCAAATGGGAAAATGATTCCTGGAGATTTAGAATGGAAAATTCTTTTGAAGAAGCCATTTTTAATATTGAGAAGGACAGGCCCATGACTTGGTTTCTTAAACAGAAGGACAGATTAACTGCCCTTCATCCTCATATTTCTGAACCAATGGTACATAAAAGAATATTAAGAAAGTGTGGTGGTGACCTTGAGCATGCTATAAGAAGCAGATGTATTGAGCCTTGCTCTACAGAAGATTATATCAATGCTATGGAGGATATCACTACTAGAACAAAAATTGGAAGGAATTGGTATAAATCCCCAATAGACAACAAGACTAGTGGGAAACCAATTTCAAAGCCAAATAAACCACATGACAGACCTTCTTTGAAATGTCATAAATGTGGAAGTACATCTCATTTAGCAAACACTTGTCCAAAAAAGACAAGAGTCAATGAGATAAATGTTGAAAAAGTGGATGACACCAAAGAAACTCATGTATCTTTACATGAAAGTGATTCTGAGCCTTCAGAAGAAGAAGTATGAGAAGAACTTGGTATAGAAAATATTAATGTTTCTTTTGAGGTCACTGAGGTACATACTCACTTACCACAGTACAGTGATGAATGTATGAATCTCATACATGTGCAAGATGCCAAAATTCAAAAAACCAAACCTGCCAGAGGTAAAGGTTATACAGCTGGGTCATCTTGTATCACTCATATTGTGATAAATAACACAGAAGCCAAGATACATCTTGACTCAGGTGCTTTTTGCACTTGTGTTGGAAAGGATTATCTTCACAAAGTTTATACCAATTGGCAAGACAAGTTGATGCCAATTGAAGGTGTAAAATTCAGAAGTGCTAGCCAAAACATGCACCCTTTGGGTATATTGGAAGCAGCAATAATATTTCCTCATCCTGCAGGGAGTATGGGATTGAAAGCCGAATTTGTTGTTATGAATAATTGTACTTCACAACACTTTATACTTGGAAATGATTATCTTAATATCTATGGTATTGATATTAATAATCATAAAGACAGGTATTTCACTATAGGGGAAAATAAAAGGAAAAAATTTTCTTTTTATCTAGAAAAAAAGGAAATTACTGTCATTCAACAAGTAAAAAATGTTAATAAAGAAAAATTTGTGTCAGATCATTTAAGTGAAGCACAAATTAGTGTTGAATTAAAGCCAGAAATGAAGGAAGAACTTATTGAAATTTTATTTCAATATAGAGAAGCCTTTGCTTCTGACAATGAACCACTTGGGGCTATAAAAGGCCATGAAGTGGATATCATACTTAATGTGGAGAGACCTTATCCTCCACTATTAAGAAGACCAGCTAACCCAGCTAGCCCTAGGGCTAGAGAAGCATTAGAAATTCATATTAATGAACTAATGAGTCTGGGAGTTCTTAGAAACGTTGGACACAATGAGGAAGTGGAAGTCACAACCCCAGTGATCATGACTTGGAATAATGATAAGTCAAGGATGGTTGGTGATTTTAGAGCACTGAATACCTATACTATTCCAGACAGGTATCCAATCCCTAGAATCCATGAGACTTTAACTCAATTATCCAAAGCAAAGTTTATTACTTCCATGGATGCTCTTAAAGGCTTCCATCAAAATTTTTTAACACTTCATGCTAGAAAATTATTGAGAATAATTGCTCATTGTGGTATTTATGAATATTTGAGGATGCCTTTTGGTATTAAAAATGCACCCTCTCATTACCAAAGAATGATGAATACTATCTTCCCACATGAATTATCAGAGGGATGGTTAATCATTTATATTGATGACATTATCATTTTTTCAGAAACCTGGCAATTACATTTAGAAAGACTTTCATTAGTACTTAAGAAAATTCTACAAGTGAACATGAAAATTTCTCTTAAAAAATGTAATTTTGGGTTTCATGAGTTAAACGCTCTAGGACATGTAGTCTCAGGACTAAGCCTTGGTGTTGATAAAAACAAAGTAGCTGCAGTTTTACTGAAACAAATGCCTCAGAACAAAAAAGCAATGATGTCTTTCTTAGGATTTGCCAGTTATTGCAGGCAACACCTTAAAGATTTTGCAATCCATGCCAGATCATTATACAGAATTTGTGATCAACAAGCTGTTTTTGAAATGACAAAGGAGAGAATTCAAGCATATGATAAAATCAAGTATGCCTTGACCAATGCACCATTATTATTGATGCCAGACTGGAAACTTCCTTTCAAGCTGTATATGGATGCATGTAGTGATGGTTGAGGAGCTGCTCTTCATCAATTTCAAATTGTCAATGACAAGCCTTATGAGGGTCCAATTTGTTTTATTTCAAGACAAATTGAACCTATTGAGGCCAGATATGGAGCTAGCCAAATGGAGTGCCTTTGCCTTGTTTGGGCTCTGGAAAAACTTCATTACTATCTTGATGGTAGTGTGTTTGAAGTAATTGCTGATTGTAATGCAGTAAAATCACTTCTTAGCATGAAAACTCTAAATAGACACATGTTAAGATGGCAGATTGCTATACAGGAGTATAGAGGCAATATGACCATAGTACATAAAGCTGGAAATATTCACAAGAATGCTGATGGCTTAAGTAGATGGGCATTACCCAATACACCTGATAACCCTGCCTATGTTCCTACAAGTGCAGAACCTCAAATTCCAATTGAAGGAATTAATATCACAGATGTTGGAACAGAATTCTTTGAAGAAGTTAGAGAAAGCTACAAGCAAGATAAGAATTGTCATATTCTTACTGCTCTACTTGACAAAGATTGTAAAGATGTAGCCTTGGCTAATTCTCTGGATGATATTTGGAAAACATCTTATGATAATGGAAGATTCCACTTATTTGATGGTATATTATATCATAGGTCTAAACACACATGTGTCATGGTCCTATATAGTAGAATGTTGATTAACACAGTACTACTAGAATGCCATGATAACATTTATTCTGGACATCTGTCTGAAGACAGAATAATGGAAAGAATTAAGACTTGTGCCTGGTGGCCATCTTGGAGAAAAGATTTCATTGAGTACTGTCATAGTTGTGATAGATGCCAGAAAGGAAATAAAGCTACTGGTAAAAGATTTGGTTTAATGATCCATATTCAAGAACCAAGTACCCCATGGGAAGTGGTTCACATGGATTGGGTAACTGTATTACCACCTGGAGGTGATAAAGGTTACAATGCATGTCTTGTTATTGTGGACAGATATAGCAAAACACCGATCTTTTTACCATGTCATAAAGATGACACAGCTATGGATACAGCTCTTTTGATTTGGAACAGAGTCATATCCCATACTGGTCTCTTTAAAAACATCTTTAGTGACAGAGACCCAAAATTCACATCAGCCTTATGGACTAATGTACATAAGCTTTTGGGTACAAAATTATCATTTTCAACAGCCTACCATCCACAAACAGATGGGCTGGCAGAAAGAATGATTCAAACCCTTGAGGACATGATCAGAAGATTTTGTGCTTATGGCCTGGAGTTTAAAGATTCTGATGGCTTTACCCATGATTGGTGTACTCTTATACCAGCATTGGAATTATCCTACATGTAAGGTTTGACTATGAAACAATAAGTAAAAATTACTAATTTATTACTTATTGTACTCTGAATGTCCTTATGAATTGAATAAATAAGATTAGAAATATAATAATAATAAGTAATTATTATTATTATGGCGTAAAATAATTGTATTATTAAATAAATATAATAATATAATTTATATTATAAAAATATAATATAATAAATAAATATATTAATATAAGATAATTAATATATTTAAAAGCACTTTATTATTGTTACCAACAAATAATAAAGGCATAAAAAATTGTTTTTTATTAATAAAAAACAATTAATAACAATAATATTACTAATATTAAAGTTATAAATTAATATAAATACTATTTATATTAATTAAGAATTATTAAAGTAATAATAAAGAGAAAATTATTATAATAAGAGAAAGTAACCTACTTTTAATACTTAATATAATAATCTTGAGATACTTTACGCCAAAGAATATAAATAAAACCTTTTCAAATTGTATTTAAAATAAAATAGAGAAAATTACAAATTATTCTTGATTTTTATGTGGAAATGAGTTTTTAGAGAGATTTTTAACAAAAACAATTAAATAAATGATTTGATCATGTCAAATTTGATGATTATAATAAGGTGGTCTTTGGTCTTTAATAATATAATAGTTTTATATATAAAGAATAAAGAAATTACCTTTGATTTAATTGATTTAATGTTTTTGATGAGTCTGAGGGGAAAATAGAGTAAAAAGAGCTCTATTTATAGTAAATACCTCCCTCCTAGAGTCCAAAAGGCTTCTAGTAGACGTGTACTGATCATATCCACTGGAATTGATCAATAGTTTAAGGTTTCAAGATGATTACATCATGATCAAACCATATTACATCATTATTACACCATTATTTAGAGTTATCACTATAACTCTAAGGTTGATGACATCAGAGGCTTGGTAGAACCCCAAATTTCGTGGATTTTATTAGTTTTAATCATAAACTAATAGTATTCACAAATTCTATCACTCATAAGACTGTTAAACTTAAATTAAGGTTACAGTGAGTGATCATAACTGCTCAAATCAAGCTCAAACTTTGATCCTTAATAACGTTTGATATTTACACGCTACAGCAATTCAGAGAGTGAATTCTTATAGCCTGACATAACCTCATTATGCTTCCAAGAGCATTTCATTACATCATCAAAACTCTAATTTTGATGATTTTTCTTGTAACTCATCTTTTCTGTTGAAATTCAATATTTTAAACTTAAAACTATGATTTCAGGGGGTTATACCCTGAATTTGATAATAAATATTACATCATTCTTCACGAATGAACTATTAGAATCTAACTGTATACTTTTTTTCAAGTTTGGACCACTTTCACAACAAAGTGGTCAACAGCTCTGTTGATTTTTATCAATATTACATCATGGGTTTTAACCTTGTTTATAATTTGTAAAATAAAGTTCATATCTGCGTTCTTACAGTAATTACGTGGTAACTTTATTTTTGGTTCATCACTTTATCTTGTATAGTTTAAGAGATATTAGCTATGATCCTTGAATATATGCGTTGACCAAAAAAGTGCATATATTCAGGTTAATTCCTTAAGTATTAACTTTGGAAATTAGCTCATTAATTGTTTTATGTGTGGGTTTTCATGGGGAACCCAAAGGTACAATTTATTTTACATGTTGTTTCATTGGACTTTGAAATAAAGAAGGATTTATGGTTTTTATAAGGTATTATTCCTTATAACTCATTAAATATTGACTTTACAGATATGCCATAAAAATGGTATATGTGTATTTTACCATGGGGAATCCAATGGTATAATTTATTTTACATGTTGATTAATTGGTTTTTAAGTTAAACCAAGTTTTGTACCAATTTACGGTATTTTTTGTATTTTTAAGTAATTATTTTTAATGTATAATTATTCTAAGTAATTTTAGTATAATTATCTTAAATGTACAATTATTCTGAGTCTTTTTGTGACCTTATTGGGTATGTGGTCATATATCAAAGGCTCACATTCCCTACCACCAAAAAAGATTGTACCACAATTTGACATGTGTGATTAGGGTATCATCCACTGTCCTACCTCTTCAGTAGACTTTCTCAATCTTGAAGCTCAATAATGCTTGATTTTATTATTCTTTAGGTTTTATTTCATGTCTAAACCTCCTTAGTAGTTTGTCAGCATTTGTAATATCTTTCTCAAGTAGCCATTAATCTTCTTGAGTTGGATTTCTGTACCTTACAAGGTATTCTCTTTCTTTTTTGTTTCTTGTCCTTCTTTCTTTAAGAACTTTCACAATTTTCTTTTCTTCTCCTTCTTCCAAAGGGGGGATTTCAAGTGGGGGTTTATTTCTTAGTGGAAATAATTCCTTGTCACTTGAGCTGTAAGGTTTTATTAGACTTACAGGGAAATTTGGGTGTTTGTTCATTAAATCACCTGTGAGTTCCAATTGTACAGCATTGGGTCCATGAAGTGCTTTTATCATAAATGGTCCTGCAAAGGAATCTTTCAATTTCTTTGGTCCTTTTATGTTATTAAAATTAAGAGTTGATACTAACACCAAATCTCCTATTTTGAATTCAGGTGGTTTATGACTTTTGTCCCATCTTTCCTTTGCATATTTGAAAGAGTCTTGCATGCATCTGTTTGCATGGTGTCTTGCTTTGTCAAGAATTATCTTAAAACTGCTTGCTGTTGGGTGTATATCCACTAAGTCCTTTTTGAGGGTATCATAAGGAAGTCTTGGATTCCAACCTTTTTCTAGCATTGCTGGTGTTTTTCCAGTAGAAGAATGGATTGATGTTTTATATGGCAGTTCAAGTGCTGGTATTAGTGTACACCAATCATGGGTAAAACCATCAGAATCTTTGAATTCTAGCCCATAAGCACAGAATCTTCTGATCATATCCTCTAAGGTCTGTATCATTCTCTCTGCTGAACCATCAGTTTGGGGATGATAAGCTGTTGAGAATGATAACTTTGTCCCAAACAAGTTATGGAAATTTGTCCATGATGCTGAAGTGAACTTTGGGTCTCTGTCACTTATAATGTTTTGTAATAAGCCTGTGTGGCTAATGACTTTATTCCATATCATTATGGCTGTATCCATGGCTGTGTCATCTTTGTGACATGGTAAGAACATGGGAGTTTTACTGTACCTGTCAACTAACACTAGGCATGCTTTATAACTCCTGTCTCCTCCTGGAGGTAGTGCTGTTACCCAATCCATATGACCTATTTCCCATGGGGATTTTGGTTCTTGGATTTGGATCATCATTCCAAATTTCTTTCCTGTGGCTCTGTTGGCTTTTTGGCATCTGTCACAGGTTTGGCAGTACTCTGAGACATCCTTCCTCCAATTTGGCCACCAAGAGCAAGTTTTTACCCTCTCTAGTGTCCTATCTTCTGAAAGATGTCCAGATGAAACACTATCATGACACTCATGTAAAATAGTGTTTATTAGTGTTCTATCTGTTAAGGCCATAACACATGTGTGTTTTGTTCTATGGTAAAGGATTCCATCAAGGAGGTGGAATCTTCCTTCATCATATGCCTTTTTCCATATTTCATCTAGTTTTGATGAAAGTGATGGATCTTTGCAGTCTTTCATTAGAAGTTGGCTTAAGATATGGCAATTTTTGTCTGTCTTATAGCTTTCTTTAACTTGGTTAAAGAATTCTGTGCCAATGTCTGTAACAAATATTCCTTCTATATGGTGTTCCTCTTGTGGTACCCATGCTGGATTGTCAGGGGTATTTGCTAAAGCCCATCTGCTAAGACCATCTACATTTTTATGAATATTTTCAGATTTATGAACAATAGTCATATTTCCTCTATATTCTTGGATAGCAATTTGCCATCTCAGCATATGTCTATTTGGAGTCTGCATATTTAATAGTGATTTCACAGCATTACAGTCTGTGATTACCTCAAATACTGTTCCATCCAAATAATAATGCAGTTTTTCTAAAGCCCACACTAAGCATAAGCATTCCATTTGGCTTGCTCCATACCTTGCTTCTGTTGGCTTTATCTGCCTTGAAATAAAACAAATTGGTCCTTCCACTGGTTTATCATTGATAATTTGTGTTTGGTGAAGTGCAGCACCTAGTCCTCCTCCACAAGCATCAATGTATAGTTTGAAGGGTAGTTTCCAATCTGGCATTAGAAGAAATGGGGCATTTCTTGAGGAATTTTTCAATTCTTCATATGCCTTGACTCTTTCTTCTGTCATTTCATAGACTGTTTGTTGGTCACATAGTTTATAAAGGGACTTAGCAATTTTTGCAAAGTCCTTTATATGCTGTCTATAGTAACCAGCAAATCCAAGAAATGATTGCATTTCTTTTTTGGTTTGAGGCATTGGTTTAAGTAGTACTGCTGCCACTTTATTTTTGTCTATGCCTAGACTAAGGCCAGATACAACATGTCCTAGTGCTTTTAATTCACTATATGCAAAATGACACTTTTTCAAGGATATTTTCATATTCACTTGGACTATTTTTTGTAGTACCCTTTCCAGTCTTGTAAGGTGATTTTCCCAAGTTTCTGAGAAAACTATGATATCATCAATATAGATAATTAACCATCATTTTGATAATTCTTCAGGGAATATGGTATTCATCATTCTTTGATAATGGGAAGGTGCATTTTTCATCCCAAATGGCATTCTTAAGTATTCAAAAATTCCACAATGGACTATTATTCTTAGTAGTTTCTTGGCATTATCTGTTAAGACATTTTGATGAAAATCTTTAAGAGCATCCATAGCTGTAATGAACTTAGCTTGTGACAATTGAGTCAATGTCTCATGGATTCTGGGTATTGGATATCTATATGGAATGGTATAGGTGTTCAGGGCTCTGAAGTCTCCTACCATCCTTGATTTTCCATTATGCCAAGTTATAATGACAGGTGTAGTAACTTCTACCTGTTCATTATGTCCAACCTTTCTTAATACTCCAAGGTCCATTGATTCTTTAATGTGTACCTCTAAGGCTTCTCTAGCCCTTGGACTGGCTGGGTAAGCAGGTCTTCTTAATAATGGTGGGTAAGGCTTTTCTACATTAAGAATTATATCCACTTCATGTCCAATTATGGCACCTAGTGGCTCTTTGTCAGTTGCAAAGGCATTTTTATACTTAAATAAGAGGTCAATCAATTTTTCTTTCATTTTTTCTGTTAATTCTTGATTGAATTCTGCCTCTTTAAGTTGTTCAGATATAAAAAGTTCCTTTTCTAGAATTGTTTCTTCATTCTTAATAACTGTGATTTGGTTTTTGTTATTTAAGAAGCCAAAATTTTGTCTTTTGTTATCTCCTATGGTAAAATATCTATCCTTTTTGTTGGAGATATCTATGCCATAGATTGATAAGTAATCATTTCCAAGTATGAAATGATTACTAGTACAGTTGTCCATTACTAAAAACTCTGCTTTGATTCTGACACATTGTGAGGGAGGAGGAAAAATTAGTGTTAAGTCAATTATTCCAAGGGGCTTCATGCTCTCACTTGCACTACTGAATTTGACACCTTGTATTGGAATAAGTTTTTCTTGCCAGTCTGGGACAATGGTTTTTAAATAACTTTTGCCAACACAGGTTCAATATGCTCCTGTATCCAAGTTAACTTTTCCTTCTTGGTTATCAACCATAACAATACTTATACTTGATTTTCCAGCTGTATATTCCATTCCTTTTGCAGGTCTGGTTCTATACATTTTAGCATCTTGTATGTTTGTCAGGTTTGTGTCAGATGTCCCAACTTGTGGTAAGTTTGAGTTAACATCCAGTACTTCATAAATTATATCAATATTATTAATTTGTGCATTAATCATATTGATTTCATCACTTTCAGAGCTTTCTGACTCTTCTGTCTCTTTTTCAGAGTCAGATTCCTCTTCTTTGTCATTGTGGATTTCTGTTTCCACAATTTCATTAATCTTTGCTTTTTTAAGGCAATTATTGGCTAAGTGTCCAATACATCCACATTTATGGCATTTTATTTGCTCATTATTGTTGGATGTACTGGGCTTGAAGGATTCTTTTGATTTATATTTTTTGATAAATGGTTTATTTGGGCTTTTAATGTCCAATTTCTTCCAAGTCCTGCCAATTTTTGTTCTTGTCACTATATCTTTTAGTGCATTTATATACTCTTCTGTGGAGCATTGTTCTATACACCTGCTTCACAGGGCATGTTCTAGTTCCCCTCCACATTTCTTAAGTATTTTCATGTGCACCATTTTTTGTGACATTTCTGGGTACAGTGCATTAAGCCTTTCAGCTTGTTTCAAGAACCAAGTTAAAGGTCTATCTTTGTCTGGGTCAAGGAAAGAATTCTCAAATGAATTTTCTATCTTATACCTCCAGGCATCATTTGCCCACTTGGTGATTATTTCTTGTTTCCACCAAAACCAGGTATTTTTACTATTTGTTTGTCTTATGCCATAATACCATCTTTTTGCCTATTTCTCAAACAATAAATGTAATCTTGCAGTGATTAATTCATCTGGTATGGCATAGCCTTCTTGTAACATGTCAATTGTTTTAATAAATGACATGTGGTCATATTCACCTTCTCCTGTGAATGTTGGCCATTCTTTTAATTGAGGTGCTTCCTTCATTAAGACTTGGTTATTGTCTTGGTGACTCAAGTCTGTTATGAAAGGATTTGTCAATTCCTCTTTTGTTTTAACAGGGCTTCTTATATGAGAAAATGGTGTTGATAACTTTGGCATATTTAAATTAGCCTTATTAATTTTATCCATTTTTTCAGTAATAAGCCTTATTTCACTCTGAACGTCATCTTTCAGATGCATTCTTGGTTCATCACTTTGTTCCACATGGTCCAAAAGTAATTTTTGGTGTGATGAAGTTTTTTCTTCAAATATTTCTACAAAAATACTTAATTTGTTTACTTTTTCTGTAAGATTGTCAATACTCACATCATAATTGATTGTCAAAGTCTTGTCTTTGATATCTTTTATGTATTTATACAATTCTTGTTGTCCTTGTATTAATTTTTGAGTATTGTCCATCAAATTCTTTGGTTTATTATTTTCAACAATAAGCTTAATTTTGTCAATTTCTTTCTTGTTTTGCACAACAATTTTTAATAAAGAAGATAAATTGTTATTTATTTCTTGTAGTGATAATAAACTATCTTTAATTTCTTTTAGAGGTAATATACTATTTTTAATTTCTGTTAAAGTATTTACAACATCTTTGGACAAGGTTATTTCTTTGGGAAATGAGGTTGTCTCATTCTTTGCTCTTCCTTGTCCTTGAATTCCATCAAGGTTCTGGCCATGTTGAAAATATTGTCCATGGCATCCTTTTGGATTTTTGGGATCCTGTAGCTTGGAGAATATGGTTTCCTCCAATTCTTTTTCTTGTTCTTCTTCCCTTCTTGGGGAAGTGGGTTGGCTTGGGGCTCGCTGGTAGAAGCTACTGGGGTTTCTTCCTTGGCTGCCTCCCTCTTTTGGGCGTGGTAATCCTTGATTTTTTTGATTTGAGGTTTGGATGACAGTGGATTCCATCCATTGGAGTATTTGACTATCTCCTGCTCTTTGAGGAACTTCTTCAGGATGTGCCAGGAGTTCATCACTCCTTGGTGTATTTGAGGCAACATTTCCCAATCTTTGTCCTTGTAAACTGTGTAATACTGCTTGTACTGCCTCATGTAGATGTCTATTTGAGCCCTCTGAATGTGATTTGTACCTATTTGAGTTACTCATACTTAGTTCCAATTCAGGTTCAGATATCATGGGCATTTCTGGGACTTGCCTTTGGGATAAGGCACTTCCTTGTGTGGATTCTGTTCCACTGGGGATATTGCCCTTTCTTTTCCCTTTTGAGGGATCAGTTCTACCTCTGAGTCCAGCTCCATCTGATTGGATGGAGTATTGGGAACCTCTTCTGGTAGTCATAATTGAAGAAATAAGAAAAATAAAAGTATTTTAGAATAAAAATTCTTTTTATGGCAATTATAAAAGAGGTTCTCACCTTCAGAGTCTTGAATGGTGGGTCCTGGAAAGTCTAATTTCTTAGCTTTCTTTCTTTTAGTGATAACTGGTGTTGGAGAACTTTGACAAGTTTCTTCCACCAATCTCTCAACAGTAGCTTGGTTGTCTTCTGTTGGGTTATCTTCAAACACTAAAAAAGACAAATAAATATAAGTCTTTTATAAGAAGTGTTATTTTTTGGCAAGATATGGCAATTTTCCACGTAGAAATTGCTTTTATATATTTGAAAAATTGAAATGAATAAAGAAATGAATAAAAATGAAATAAAAATTATTCTTTTTTTTTTATTTGTTTTTAATATTTTTTATTATTTTTTATATTTTTATTTTTAAAGAATAAAATATTAAAATGAATATGATTCTTAATAAAATTAAATTATAATAAAATTATTTTTAATTTATAAAATATCTTTTTAATCACTAGAGTCACTCAAAGAAAGTTCTTGCAAGTCTAAGGATGTGAAAAACCACGTGTAAGACAGTACAATTGCTTTCCAAATGCCTCAATAGCTTTTAAAATCAATAAAATATAAAATTATTATATAACTTTATGATTATAAATATAATTTATTATTGGATAAACCCAATTAGAATCTTTTTTTAAAGGTCTTTTAAGTAAATATCACGGCCAGGCCCCCAAATGTAAGGTTTGACTATGAAAAAATAAGTAAAAATTACTAATTTATTACTTATTGTACTCTGAATGTCCTTATGAATTGAATGAATAAGATTAGAGATATAATAATAATAAGTAATTATTATTATTATGGCGTAAAATAATTATATTATTAAATAAATATAATAATATAATTTATATTATAAAAATATAATATAATAAATAAATATATTAATATAAAATAATTAATATATTTAAAAGCACTTTATTATTGTTACCAACAAATAATAAAGGCGTAAAAATTGTTTTTTATTAATTAAAAACAATTAATAACAATAATATTACTAATATTAAAGTTATAAATTAATATAAATACTATTTATATTAATTAAGAATTATTAAAGTAATAATAAAGAGAAAATTATTATAATAAGAGAAAATAACCTACTTTTAATACTTAATATAATAATTTTGAGATATCTTACGCCAAAGAATATAACTACAACCTTTTCAAATTGTATTTACAATAAAATAGAGAAAATTACAAATTATTCTTGATTTTTATGTGGAAATGAGTTTTTAGAGAGATTTTTAACAAAAACAATTAAATAAATGATTTGATCATGTCAAATTTGATGATTATAATAAGGTGGTCTTTGGTCTTTAATAATATAATAGTTTTATATATAAAGAATAAAGAAATTACCTTTGATCTAATTGATTTAATGTTTTTGATGAGTCTGAGGGGGAAATAGAGTAAAAACAGCTCTATTTATAGTAAATACCTCCCTCCTAGAGTCCAACAGGCTTCTAGTAGACGTGTACTGATAATATCCACTGGAATTGATCAATAGCTTAAAGTTTGGAGATGATTACATCATGATCAAACCATATTACATCATTATTACACCATTATTTAGAGTTATCACTATAACTCTAAGGTTGATGACATCAGAGGCTTGGCAGAACCCCAAATTTTGTGGATTTTATTAGTTTTAATCATAAACTAATAGTATTCCCAAATTGTATCACTCATAAGACTGTTAAACTTAAATTAAGGTTACAGTGAGTGATCATAACTGCTCAAATTAAGCTCAAACTTTGATCCTTAATAACTTTTAAGATTTACACGCTACAGCAATTCAGAGAGTGAATTCTGATAGCCTGACATAACCTTATTATGCTTCCGAGAGCTTTTCATTATATCATCAAAACTCTACTTTTGATGATTTTTCTTGCAACTCATCTTTTCTGTCGAAATTCAATATTTTAAACTTCAAACTATGATTTCAGGGGGTTATACCCTGAATTTAATAATAAAAACTACATCATTCTTCACGAATGAACTAGTAGAATCTAACTGTATACTTTTTTTAAGTTTGGACCACTTTCACAACAAAGTGGTCAACAGCTCTGTTGATTTTTATCAATATTTCATCATGGGTTTTAACCTTGTTTATAATTTGTAAAATAAAGTTCATATCTGTGTTCCTACAGTAATTAAGTGGTAACTTTATTTTTGGTTCATCACTTTATCTTGTATATTTTAAAAGATATTAGCTATGATCCTTGAATATATGCGTTGACCAAAAAAGTGCATATATTCAGGTTAATTCCTTAAGTATTAGCTTTGGAAATTAGCTCATTAGTTGTTTTATGTGTAGATTTTCATGGGGAATCCAAAGGTACAATCTATTTCACAGGTTGTTTCATTGGATTTTGAAATAAATAAGGATTTATGGTTTTTATAGGGTATTATTCCTTATAACTCATTAAATATTGACTTTACAGATATGCCATAAAAATGGTATATGTGTATTTTACCATGGGAAATTCAATGGTATAATTTATTTTACATTTTGATTAATTGGTCTTTAAGTTAAACCAACTTTTGTACCAAGTTATGGTATTTTTTGTATTTTTAAGTAATTATTTTTAATGTATAATTATTCTAAGTAATTTTAGTATAATGATATTAAAGGTATAATTATCCTGAGTCTTTTTGTGACTTTATTGGGTATGTGGTCATATCTCAAAGGCTCGCACTCCAAGACCTCTATCCATGCTTCAACAGGCAAAACTCCTGCAATGTTGGAAAAAGGATGGAACCCCAAACTTCCAGTTGATACTTTGAGAAAAGATCTGGTTGACATTCATCCTACTGCTTGATAAAGTGAGACATCATGCAAATCAAAGCGTAAATGATGCCTTTGAATATGCTAAGCAGAAATGGGATAAGAGCCATAAGACACCATAATTCAAAGTAGGGGACTTAATACTAGTTACAACCTTGAACTTTAATAATATTAAAGGTCCAAAGATATCGAAAGATTCCTTTGCAGGACCATTTATTATTAAGGCCCTTCATGGGACAAATGCAGTACAGGTAGAACTGTCAGGAGAGTTAGGAAACAAACACCCAGCTTTTCCTGTCAGTCTTGTAAAGCATTACACATCAAGTAATAAGGAATTATTTCCTTTAATAAATGAAACACCCTTAGAGGTACCCCCACTTGAACCAAGTGAGGCAAAAAAAGTACTGAAAGTCTTAAAAGAAACAAGACTTAGGGGTAAAAATGAAAGAGAATACTTAGTCAGGTACAGAAATCCACAACATGAAGATGACTGGATTGAAGAAAGTAAAATACCTGATTCCCAAAAGTTTCTCAGAAGTTTCAGACATGAGAGAAGACCAATTCCTCAGTAAAAAGTTTGAATTGTGTGCTTTACATACTTGAAAAGTATAAGTAGAGAGGTTGGACAGTGGATTATACCCCCCCAAATAACTTGGGGGTATACTACAAAAGAAAAATTGTGGTACAATTTTTTTTTGGTGGCAGGGAATGTGAGCCTGTGAGGTATGTATAACATACTCATAAGGCCACAAATGATTTTATTAACAATTGATTTCGTCTTAAACAGACTTTTTAGTTGAATTTAAAATAAAAAATAATAAAAAATAAGTATAACTTTTTTTTGGATAAACAAAGTTATAATCATTATGTCATTTTTGGATTCTACACCAAAGATAACCTAGGGTACACCCATAGGGTGTTATACCCAAAACACTTATTTCTTGTGTTATTGGAAGATTTAAGAATCTCACAGTACTAATGTAACTTTTTAACATTTTTTTAAAATTGTTAGATTTAAGCTTAAATAAGCTTAAATTGAAAGTTGCATAAGGTTAATGCAAACTTACCAAAATTTTAGTTAAAATTGAGGTGTGGTGTATATTTACTGAATTGGCTAAGGATTTGCCACACAGAATGTAAATCCTGCGTGAGCTCAATTTAAAAGGGTTTAAGGCCATAGTATGGCTTTAAATAAATAAATGGGCAAAATCCACGCAAAAAGGTGGGACAAAGGAAAAAGACCAAATAGAGCTGGGGTACCCAACTTTTTGGATCTGCAATGATTCAATTAAGGTTGTCCACCTGTATTGGAGGATTTTCAACCTTATTTAAACTTTAATAGTAGACTTTGATCCAACCTTAAGGTTTAAACTGGTTTTATCCCAATTTGGACAGGAATTTCAAGCTGCCAAAGGGTAAATCCCAATATGCAGGATTGAAATCAAGGTTTTAAGAACTGTCAAAGCTTAATTAAGCTTAAAAAGCTTAAATAAGCTTAAAACTCAAAGGTTTCAAGCATTAAGACCTTATCAAAACTTAAGATTTGGTGTGTATTGCTATTTTACATGGAAAAATAGCAATAACTTCAAAAATTCATTAAAAATCCAAATCTCGATGGATTTGCTTGAACATTTCACACAGCTTAGAATTTAATATTATCTACATATAAATTAAATTTGAAGTATCTTTTATTAATCAATTTCCTGGGTAATTAGCCTGGAAATTTACTCTTTTAATTAAGCTCAAAGAAAATTATGATTTCTTTAAAAATTAATTAAAAATTGAGTTTAAGAGATTTCTGCTTGAAACTCTAATTTTATGTTGTTCATGTGATGAACCTTAATATAAATAAACTTATTTTATATTAAAACTTAAAATAATTAAATTAAATGAGGATTAAAGTTACTTGGAGTTAAGAATAACACTGGTAACTTTAAATTGGAAGTAAAAATAAGTTGCCTTAAGTTAAGAACTTTATTTTTAAGCATGGTTTTTCAGTTTTGACCTGAGCACGCCCTCTACATCCATTATGAATCATGAGAGCTGATCTGAAGACATAAAAAGAGTCTTTTCATCACTGTTTTTGTCCATCATCAATTATCAATCCAATCATGTTAGAAATTTAAACAGGTAAAGTGTTATTAAATATAAGATCTTATTATTAAAAGTAATTCTTAAGTTATTTTTATTCTTTATTTAGTAAATGAAAGAATTGAAGTCATAGAATTCAGATTATTGTTGTAATCACCTATAATAAATTTTATTATATAAAATTATCATCTTAAATATCTTTTAAAATCCACAAATTCCTCTCAAAAACTCATTAATCATAATTTATATTATAAAAAGTTGTTTTATCTTTAAATTTATTGATTTTTGGCGTGTTTTTAACTTATAACCTTTATTTTAATATAATAACTTTTGTATTTGACTCGTTGTATTAAATAAATCTTATAACTAAGTTTTGTCTAAAATTCTATATTATTTTTTATCTAGTATTAGTTTTTTTATATAGAATTTTTCTATAAGAATTATTTCTGCACAGTGTGTGTCATAATTCTTTTATAAATAATATTTATATTATTTATAAGTGGTTAAATATTTATATTTTCCACGTGTAATTGTCCCATTAAGAGCCTTACACTTCTTATTGTTATAATTGTCAGTGACTATAACAATAATAGAATAATTATAATTTATTATAATTATTATATTTTTTTTATTATTATATTATTATAATAATAATTAAATTTATTTTTTTATATAATTATTTTTAATAATTATATTTAAATTTGTGGTTATAATATTTTATTATATTATATTTTTCTACTGAGGACAGTCATAGTACTCTTGATATTGTTACTATTATCAAGAGTTTCCTAGACAAACCTTACAATTTAGACCCAAAAGAAGGCCACAAGGCTAAATGTGTCTATGAATGTGCTTTAAATCACTTGATCTGAGTAATGTAAAGACTTTGAACAGTGGAAATTAAAACCCTTTTGGGGCCTTTTTTTTCCTTATAACATTGATAAAATTGTAGTAAAACTCTATTTTGTGGTGAGAGGGAATGTGAGCATTCAGGTCCAGTTTACATACCCAAATAAGCCACAATTACCTTAAAAATAAATTCTGAACTATGCATAACCAAGAAGCCATGCATATATTCAAAATTCATCCTTTTTTATTTCAGAAAAGATGAATAAATTTTGATTGAGTAAGTAAATCCATGGATTTAATGCCAGATTTGGATTCTACACAAAGTTTCACCTCGGGCAGCTCCATAGAGTGAATAAGCTCAAAGTAACTCTTTGAGGCAGTAAAATGGAAAATACTTCAATACCAAATCATCAATACCACATAAAAGATCCGTGAAATTTTTTGTTTTTCTCAATTTCATGCCAAAATAATGGGAATGTGAGAAATACCCTGTTACATATACACTAAGAATAGTGTTATGCATGTTTGTGGCACTTAATATTATGGTATTCTTACATGCACTTTTGGTACACCCATAGTGGAGATCTCACTTGAAGCTGGACTTTCTATTTTGCTGTGAAAAATAGTCAAGGGGGACAAAAGACATCAAAGAGGGCCAGGGTACCCAACTTCTGAGCCCTCTGAGGCATGGACAGCTCCAAAGCTGGGATCCATGGGTGATCTTGGCCCCATTAGTAAACTAAAAACTTTTGGGAACTTGGTTACTGTGAGCCTTTGAGATATGACCACATATCCAAAAAGGTCATATCAATATTTCAGTAATAATTAAACTTATAATAATTATCTCAAAGACTAGTAAAAATTCCATAAATAAGTAAAAATGTGAAGTAACTCAGAATCTAATGGGTAAAAATGTGGAATAAATTACACCATTAGAATCCCCATGGTAAAATACACAGATGTGAGTTTTATGGCATAGCTGAAAAGTCAATGATTACTGAAGTATTAATAATAATACCTTAAAAAAGGTATAAAACCTTATTTAACTCAGAGGCCAATGAAACAACATGTGGAATAAATTGGAACATGAGATTATGAATCAAGATACACATATAAATCAATTATAAAGCTATTCTCTAAAGTCAATACTGAAGGAATTAAGATGAATCTATGCACTTTTTTGGTCAATGCATATATTCATGGTTTTTAGCTAATATCTCTTGTAGTATACAAGATGGAGAGATAAACCAAAAATAAAGTAACCAATTAATTACTGTAGAAATACAGAAATGAACTTTACTTCACAAGTTATAAACAAGGTTAAAACCTGTAAGGGATTATTGCTTAAAATCAATAGAGCTGTTGACCACTTTGTTGTGAAAGTGGTCCAAACTTAAAGAAAAGTAGAAAGTCAGACTCTACTAGCTCGTACTTGATGAATGATGTAATTTGGATTATAATACTCAAGGTATAACCCCTTGAAATCATGATTTGAAGGTTAAAATCTTAAATGTCAACAGAAAAGATGAGTTACAAGAAAAATCATCAAAAACAGAATTTTGATGAGGTAGTGAAATTCTCTTGGATTTCTATTAAGGACATTCCAAGCTATCAGAATCCACTCTCAGAATAGCTGTAGGCTGTATAACTTAAAAGCTAATAATGATCAAGGTTTAAGCTTAAATTTGATCATTTATGATCACACACTGTAATCTTATTTTAGGTTTAATAGTCAGATAAGTGATAAAACTGGTGAATAATATTAGATTATGATTAATGATAATAAAGCACACAAAGTTTGGGCTTCTTCCAAGCCTATTATGTCATCAAACTTACAGTTATAGTGCTAACTCAAAAAAATGGCGTAATAATGAGCTAAGATGGTTTGATCCTGACATAATAATCACTAAGCCTCAAAATACTAATGATTTCCAGTGGATACCAGCAGTAAACGTCTACTAGAAGCCTACTGGACTCTAGAATGGAGGTATTTACTATAAATAGAGCTCTTTTTACTCTATTTTCCTCTCAGACACATCAAAACATTGAAACAGTCAAATTAAAAGGTAGAAGCTTTATTATTTATATATAAATCGTTAATATTGTTCAATACCAAAGGTAATATTTATCATAATCATCATCTTTTGCTGTGATTACTTCAATTGTTTCACTGTTTTGCTATATTTCTCCTAAAAATCCCAAATCCACGTAAAATCAAGAAAATTTGTAATTTCGCGTATTTTAATTGTAAATACAATTTGAATAGGTTGTATTTATATTCTTTGGTGTAAACCTATTCAATATTATTATACTAAGTGTTAAAAGTAGGTTATTTTCTCTTATTCTAATGATTTCTCTTTATTTTTTCTTTTAATAATTTTTTAATTAATATAAATAGTATTTGTATTAATTCATAACTTTAATATTAGTAAGATTATTGTTAGGAATTGTTTTTCATTAATAAGAAACAAGTTTTTACGCCTTTATTATTTGTGGGTAACAATAATAAATTGCCTTTAAATATATTAATTATTATATATCAATATATTTATTTATTATATTATTTTTTTATAATATAAATCATATAATTTTATTTCTTGAGTAATAGACTTAATCTTTACACCTTAATTATATGAATTCTTTATTATTATAATGATTTTTATCTTATTTGATATATTTATAGGGAAATTCAGAGTACAATAAGTAAAATATTAGTAATTTTTACTTATTGTTTCATAGTCAAACCTTACATTTGGGGGCCTGTCCATGATATTTACTTTAAAGACCATTGAAAAGATTCTAATTGGCTTTATGCAATGATAAATTATAAGTCTAATCATAAGATTATATAATAATTTTATATTGATTGACTTTAAAAGCTATTGAGGCATTTGGAAAGCAATTGTACTGTCTTACATGTTGTTTTTCACATTGTTAGACTTGAAAGAACTTTCTTTGAGTTACTCTAGTGATTGAAAGATCTATTTTATAAATTAAAAATAATTTTATATCATAAATTAATTTAATAATAGAATCATATTTGTTTTTATTTTATTCTTTAAAAATAAAAACATAAAAATAATAAAAAATAATGTAAAACCAATAAAAAAAAGTTATTTTTATTCATTTTTTTCATTTCTTCATTCATTTCATTTATTCAAAAAAATAAAAGCAATCTTTACGTGGAAAATTGCCATATCTTACCAAAAAGAACACTTCTTATAAAATACTTATATTTTTTTGTCTTTTTTAGTGTTTGAAGATAATTCAACAGAGGACAATAAAGCCACTGTTTATAGATTGGTGTAAGGAACTTTCCCAAGTTCTCCAACACCAATTGTAACAAAGAAAAAAGAAAGCTTGGACAGTGGACTTTACAGGACCCACTATTCAGGACTCTGAAGGTGGTTACCTCCTTTATAAATTTCCATAAGAAGAATTCTTGTCCTGTCTTCTTCTTACTTCTTATTTCTCAAATTATGACTACCAGAAGAAGCTCCCAATACTCCATCAAATCAGATGAAGCTGGACTCAGAGGTAGAAGTGATCCCTCAAAAGGGAAATGAAAGGGCAATATTCCCAGTGGAACAGAATCCACACAAGGAAGTGCCTTATCCCAAAGGCATGTCCCAGAAATTCCCATGATATCTGAACCAGAGTTAGAACTAATCATGAGTAACTCAAAAGGTACAAATCACATTCAGAGGGCTCAGATAGACATTTACATGAGCCAGTACAAGCAGTACTACACAGTGTACAAAGACAAGGACTGGGAAATGCTGCCAAAAATAAGCCAAGGAGTGATGATGTAAACCTTTGAGATACAACCACATACCCAAAAAGGTCACAAGAAATATTTAATATAATTATACATTAAAAATAAGTTCTTTAAAAATACAAAAATACCATAAATTGGCATAAAACCTAGTTTAACTTAAATAACAATGAATAAGCATGTGAATCAAATTATACCATTGAATTCCCCATGGTAAAATACACATATACCATTTTTATGGCGTATCTGTAAAGTCAATATTTAATAAGTTATAAGTAATAATACCTTATAAGATACACAAATCCTTATTTATTTCAAAGGCCAATGTAACAGCATGTGAAATAAATGTCACCAGTGGATTCTCCATAAAAATACACATATAAAACAATTAAGAAGCTAAGCTTCAAAATCAATACTTAAGGAATTAACCTGAATATATGCACTTCTTTGGTCAACGCATATATTCAAGGAATTTAGCTAATATCTCTTGAATTATGCATGATGGAGTGATGAACCAAAAAAAAAGTCCTCACTTAATTACTGTAGGAATACAGAAATGAAGTTTATTTTACAAGTTATAAACAAGGTTAAAACCTGTAATGAATTATTGATTGAAATCAACACAGCTGTTGACCACTTTGTTGTGAAAATTGTCCAAACTTAAAAAAAAGGAGACAGTTGGATTCTAGTAGTTCATTCGTGAATAATGATGTATTTTCTATTATAATATTCAAGGTATAACCCCTTGAAATCATAGTGTGAAGTTTAAAATATTAAATTTCAAACGAAAAGATGAGTTACAAGAAAAATCATCAAAAATAGCGTTTTGATGATGTAATGGATTTCTCTTGGAAGCATAATGAGGTTATTCCAAGCTATTATAATTCACCCTCTGAATTGCTGTAGCATGTAAATCTTAAAAGTTATTAAGGATCAAAGTTTGAGCTTAATTTGATCATTTATGATCACTCACTGTAACCTTAAATTAAGTTTAACAGTCATATGAGTGATAAAATTGGTTAATACTATTAGTTTATGATTAAAACTAATAAAATCCACGAATTTTGGGGTTCTGCCAAGCCTTTGACGTCATCAAACTTAGAGTTATAGTGATAACTCTAAATAATGGTGTAAAATGATGTAATATGGTTTGATCATGATGTAATCATCACCAAACCTTAAAATATTGATCAATTCCAGTGAATATGATCGGTACAGGTCTACTACAAGCCTGTTGGACTCTAGGAGGGAGGTATTTACTATAAATAGAGCTCTTTTTACTCTGTTTTCCCCTCAGACACATTAAAAACATTAACTCAATACAATTAAAAAGGTAATTTCTTTATTCTTTATATATAAAACTTTTATATTATCAAAGACCAAAGATCATCTTATCATAATCATCAATCTTGACGTGATTAAATCTTTATTTAATTGTTTTTGTTAAAAATCTCTCTAAAATCTCATTTCCATGTAAAAATCAAGAATACTTGTAATTTTCTCTATTTTTTATTGTAAATACAATTTGGATAAGTTGTATTTACATTATTTGGCGTAAAATATCTCAAAATTATTATATTAAGTATCAAAAGTAGGTTATTTTCTCTTATTATAATAATTTTCTCTTTATTATTCTTTTAATAATTCTTTTATTAATATAAAGAGTATTTATATTAATTTATAGCTTTAATATTGGTAATATTATTGTTATTAATGGTTTTTTATCAATAAAGAACAATTTTTTATGCCTTTATTATTTGTTTGTAACAATAATAAAGTGCCATTAAATATATTAATTATTTTATATTAATATATTTATTTTATTATATTATATTTTCTAATATAAATTATATTATCATATTTAATTGATAAAATAATTATTTTTATGCCATAATTATAATAATTCTTTATTATTAGAATTATTTTTATCTTATTTATTTCTTTTATAAGGACATTAATAGTACAATAAGTAAAATATTAGTAATTTTTACTTCTTGTTTCATAGTCAAACCTTACATTTGGGGGCCTGGCCGTGATATTTACTCTAAAAGACCTTTAAAAAGATTCTAATTGGGCTTATCCAATAATAAATTATATTTATAATCATAAAATTATATAATAACCTTATATTTATTGATTTTAAAAGCTATTGAGGCATTTTGAAAGCAATTGTACTGTCTTACACGTGGTTTTTCACATCCTTAGAGTTGCAAAAACTTTCTTTGAGTGACTCGAGTGATTAAAAAAGATATTTTATAAATTGAAAATAATTTTATATTATAAATTAATTTTATAAAAGAATCATATTCATTTTTATTTTATTCTTTAAAAATAAAAAAACATAAAAAATATTAAAAATATTAAAAATCAATAAAAAAAGTTATTTTATTCATTCTAATTTCATTTATTTAATTTTTTCCTTATTTTCTAATAAAAAAATGATATAAAAGCAATTTTTACATGGAAAAATTGCCATATATTACCAAAAAATAACACTTTTATATAAAAGACTTATATTTATTTGTCTTTTTTAGTGTTTGGAGACAACCCAACAGAGGACAACCAAGCCACTGTTGCAAGATTAGTGGAAGAAACTTGTCAAAGTTCTCCAACACCAATAATCACTAAGAAAAAGAAAGCCAAGAAATTGGACTTTCCAGGACCCACTATTCGGGACTCTGAAGGTGAGTACCCCATTTATAAATTGCCATAGGAGTATTTCTGTTCTAAAATCCTCTTATTTCTTAATTTTCTTATAATATGACTATCAGAAGAGGCTCCCAATACTCCATCCACTCAGATGGAGCTGGACTCAGAGGTAGAATTGATTCCTCAAAACGGAAAAGGAAGGGCAATATCCCCAGTGGAACAGAAGACAATTGCCATATCTTACCAAAAAGAACACTTCTTATAAAATACTTATATTTTTTTGTCTTTTTTAGTGTTTGAAGATAATTCAACAGAGGACAATAAAGCCACTGTTTAAATATTGGTGGAAGAAACTTTCCCAAGTTCTCCAACACCAATTGTAACAAAGAAAAAAGAAAGCTTAGACAGTGGGCTTTGCAGGACCCACTATTCAGGACTCTGAAGGTGGGTACCTCCTTTATAAATTTCCATAAGAAGAATTCTTGTCCTGTCTTCTTCTTATTTTTTATTTCTTAAATTATGACTACCAGAAGAAGCTCCCAATACTCCATCCAATCAGATGAAGCTGGACTCAGAGGTAGAATTGATTCCTCAAAAGGGAAAAGGAAGGGCAATATCCCCAGTGGAACAGAATCCACACAAGGAAGTGCCTTATCCCAAAGGCAAGTCCCAGAAATGCCCATGATATCTGAAGCTGAATTGAAACTAAGTATTAGTAACTCAAATAGGTAAAAATCACATTCAGAGGGCTCAAATAGACATTTACATGAGCCAATACAAACAGTACTACACAGTGTACAAGGACAAGGATTGGGAAATGTTGCCCCAAATACACCAAGGAGTGATGAACTCCTGGCACATCCTAAAGAAGTTTCTCAAAGAGGACGAAATAGTGCGATAATCCAATGGATGGAATCAACTATCATCCAAACCTCAAATTTAAAAGATCTAGTAGTATCATGCCAAAAAGAAGGAGGCAACCAAGGAAGAAGCCCCAGTAGCTTCTACCAGAAATCCCCAAGTCAAACCACTTCCCCAAGAAGGGAAGAAGAACAAGAAAAAGAATTGGAGAAAACCATATTCCCCAAGCTACAGGATTCCCAAAATCCAAAAAGATGCCATGGACAATTTCTTCAACATGGCCAGAAATTTGATGGAATTCAAAGACAAAGACAAACAAAGAATGAGACAACCCCATTTCCCAAAGAAATAACCTTGTCTCCTGATGTTGTAAATACTTTAACAGAACTTAAAAATAGTATTTTACCTCTTAAAGACATTAAAAATAGCTTATTATCTTTACAAGAAATAAATAATAGCTTATCATCTTTAACAAAACTTGTTACACAAAATAAAAAAGAAATTGATAACATAAAATTTATGATTGAAAATAATAAACCAAAAGTATTAATTGACAATACTTAGAAATTAATACAAGGTCAACAAGAGTTGTACAAATACATAAATGATATCAAAGAAAAAACTTTGACAATCAATTATGATGTGAGTATTGACAATCTTACAGAAAAATTAAACAAATTAAGTATTTCTGTAGAAAAATTTGAAGAAAAGACTTCATCACACCAAAAATTACTTTTGAACCATGTAGAAAAAAGTGATGAAGCAAGAATGAATCTGAAAGATGACATTCAAAGTGAAATAAGGCTTATTACTGAAAAAATGGATAAAATTCATGAGGCTAATTTAAATATGCCAAAGTTGTCAACACCATTTTCTCACATAAGAAGCTCTGTTAATCCAAAAGAGTAATCAACAAATCCATTCATAACAGACTTGAGTCACCAAGACAATAACCAAGTCTTAATGAAGGAAGCACCTCAATTAAAAGAATGGCCAACATTCACAGGAGAAGGGGAATATGACCACATGTCATTTATCAAAACAATTGACATGCTACAAGAAGATTATGCCATACCAGATGAATTAATCACTGCAGGATTACATTCATTGTTTGAAAAATCTGAAAAAAGATGGTATTCTGGCATAAGGCAAACAAATGGCAAAAATACTTGGTCTTGGTGGAAACAAGAAATAATCACCAAATGGGCTAATGATGCCTGGAGGTACAAAATATAAAATGCATTTGAAAAGTCTTTCTTTGACCCAGACAAAGACAAACCTTTAACTTGGTTCTTATAACAAGGTGAAAGACTTAATGCATTGTACCCAGAAATGTCACAAAAAATGGTGCACATGAAAATACTTAAAAAATGTGGAGGAGAGCTAGAAAATGCCCTAAGAAGCAGGTGTATAGAACCATGCTCCTCAGAAGAGTATATTAATGCACTAGAAGACATAGTGACAAGAACAAAAATTGGCAGGACTTGGAAGAAATTGGAAATTCAAAGTCCAAATAAACCATTCATCAAAAAAGAGGAATCAAAAGAATCTTTCAAACCCACTACCTCCAACAATAATGAGCAAAGAAAATGCCATAAATGTGGAGGTATTGGACATTTAGACAATAATTGCCTCAAAAGGCAAAGATTAATGAAATTGTGGAAACAGAAAACCACCATGACAAAGAGGAGGAATCTGACTCTGAAAAAGAAACAGAAGAGTCAGAAAGTTCTGAAAGTGATGAAATTAATATAATTAATGCACAAATTAATAATATTGATATACCTTATGAAGTCCTGGATGTTAACTCAAACTTACCACAAGTTGGGACATCTGATACAAACCTGAAATATATACAAGATGCAAAAGTGTGTAGAACCAAACCTGCAAGAGGAATGGGATATACAGCTGGAAAATCAAGGATAAGAATTGTTATGGTTGATAACCAAGAGGGAAATGTTAGCTTATATACAGGAGCATATTGCATCTGTGTTGGTAAAAGTTATTTAAAGACCATTGTCCCAGACTGGCAAGAAAGACTTATGCCAATACAAGGTGTCAAATCTAGTAGTGCAAGTGAGACCATGGAGCCCCTTGGAATAATTGATTTAACACTAATTTTTGCTCATCCCTCACAATGTGTCAGAATTAAAGTAGAGTTTGTAGTAATGGACAACTGTACTAGTAATCATTTCATACTTGGGAATGACTACTTATCAATTTATGGTATAGATATCTCCAACCAAAAGGATAGATATTTTACCATAGGAGACAACAAAAGGCAAATGTTTTGCTTCTTAAATAGCAAAAAACAAATTACAGTTATTAAGAATGAAGAAAAAATTCCAGAAAAGGAACTTTTTATATCTGAACAACTTAAAGAGGCAGAATTCAATCAAGAATTGACAGAAAAAATGAAAGAAAAATTGATTGAACTCTTATTTAAGTACAAAAATGCCTTTGGAACAGACAAAGAGCCACTAGGTGCCATAATTGGGCATGAAGTGGACATAATTCTCAATGTGGAAAAACCTTACCCACCTTTACTAAGGAGACCTGCTTACCCAGCTAGTCCAAGGGCTAGAGAATCCCTGGAGGTACACATTAAAGAATTAATGGACCTTGGAGTATTAAGGAAGGTAGGACATAGTGAACAGGTAGAGGTCACTACACCTGTCATGATAACTTGGCATAATGGGGAATCAAGGATGGTAGGAGATTTCAGAGCCCTGAACACCTATACCATTCCAGACAGATATCCAATACCCAGAATCCATGAGACATTGACACAATTGTCACAAGCTAAGCTCATTACAGCCATGGATGCCTTAAATGGTTTTCATCAGAATTTCTTAACAGACAAAGCCAAGAAACTACTGAGGATAATAGTCCACTGTGGAATTTTTGAATACTTAAGAATGCCATTTGGCATAAAAAATGCACCTTCCCATTATCAAAGGATGATTAATACCATATTTCCTCAAGAATTATCAGACGGATGGTTGATTATCTATATTGATGATATCATAGTTTTCTCAGAAACTTGAGAAAATCACCTCACAAGACTAGAAAGGGTACTACAAAAAATAGTGCAAGTGAATATGAAAATTTCCTTGAAAAAGTGTCATTTTGCATACAGTGAACTAAAAGCACTAGGACATGTTGTATCTGGACTTAGTCTAGGCATAGACAAAAATAAAGCAGCAGCAGTAATACTTAAGCCAATGCCACAAACCAAAAAAGAAATGCAATCATTTCTAGGATTTGCTGGTTACTATAGACAGCATATAAAGGAATTTGCAAAAATTTCTAAATCCTTGTATAAGCTATGTGACCAACAAACAGTCTATGAAATGACAGAAGAAAGAGTCTAGGCATATGAAGAATTGAAAAATTCCTTAACAAATGCCCCATTTCTTCTAATTCCAGATTGGAAACTACCCTTCAAACTTTAAATTGAGGCTTGTGGAGAAGGACTTGGTGCTGCACTGCACCAGACACAAATTATCATTGATAAACCAGTGGAAGGACTACTTTGTTTTATTTCAAGACAAATAAAGCCAACAGAAGCAAGATATGGAGCAAGCCAAATGGAATGCCTCTGCTTAGTGTGGGCTTTAGAAAAATTACATTACTATTTGGATGGAACAGTACTTGATGTGATCACAGACTGTAATGCTGTAAAATCTCTATTTAATATGAAAACTCCAAATAGACATATGCTGAGCTGGCAAATTGCTATCCAAGAATATAGAGGAAATATGACTATTGTTCAGAAATCTGGTAATATTCATAAAAATACAGATGGTCTTAGCAGATGGGCTCTAGCAAATACCCCTGACAATCCAGCATGGGTACCACAAGAAGAGCACCACATAGAAGGAATATGTGTTACAGAAATTGGCAAAGAATTCTTTAACCAAGTTAAAAAAGTGATAAGATAGACAAAAATTGCCATGTCTTAAGCCAACTTCTAATGAAAGACTGCAAAGACCCATCAAATTCATCAAAACTAGAAGAAACATTGAAAAAGGCATATGATGAAGGAACATTCCACCTCCTTGATGGAATCCTTTACCACAGAACAAAACACATATGTGTTATGGCCTTAACAGATAGAGCTCTGATAAACACTATTTTACAGGAGTGTCATGATAGTGTTGCAGCTGGACAGCTTTCAGAAGACAGAACACTAGAAAGAGTGAAAACCTGCTCTTGGTGGCCAAATTGGAAGACAGATGTTTCAGAATACTGCCAAACCTGTGACAGATGCCCAAAAGCTAACAGAGGCACAGGAAAGAAATTTGGAATGATGATCCAAATCCAAGAACCAAAATCCCCTTGGGAAATAGTTCATATGGATTGGGTAACAGCACTACCTCCAGGAGGAGACAGAAGCTATAATGCATGCCTAGTATTGGTTGACAGGTATAGCAAAACTCCCATGTTCCTAACATGTCACAAAGATGACACAGCTATTGACACAGCCATAATGATATGAAATAAAGTTATTAGCCATACAGGCTTATTCCAAAATATTCTAAGTGACAGAGACCCAAAGTTCACTTCAGCCTTATGGACAAATATCCATAACTTGTTTGGGACAAAGTTATCATTCTCAACAGCTTACCATCCTCAAACTGATGGTTTAGCAGAAAGAATGATACAGACCTTAGAGGACATGATCTGAAGATTCTGATGGTTTTACCCATGATTGGTGTACACTAATACCAGCTCTTGAACTAGCATATAAAACATTACTTCATTCTTCCACTGGCAAAACACCAGCAATGGTAGAAAAAGGTTGGAATCCAAGACTTCCTTATGATACCCTCAAAAAGGACTTAGTGGATATACATCCAACAGCAAGCAGCTTTAAGATAATGCTTGAAAAAGCAAGACACCATGCAAACAGATGTATGCAAAACTCTTTCAAATATTCAAAAGAAAGATGGGATAAAAGTCATAAACCACCTGACTTTAGGATAGGAGAATTGGTCCTTGTATCAACCTTTAATTTCAATAACATAAAAGGTCCAAAGAAATTGAAAGATTCATTTTCAGGACCACTTATGATAAAAGCACTCCTTGGACCCAATGCTGTGCAATTGGAACTCACAGGTGAATTAATGAACAAACACCCAACCTTCCCTGCAAGTCTCATAAAACCTTACAGCTCAAGTGACAAGGAGTTATTTCCACTAAGAAATAAACCCCAACTTGAAATATCCCCCTTGGAAGAAGGAGAAGAAAAGAAAATTGTGAAAGTTCTTAAAGAAAGAAGGACAAGAAACAAAAAAGAAAGAGAATACCTTGTAAGGTATAGAAATTCAACCCAAGAAGATGAATGGCTACTTGAGAAAGATATAACAAATGCTGATAAACTACTAAGAAGGTTCATACATGCAAGAAAACCTGAAAAAAAAAAAAAGTTAAGCAATATTGAGCTTCAAGACTAACAAAGTCTATTGAAGAGGTAGGACAGTGGATGATACCCTAAATTACACATATCAGTTTGTGTTACAGTCTTTTTTGGTGGTAGGGAATGTGAACCTTTGAGATATGACCACATACTCAAAAAGGTCACAAGAAATTTTTAAAAAAATTATACATTAAAATTAAGTACCTTAAAACTACAAAAATGCCATAAATTGGCATAAAAATTTGTTTAACTTAAAAACCAATGGATAAAAATTTGAAATAAATTATACAATTTGATTCCCGATGGTAAAATACACATATACCATTTTTATGTCATATCTGTAAAGTCAATATTCAATGAGCTATAAGTAATAATACCTTATAAAAACATTAAATCCTTATTTATTGCAAAGACCAATGAAACAACATGTAAAATAAGTGGTGCCATTGGATTTGCCATGACCTTCCACATACAAAACTATTAATAAGCTAAGCCCCAAAGTCAATACTTAAGGAATTAACCTGAATATATGCACTTTTGTGGTCAACATATATATTCAAGGATTTTGGCCAATATCTTTTGAAATATGCATGATAGAGTGATGAACCAAAAGTAAAGTCATCACTAAATTACGGTAGGAATACAGAAATGAAGTTTATTTCACACGTTATAAACAAGGTTAAAACCTGTAAAGGAATATTGATTAAAATCAATAGAGCTGTTGACCACTTTGTTGTGAAAGTGGTCCAAACTTAAAAAAAGTAGACAGTTGGATTCTACTAGTTCATGCGTGAAGAATGATGTATTTTCTATTCTAATATTCAAGGTATAACCCATTGAAATCTTGGTTTGAAGTTTAAAATATTAAATTTCAACAGAAAAGATGAGTTACAAGAAAAATCATCAAAAATAGAGTTTTGATGATGTAATAAAATTCTCTTGACAGAATAATAGAGTTATGACAAGCTATTAGAATTCACTCTCTGAATTGCTGTAGCGTGTAAATCTTAAAGGCTATTAAGGATCAAAGTCTGAGCTTAATTTGATCATTTATGATCACCCACTGTAACTTTAAATTAGGTTGAACAGACATATGAGTAATAAAATTAGTTAATACTTTCAGTTTATGATTAAAACTAATAAAATGCACAAAATTTGGTGTTCTTCCAAGCCTTGACGTCATCAAACTTAGAGCTATAGTGATAACTCTAAATAATGGTGTAATCATAATGTAATCATCACCAAACCTTGAAATGTTGATCAATTCCAGTGGATATGATCAGTAAACGTCTACTAGAGGCCTGTTGGACTCTGGGAGGGAGGTATTTACTATAAATAGAGCTCTTTTTACTCTGTTTTCCCATCAGACGCTTACAAAAACATTAAATCATTAAATAAAAAGGTAATTTTTTTGTTCTTTATATAAAAACTTTTATATTATTAAAGACCAAAGATCATCTTATAATAAGCTTCATCTTTGACGTGATTATTACAATTATTTAACTGTTTTGTTTAAATTTCTATCAAAAACATCAATTCCACATAGAATTAAGAAAAATGGTAATTTCTCTTTAAATTTATTGTAACTACAATTTAAACAGGTTTTATTTACATTTCTAGGCGTAAATGTATTCAAAATTATCATATTAAGCATTAAAAGTAGGTTATTTCTCTTATTATAATAATTTCTCTCCATTATTACCTTTTAATAATTCCATAATTAATATAAATAGTACTTATATTCATTTATAACTTTGATATTAGTAATATTATTGTTATTGATTGTTTTTTATGCCTTTATTATTTGTCGGTAACAATAATAAAGTGCTTTTAAATATATTACTTATCTTATATTAATATATTTATTTTATATATATTATTTTTTATAATATAAATTATATTATTATATTTATTTAATAATATAATTCTTTTATGCCTTAATTATAATAATTCTTTATTATTATAATTATTTACATCTTACTTATTTCAATTATAAGGACATTCATAGTACAATAAGTGAAATTTTGGTAATTTTTACTTATTCTTTCATAGTCAAACCTTACACTTATCCACCTCTATTAAGCAGACCAACTTATCCAGCCAGCCCAAGAGTTAGAGAAGCTTTAGAGGTACACATTAAAAACTAATGGACCTTGGAGTATTAAGGAAAGTAGGAAATAATGAATAGGTAGAGGTCACTACACCTGTCATTATAACCTGGCATAATGGAAAATCAAGGATGGTAGGGGACCTTAGAGCTCTAAACACCTATAATATCCCTGACAGATATCCAATACCCAGAATCCATGAGACATTAACACAATTATCGCAGGCTAAGTTCATCACAGCCATAGAGGCTCTAAAGGGTTTTCAGCAAAATGTCTTAACAGAAAATTCCAAGGAACTACTCAGATAATAGTCCACTGTGGAATCTTTGAATATCTCAGAATGCCATTTGCTATAAAAAATGCACCATCCCATTACAAAAGGATGATGAATACCATATTTCCTGAAGAATTATCAGAAGGATGGCTAATTATTTATATTGATGATATCATAATTTGCTCAGAGACTTGGGACAGTCACATATCAAGACTAGAAAGAGTCTTGAAAAAAATATTCAAAGTAAACATGAAAATTTCTCTGAAAAAGTGTCATTTTGCATACAGTGAACTGAAAGCACTAGGACATGTTGTATCTGGACTATGTTTGGGCATAGAAAAAAACAAAGGAGCAGCAGTACTATTGAAACCAATTCCCCAAACAAAGAAAGAAACGGAATCATCCCTAGTATTTGCTGGTTATTAAAGACAACATATAAAAGATTTTGAAAGGATTCCTAAGTCATTGTATAAGCTCTGTGACCAACAGACAGTCTATGAAATGACTGAAGAAAGAGTTAAGGCATATGAAGAATTGAAAAATTCCTTAACAAATGCCCCATTTCTTCTAATGCAGATTGGAAGCTACCCTTTAAATTATACACTGATGCTTATGGAGAAAGACTAGGTTCTGCACTACACCAGACACAAATCATCAATGACAAACCTGTTGAAGGACCAATTTGCTTCATTTCAAAACAAATAAAGCCAATAGAAGCAAGGTATGGAGCAAGCCAAATGGAATGAGTTGGCTTAGGGTGGGCTTTGGAAAGATTAAACTATTATTTAGATGGGACAGTGTTTGTTTAATTACAGATTGCAATGCTGTAAAATCTTTATTAAACATGAAAACCCAAATAGACATATGTTAAGAGGGAAAATTGCCATCCAAGGATATAGAGTAAATATGACTCTAGCTTGTAAATCTGGTAATATTAATAAAAACTGCAGATGGTCTTAGCAGATGGGCTCTGGCAAATACACCTGAAAATCCGGCATGGGTACCACAGGAAGAGCACAATATAGAAGGGATATATGTAACAGATATAGGCACAGAATTCTTCAACCACCTTAAATAAAGCTATAAAGTCGATAAAAACTGCCATCTCTTATGCCAACTTTTAATGAAAGACTGTAAAGACCCACCAATTTCATCAAAACAAGATGAAACATGGCAAAAGGCATATGATGAAAGAAGATTCCACCTCCTTGATGGAAGCCTTTACCATAGAACTTAACATACATGTGTTATGGCTTTAACAGATAGAACCTTAATAAACACTATACTACATGAATGTCATGATAGTGTTGCAGATGGACATCTCTCGGAAGACAGAACACTAGAGAGGGTAAAAACCTGCTCTTGGTGGCCATATTGGAAGAAAGATGTTGCAGAATACTGCCAAACATGTGACAGATGCCAAAAAGCAAACAGAGCCACAGGTAAGAAATGTGGAATGATGATCCAAATCCAAGAACCAAAATCTCCTTGGGAAATAGCTCATATGGATTGGGTAACAGCATTACCTCCAGGAGGAGACAGAAGTTAAAATGCTTGCCTAATATTAGTTGACAGAGATAGCAAAACCCCAATGTTTTTACCATGTCACAAGGATAATACAGCCATGGATACAGCCATAATAATCTGGAATAAAGCGATTAGCCACACAGTTGTATTCCAAAACATCATAAGTGATAGAGACCCAAAATTCACTTAAGTCTTATGGACAAACCTGCATAACCTGTTTGGAACAAAACTATCATTCTCAACAGCTTACTACCCCAAACTGACAGTCTAGAAGAAAGAATGATACAGACATTGGAAGACATGATCAGAAGATTCTGCGCTTATGGCTGAGAATTAAAAGATTCAGATGGTTTTACCCATGATTGGTGTACATTAATACCAGCTCTTGAACTCGCATATAAAACATCAATTCATTCTTCAATGGGCAAGACACCTGAAATGATAGAAAAAGGCTGGAATCCAAGACTCCCTTATAATACCCTCAAAAAGGACTTAGTGGGTATAAACCCAACAGAAAGTCGATTCACGTAAATTCTTCACAAAGCAAGACACCAAGAAACAGATGTATGCAAGATTCTTTCAAGTATGCAAAAGAAAGATTGGATAAAAGTCATAAACTACCTGACTTCATAATAGGAGACTTGGTTGTAGTGTCAACTATAAACTTCAATAATATAAAAGGCCCAAAGAAATTGAAAGATTCCTTTGAAGGACCATTTATGAGAAAAACACTATGTGGACCTAATTGTCACAGGGGCCCATATGGAAGGAAGAATGGCCTTCCACTCTGGAATGAAGAAGTCACTTAGAAAGCTCCAAAAGAATAAAGGAATAGAAGAATATATTTCATTAAAGAAGAATAAAAGGTAAAGACATGTATACCAAAAGATAAAAGAAAAGGAAGCCAATGGCAAGGAGAATAAGAAGCAAAAAGCCAAAGAGCCAACCAAATAAATCCTAAATTTACTGTTTCAACTTAAGATTATTGGTATTTACTTAAATGAGGTAAAAGAAAATAAGGATAAAAATAACTCCAATATATTAATTAACTGGGGAAAAAGTCCCCAGGTGATGAAAGGTGGCCAGTATATGTGAAAAGCTGAAATGGTAATCCTGGAAGGTGAATCACGTGGCTGTATTGTCTCAATTTGGCCAATACAGTTCTGGCCATCTTGAGAATTGAACTTCGTGACTGAATTCCCACATTGGAATATGAATTTTCCCAATTGGGCCAACACCATACAGGATGCTTGATTAACACCTGTATGGACCAATTGAGTTGTACAAGAAATGCTGAGTACTTGATGCCTTGACAATGATTGAAAAGATTGATAACCTCTGAGAATTGCCCGTAGGATAGTCCTGATGAGAAAATGACAACCCAACCTCTGCAGGGAAAGGTGGTTGGGGTCCCTGAATGATCTTATGGTACCTGCCAGGGAATTGCCAGACTGAATATCTGAAGAGTCCTCCTTCAAAATTGGTGATGGACTTGGAAATTGATTTGGGATCACTTAATTTGCTCCTGATAATGTCACCATTGGATTGCTGAGAAGAAATGGTGCATAATGGAATATGATACCATATATGCACCACTTGTGGAACCTTGAGTATGGGGTGCATTGAGGAAAGAGAACCCCTCCCCTCAATGTGAGGGGAAAACTTCCTTGGAGCTGAGTTGGTCCCCTCTGGTGGCTTCCAGATGCCACGGACTGAAAAATGGTGTCCATAGAGCTTTTGGCCATTTTGGGTCCTGAGGGTCTTTTATGGCCATTTTGGGACCAAACGTGGCTCAGGTGGGCCCACCGGGCCTTGGGGGCTGATGATCTCCCTCCTTGGCCCATTTTGGCCTCATTGGATTAGGGCCAAAAGGGGCCTAAATGGCCTATGGACCGTGGATTACGGCCCACAGGCGGTAGGGGGCCTAAATCGCCCCAACCTCCATAATAAAAGGGGTTGGGCCAAGAGCCCTGGAGGTGGCTATAGGGGCATAGGCTCCTAGAAGATTGAAAGGACCCCCAGGCCCAAAAACAAGGATAATGGCCTGGGGGCTGGTGAGGTGGAGATTTGGCCGATGGCCTGAGGCCATATTTAGCCATAGAAGAGGTGCAATGGCCCAGAGGCCATAAATAATATGGTATGGCCAATTGGCCCTAACTTGGGTAAGGCTAGAATTGCTGAAACACCCATTGAGGGGGTTAAGTATTTGTGGTTGTGACACCAATGCTGTGCAATTAGAGCTCACAGGTGAACTAATGGACAAACACCCAACTGTCTCTGTAATTCTGATAGAGCCTTACATCTCAAGTGACAAGGATATATTTCCACTAAGAAATAAACCCCCACTTGAAATATCCCCTTTAGGGGAAGGAGAAGAAAAGAAAATTGTAAAAGTCCTTAAAGAAAGAAAGACAAGAAACAAAAAAAAAGGGAATACCTTGTAGGTTATAGAAATCCAACCCAAGAAGATGAATGGCTACTTGGGAAGAATATAAAGAATGCTGATAAACTATTAAGATGGTTCAGACATGAGAGAAAGCCTAAAGAATAGAAAAATCAAGAATTATTGAGCTTCAATCCTAACAAAGTCTATCAAAGAGGTAGGACAGTGGATGCTACCGTAATTAACTATATCAGATTTTGGTACAATCTTTTTTGGTGGTAGAGAATGTGAGCCTTTGCGGTATTACCACATATCCAAAAAGGTCACAGCAAATTTTCTGTCATAATTATACTTATAATAACTCACTCAAAGACTAATAAAATTACCATAACTAAATACCAATTCTGAATTAACTCAGAATGTAATGGGTAAAAATGTAAAATAAATTAAACAATCAGATTTCCCATGGAAAATAAACATATGTCATTTCTATGGCATATCTGAAAAGTCAATAATTACTGAAGTATAAGTAATAATATCTTAAAAACGGTATAAAATCTTATTTAACTCAGACACCAATGAAACAACAGGTAAAATGAATTGTACAATTATATTCTCCATAAAATTTCACATATAAAACACTTATAAAGCTAATATCTAAAGTCAATATTTAAGGATTTAAGCTGAATATATGCACTTTTTTTGTCAATGCATATCTTCATGGTTTTTAGCTAATATCTCTTGAAATATACAAGATAGAGAGATAAACCAAAAGTAAAGTCACCATGTGGTGACTGTAGGAACAGAAATATGAGCTTTATTCCACAAGCTATAAACAAGGTTAAACCTTTGAATGGATGATTGAATAAAATAAATGGAGCTGTTGACCACTTTGTTGTGAAAGTGGTCCAAACTTAAAAAAAGTAGACATTCAGATTCTACTAGTTCAAACGTGATGAATGATGTAATTTGTATTATATTCTCAAGGTATAACCCCTTGAACTCATGGTTTCAAGTTTAAAATATTAAATTTCAACAGTAAAGATAAATTACAAGAAAAATCATCAAAAATAGAGTTTTCATGATGTAATGAAATTCTCTTGGCAGTTAGATAAGGACATGCCAATATATCAGAATCCACTCCCAGAATAGGTTTCTCTTGTATAACCTAAAAGATATTAATCATCAAAGCTTAAGCTTAAATTTGATCATTTCTGATTACTCATTGTAATCTTATTTTAGGTTTAACAGTCATATAAGTGATACAACTGGTGAATACTATTAAATTATGATTAATACTAACAAAATACATAAATTTTAGGCTGATTCCAAGCCTATGATGTCATCCAACCTATGGTTAAAGCTATAACTCTCAATAATGGTGTAATAATGGGATAAGATGGTTTGATCATGATGTAATCATCACTAAACCTTCAAGTTCGCATCATTTCCAGTGGGTAACATCATTAAACATCTACTGGAAGCCTACGGGACTCTAGAAGGAAGGTATTTACCATAAATAGAGCTCTTTTTACGTGATTACTTCAATTGTTCCACTGTTTTGCTATATTTCTCCTAAAAATCCCAAATCCACGTAAAATCAAGAAAATTTGTAATTTCTCTTATTTTTAATTGTAAATACAATTTAAATAAGTTGTATTTATATTCTTTGGCCTAAAAATATTCAATATTATTATACTAAGTGTTAAAAGTAGGTTATTTTCTCTTATTATAATAATTTCTCTTTAATATTCCTTTTAATACTTCTTTGATTAATATAAATAGTATTTATATTAATTAATAACTTTAGTATTCATAATATTATTGTTATTAATTGTCTTTTATTAGTAAAAAACAATTTTTTACGTTTTTAACATTTGTTGGTAACAATAATAAAGTGCCTTTAAATATATTAGTTATTATATATTAATATATTTATTTATTATATTATTTTATTTATTCAATAATATGATTTTTTTTAAGCCTTAATTATGATAATTCTTTATTATTATAATAATTTTTATCTTATTTACTTTAGTTATAAGGACATTCAGAGTACAATAAGTAAAATATTAGTAATTTTTACCCATTGTTTCATAGTCAAACCTTACAGTTACCATGTCACAACTTCAGTAAATCATAAGAAAATAGCAAACCTGCTATTTTGACGTGCCAAGGAGGTAAAGAGAAACTCAGAGTCCGGTAACCCTGTCAGCTCTTAATGAATTTCCATGGATAAGCCCCAAAAGAGTAATAAAAACCCTTTTTGGACTAGTATCCATCGATTTACCTCATAACAACCAGCCATATACTGCTATTTGCACTTCTACGTAGAAATGGGGTAAACACTTCAAAAATTCATTAAGTATACAACTCTTAATGAATCTTTCTGAATCTTTAACGACCAATTGGGAGTTGTATAATTTATATAAAATCAAAAATAACTATAATTTTATATGTAAAAGCAAAAGTTTTACTTACAGTCCATTTTTGATGCTTCCACATGAAACACAGAATCTTTAAAAATTTACAGAAAATAAATTTGGCGATGAAATTTGTAATAACATTGATAAATTTGAGAAATAAATGCTTATTTTGGAATAAAATAAGATTTACAGTTGTTACTCCTTTTATTCTTAGCTACAAATGGGTTGGTAGTCCGTAAAAGCATCAATTAAGTAAACATGATAATCTTACATGACAAAAGATGATACAATCATTAATCCAAAATGGATTACTGTTTTCTCACTCACTGGCTTTTTATTTTTCTCCATGTCACGCCTCTGTGAGCTGTCTTACACTCAAAAGAGGCCTCCTCTTGCTGTTTTTCCAAATCATCAGATTATTCAAATATACCTTTAGTACCAACAAGTAAGTAGTAGTTAGATATTGTCTTAAAAGTGTTTTATTATTTCAGAAATCAATCAGAAAGACGTGAAATCATGATGAATCAACTATATATTGTTGTAAGTTTGTTATAAATCAATTTTGATCCATTAAAGCCACAATTCTATGTCATATCTCTCTACTATTATCTTCTAGAAGGTTCATTGGAATAATAGTGAGTGATTTATCTTAATTTTTAAATTTTTTTTTCTAGTAATAGTTTTCTTCATGAGTTATCTTTATATTATTATTCTTGTAAAAGATAATTAAATATGAAATAATTTTATTATTTTAATAAAAGGAGTTTTTATTATTAAATTCTTCTTGTAATTGATTCTTGTAGACAGTTACTGCTTACTGCTATAATCACTAGTAATGTATAACAGGTGAAAGAAATGATTCTTTAATGATTTGATTGTGGTTATAATAATTTTTATTATTATATTTCATAAGAACAGTCATAGTACTGCTGATTATTAGTTATAATATCAACAGTTTCATAGACACATCTTACATAAAAGAATATCAATACTACAAGACACACCAAAAATCTCTTAGAATAGTGGCTGGGACCCTTTGAAGTCTTGAAGGAGATTGGCAGCCATGCATATCTCCTCAAGTTGCCTAAACAATGAAATTCAATTCACCCTTTATTCCATGTGTCTTTATTAGAACCAGTCAAGCAAACAGCTATACAAAACCAACATCAATTGCCACCACCACCAGTCTTAGTGGAGGAGAAAGAGGAGTGGGAAGTGTCTCAGGCTAAGGACTCAAAGCCCAACAGAGGTAATTTATGGTGTCTTGTAAAGTGAAAAGAATTCAGAAAAAACCCAGAAATAACAACTTGGGAACCAGCCTCCAGCCTTACCAACTCACCAGAACTTGTCCAGGATTTTTACCCCCTGTATCCTGACAATCCTAGCCCCAATACCTCAAGAGTTTGATTTTATGGGGCTTGGTGGGGAGTAAAGGTTATGAAAGTAAGTTCCTCTCCTGGAATTCAATTTTAATGGGGTATTATACCCAAAATTTTTGTAAGCATCACTTTGGACACTGTGTGAGAACTTGTAAATCCTTTGGACATGTTGAGAAGGCCTTACAGCATCAATACCTCCAAGTTTGGACTTTTCATCAAGATAAGGCAAAATTCCTCTTTTTCCGTGTTTCCTTTGCTAATTCATGTCATTGATGATTATTCAAGTCAGTCCTTACAGCAAGTAACTTATGCTAAAGGTTTTCTGTTTTTTTATGATGCTTGGTGGGGAGTAGAAGTTATTAAAGTAAGCTCCATCACCTGGTATGTATTGGTGAGGGTTCTACTTCTTGTAAAACAACACGTTAGCCACTCTGTGAGCATAAAATGCTTGGTTTTATCTTCAGGAAAATTAAAGGCCAAAATCAAGCAGCCCACCTCAAGAAGGATACCTCTCAGAAGTTTCTTTAGTTATATTTTTTGTTACTCTCTTTTGTCTTAATTGTGTACTTTATTTCTTTTACTTGTAGAACTCTTGTTTCATATCACTTTATTTTCTTTTTATAAAACCACAAGCATCCCCCAAATCATGTATTGGGAGGTTCCATTTTTTTTTGTCTGATTAAAAGCTGGGATAAAAGAAAACCAAACACAAACAAAGCCAAAAACTATTAATCCTTTCCAAGATCATCAAAGGTTCTCTGCAATTCATTCATCAGTTCCACTTCATACCAGGAAAACTTGGAAGCCATTTCTTCAGAAGGAGTACCAGGAATAATTCTATTATTGGCATCTAAAATAACCTCCCTACTATGTATATCAACCCTCCTGAACCACCTGGCCACAGAATCTTGACCTCCATTAACCAAAGTTGGATCCTTTCTGGTAACCTTGATTGGCCAACACTTCAACCTTTGAAACACTTGAGGGGCTGAGAATGGGAAAGGGGACCAATTGTTTCTTCGTTGGCTGGTGCAGGATACAGGTTGTGATTGGTGGGATGTCCTGGGCTTTGGAATGGGAGATGGCTTCATTGGTTTAGCTACTATAGTCCGGGAAGTGGGAGATATAGGTTGAGATGGAGGAACTGAATATGGGACTGAAGAAAGAACAGGTTGGAAGTTCCTTGAAGTATTGGAGTTAAGATGACTATGGCATTTCTTGGCAGGAGATTTAGTGGGTAAAGAACCTGAAGGGTGGAAAACCAATGAATTAATCACCTAAACTTCTTCACCATCCAATTCATCACTCCCTTCAGTATCTGGATTTTTTGGTGAATTGGCAATCTTCCTCATCCCTTTTCCCAACCTTTGGTATTGATTCTGGAGCTGGGAACCTCTTAGCTAGAGTAAATTGGTCTACAACCAGTGGGGATGGGTCCTGCAATGTTAGTTCCTCTTGAAACCTCCTTTTCCTGCATCCAGTCACTAATTGAAGAAATTAGCATCAAGTCATACAAGAAAAATCAAAGAACTTACAACTAGAATAGCCTAAAGTACCATCAGTAGTAGGGGCCTCAAGGACTGGGAACTTTTTTGCAAAAGGCCCATCCTTCTTTCTCCACAAGTATCTTTTGATTGTGGACAGTGGCACTGTTGGATGTGGGCATGGTACCTTCCCAAAAAAGCAATAGATGCTTTTTGAAGGACTTGGGTTAAAACTCTCCAAGAATTGTTTATGCTTCATAAAACACTGAGGGTACTTTGGATCCAAGAGTTCAACTGCCTTGTACCCATCATAGGCTCGATGCAGAAGCCATAGAACAGGGTGAGCAAATTCAATTGAAGATTCTAGACCCACAAAGACAAGAAGGTGGCCCCCAAAAAGGGGAAGATTCAATGAGTTCAGTAATTTTGGAGCTCATTTCTAGGGTCATGGAATCAAAAGAGTTCATTCAGTCAGATATAAATATCAAAATCTTCAACATAATCAAGATTTGGGGCCATAATTCCATTTATGACCCCCTCAAATTCCTCAATATGGGGTGCAAAGACTATCTTGGGCTGCAATAAGCAAGCCAGGATGTGAGCCATAGAGGTATTTTAATATACCCAAAAGACAACAAAATATAAATTAAGATATAAATATAAATAAAATTAATTTCTTTATATTATAAAAATAAAAATTGAAACATAAATACAAATTTATATTTAAAAATCAAAATTTAACTATAATTTAAAAATAAAATCACAATAAAATTTAAAATTATGAAAATTCATTTTTACTTGTAAAAATTAAGTAAGAATGAATTTTTGATAAAAATTATGAAATCAAAATATTTTTGGCAAAAATTTACATAAAATAAATTATAACTTTTTATCCAATAAATAAACATATAAAAAGTATTTCACCATTTGATTCCTCATAAAAAATCAGGTGGGGTCACCTCTGAGTGAAATTCTTGTAACTCAACTCTAAATAAGCTTAAATTAAGTTTTTAGTATTTTCAAAACAAAAATTGAAAATTCTCAAAAATTTAATTTAATTCACACCACATGTGGTGTCAACCTTCAATTTTTGTGTTAAAATTGAGGTGTTGTGTTTAGTTTAGAAGTTATGAGGAATTGAAGTATTTTTAATTGAATTCAATGGAAATGTCAAAATGTGTGCGTGTATTACATAAGTGAACTTTGATTTTCATATAAGGTATCAATTATTACTGTATTGTACTGTAAAATTCAATTGAATTACATATGTAAATTACAAGTATAATACATGACGTGGAATTAAAGGAAAAAATAAATTGGAAAGATTAAAATTGGGGGGGAAAAGGAACTCTAGCTCTAAGGGGGAGCCAGACCCCCAAAATCCTTGCTGACTGGCATGGGATGTCAAACTCCACGCAAAGGTTCATTACTTTTGGCCTGGAATTGAGTCACAGGGTATGTGACTCAATTGATGATGAGGTTTTGAGATCAACCAAGGTGGGTTTAACTGCTGCCAAGAGGGTAAAACTACCCTTAAGTTAAAACAATGTTAGTAAAAACAGTTTTAACTGGCTTCTACGCCTCTTACACACATTCTGACGTGGTGCAAAGGCTCTAGACCAGGTATTGCTATAGTAATGGCTGATTTAAGGGTCTAAAATGGCTAAAACTGGCTTAAACCAGCCCTTTTTTGGTCTAAACCCGGGTTCAATGATGCCATAATTGGTGTTTCTGTTGTGAGACTTTTTTCTCAACTGACAAGAGTAAATTTTGCTTTTGGAGTAAGAAAATTGATGGCTATAAAAGAATGTCTTCTTTGCCCCACTTTTCTCTTCATGTTAGAATCTTTTCCTTTTATAATTACTTTAAACACTGTTAAAACCAATCAATGAAAGATGCCAACCACCTTTTTAAATCATTTTGATCCTTTTAACTAAATGAAAAAATCATTATAATCATTGTTTGTAACTCTTAGAATCATTTTTACCCCTGAACCACCCCAAAAGTGAATTAAAGCATCTTTCATCACTGTTAACTTTGTCACTTTGTTTCCAAATTCACTCTGGTCACTTTTGGGGGTGTGTTTTCTTTAATATTCTTTTTAAAGACTCTGTTCTTCAATTAATTGCTTGCAGTCCTTTGCTGAATTAATTTCTTGCAGTCCTTTGCTCAATTAATTGCTTGCAGTCCTTTGCCCAATTAATTCCAATTGAAATTGCTCTTGAAGAAATTTCTTTTGTAGCCTCAAATATCTCTTGTAGAGTATTTTTGGATGAATTTTTATTGTTGGTAAAACAATGAATCTTTATAATATTATTGTTTTATACTAATAAAGCTATAAACAATAAAATTGGAGTGTTTTCTCTTAAAAAAAATATTTCTTACTATTTTTAATTGATTTTTTACCTTATACAAATTTTAAGGACAGGAAAAGAACTTGATTTTTAATCCAAGTTTCATATCCTCATCTTACACAGGACCTCCCCTTCAACTCTGGGGAGGTCACCCTTTATATGGCCTGGACCTATGTCAATGAATCCAGGCCATGTGTGCCCTCTGGACCCCCTCGGACCCAGGAAAGTTTGGTTTGGGGGGACTCCAATAGCCCCCATGGACGGCAGGACATGTACTCTGAACTGTGGACTGTAAAAGCCATAGAATGGCCCAAAAAGGCCAAAAGAGCTCAAAATATCAACCAATCAATAAATTTCCATAGAGTTGGTAAGACCAAAATTGACAATCATTAACCCAAAATGGACTCAAAAGGCATTTTGGTCCAATTCTCAAGGGATCATGGGGACAAGACATGTCCTATCAAGATAACTAAGATATGGAAAAATGAAGAATAAATGCAATATTATAAGTTCATATTAACAGTTTTCTTCAAATTTTGAGCTGAGGAGCTTGGTGGAATCTATTTTGGGATACATCTCAAAGCCAATGAACAAATTGAAACCCAAAAGAAATATTACTCAAAGAAATGACAGAATTTCACTTACTTTAAGAAAAGGGAAATGAATTAAAGGAAAGAGAAGAAAGAAGTGAAGAAGGGATTTCCAGGATAATAATTAAGAGGAATGAAGACTAAATTTCAAATATTTTAGGAATAAATGTTGGTATTTGTAGATGGCGCTCAGCTGTGAGAAGAAATTATACTGTTCTGGAGCCCACCAGTTTCAAGAGGGGGAAACGCTGCCAGCCACTTTCAGGGGTAAGGGTATCCAAGCTTGACGCCACTCAAACACATCAAACCAAAAATCTAGTATGGGTCTCAGTAAAAAGCTTAAGCAAATCTTCTTGATGAAACGTGAATACAGCTTGGTTCATCAATGAAGCCTGTCAACACTTTTACAGAGTGGATTCATAAGTCTGAAACTGTATGATCACCCAACTCCACCACACCTCTTTCACCGAACCTGTACATACATAGAGGGGCTGTCTTGTCTAAATCAATTCAAAGCAAGATTCCTCTCAAGAAAATCCACTCTTTCAATTAGGGCTGGTTAAATCTCATGTATACAAGATTCTCTTTCTCCCCTGGGGACCTTCCCCGAGTTAATTAATATATTTGACTTATTATTTAATAAATATTATTATTATTTATTTGGTGTATTAGATTTATTTATTTTAAGTTGGTCTTTGCAGTTATTCACCTGGTCAGTGGAGTTGTTGTGACCATATCCTTATTAACCCTTGCATTTCCTTCTGACAGGTTGAAACAGTGAACTTGGACTTGTTTGTGGTTGGCTCTTTTATTATTCAATTTTATTCTTATTGTTTCTGCTTTTTTATATTTATTTCATTAGGAATTTCATCTTTATTACACTCTTAAGAGTACTCCATCTTATTACTTTTGATCCCTCCATAAGTGAGTTCCATTTTAAAGAGTTCCAGGCCCTCTTCAATTAGAAGAGCTCCTATGACTGGATCTGAATTGCTTCCTCATATCTATTTCCATAAAGTGGATAGGAGTTTTGGCAGCTACTTCTGGGTCATGAGCTGGGCTGCTTTTGACATTTTCCAATGGCCATCTACTGCGACCATAAGCATTAGTGTGGCTTTTTCCCTCATTTTATATGATGGTCATGTTGCCTCTGTACTATTGGATGGCTGTTTGCTACCTCAACATGTGTTTATTAGTAGTATTCAGGTTGATAAAAGACTTAAGTGCAGTTCAATATGTGTAAACGTCAAATAATGCACCATCTAAATAATAATGGTGTCTTTCTACATCTTAAAATAAACATAATCATTTGGTATGGGCTGCTTCATACCTGGTCTCTGAATATTTCAGTTTCCCAGAGACAAACATATTACCCCTTACATTGGTTCACCATCTAGAATTTTTCTTTGATGAAGGGCTTCCCCTAAGCCTTGACTGCAACTTGGATCTATGTATAACCTGAATGGTAGTTCAAAGGCAGGTAGCATGAGGACAGTTGCATTAACGAGTTCATGTTTTATCATTGCCTATGAATCCCGCCTCTCTTTGGTAATTTTGAAAACTACCTCTTTGGAACATAACCTGTATAAGCTACTAGTTATGTAGGCAAGCATTTTGCTGTGGTTTGTGTAGTAGGTATTGAAACCAAGGGAAGATTGCATCTCCTTGATAATGAAAACTAGCTATAACTTTGTCTAAAATAGGGAAAAAACCAGGCAAGGCCCCCAAAATGTCAGGGTGACTCTATGATATAGCTGTAAAATGACAAATAAAAGCTATAACTCTGAATGTGACACGAAAATAAAGATGATAATTAAGATAAGAGAGGGTAAGAAGGGCTATACTAAATGAATTTAGTGATGGTGAGTGCTGCTGAGAGCCCTGGGTGCAGTGTTTGCCTGCTGGTTTACAAAAACAAACCCTACAATACTTAAGTTTAAAGTATAACCTGTTAAATTATAAGTGTAAAACTTCTTTCAAGAAGCTATACCACATAAGAATACTAAGAACAGGATGCTGGCTTAGCTTCCTGGTGGGGAAAAGCCTCCTTTTATCTTGTTCTGGGGTAGTGGGAGGTGGTTTACCTCTGCACACGACCACTGAGTTAAACATTTCACTACGGTGGGCTGATTTGTGGTTCTACACACTCAATAAAGACTAGCATTGGGTGGAAATGTGGTTTTAGAACCACAAGTAGTGATTTTTACACTATACAGGGTGAAGACTTTCACTAATGGAGTTTACAGGTGTGTTCTGGTGCTTCTGATGCATCAGAAGCTGTATAGAACCTGTATGGACCTCCATTTTTGACTTAACTATGAGGCATTGAAGTATAAACAAGCTTCTTTGTCTATAAGACACCTCATAATCATACTTATGGGATAGTATCCCACTGTAAGGCGGTCTTGGCCAAACTGTGGAATTTTAACCTTAAAACTGCTATACCTTTGTCCATTTTTAATATATTGAGCTCAAAATTTGGTTCATTGTGTAGCCCTGGATGTGATCTACACAATGGTACCTCCTTTGGTATGGTTATCATTAAAATTGGCAAATTTATGCCATGTACATGTTTTCTTGTACACATTTATGATTTGTCCAAAAACTGTATGATAATTGTTTGCTCCATATCTTTTGCTCTAGATAATATATGGAGAAATGGATGGCACCATTAGATAGCCCTTATTGTGATCTTTCCAAAAAGACCCCACTTTAGGTATCTCACATTAAAACTGTAGATGTTAGATGGTTGGTGAATATTTTAATCATCCTTATTTGACCTTAATTTGGTCATAACTTCTGTAATTCTGGTGCTAGCTCAGTTTGGCTAGTACCATTGGATAGCCCTGACTTGGAGCTTCAATTTGAATACCCATTTGATGGGGTTAAGCCTCTTTCTCTGGATTTCAGATGGGAGGTGAAAATTAAGGTTTATGCTCAGCAATACCTTTGAGCAAGAATAACTTTGTTATTCTTTGTCCTATGATAATGGGACTTTTATATTTGGAAAGTGGTGATTTTCCTCTTTCCTTTGATACATTTTGAGTTAATATGACTCAGATCCATGTTTTGGTGGTATCTTGGCTTTACCATTGGTTTATGGTATTTGGCTGTCATGCTTGTGCTCTGGATTTGAGTCACAGGCTGACATACCCTCCCTCTCAAAAAGGCTCCTAATTGATGCGACTTCCCTTTCTTCTTTGAGGTATTAGTATGGTTCATGTGACCTTGAGCCAACAAGGTTCCTGTAGTCATACCCTCCCTGTCTGGTGGCTTATGTTTCAAACCCTCCAGGTGTTTGGTAATTGGTTTCCTCCTTTTGGAGTGAACTGGACCAATTTCCTCTGTTCCATGGTTCTTAAATTCCACCAAATATTCCTCATTGGGGTTGGGTTCACTTTCTGAATTATTTCCACAGCTATTCCCCACACTATCAGAGTCAGATTCAGGACCTTCTTGATATTTTCTTGTTTTTTCCTCTCTTGCAAATATCTCTTCGCTGTTTTGGGAGAATTGTCTGCATAGTGACTGGGTGATTCACAGTTGTGAAGTCCTGTTGTGATTTTAGATTCTGAATCCTAAGTTTCTTTAGCTTCCATGGTTAGATTCTCCCTGTTATCACCAGTACTATGGGTATTGTCTCTACCAAAAGATGTTCTAATCCTTAGTTCTTGAAAAATAGTTGATATTTCATCCAAGGTGGATTCTTTGGAGCATCTGCATTTTACTGCATGCTCTAAGTCTCCTGGAAGTTTGGTCAACAGTTTGTGATTTCTCATTTCTGTTGTTATATGAGGGTCAATGGCTATTAGCCGTTTTGACTGTCTCAGACACCAATCATATGGATCTTTGTCCACAGTGTATCTAACATTGCCAAATGAAAGGGGTTTCTGCCATAACCATATATCATTTCTGTACTTTTGGATTATTTGGCTCCTCCACCATGGCCAGTTTCTTCTGCAATGGATTTCTCCCAGTTCTGTATACCAAATACTAGCATGTCCTTTGAAAGCTGTATTTAATCTGGCATTAGTCCAGTAATCTGGTATAATTGGTACATCAGTGGACCGTCCATCAATATAATCAATGAGTTCCATATGATCATATTCTCCTATGCCAGAGAATGTGGGCCAAATTGAAGCCTCTGGAAGCTGTTTTAATTCTTCATTCTCTGAATAAGTCATATTATCTCCATCTTGGGATTTTTGATTGAGATCTTGGCTTCTTCTCCAATAGGGCATCTGGTTTGATGTCCTCCTGGTGGTATGGGGGTTTCCAGAAACCTGCCCTTATGTTTGGTGTTTCATTTCTTGGAAGTGATTGAACAATTTGTCAATATCTTGATCCAGGTATTCCCCAATCCTTTTGCAGTGATTTTGTTCCTCTGAGACTTTATTTAGTCTTCTTTTGGTATCTTCTGAGGCTTTATTCAATTCATTATAGTCCTCTTGAAGAGTTTGAATAGTTTTGTTTGTAAGGTATAAACCCCTTGTAACCTTGAAATACTTTCATGAAGTCTTTCAAATTATTTTTGGGTTTGTTCTACGAATTGGGAAAATTGTAACCATAGAGTATTACAACTTATGGTACTCTCAGGTATCACAAAATTGTGTTTCATCTGTGTGGAGATATCATTCCATACCATAGGGCTGCTAGCTGCATTAGAAGTATTTAAAACTGTTTGTTGTTTCTTTGTACTTCTTGCAACAGGTCCAACAAGTTCTGGATCATAGGATCTGACTCTTTCTGCCTCTGGTTGAAAGAAGTCTTGTTCTTGTCCTATGCTCCTTTTCCTCTCCTGGATTCTATCTTGGATTGGAAAGTCTGGTGAATCTTGGTCACTGATCTGTTGCTGCCTGAGTAGTGCAAAGCCATTAGGGCGTCTGGTTGGGTTACCAGTCCTCATGAGCCTGAGAGGGTCGGAGTATGATATCTCTGGTTCCATCTCTAAGTTCTTTGAAAAATATCTCTTTGAGGGAAATCTTCTGAATACCTTCTACAAGTTCTTTGTAGTGGAAATCTGGTTTGAATTCCCTGTCTGCCATTCTCCATTGAAGAAGTTCTTTGAAGATTTGATTGGTTAGAAAAAACTATCCTCTGCAGGCCATTCCTGGAGGTTTTCTGTTGAAGGCCATCTTGGAAGGAGTAGGAAGGTTAAGTTTGCCATGTATCATGACTTTTAACAACTTCAACTTCTCTCTTTTCCAGGCCTCTATTCCAACTTCTGGTTGTTTCTCCTTTTGAGGAATAATCCCTTGGAAATCCAAAGTCTTTGCAATGAGGTGGTATCCTTTCTGATTTTTATAGTGAGAGTTCCAGCTAGTTGATTAGATCCCTTTTTAGTTGGGAATATCCAAGTCACTTTGGACAAGTTATTATTGAAAATGTCAATAATCATCAAATCAACTTTTCCTAATATATACTTTGTATATAGTAAAAGAAAGATCAATAAGAAAATATGGTTTGTATTTTATTATGAAGTATTATTATTGAAATTATCAATAATAATGATACTAATCAATTTTTCACACCAATTTGGGTGAAAAAATGAATTATAAGAGTTTTTCTTCAAAACAAACCCAAGAAATATATACTCTGTATATATTATGAAATAAAATCAATAAGATGATATGATTTTTATTTTATTATGAAGTATTATTACTGAAATTATCAATAATAATGATAATGATCAATTTTTCACGCCCATTTGGGTGAAAAAATGAATTATAAGAGCTTTTCTTTAAGATGAATTCAAACAATATATACTCTGTATTTATTATGAGAAAAGAATCAATAATAAAATACGATTTTTATCTTACTATGAAGTATTATTACTGAAATTATCAATAATAATGATAACAATCAATTTTTCACGCCAATATGGGTGAAAAAATGAATTATTAGAGATTTTCTTTAAGATAAATTCAAACAATATATACTCTGTATATATTATGAGAAAAGAATCAGTAATAAAATATGAGTTTTATTCTATTATGAAGTATTATTACTGAAATTATCAATAATAATGCTAATAATCAATTTTTCACGCCAATTTGGGTGAAAAAATGAAGTATTAGAGTTTTCCTTTAAGAAAAATTCAAATAATATATACTTTATATATATTATGAAAAAAACAATAATAAAATATGTTCTTTATTTTATCATGAAAAAAGCGTATTTCATAAATATAAATTATATATTTATAGGGTGTTGGTAAACACACGTAAGTGAACTTATTTTTCAAAAAAATTCCTCAGGCTCAGTTTTGAGGATTTTTTTAATTTTTTTTGCCATTTTTTTCCTGACTTGGCATGTCAATAAGCACAAATTTTTTCATAATTTTTTTTTGCCACATTTCACAAATTTGGCCAATATGCCAAAATGGCTTTTTTTTCAAAAATTCATTTAAATTCTTCCCACTTATGAATTTCCTTGATTTTTTTTTAAAATGAAGGGTTCAATGTGAAGAATAAAGCACCAGAAACCCATAATTTTGGGAATTTTTTTGGGTGGGACAAGTGAAGGCGCAAAAAGGTTTTTTTTTCAAATGTTTTTTCCTGTCATTTTAATATGCCTATTTTTAAAAAGTGAATTTAATAACTTCCCAATTATGAATTTCCTTCATTTTTTTTTAAATTAAAGTGTTCAATCTGGACATTAAAGAACCAGAAGCTCATGAATTGGGAAAATTTTTTTGGTGGGACAACAAGTGAAGGCGCAATGAGTGTTTTTTTTCAACTGTTTTTTTTCTTGTGTGTAATATGACTATTTTCAAGTACAAAACTTCAACATGTTTGATAAAAAAGGAGACTGAGGTGGAATTTAAGCAATAAAAATGACTGAGGAGGGGGATAGTTGGCATAAATTGTATATACAAAAATCGTTCAATCAGAATCAACCTCCAAAATAGTGAGTTTTTTCTGAGAGGGGGGAGGAAGATTGGACAAATACAACATTCTGTGTTTCTTAAATTTATCAGCCCACCCTAGGGCTTGTTTTTGGGCATGAATCTCCCAGTTCACATTAATGGGGGGGACTGGATAAACTTTAGAAATGCTGATGTCCAAAGGAACAAAATGAGAACAACTATTCAAGAAGCAGATGAAAATGGGGGGATTATCATTTGGAGGACAGAAATAAGGGAAAAAAGAAAAAGATTGGGCTGTGGAATAAAAGAAAACTGGTCTTTTATACTTATTTGCAATTGGATCCCCCATGTCAGGCATGGACATCCACTTGCTTTTTGGAGCCTGGCCAACATCTTCATACCATTCAATTCTTTCCAAATAAGAGGATACTGAGGGAATTAAGGTGTTCATGGCTTCATAAAGGTCTTGATTTTGGTGAATTTCTTCAGCCAAGTCACCTCTGACATCAGCCCATTGATCTTGAGTCTTGTAAATGAAGTTGGATACTGGTCTGTAGCCACAGTTTCCATCACCCTGGACATTGATGGCCTTGAAGGTGTATTTCAATATAAACTTGGGCAAGTCTTCTGAGCCAGTTATCTGATAAAATAAGTTCAAAAATGAATAAATATCAAAATAAACCACATAAAATTACATTAAAAAGAATCAGAAACTCACAAACAGCTTGGAGCATTCATAACTTGTGTGCTAATTGCTTTGACAATGCTCACAGGTCAATTCAATTGCATCATAGATATTCAAACTGGTGGCAGGCTTGTGTGATTTTCTTTGTGAGGTTTTGCTTCCAATTGCCAATCTTCTGGACCTTCTAAGGGTTACTTCTGATTTATTTAATTCTGTTGTTGAGGGTAGTGAATCTGATGAACTGATGGATTTAGATAAGGAGTCCTCAGAATCTTCAGAATCTTCAGATGAGTCCACTTCCATAATTGGAGAGGGGGCATTTGACTGGGATCTTGAAGTTGTTGTGCTGGTCACTTTTGATGGGGGTCTTCCTTTTCTCTTGGATTGACTTTCAATAATTTCAAATGTTGAAGGTTCTCTTTTGTTTTTATTCTTGGCTCCTTGGGGTCTTCCACGGATATTCTTGCATTCTAGAGGGTCTTCATAATATTGATCATCCTCTTGACTCTTGGGAATTTGATCAAATGGAACTTTTCCAGTCAAAACATCTTGAAAATTTTGGAGTATTGGAGTGATTTCTGCCATTGGTCTTTGAAACAGGTCTTCCCCAATGTCTTCAAATATTTTCTTGGCTTCAGCCTTTCTTTCTTTCTCAACACTTTGATCATCACCTTGAAAACCAGCCTGAGAAGAATATGACAAATAAAATCAGTTAATAAGAAAAATAATAATAATAATAAATTAAAAAACCCTCACAGGCAAATTCAAATGCCAATGAGGATGGAAGTCTGATAATTCAAGCCTTTGGCGCTTGGCAAATGCCTTTTGGGTCTTATTCTTGCAAGGAATGCCTTTATAATTGTTGTATTTTTTGGTGCATTTTTCATTTGGAGGAAATTTTGTTTTGAAATTTTCAAAGGCAATCTGAAGAGCATAATGAGACACCTTGCCATTGAGGGCACAGATGTGTGGAGGAAAATTCTTGACATGGACAATCATTTCTTTGGAGATTCTGTTGATTATTCCAATAAATTGTTTTCTGAATGCCATGTGGAGAGCCCTGACTACCTCCAGGAGAGTACCAGTGGACTTTTGGAGCCAAAGTTTAACCATGGCATGGGCACCTTCAACTCTGGAGGTGGAGCCCACACCCAGGTGGCAATGGTGATTGGTCCAGGCTGGCACATAATACTCCTTTAGAGGAAGCCAGGTCTTTTCCAAATACTGCAAGACCTCAGGATTTTTAACTTGCTTTTGAAGATTCTTCCAGTTTTCTTTGAAAGACTTTTCAGTTGGTGAATACATAAGCTGAGAAATGAAGACCAAAGTCATTAATAAAGACAATAACAAGAAAAAAAGTGAAATAAAATGAAATGAAGTGAACAAGTATATTACTTGATTCCAAAGGCCCATAAAATTTTCAAAATCAGTTCCATGACCAATTTTCTTCATGCAATGAGCAGATACATCCTTGTTGATGTGCCAAATGCATAGCATGACTTTGGAGTCTGGGAAGAGCTTCTTAATAGAGTTTTGCAATGCCAGATCCCTGTCAATAACAATAACTGGAGGGGGAACAAGATTTGTGTGGTTGAGGACCTTTTCAATGTATTGATCTAATGCCCAAGTATATGAAGTTTCATTTTCATTCTTCATCAAACAAAAAGCCCCAGAAAAGGTCTTATTAGTTGAGCTGAATCCAACAATATGAAAAAGGGGCATTTTGTACTTATTGGTTTTATAAGTACAATCCATAAGAATGACATGAGGAAAGCCATGAAGAAGTTTGATGGCCAGGGAGTGAGTAAAAAACAAGGAGGTAATGTGTCCCTCAGAATCCCTTGCAGAGGACCAAACAAAATTTTCTTCTTTGAGAGTGTCATTAAGAGCATCAATGGGCCTTCTGCCTTGCAGTTTGTCTTTCTTGAGTTTCTTGACTTGGTTGTAAATGTCTTGAAGGATTACAGGCCTGTCAGACTCCCTCTGGCTGCATAATTGGGCCTGAATTTGCCTTGGCATGAGCAGTGATTCAGACATTTGAGCAATTTGGGATGTTTCTTGCTCATTGAATTTCCTGAAAGCAGGATGTGCCATGATATTTTCAGTGGAATCATGGCTATGTTCAGGATTTTTGACTTTAAGAGTCCAAGTGGTACTCTTGGCATATTTCCTGGCATAAAGTCTAAAAGGACAGTCAAGCTTTCTTGAGGTGACTGTTTAGGAGGGGCTTTTGTTGGGATTTGGGGTGCCAGACCTGTCACAACATATTTCAATTGGGTTGTGGGTCATATTGGACCTCAAGGTGGACACAGCATACCCCTGAGCCCTGGCAACATTATGCACATGTTGCCAAAGAAGCTCAAGGGTCTGAAATTCACCTTCAGTGGGGGGTTGGAGCATTTTTGAATGAAAATTATGTATAAAAGTGAAAAAAGGGGGGAATTGGGGGATTTGGAATGGGGTAAGTACCTTTCAAAATGTGAAAAAGAGGTGAAAAAAGGTGTGAAAAATGAACAGAAGGGGTTAAGAGTGGAAGAAAGTGGTTTAAATGTGGGATTAATGGATGAGGGAAGGTGAAAAATTGGAAATTTGGATGCTTGAAAGCAGTTTGTTGTGGTGGAAAATGCAGTCTTTGGGGGGAAAAAAGAAAAAAAAGGTGAAAAGCTTTGCAAAATGGCTTTGGTAATGCTGTTTTTCCAAAAAAAACAATGGTTTGGGGTGGGGATAATGTGGATTATTAGGGTGTTTGGGCTTTTTTTTGGGGGGGCTGGGCAAAACAATCTGAAACAATTTGGAGTTAGTGAGGTTTTGTGGGGAAAAAACCTCTTTTGGGCATGTTTTGGCCCAATACAGGCGTGATTGTGCTTCATTTTTAATTAAAAATGGGCCCAGGGCACCCCTTACGTGTTTTTACCAATACCCTATTTATAACTCTTTAAAAATGATGAAAAATATTATTTTTCATAAGGAATATGTATACAGTTTTTTTTATTATTATTATTTTTCAATTTTCTTTTTTTTAAGTAAAAAAAATCAGAAAAGAGAAAACCACAAAGTTACTCCCCTTCAGGGCTTCTTGTGATTAACAGAAGGTGGAAAAAAAGCAAAAAAAACAAGTATAATAACTCTAAAAAGCATGAATATAAGCTAAAAATAGTAAAAACTTGGTATAATTTCGTCTAAAATAGGCAAAAAACCAGGCAAGAGCTCCAAAATGTCAGGGTGACTCTATGATATAGCTTTACAATGACAAATAAAAGCTATAACCCTGAGTGTAACACAAAAATAAAGATGATAATTAAGATAAGAGAGGGTACAAAGGGGTATAATAAATTAATTTAGTAATGGTGAGTGCTACTGATAGCCCTGGGTGCAGTGTTTGCCTGCTGGTTTACAAAAACAAACCCTACAATACTTAAGTTTAAAGTATAACCTGTTAAATTCTAAGGGTAAAACTTCTTTTAAGAAGTTATACCACGTAAGAATACTAAGAACAGGATGCTGGATTATCTTCCTGGTGGGGAAAAGCCTCCTTTTATCTTGTTATGGGGTAGTGGGAGGTTGTTTTACCTTTGCACACGCCCACCAAGTGAAAGCTTTCACTATTGTGGGCTGATTTGTGGTTCTACACACTCAATAAAGACTAGCATTGGGTGGAAATGTGGTTTTAGAACCACAAGTAGTGATTTTTACTCTATACAGGGTGAAGACTTTCACTAATGGAGTTTACAGGTGTGTTCCGGTGCTTCTGACGCGTCAGAAGCTGTACAGAACCTGTATGGCCCTCTGTATTTGACTTAACTATGGGGTATTGAAGTATAAACAAGCTTCTTTGTCTATATGACACCTCACAATCATACTTATGCGATAGTATCCCACTGTAAGGCTGTATTGGCCGAACTGTGGTATTTTAACCTTAAAGCTGCTATGCCTTTGTCATTTTTTAGGATATTGAGCTCAAGATTGGTTCATTTTGTAGCCCTGGATGTGATTGACACAATGGTACCTCAGTTGGTATAGTTATCATTAAATATGGCAAATTTAGGCCATGTACAAGTTTTCTTGTACACATTTATGATCTGTCCAAAAACTGTATGAAAATTGTTTTCTCCATATCTTTTGTTCTAGATAATATATGAGGAAATGGATAGCACCATTAGATAGCCCATATTGTTCTCTTTCCAAAAAGACCCCACTTTAGGTATCTCACATTAAAACTGTAGAGGTTAGATGAGAGGTCAATATTTTAATCATCCTTATTTGACCTTAATTTGGTCATAGCAACTGTAATTCTTGTGCTAGCTCAGTTTGGCTAGTACCATTGGACAGCCCTGACTTGGAGCTTCAATTTGAATACCCATTTGATGGGGTTAAGCCTGTTCCTCCAGATTTCAGATGGGAGGTGAAAATTAAGGTTTATGCTCAGCAATACCTTTGAGCAGGAATAGCTTTATTATTCTTTTCCCTATGATTATGGGACTTTTATATTTGGAAAGAGGTTATTTTCCTCTATATTTTGATACCTTTTGAGTTAATTTGGCTCAGCTCCATTTTTTGGTGGTATCTTGGCTTTACCATTGGTTTATGGTATGTGGCTGTCATGCTTGTGCTCTGGGTTTGAGTCACAGGCTGACAGTTGAAGCCTTTCATGCAATTCATAATGGTGATGTATTTGGGTTTTTCCAGCTTTTACATAACTTGGAGTATCCTTGGTATAGGGTGCCTGTCAGTTTTGGTATAGTTGTTCAATGGTCTGAAGTCTCCACACAATCTACACTTGCCATCATTCCAAGTGATGAGGACAGGTGTTGTTACTTCCACTATTTCATTGTGTCCTATTCTTCTGAGGAAATCTAGATATAGGAATTAATTCAAATGTTTTTCAATTTCCTTCCTAGTTTTCCAGCTTGCTGGGTATGGATATCTCCTAAGCATGGGTGGATAAGGTCTCTCCCCCTCTAGATATAGTTCTATATCATAGCCTTTAATTTTGCCCAATGCTTCTTCTGCTATGGGAAAAGCTGGTCTATCCTTCCTGAAAGTCTTTATTTAACTGAGTTTCTGTTCACCACTGAGGTTAGAAATGAATTCTCCCTCTTTAAATTCATTAAGTAGTTCTTCTAGGGGGTCTTGGCTAGACAACTGGTATCTGTCCAGTGAAAATTTCTTTTCCTTGTTTGTATCTATTGGAATATGCCTTTTTTTATTATTTGAGATGTAAATTCCACAAATACTCTGGTAGTCTGTTCCAAGTGAAAAATCTTGGATGTGGGCCTCTTGAAAAACTACAAGATTTGTGTTGAGTCTGATACTACATTTCGTGTGGGGTACACTTATCTCTTTGATAATAGTCCCAATGGATGTCATCTTTCCTGAAGCACTTTCAAAATTCTTCGCCATAGTTGGAAATAGTTTCTTCTCCCAATTTGGGAAGTGTTTTTACAGATGTTCTCTGGCCACTATTGATCAGTGTCAGCCTGTGACTCAAAACCAGAGCACAAGCATGACAGCCAATTACCATAAACCAATGGTAAAGCCAAGATACCACTAAAACATGGAAATGATCCAAATCCACACAAAAGGTATCAAATGGAAGAGGAAACCCACCACTTTCCAAATACACAAGTCCCACCATCATAGGACAAGGAATAACAAATTTATTGCTGCTCAAAGTTGTTGCTGAGCATAAACTCTATTTTTCAGCTCTCATCTGAAATACAGATTAAGAGACTTAACCCCATCAAATGGGTATTCAAATTAAAGCTTTACGTCAGGGCTATCCAATGGTACTAGCCAAACTGAGATAGCAGAAAAATTACGGCAGTCATTGCCAAAATAAGGTGAAATAAGGGTGAATAAAATATCCACTTCTCATCTAACTTATCCAGTTTTAGTGTGGGATATCTAAAGTGTGGTCCTTTTGGAAAGAGGACATTGAGGGCTCTCGGATGGTGCCTTTCATTTCTCCATATCTCATATAGAACAAAATTTATGGAGCAAATAAGCTCCTTCCAGATATTGAGAAAATCATATGTATGGATAACAAATTATGTACGTGGCATAACGTTTCCATATTTAATGTTACCCAGACTAAATGAGATACCATTTTGTAGATCTCATTCAGGGCTACACACTGAACCAACTTTGAGCTTTGAATCTCAACAACTGACAAGTTTATAGCAGTTTTAAGGTTAAATCCCCACAATTGGGCCAATACACTTTTACTGTGGGATAATATCCCATGAGCATGATTATGAGGTGTCAAATAGACAAAGAAGAATGCTTATACTTCAACACCTTATAGTTCATTCAGTACTGGGGTCCCATCCTAGTTCTGTACAGCATTCTATGTGTCATACACGTCAGAAGAGGGCTGTGTGGTCCCCAGATGAAAATATTCACCCTGTATTGGTGAAAACTGCCCAGATGTGGTTTCAAAACCACCTCTGAGCCCAATACAGTGTATACAGGCTTTGTGGAAACTAAAAACCAGTCCTCTGAAGTGAAAAACTCCTCACTTACTCTACGTGAATGGTGTAGAGGACCATTCCACCCATTTTTAGGATAAAAGGAGGCCTTTTCTTCACCAGAAAAGGTTTCTTCATCCTGTTCTTAAATTCCTAAGTAGTACAACTGTCCAAAACAGCCAGACCCTTGGAAAACAAGTCAGGTATACCTTAAGATCAAGTATTGTAGTCTTTATTATTGTAACCCAACAGGTAAAGCTGCAACCAGGGCTTTTAGAAGTCCTCACCACCAATAATTTGATTAGTAAATCCCTTGACACCTTTACAACCAAACCTTTTTGAATACTTCTTATCAATGTCACAGTCATATTTGAAGCTTTAAATACCTTTATTATAACTTTATCATAGACTCAATGTGACAAGCAGTGTGCACTACTATCAATGATCAATGGATGTTGAGAATTGTCATTACAAACTGTCATTTTAGTGGCTGTTCCATGAATTTATGTTGTTCCTTTTGTTGTTGTCACCCAGAGGGTCTGTGCATCCTGTGTGTGTTTGAAAATATTTCTATTTGCAGTGTCTTGTGGTAGGCCTGATTGCAGCTGTATGTCCAGAATATGTAGTTGTGTTTCCTCTTGGTACTCCACCAGAAATTTCTCTATTGGGTCTTGGTCATAATAAGAGTTTCCTCTGATGCATCACCCATAGGGTCATATTCAGAATCCTCTTCTTGATTTTATTCCTCTGGGGCTTTTGAAATGGCATAGATATTTTTCTTTGCCTTTTGACAGTTGTTCAAATAGTGGTCTTTTCACTCACAATTTCTACAACTATTTATGGCTCTTGTATGCTTTTTTCACCAAGCTTAACAGCTTCTGTTTCATGGGGTCTGACTATTTCTGCCTCTGGTTTAAGAAAAGTTGTTCTTTCCCTTTGATACTTTTCTTCTCCTGTAAATTACCTGTGATTGTGAAGAATGGTGACTCTTGGTCACTGATCTTCTGGGTCCTTAATGGTGTAAAGCCAGCAGAGGGGAGTCTGGATGGTATACTTCTTGTGAGCCTGAAGGAATCCAAGTATGCTCTTTCCAGTTCATTTTTTTTTCTAGGGCTTGGATAGTGGCTTGATTCTCTCTTCTCCTGGCTTCCCTTTCCTGCAGTAGTTTGAAATTCCTGTTGGGATTCCATTCTTGGGTAATTACCATAAGACATTTTAAGGGCATCTATTTGAGAAATATCTTCTGGAAGTCTGCTCCATGTTCTTCCCAGTGTGAAGCTAGGTTTAACCTCTTGTTGTCCATTCTTCATTGGAATAAATCTCTCAGGATTTGGTGGAGCTGAAAAACTTGATCCCTGTCCCTCCAGTCCTCTTGTTTGAGGTCTATGTTTAAGTGGAAGGTAAATGAAAGTGTGGGTATGATTTCCCTCAGTTTCCTGCCATCCACTACGGTGTCCAGACCTTGGTCTTCTGCTCCTGAACAGTCCTTGTCTGTCCTCTTCCTGGTTCCTTGAGACTACAACGTTACTGAGGTTTACAGGGGACATGTTAGTGTTTTCAAGAAGTCAAAAATTCATGATATTAGGGTATTTACCTTTGATTGTGCGTTGTAAAAATTTGTTATCTACTGCTTTGGGAACATGACCTTTTGAGGTTACAAATGGGTTAATTACTTTGATATTCCATGTACAAATTTTGAAGGTTGGTGTTACAAGTATGGATGCAGAGATTTGTGGTTTTCTACTTCTCTGAGTGGCAATCAGTGTCCACTTCTTGTTGGCTATGAGGATTTCACCACACGTCTTCCCTTTTCCTTGCTGAACTTCTGTGTCTGAGATGGCCACAGGGGGATGGCCTTGTGACTGGGTCTCAAGTGGTATGAAGCTTTCTTCCACTGAAACAGAGTGATGAGGTATTTTTTCAGTTAAGACTTTGAAAAACTCTATTTGAATTTTTAAGAATTTCCCCTGATAAAGTATATGTATCTACTGTACCTTGTATTATATTATGAGGTATAATTGAAATTATCAATTACAAAGAAAAAATGCTGGCTTGTGGGTTTATGGTCTACTAGTTGTATCCAAGTAGTGCAAAGATTCACTTGGAATTAAAAAATGGTTCTGTATTGGAAAATTGAGATTATCAAAATGCCCAACCACGCCTCTGTAGCTGTTTTTTACAGTACAGGGATCTCCTTTTTTATTTAAAAAGAGAATAATGTACAAGGGAGTCACTGTTTTATATTACAAACACACCAAATTCTTCCAGTGGTGATTAAATTATAATAAGACCATGTTCAAAATTCATAAAAAAACACAGTGGTATCAAGTATACACCGCTGGAAAAATATTGAAATATTATCTTTATCAAAAGAGTATCTTTACAGGGAAAATAATAACATTAAGAGAATTTAATATGAGAAATGAAAGAAATACTCACTTTTATCCCAAAAAAAGTCCAAAAACATGGCAAGGCCCCATAAATTCAGACTGAGTCTATGATGGCATGCTTAAAAGTAGTATTTAGAGCCTTGAAATGACTTTAAAACAAAATTAAAGTAATGAGATAGTTTGAAAGCAATTGTGAGGGAGTTAATATAGAAAAACATGGTGGTGAGTGCTATTGAAGCCCTCGGTTTCGTTTTACCAACTGGATTATTATAATAAAAGCTACAATACTTAATTTGAAAGTATACCTGCTTTTCTTAAAAGAGTATAATTGTTTTGGACAGTTTTAGCATGTAGGAATTTAAGAGAAGGATGGGAATTTGTAATATTTGGCTATGAAACAATAAGAAAATATTACAAATATTTTACTTATGGTACTATTAATGTCCTTATAAAGTTTTGAGATTGAGATAATAATAGTTATAATAATAAAGAATCATTATACTACTGGTGTAAACTACTTGCATTATTGAATAAATATAATAATCAAATTTATGTTATAAAAGAAGAATATAATAAAAATAAACCTATTAATATTTGATAATCAATATACTTATGGAAATTCATTACTGTTACTAACAAATAATAAATGCCTAAGAAATTGTGATTTAATAATAAAAAAGAATTTATAGCAATAAAATTACTAATATTATTGTTATATATAGATATAAAAACTATTTATATTAATAAAAGAAATATCAAGGATAATACTACAAAGAAAATATTATAATAAGTGAAAATAACCTACTTTTGATGAATGAGATAACAATTCTTTATTAATTTATGCCAAATGAAGTAAATAAAGCTTATTTAAATTGTATTTACAAATAAAAATAAAAGAAAATACAAATATTCTTGGTTTTACATTGATTTAGAGTTTTGGAGGTAATTTCAAGAAAAAATAATTAAAAAATTGATGTAATCACATCAAGATTGGTGATTATAATGAAGATGAACCTTTGCCTTTAATAATATAATCAATTTATATATGAAGAATGAAGAAATTACCTTTTAATTTAATGTTTCAATGTTCTTGATGTGTCTTAGGGGAAAATAGAGTAACAAGGTTCTATTTATAGCAAAATCTTCCCTCCTAGAGTACAAAGGGCTACTAGTAGACATGCAATGATGGAAGTGCTCAGTATTTTAAGGTTTGGTTCTTTCTTATCTCATTATTATGCCATTATTTAGAGTTATCACTATAATTCTGAGTTTAATGAAATCATAGGCATGGAAGAAGCCTAAACCTTTCAGATCCTATTAGTAATAATCATAGTTTAATAGTATTCACCAGTTTGATCACTTATATAACTAACAATCTTAAAATAAGATTACAGTAAGTGATCATTAATAATTAATTTTGAGCCTAAAATTTGGTCATTAATATCTTTTAATTTATACATATTTCTGCCACTTATAGAGTGAATTCAGATAGCTTAAAATGGCAGTATTAGACTTCAAAGATAATTTCATTACATCATAAAAACTCTAGTTTTGATGATTTTTCTTGTAACTCATCTTTTCTGTTGAGATTCACTAAATTAAGCTCCAAACAATTATTTCAAGGGGTTGTAACTTGAATATGATGACAAACAATACATAATTCTTCATGTATGAACTAGTAGAATCTGAATATCTACTTAGTTTCAATTTTGGACTACTTATGCAACAAAGTGGTCAACAGCTAGAGAAATGTTTATTCAATAAACCCTTACAAGTTATAAATTTTTTTAGACTGTGACCAATACAGTTTATATATGTATCTTTAAAGTAATTTAGTGGTCACTTTATTTTTGGTTTAAGACTCTATCATGTGGATTTTGAGAGATATGAGCTAAAAACCATGAACTTAAGCACTGACCATAAAAGTGCATATATTCAGGTTATTTCCTTAAATATCCACTTTACAAAGATGAAGTAAAAGTTTTATATGTATAGCCTTTCATGGGTAGTTCAATGGTGCAATTTTCTTCACATGTTGATTGATTGGCTTCTTAGATAACTAATAGTTTATGTATTTTTTATGGCATTTTTACTTATTATTCATTACATATTGACTTTACAGATATGCCAAAAAAATGATATATGTGTATTTTATCATGAGGAATCTAGTGGTTTCATTTATTCCACAGTATTACTCATTAGATTCTAAGGTAATTGTGAATTTTTGCCTATTTATGGCATTTTCACTCATTTGAAGATAATTATTTCAAAAAAATAATTATTGTAAAGTTGTGTTGTGAGCTTTTGGGATATGTGGTCATATCTCAAAGGCTCAAATTCCCTGCCACCAAAAAAGATTTCACGACAATCTTATATAGTTAATTAGGGTATCATCCACTGTCCTACCTATTTCTTAGTATTTATTAGTCTTGAAGCTCAATAATGTTTAACTTTTCTATTATCTAGGTTTTCCTTCATTTATGAAGCTTCTTAGTAGCTTATCAGAATCAGTTATATCTTTCTCCAGTAGGCATTCATCTTCTTGAGTTGGTTTTCTTTACCTCACAAGGTATTCTTTTGCTTCTTTGTTTCTAGTCCTCCTTTCTTCTCCTTCTTCTAGAGGGGGACTTTTAAGTGTTTGTTTATTGATTAGGGAAAAGAACTCTTTCTCACTTGAGCTGTAAGGCTTTGTCAGGCTTACAGGGAAAGCTGGGTGTTCATTGATTGATTCACCTGTGAGTTCTCGTTGCACAGCATTAGGTCCATGTAGTGATTTTATTCTGAATGTTCCTGAAAAGGAATCTTGAATTCCTTTGGGCCTTTGATATTATTGAAATTCAGACTTGATACTAAGACCAAGTATGCTAATTTGAGGTTACGTCGTTTATGACCTTTATCCCATCTTTAGTTTTCATATTTGAAAGAATCTTCCTTAAATATGTTTGGATTATGTCTTGCTTTGTCAAGAATCATTTTTAAACTAATTGCTTTTGGATGTATATCCAGTAAGACTGTAATGTTTGTCTATGAAATGTTTGAGAATAGTAGCAATATCAAGAGTACTATGACAGTCCTCAGTAAAAACGTTAATAGAATAAAGGATTATAACGACAAATATATATAATTATTGAAAATAATTATATATTAAAAAAAATCATTTTAATTATTATTGAATAGCTTAATAATAGAAAAATCTTAGTAATTGTAATAAATTATAACTGTTCTATCATTGTTATAGTCACTGACAGCCATCAAAATAAGAAGTGTAAAGCTCTTAATGAGACAAGTGCATGTGGAAAATACTAATAGTCAACCACTTATAAATAATATGAATATTATTTATAAAAGAATTATCACACACACTGTGCAGAAATAATTTTTATAGAATAATTCTATATAAAAAAACTAATAATAGATAAAAAAATATAGAACTTCAGAGAAAAACTTACTTATAATATATATTTGAAACAATAAGTTAAATACAACAGTTATTTTATTAAATAATTATTATAAGTTGGGATGATGCCAAAAAAATTGATATTTTAATGATGAAACAACTTTTTATAATGAAAAAATGTTTCAAAGAGTTTCTAAGAGGAATTTGTGAATTTTAAGAAATATTTAAGATGATACTTTTATAAAATGAAATATACTATTGGTGATGAAACCAATAATCTGAATTCTATGATTTAAAGTCTTTAATCTTAAGATTAATAAAGAATGGAATAAATTAAGAATTACTTTATAAAGAAGATTTTGCATGTAATGAATCTTTGCCTGTTTAAATGTCTAATATACTCGGATTTATAATGAATGATGGACAAAAACAGTGATGAATAGACTCTTTTTATGTCTTCAGAGCAGCTCTCATTATTCATCAGGGATATAGAGGGTTTGCTAAGTTCAAAATTTAAAAACTGTGCTTAAAAAGAAGGTTCTTAACTTAATGCAGCTTATTTTTAATTCCAATTTAAATTTACCAGTGTTATTCTTAACTCCAAGTAGCTTTAATCCTTCTTTGGGTTAATTATTTGAAGTTTTAAAAGAATATATGTTTATTTAATTTCAAGTTAATCACATGAGCAACCTGAAAATAGAGTTTCAAGAAAAAATCCCTTATACTCAATTTTTAATTAATTTTTAAAGAAATCTTTATTTTCTATAAGTATAATTAAAAGAGTAATTTTCCCGGCTAATTACCAATAAAACCCTTTTAGTAAAGAGAGTTGAAATTTACAGTATACACAGATAAAGTCAAATTTGAAGCTGTGTGAAAGGTTCAGTAAAATTGATTGACAATTGGATGTTGAATAAATTTTGAAGTTAGTACAATTTATCCATGTAAAATAGCAATACACACCAAACCTTAGCTTTTAATAAGATTTAAGCTTATTCAAATTTTGTTAGCTTAATTAAGCTTTGAAAGCTATTAAAACTTTAATTTCAAGCGCGCATATTGGGCTTTACCCTTTGGCAGCTTGAAATTGCTCTCCAAATTGGGATCAAATCATATTAAACTTCAAGGTTGGATCAAAGTCTAACCACAAACTTTAAATAAGGTTGAAAATCCTTCAATACAGGTGGAAAACCTTAATTCAATCATTTCAGATCCAAAAAGTTGGGTAACCCAGCTCTGTTTGGTCTTTTTACTTTGTCCCACCTGTTTGTGTGGATTTTTCCCTTTTATTTATTTAAATCCATACTATTGCCTTATACACTTTTAAATTCAGCCCTGCAGGATTCACATCCTGTGTGGCCAATCCTTAGCCAATTCAGTAAATATACACAACACCTCAATTTTAACTAAAATTTTGGTAAGTTTGCATAAACGTTCTTCAATTTTAAATTTAAGCTTATTTAAACTTAAGTTCAAAAAATTTAAAAAATGTTGAAAAAGATGCATTTTGACTTTCAAATTCTTAAATCTCCTAATAAAAGAAGAAATAATCATTTTTAGGTATAACACCCTATGGGTTTACCCTAGGTTATTTATGGTGTACAATACAAAAGTGACATAATAACTATAAGTTTGTTTATCCAAAAAAAGTTATACTTATGTTATGTTATTTCTTATTATAATCTCAATTGAAAAGTCTGTCCAAGAGTTAATCAAATGTATATAAAGCTATTTGTGGCATTATGAGTATGTCATTTTGCCAGCCTGTGACTCAAAACCACAGCACAAGCATGACAGCCAAACACCATAAATCAATGGTATAGCCAAGATACCACCAAAAAATGGAGCTGGGCCAAATCAGCTCAAAAGTTATCAAACAAAGAAGGAAACTCATCCCTTTCCAAATATACAAGTCCTATCATCATAGGAAAAAGAATCACAATGTTATTCCTGCTCAAAGTTGTTGCTTAGCCTAAACCTTAATTTTAACTTCCCTCCTGAAATACAGAGGAAGAGGCTTAACCCCATCAAATGTGTATTTAAACTGAAGCCCTAAGTCAGGGCTATCCAATGGTACTAGCCAAACTGAGCTAGTACCAGAATTCCAAAAGCTATGACCAAAATAAGGTCAAATAAGGGTGAATAAAATATTCACCTCCCATCCAACTTCTACAGTTTGAGTGTGAATTACCTAAAGTGGGTTTTCTTGGAAAGAGCACAATAGGGGCTATAAGATGGTGTAATCCATTTCCCATATCACATCTAGGACAAACATTATGGGGCAAACAAGCTCCATACAGGTTTTAAGGAAAAGCTATATATGTACAAGAAATCTTGTACAAGGCATACCTTTTCCATATTTAATGTTACACATACTAACTGAGATACCAGTGTTTAAAAAACATACAGGGCTACACAATGAACCAAGTTTGAGCTTTATATCTCAAAAAACTAACAAAGGTATGGAAGTTTCAAGCTCAAAGTTCACAGTTAGACCAATACAGTCTTACTGTGGGATATTATCCCATAAGTATGATTATGAGGTGTCAAAGAGACGAGGAAGCATGTCTATACTTCAATACCTCATAATTCATTCGATACTTGGGTCCCATACAGGTTCTGTACCACATTCTACACATTATACACATCAGAAGCGGGCTACATGGTCCCCAGATGAAACTTTTCACCCCGCATTGGTGAAAACTGCCCAGATGTGGTTTCAAAGCCACATCTGAGCCCAATACAGAGCATACAGGCACTATGAAAGCCACAAGCCAATTTCTTGAAGTGAAAAATTTTCACTTCCTCTATGTGGAAAGGTCTACAAACCTTTTTCACCCAATTTTAGGATAAAAAGGGAACTTTTCTCCACAAGAAAAGTTTCCTGAATCCTGCTCTTGAATTCCTATGTAGTACAAATTTAAAAACAGTTCTAAGCTGGAAATAAATCAGGGTATACTATAAAATTTAGTATTGTAGACTTTATTATTGTAACCCAACAGGTAAAGCGGCACCCAGGGCTTTCAACAGCCCTCACCACCAGTAATAATCATTAGTAAAGCCATTTTATCTAATAGAAACCCTATTTTTAAATATTACTATCTGTGTGACAGTCATATTCTATGTTGTGAATACTCTTTATTATAACCTCTTCATAGACTCAGCCTGACACATTTATACCTCACAGGCTTAAATTCCCTACCACCAAAAACAAATTGTACCACAATTTTATTTTGTAGTATACCCCCAATTTATTTGGGGGGGTATAATCCACTGTCAACCTCTCTACTTATACTTTTTAAGTATGTAAAGCACATCATTCAAGCTTTTTATTAAGGAACTGGCCTTCTCTCATTTCTGAATCTTCTGAGAAACCTTTGGGAATCAGGTATTTTACTTTCTGTAATCCATTCATCTTCATGTTGTGTATTTCTGTACCTGACTAAGGATTCTCTTTCATATTCACCCTAATTCTTCTTTCTTTTAAGACTTTCAGCACTTTTTTCTGTCACTTTGATCAAGTGGGGGTACTTCTAAGGGTGTTTCATTTCTCAAACAAAATAATTCCTTGTCACTTGAAGTGTAATGCTTTACTAGATTGATAGGGAAAGTTGGATTTTTGTTTTCCCATTCTCCTGACAGTTGTAATTGTACTGCATTTGTCCCATGAAGGGATTTAATAATAAATGGTCCGGAAAAGAACTCTTTACATTTCCTTGGGACTTTAATATTATTAACATTCAAGGTGGAAACCAGTATTAAGTCCCCTACTTTTAATTCTGGGGTTTCAGAAATTTTATCCGACTTCTATTTAGCATATTTAAGGGCATCATTCATCATTTTATTTGCCTGATGTCTCACTTTATCAAGCAATAGCTTAAATATTGAATCAGTTGGATGAATATTAACTAAATATTTTTTCAAACTATCAACTGTAAGTTTAGGGTTCCATCCTTTTTCCAACATTTCAGGAGTTTTGCATTTTCAAACATGGATAGAGGTCACATAGGCTAATTCCAAATCTGGTATAATAGTACACCAATCATGGGTAAATCCATCAGAATATTTAAACTCCAGGCCATAAGCACAAAATCCTCTGATCACATCCTCAAGGGTTTGAATCATTCTTTCTACTAAGCCATCTGTTTGTGGATGGTATGCTGTTGAGAATGATAGTTTTGTACACAAAAGCTTATCTAAATTATTCCATAAGGTTGTTGTAAATTTTGGATCTCTATCACTAATAATATTTTTAAAGAGACCAGTGTAGGATATGACTCTTTTCCAAATCAACAGATCTGTATCGATATCTGTGTAATCTCTATGGAATGGTAGAAAGATTTTAGTGTTGCTATATTGGTCTACCAAACAATACATGCATTCTAACCCTTATCACCTCCAGGTGGTAAATCAGTTACCCAATGCATATGAACCACTTCCCATGGGGTACTTTGCTCTTGTATATGAATCAATAAACCAAATATTTTATCAGTAGCTTCATTGGCTTCCTGGCATATATCATAACTATTACAGTACTCAATGACATCTTTTCCCCAAGACGGCCACCAGGAACATTTAACAATTCTTTCCAATGTTCTTTCTTCAGACAGATTTCCAGTATAAATTTTATCATGGAGTTCTAATAGTATTGTGTTTATCAACCTCTTACTGGAAGAGACCATTAAACAAGTGTGTTTAGCTCTATGATATAAGATACCATTAAATAAACAGAATATTCCATTGTAATAAGATGTCTTCCAAATATCATCCAGAGAATTAACCAAAGCTGCATCTTTGCAATCTTTGTCAAGTAGAGCAGTAAGAATATGACAGGTCTTATCTTGCTTATAGATTTCTCTAACTTCTGCAAAAAATTCTGTTCCCACATCTGTGATGTTAATTCCTTCAATTGTCATTTGAGGTTATACACTTGTAGGGAAATAGGCAGGATTGTCAGATATATTGGGTGATGCCCATCTACTGAGGCCATCAGGAATCTTTTGAATATTTACAGCTTTATGTACTATGGTCATATTGCCCCTATACTCCCATATAGCAATCTGCAATCTTAACATCTGTCTGTTTAGAGATTTCATGTTAATAAGTGATTTTACTGCATGTCACTCATTAATTAATTCACACACACTAAAACAAGATAATAATGATGTTTTTCCAGAGCCCAAATAAGGCAAAGGCACTCCATTTGGCTAGCTCCATATCTGGACTCAGTAGGTTTTATTTGTCTTGATATAAAACAAATTGGACCCTCATAAGGCTTTTCATTGACAATTTGGACTTGATGAAGAGCTGCATCTAGGCCTTCACCACATGCAGCAATATACAGCTTGAAATAAATCTTCCGGTCTGGCGTCAATAATAATGGTGCATCAGGAAAGGCACACTTGATTTTTCCATATGCTTGAATCCTTTCCTGTGTAATCTCAAAGACAGTTTGTTGATCACAAATTCTGTACAATTATTTGGAATGGATTTCAAAATCTTTAAGGTGTTGTCTGTAATAACTGGAAAACCCTAAGAAAGAGATCATTTCTTTTTTGTTCTGGGGCATTTGTTTCAGTAAAACTGCAGCAACCATGTCTTTATCAACACCAAGGCTCAGTCCTGATACTACATGTCCTAGAGCCTTCAGCTCATGAAACCAAAAATTACATTTTTTAAGAGATAGTTTCATGTGCACTTGAGGAATTTTTCTAAGTACTAATGAAAGTCTCTCTGAATGCAATTTCCCAATTTCTGAATGAATGAGAATGTCATCAATATAAATGATTAACCATCCCTCTGGTAATTCATGTGGGAAAATGGTATTCATCATTCTTTGATAATGAGAGGGTGCATTTTTAATACCAAAAGGCATCCTCAAGTATTCATAAATACCACAATGAGAAATAAGCCTCAATGATTTCCTAGCATGAGGTGTTAAAACATTCTGATGGAAACATTTAAGTGAATCCATAGAAGTGATATATTTTTTTTTGTATAATTGAGTCAAATTCTCATGGATTCTAGGGATTGGATACCTGTCTGGAATAGTCTAGGTATTCAATGCTCTAAAATCACCAACCATCCTTGATTCATCATTATTCCACATAAGGATTACAGGCATTGTGAATTCTACTTCTTCAGTGTACCCAATGTTTTTAAGAACTCCCAGTTTCAGTAGTTCATTAATATGACTTTCTAATGCTTCTCTAGCCCTAGGGCTAGCTGGGTAACCTGGTATTCTTCATAGTGGCTGGTAAGGTCTTTCCACATTAATAATGATTTCCACCTAATGGCTTTTGATAACCCCAAGTGGTTTATTATCAGAAGAAAAGGCCTCTCTGTATTGAAATAAGATCTCAATAAGTTCTTCCTTCATTTCTCATGTTAGTTCAGTACTAATTCATGCTTAAATTAACTGATCTGACACAAAGTTTTCTTGATTAACATTCTTTACTTGTCTAATGACAGTTATTTCTCTTTTTTCTGGAGGAAAAGCAAATTTTTGCCTTTTCTTTTCCCCTATAGTTAAATATCTGTCTTTATGATTATTAATTTCAATTCCATATATATTGAGATAATCATTTCCATGTATAAATTGTTGTGAAGTACAATTATTCATGACAACAAATTCAACTTTTAATATGATACTTCCTGCAATATGAGGGGTTATCATTTCTGCTTCAAAAATTCCCAAGGGGTGCATATCTTTGCTAGCACTGATGAATTTTATACCTTCAATTGTCATGAAGTATTCTTCATAAATCCTGTCAAGGTAATCTTTTCCAACAAAAGTACAAAAAGCACCTGAGTCAAGATTAAACTTGGCTCCTCTGTTTTTTATCACAATATTAGTGATACATGAGGCTCCAGCTGTATAACCTTTACCTCTGGCAGGTTTGGTTTTCTATATTTTAGCATCTTGTACATTTATGAGATCCATACATTCATCACTGTACTGTGGTAAGTGAGTATGTACTTCTGTGACTTCAAAGGAAACATTAACTTTTTCTATACTAAGTTGATCTGGTATTTCCTCTTCTTCAGAAGACTCAGAATAACTGTCATGTGAAGATACATTATCTGTTTCTTTTGTGTCTTCAAATTTTTGTATTTCTATCTCATTTATTCTTGTCTTTTTGAGAGAAGTGTACACCAAATGAGATGAACTTCCACATTCACGACATTTCAAAGGCACTTTTTCTTGTGGCCTATTGCGTTTTAGAATTGGTCTCCCACTTCTCATGTTATCCATTGGGGGTTTATACCAATGACTTCCAGTTTTTGTCCTAGTTGTGATGTCCTCCATGGAATTGATATAATATTTTGTAGAGAAAGGCTCAATACATCTTCTTCTTATAGAAAGCTCAAGGTCACCACCACATTTTCTTAATATCCTTTTATGAATCATTGTTTCAGACATATCAGAATGAAGAGAAGTTAATCTGTCTTTCTGTTTAAGAAACCAAGAAATAGCCTGTCCCTTTCACTATTAAAAATGGCTTCTTCAAAAGAACTTTCCATTTTAAATCTCCAGGTATCATTTGACCATTTGGAAATAATTTGTTCTTTCCAATAAGGCTAAGAATGTTTACCATGGTCTTTCCTCATTTTTTAATACCATTTCTTTGCTGATTTGGTAAACAGGGAAGGTAAACTGGAACTTGTGTATTCATCTGGTATGTTAAAGTCTTATTCAAGCATATCAAGTGTTTTCATAAATTCCATATGATTATGTTCTCCTTCACCACCAAAGGTTGGCCATTATTCCAATCTTGGAATGTCTTTAAAATTTCAAGCAGTCTCCACTTCTGCATCACTTGAAATTGAATGATGCAACTCATTATTCAATTTTAGCACATTTCTGTTAAGAATTGGCATGGACTGCCGTGGAAAATAAATCTTAAGTGATATATTATTAATAACTGATTGATTATCTTCTTTCAATTCAATTCTTTCTTTATCACTTTTTCCCAATTGTTCTTGGAAAAGAGCTGCAAGGTGGCCAGCTGAGTTCTTCAAGTTCTGAACTTGTATTATTAATTCTTTCAACTGTCTAGTTATAAAAGAAAGAGAATTGTCATCTGGTTAATTTAGTAAGGTAACTTTAGACTCAATTCTTGCACCAATTGGTGTCAAAGGCAAGATATTGTCTTTATTGACATTTTATAGACCAATTATGGTCTTTTGTGACTCTTTTACTTGCAATATCTCTCTACCCAACTTCTGTTGGATATACTCAAAATTATTAAACTTTGCTAAAATTTCTTTATTACAAGTTTCAAAATGAGCTACAAGCTTCAAAAGGTCCATTTCTTTGGAAATGATTGGTTTAATATTTCCTCCGCCTTGTTTTTGAATTCCATCAGAGTTCTTGCCATATTGAACACATTGTCCATGGCTAACTTCTCTTTTGTGGGGATTCTTTAGTTCTGTGGGTAAGGCTTATTCCACTTGTATTTTGCCTTTCCCTTTGCCTTTTGCGTGCCTTTCTGGTTTCTCATTGGGGTTTGCTTGTCCTTGTTTGGCACTTGTTGAGGTGGGTTTTTGGTTGTGGAGGCTTGGGGAGCTTCCACTGGGCTGTTGTGATTTGCATGGGCCAACTTCTTCTTCTGTTCCTCTGACAACATGCTTTGTTTTTTCAACCAAGCTTTTATCTGTTGGAACTGTCCCTTGCAAGACATGGGTGTCCAACCCCTCAGAAGTTCTTCTGTCTTTTCTGGGCCCATTAACTTATTCCCTTTAAGCTAAGAGTCCATTGTGCCTATCCAAGGACTTGGCAGAAGTTCCCACTCATGCTGCTTTGCTTCCATAAACCAGTTCTTTTACTGAGACTGGTATATCTCTATTTTTTCCTGCTGGAAATGATTCAGGTCTGACAGTAGGAATAGCAGTTATGTCAGTTTCTGCAATCTCATTAAGAGTTTCAAAGGTGCTGTCTAACCTTTGGGAGTTGGTGGAAGCTCTGGCAGCCTGCATTTGTGCCTCTCCTCTGGGCTGACATCCTTGTCTTTTGGAGTTATGACTTGAATGTCCTGGGCAAGATCCATTTGGTTGGATGGAGTAGTTGCTTCTACTTATAGTAGGAGCCATTTCAAATCAATTTTAAGAAAAAAATGCCTAAGAAAGGAGGTGAATTCACCTACTGGACTTTTGAAGTGTTCTTTGGTAATTAAACCCCTTGGTGCTGGGCTGGTTCAAATTTCAATACTAGACTCTGATGCCTCAGAGTCTGAAGAGCTTTCTCTGATGGATGACACTAGAGAAAAGTAAAATTATACATTTTTTTATCCAAAATTACAAATAACTTATAAACTAAACTTATTAAATAAAGCTGTTTTAATGTAATTTATGGCAAATTACGTCAAAATTACAAAAAAATGTCTAAAGATGAAAGAAAAAAATATGTTTAATAGAGATTGTTAGATTTTTTATTTTATTTGGTATTTTCTTTAAAGCAATAATAAATATGCAATTAATAAGTTATTAATCCAAATTTATTATTATTCACTTTATACTAGAATAAGTCAAAGAATAAATTTCAAGTCTGTGATGTGAAAAAACCACTAGATAGACAAAAGAAATTTATTCCAAGTCACTCAATAGTATATTGTTGCAAAAAATATTGTTAAGAGAAAATAACTTTTTTAATATTATAAAATTTATTTATGAGGGATAAGTCCCAAAATAATCCAATATTAAGATAAATATGGTAGTTTTACGTCACAAAAGAGTAGAAGAAGGTCTAGAATTTGATTTGTGTCCCAAATGATGGTTAAAATCATGGCCAGGCCCCCAAATGTAAGGCTTGTCTATGAAACTCTTGCTAATAGTAGCAATATCAAGAGTACTATGACTGTCCTCAGTAAAAAATATATTCAAATAAATATTATAACCACAAATATATATAATTGTTGAAAATAATTATGTATTTAAGATTTTTTTATTTATTATCAAATAATTTAATAATAAAAAAATCTTGATAATTATAACACATTATAATTATTCTACTATTGTTCTAGTCACTGACAGTTAGAGCAATAAGAAGTGTAAAACTCTTAATAAGACAATTACACATGGAAAATCTTAATATTTAACCACTTATAAATACTATCAATATTATTTATAAAAGAATTATCACAAACAATTTGAAAAAAACTAGTAATAGATAAAAGAATATAAAACTTACGAGAAAAACTTACTTATAGTATAAATTTGATCCAAAAAGTTCAATACAACATTTATTATATTAAATAATTCTTATAAGTTAAAAAAACGCCAAAAAATCAACTTTCTAAAGATGTCAGCCTGTGAATCAAAACAGAGCACTAGCATGACATCCAACATACCATAAATAATGGTATGACAAGTATTGAACAAACATAGTCAATACAGGTAATAAATAAGAGGAAAAAATTCCTCTTAAATTAAACACCAACCTTATCCAAACAGAATAAGGAAACCTAGAGGAGAATAAACAAGTCAAAACCCTTAATTTAACCTCTCATCTAGCTTATGCATATTTAAGTTATTCTATACCAAAATGGTATTTTTCTTAAAGCTCACATAGAGAGCTACACCATGGTATCATCCATGTTGCTGTAACACCACTACAACTGGAGATACCATATGACCTTTATTTTAAAACCAAGACCCCCCTGAAAGTCAAAGAGGGCTTGTACAAAACTGTACAAAAGTATAACCAAATTAAAGATCTAAACAAGAGCTCTAATTTGAGACACCTTAGACCGCTGCATCTCTTAACTTGACTGAGGGATCTTGGTTCAAAGGTTTAACAACCAAAATACAGATATTCTGAAAAACAACAATGTAAACAAACCCCTCTATCTTTGGCATACACTCATACAACTGTACAGTGTAATATACCAAACTGTAGAGCTAATCAAGCCCTAAAAGACTGTATCATCAGAATACAGATATCTTCCAAATTGAAGAAGATATCTGGTATGGAAGTTTTTGAAGCCTCATACTGATGTACAAAAATACATCCAAAAACTTAAAACCCTTACAACTTTTGCTATTTTAAAGAAGGGTAAACATGAAGCATACCAAATTGAAGAGCTCATTAAGCCCTTAAATTCTGTGCTCTTCGTTTCTTGATATCTTAAGAACTGACTGAGATATCTTGATTGGAAGGTTTTTCTAGCAATACATGACTGTATCAAACTTGTATCAAACAGTATTGCTCTCATACTTAAAATAATATACTTATGAAAATATAACCTCTTTAAAAACATCATTATTGATCATACAGACACCATAACAACATCATCCGAGTGCTGACGTGGCAGGTGAAAAGTTTTTTCACCCTGTATTGATCCCGAATGATCATGTGTGGTTCAAAAACCACAATTCTGCCTCTATTGACGTCAGAATTGATGATCCAGAACCACAGACTAATCATTGGAGTGAGAATTTGCACTCTTCTGACGTGTGAAGAGTTGATAAATCTTGACAGTCTTGAAAGATATAAAAAGAAGGGTTTTTTCCTTGAAAACCCATCATCTTTGTCTTATTCTCCATATTCTTACATGACAAAACTGTTATCAATCAGTAGTGTCCTTAGAATTATCATTAAAAGATATAATTAGAATCTAATTATTGTAGTACTTCTTTACAGTCAAAGATATTAGAGTATTGCAACCCAGGTCCTCAACAGACTCATCACCACTGTTACCACGTAGCAGTAGGACCTGAAGATTTAAATTTATTTGTTTTTTGACGTGTCACAGTCATAATACTAGCTTGTAACTACATTTTATAGCTACTATATAAACTCACCCTGACAATAATATTACTATTAATCAACAGTAATATGTCTGTTCTTGTAAAATATAATAATAAAATATTATTATAATCACAATTAAATAATTAAAGAATTATTTCTTTCACATATTGAACACTACTAGTGATTTTAACAGTGAGCAGTAATTGTCTACAAGAATAAATTACAAGAAGAATTTAATAATAAAAACTTCTTTTATTAAAATAATAAAATTATTTTAATATAGAATTATCTTTTGCAAGAATAATTATAAAGATAATTCTTGAAGAAAACTAACTTTAGAGAAAAACTTCAAGGATTAAAGATAAATGACCCACTTATACTCCAAAGAGCTTATTGAAAGATATAAGTAGAGAAATTTGACGTAGAATTTTGGATTTAAGGGACCAAAATGATTTATAGCAGCATTACAACAATATATAGTTGGATTTTATGATTTCACGTCTTTCTGATTGATTCTGAAAGAATTCAAAAACTTAAGAATAGTTTAACTAATACTTGCTTGTTGGTCACAATGATATAAATGGATAATAAGATAATTTGATTTGATCTGGAATAAACAGCAAGAGGAGGCCTCTTTTAAGTCAACAACAGCTCACATAGGCGTGCCATGGAGCAAACTGAAAAACCAGTGGGTGCGAAAACAATAAACCCTTTTTTATTATTGATTGCATCATCTGTTGTCACGTAAGATTATCATAATTACTTAATTGATGCTTTTACGTGACTACCAACCCCAATATGGTTAACAATAAAAGGAGTAACATCTGTAAGTCTTCTTTCATTTCAAAATAATCATTTATTTATCAAAGTTATCAATGTTATTGGAAATTTCATCACAGATTGTAATTACTGTAAATTTTTGAACATTTAGTGTTTCGCCTAGAATAATCAAAAATGGACTGTAAGTAGAACTTTTCATTTTAGTAGTAGAGCCATTATTCTTTTCAGTTGTACCATAGATAATACAGTTCTTTATTGGTCCTGAGGGTTCCAGAGAGATTCATTAAGACTTGTAGTTTGAATGAATTTTTGAAGTTTTTACCTCATTTCTACATAGAATTGCAAATATCATTGTTTAGCTGGTTTCTATGAAGTAAATCAATGGATACAAGTCCAAAAAGGGTTTTAATTAATCTTTTAGGGTCTATTCATGGAAGGTCATTATGAATTGACGTGGTTAAAGTAGTCCAAGTAGCTCTTTACCTCCTTGGCACATCAAAATAGCAGGTTATTTGCTACTTTCTTATGATTTACTGTAGTTGTAACATGGTAACCAAGTTCCCAAAAGGTTTTAGCTTACCAATTAGGCCAAGATCAGCCATGGATCACAGCTTCTGAGCTTTCCATGCCTCTGAGGCCTCAGAAGTTGGGTACCCTGGCTCGCTTCAATATCTTTTGTCCCCCTTGCCTATTTTTCACATCAAAATAGAAAATTGAGCTTAAAGTGAGATATCCACTCTGGGTGTACCAAGATCCATGTATGAATACCATGCTATTAAGTGCCGAAAACATGCATAACATTATTCTTAGTGTATATTTAACAGGGGATTTCTCACATTCCCATCATTTTGGCGTGAATTTAAGAAAAAAAAAAATTCACAGACCTTTTATGTGGCATTGATGATGTGGTATTGAAGTATTTTCCATATTACCACCTCAAAGAGTTAATTTGAGCTTATTCACTGTATGAAGCTACTCTAGGTGAATCCTTTTGTAGAATCCAAATCTGGCCTTAAATCCATGGATTTACTTACTCAATAAAACGTTATTCACTTTTCTGAGATCAAAAATGATGAATTTTGAATATATGCATGACTTATGATTTATGCATAATTCAGAATTTATTTTTAATATAATTGTGGCCGATTTGGGTATGTAAAATATACCTCAAGGCTCACAATACTGGTTTCTTTACTGCATCTTTCAATTCTTTCCCAAACTCTGGCCCCCCATAAACATTCACTTTTTTTGGTGAGCCATACCTGAATATCCATTCTGAGGTGAACAATTCTGAAACTGCTTTTGCTGTTGATCCAATTAGTCAAACTGTTTCTGGGCATCCTGAAAAATAATATCTGGCCATAACCCTTTACTTCCATCTGCCATATTTTATTTGGGCTACATTCATGCTGACCCTTTCAAAGAGTTTTTATGTTTCTGTAGACTTTCCTTGTTCCCTTTCAAGCATTGAATTCCCTTCTGGAAGACCAAGCAATATTGAACCCATTTCTTGACTGATTTCTCCATTCCTTCCCACAAAAATCTTGCTTGAATTCTTTTATAAGCTTCAGTTTCCCCTCTGTGGCCCATTTCTTCATGAAGTGACTTTAAAATGTAGCTTTGAGATTCTTGACTTGATTATCACCAATTTAGCATTTGGTTTTTTTCTTTTGAGCTGGCCATCTTCCAACAAAAAGCTGGGTGACCTTCTTTCAATCCTTCTAAATTCTGCTTCCTTGCTTCATTATGGTTTTCCATTGTATTTAAGTATTCTTGTATCCTATTCCAAAATCCTTCTTTTTTTTGTACTTGTATTCCTAAAAAGTTGAGTGAATTTACATTCTTAGACCCAATTCTAGGGTGTGGCTTAATCCAATTTTTTCATCATTGAATTATTTTGCAGATTAATCATCTTCTTCTGAGTTTTTTGGTCTTCTGGATAGCCCATCTGGCATAGTTAAGGCTTTCCCTGGTATTTGTACCAAATAAAAGGAAAATAATTGAATAAAAGCAACCAATCTTATCATGGGGGAATTGGGTAAGCAAGTGGTGTTAATCATTTCAATTGAGACCTTGGCATAACCTGTAGCTCAAAATGTTGGCCCCAAAGTATTTTGAAGCTTCTTAAGAATTCTTGCAGCTCCACAGAGATCTAATTTTGGTTGTGAGTCTTTGCATTCCAATTTTGAGAAAGTTATTGATTCTTATAATACTGGTCTATCTTTTCCTTCTTTGTCTTCTTGAGTCAGTACTTCTCCTGCCGAAATGTAGGTTTAATCTACTGATAGCTTGATTTTTTCTGCTCCTTTTTCATAATCCAATTTCTTGAGGGTTATTTCTTCTCTAACTATTCTTCTCAGCTTATGGAAAGCTTCTTCCAATTTTTGATCCCAGTTACAGTCAACATCTTCTCAGGTGAGCCTTCTGAGTGGTGATTCAACTTGTGAGAAGTTTTCTATGAACATCCTTAAATAGGCAAAAAGCCCAAGAAATGCTCTTATTTCCTTCTTGTTGGTATTTATTGGCAACATTTTGAATTCTGTTGAGCTTTTGTTTTGAAATTTTTCTTCCAGTAAAACCCAGAATGCAAAATTTGATCCTGAGATACTAAGTCCTTCTTCTTCAATCCTGAATAAAATCTTTTCTGAGGTTACGGAATATTCCCATATGAATCTTCTGATTGAGGGGTTTCCTGGTAGTGTATCTTGGTCCTTTTCTCCCTCCATAATCAATGAAGACTCCTACACTTTATGGTATTTCTTCTTGGAGTATTAAGGAAATTTGGGCTTGGTATACTGCTACTGAGTTAGTGGCTCCTTGGTGTAGTGGAATATAATTCTCTTTAATCATGTCTTCCCATCATGTCTTCCCATCATGTCTCCTAGTCCATAGCATTCTCTTTCTGAAAATTCTTCTACAAATTCTTCAATGCAAGGTGGTAAGCCAGCTTCATTCATGGTGACTTTGTTGATTTCTTGAAGGTCATGTAAAATTCTTAGTTTTCCAGTTTATTTGGCTACACAAAATATTGGGCTTGTGTAGCTTGAGTTGGATTTCTCATAGAGTCCAGTCCTGATTCTTTGTCTTATTAATTCATTAAGCTGAGGTAAATTTGATTTGGGTATGGGGATTTGTTTCTTCTGCCAAGGTTCATGAGGTATTACTTGTATCTTTTAAGGTCTTCCATATGAGTGTTTGAGAAATAATATTTCTTCTTCACAGAAAGATATTTCTTTTTCCCTCAAGGTAATGACATTATTGAGTAAATTGATTTCTTCATTTGATAACCATGCTGGTTGTCCAAAGTTAACTTCTTGCAGTCTTCCCTGGGTGACGTTGAAGGTTTCGGGAAATCTAGGTGGTTTTGGTGATAAGGGTGTCTCATAAGGATCTTTTGACAAAGGTGGTTTTTCCAAAGGTTAGTTATGGTCTATAGGCATTGGCTCATTGACTTGTCTCACCTTCTTAAGGACTGATCTATATTTGGCTGCTAAAATTTGGTGATCTATCTTCAATTAGGACTTTTATTTTTTATTCTTATTTTTATTTTTTTTGATTTTTTAAGGAATTTGCTAATGCCCTGAAATCTTGAGGTCTTCACAATTCTTCTTTCTCCAATAAAAAATGTAGTTTAAGGTGATACAGGACCTACAACTAGGTGTTTAACCCCTCTGTATTAGGTATACAAGTCCTACAGTTGAAGTCATGCAAGGACCTGCTGGCATAATCCAAGGTCATATCATCATTCATGAGCTCCTTTGGGCTTGATTTTGGATTCCACCTGACACTTGTTTTATTCTTCAATCTTCATGATTCCCATTTTATGAAAGATTCTTCTGGTTGTTTTCTTTCTTGATGAGGAATTTTCTTGTCTTAATCAATGGCTTAAGACTTCACTTTGTTCATTGTGGCCAATTTTGATAATGATAAACACCCATAGAACCCCTTGTTCCTTTTGAACAAAGGGAGAAGTTTATTTTCTTGCTAAGGACAAAAATGGTCCTTCAGCACTTCTCCTGACTAGGAAAATCCCCCCAGGTTATTGGCTATTATTTTTTGTAGGTTTCCAGGCCCAAGTATACATGGGAAGCAGTTTAGCTTCCTGAGGAGGACCTCTTGAGTCTTTAATATTCTTTATAATCCAAAGGAAGAGTTGTTTTGAGTGTCGTACATTATCTTGTTAGTGAATCATGTTGTGTGAGTCCTGAGTCTATACTCAATCCAGTGAGTAATCCTTCAGTATATAAATATTGACCAGTGATTCTTGAATTCAAAAGGAGTTCCAATCCAGAATGAAATAAATGTCCAAGTTCTTGTGTTGTCCAAAGCTCAATCCATAAAGAATCCTGCCTTTAGTCATAAATAATCTTCTTCATCTTAATTATTCTGAATGATTTTCCTCTGATAAGCTGTTCCCCAATTTTGTTTCTATTTCTTTAAAATGATTTATGTCCTTTTGTTCTTCCTAAATGTCTCAAATATTCCTGTTATAAAAAATAAAACGATAAATGATAAATGATAAAAATAAGATGATTTAAAATTGATTATTTTTTGTTTTTTAATAATATTCTTTTGGATGAAGGCCCCCCTCTCCATTTGAAAATCTTGAGTTTGTTTTCAAATTCTGAAAAGGATATATCCTCATTCCCTCAAAGCTTCCACTATAAGCAATAGTGTAAGAAATAAGTTTACCCTCCCCTTAATTTCTATTGTGATTTTGAAAAGGATCAATAATAATACAGAAAATTCATGTAATTTCATTTTAATGATGATTCAATAATCTTTTTTATTGTAAGTATAAAATAACCATTAATTGAGATATCTGAGTAAAAAATAACAATTTATAAGAAACAAAACTAAATCACAACTAAGATCATGGAACCTTTGGGTTAAAGGTGGTAATTTGTGCCAATGTGTAAAATTGGTGCTCTTGGGAATATTTATAAGTAATATTACATAATTTAATGATCATAATTTGGATCCTTTATCCATATAATAACCATTATTATGCCACAACTCTTCCTTTTTTAATCATTATTGTGAGTCAGACTTTATTTCAAGTCAATCCCCTTTATAGTTCAGCCTTTCTGTTACCCATAAATGCATTTGAGTTGTTAAGAAAAGATATAAATAGTGAAATTAAAAAAATTTACAATTAAAAAGAACTTTTTTTTCTTTTTGGGGGTCTTTTTAAATTCCATTTGGAATAAATAACACATTGAGGTGATATTAATATGTAAATTCCCTAAATCATGTCATCAATTTATAGGTTTTCAATATAAAAAACTCCTTCAGAGTTCAATTGAGGCCTTCATGGCACAAAAAATTTTTCTTTCAAAAGAAGCTCAAATCACTTTCTTTTAATTAAAGAAATATTTGAAATAAATTGATTTTTCAAACCAATTACTTGATGTAGAATTTGTTACCCTATTATTTTTGAATAATTATTTTTTGAAATTATTTTTCAGTTCAAAATTTAAGCCAATCTGATGGCTCTTGGTTTAATGGTAGAAGAAAAAATGTCATGAAGATGAAAAGAAATATTCTTGAGAGCTTTAATGGGATATGCCCCAATTCTTAGGTAAAGTAAATAAATAATTGCATTTGGCAAAAAAAAATTGAAAAATATGTTCGAAACATTTAATTCAGTACATCTTTGTAATTCTTATTTATAGTCACATAATATTAGAAACTAAAAAAACAAAGGTAGTTCGTAATCTTGCCTAGTACTTCTCCTCCTTTGATAGTCCTTGTTCAAGCTTTCTGAATGTTTTAAATACACAGTTTATGTGAGCCTTGAGATATAATTTACATCCCCAAATAGGGCACAATTAATAATAAAATGAATTCTGAACTATGCATAACCCATAAGTTATGCATATATTTAAAATTAATAATTTTGTATTTCAGAAAATATGAATAACATTTTTGTGAGTATGTAAATCCATATATTTAAGGCAAGATTTGAATCCTACATGGTAATTCACTTAGGGTAGCTCCATATAGTGAATAGGCTTAAATTAACTGTATGAGGTGGTAAGATAGAAAATACTTCAATACCACATCATCATGACCATATAAAAGAATGGTGAAATTTCTTATTTTTCTCAATTTCATGCCAAAATAACGGAAATTTGAGAAATCCCATGTTACATTTACATTAAGATTAGTTTTAGGCATATTTGTGGAGCTTAACAGTATGGTTTTCTTACATACAGTTTTGCTACACCTATAGTGGAGATCAGTCTTGAAGTCTGAATTACTCTTTTTGACATGAAAAGAACTAAGGGGAACAGAAGACATCAAAGAGAGCCAGGGTACCCAGCTTCTGAGTCCTCAGAGCCATTGATAGCTCTAAATCTTGGATCCCTGGCTGATCATGACCCAATTTGTAAGGTTTAACTATGAAACAATAAGTAAACATTAGAAATATTTCACCTATTGTTCTATGAATTTTTGTTATTAATTGAATAAATAAAACAAATAATAATTATAATAATAAAGAATTAGTATCATTATGGCATAAAATTATTATATTACTAAATAAATATACATATGAAATATAATAATAATAAATAAATTTAAAGCTCTTTATTATTGTTACCAAAAAATAATAAAAGCATAGAAAAGTCTTTCTAATAATAAACACCAAATAATAACAATAATATTACTAATATGAAAGCTATATATATTAATATAAATACTGTTTATATTAATAAAATAATTATTAAAAGTAATAATAAAGAGAAATTATTATAAAAGAGAAAAGAACCTACTTTTAACACTTAATATAATATTTTGAATGATTTTACGCCAAAAGAATGTAAATAAAACTTGTTTAAATTGTATTTACAAAATAAAATAAAAGAAATTACAAATATTTGAAATTTTATGTGGAAAATCTGATACCCAATAATAACAATAATATTACTAATATTAAAGCTATATATTAATATAAATACTGTTTATATTAATAAAATAATTATTAAAAGTAATAATAAAGCGAAATTATTATAAAAGAGAAAAGAACCTACTTTTAACACTTAATATAATATTTTGAATGATTTTACGCCAAAAGAATTTAAATAAAACTTGTTTAAATTGTATTTACAAAATAAAATAAAAGAAATTACAAATATTTGAAATTTTATGTGGAAAATCTGATTTATAGAGAAATATAGCAAAAACAATCAAACAAGTAGAGTAATCATGTGAGTCTTGATGATTATAATAAATGTTATCTTTGTTATTTGATTATATAAATGATTTATATCTAATTAAGGAAGATTTTACCTTTTATTTAGTGTGTTTTATTGTTTTTGCTGCGTCTGAGGGAGAAATAGAGTAAAAAGGGATCTAATTAGAGTAAATTCCACCCTTCTAGAGTCCAGAAGGCTTCTAGTAGACGTTTACCAATGGTATCTACTGGAATTGTTCAGTATTTCAAGTTTTATTGAGGATTAAGTCATAATCAAACCATCTTATCCCATTATTACACCATTATTTAGAGTTATCACTATAGCTCTAGGTTTGATGACATCATAGGCTGAGCAGAAGCCTGAGATTTGTGGATTATATTAGTATTAATCATAACCTAATAGTATTCACCAGTTGTATCACTTATATAACTGTTAAACTTAAAATAAGACTACAGTGAGTGATCATAAATGATCAATTTTAAGCTTAAACTTTGATCATTACTACCTTTTAAGTTATACACACTACAGCCATTCAGAGAGTGAATTCTGATAGACTGGAATTTTCGTATCACATTGAAAAGAGCATTTCTTTACATCATCCAAACTCTTTTTTTGATGATTTTTCTTTTATCTCCTCTTTTCTGTTGAAATTCAATATTTTAAGCTTCAAACCCTGAGATTGGTGGGGTTTACCTTGAATATTATGATAAATAATACATCATTATTCACATATGAGCTGGTAGACCCTGAATATTCCCTTTATTTTAAGTTTGGATCATCTTGACAACAAAGTGATCAACAGCTCTAGCAATTTTGTTTGATAAACCCTTACAAGTTATAACCTTGTTCATAGATTTTCAAATAAAGTTCATATCTGGGCGCTTAAGGTAATTATGTGTTAGATTTATCTTTGGTTTAACTCTTTATCATGTATATTTCAAGAGATAATAGCTAAAAACCATGCATGTATGCACTGACCAAAAAAGTGCATATATTCAGCTGAATTCTTTAATTAAGTTTTGTATGTGTAGTTTCTCATGGGAAATCCAATTGTTCAATCTATATCATATGTTTCTCCATTGCCTTTTGAGATAAATAAGAATTTATGTCTTTTTAGGGCATTTTTAGCTTATTACTCATTAGTTATTGACTTTACAGATTTGCCATAAAAATTATATATGTGTGTTTTATCATGGGGAATCCGATGTGTAGTTAATTTCACATGTTTATTCATCAGATTCTAAGTGAATTAAGCATTTAGGATTTTTTTATGGTATTTTTACTTATTTTAAGATACTTATTTGGAGGAATAATTATTGTAAAGTTTTTCTTTTGACCTTTTTGGATATTTGGTCATATTTCAAAGGCTCACATTCCCTACCCCCAAAACAAGATTGTATAAAAATCTGCTAAAATTAATGAGGGTATCATCCACTGTCCTACCTCTCCATTAGAATTTCTTAGTCTTGAAGCTCAATAATGCTTAACTATTTTATTCTTTAGGTATTCTTTAAGGTCTGAACCTTCTTAGTAGTTTATCAGCATTCTTTGTATCTTTCTCAAGTAGCCATTCATCTTCATGAGTTGGGTTTCTATACCTTACAAGTTATTCCCTTTATTTTTTGGTTCTTGTCCTTCTTTCTTTCAGGACTTTTAAAATTTTCTTTTCTTCTTCTTCTAGAGGGAGGATTTCAAGTGGGAGTTTATTTCCTAGTGGAAATAAGTCTTTGTCACTTGAGCTGTAAGTTTTTATCAGACTTTCAGGGAAATCTGGTTGTTTGTTCATAGGTTCACCTGTTAGCTTTAATTGCAGAACATTAGGTAAATTCAGGGCTTTTATCATAAATGGTCCAGCAAAGGAATATTTCAATTTCTTTGGGCCTTTGATATTATTGAAATTCAGAGTTGATACCAAGACCAAGTCTGGTACTTTGAATTCAGGTGGCTTATGACTTTTATCCAATCTCTCTTTTGAATATTTATAAGATTCTTGCATACATCTGTTTGCATTATGTCTTTCTTTTTCAAGGATTATTTTAAAACTTCTTGCTGTTGGATGTATATCCACTAAGTCCTTTTTGAGTGTATCAGAAGAAGTCCTGGATTCCAACCTTTTTCTAACATTTCTGGTGTTTTGGGAGTTGAAGAATGGATTTATGTTTTATATGCCAGTTCAAGAGCTGGTATTAAGGCACAAAAATCATGGGTAAAGCCATCAGATTCTTTGAATTCTAGTCCATAAGCCCAGAATAGTCTGATCATGTCTTCTAAGGTATGTGTAATTCTTTCTGCTAGACCATAAGTTTGAGGGTGGTAAACTGTTCAGAATGATAACTTTTTTCCAAACAAGGTATGAAGGTTTGTCCATAATGCTGAAGTAAATTTTGGGTCTCTGTCACTTATGATATTTTGGAATAAGCCTGTGTAGCTAATTATTTTATTCCATATAAGTATGGCTATGTCCATAGCGGTGGCATCTTTATGAAATGGTAAGAGCATTGGAGTTTTGCTCTATCTGTCAACCAGTACACGGCATGCATTATAGCTCCTGTCTCCTCCTGGAGGTAAGGCTGTTACCCAATCCAAATGGACTATTTCCCATGGGTATTTTGGTTCTTTTATTTGGATCATCATTCCAAATTTCTTCCCTGTGGCTCTGTTTGCGTTTGACATCTGTCACAGGTTTGACAGTATTCTGCAACAACGTTTCTCCAGTTTGGCCACCAAGAGCAGGTTTTAACCCTTTCCAGTGTCCTATCTTCTGAGAGATGTCCAGATGCAACAATATCATGACATTCATGTAATATAGTATTTATCAAGGTTCTATCTGTTAATGTCATAACAAATGTGTGTTTTTCCTATGATACAGTATTCCATCAAGGAGGTGGAATCTTCCTTCATCATATTCATTTTTCCATATTTCATCTGGTTTGGATGAGAGTGATGCGTATTTTGTAAGATTTGACTATGAAACTGATGATAATATTACTATTAATCAACAGTACTATGTCTTTTCTTCTGAAATAAAATAAGAAAATATTTTTATAATCACACTTAACTAATTAAAGAATTATTTCTTTCATGTATTAAAGACTACTAGTGATTGTAACAGTCAGCAGTAATTGTCTACAAGAATCAATCACAGGAAGAATTTAGTAATAAAAACTTCTTTTATTAAAATAATAAAACTATTTTAATATATATTTATCTTTTCCAAGAATAATTATAATGATAACTCTTGAAGGAACCTAATTTTAGAGCGAAACTTGAAGAATTAAAGATCAATGACTCACTTATACTCCAAAGAACTTATTGAAAGATGTAAGTAGAGAAATTTTATGTAGAATTGTGGATTTAAGGGATCAAAATGATTTATAGCAGCATTACAACAATATCTAGTTGTATTCTATGATTTCAAGTCTTTCTGATTGATTCTGAAAGAATTAAAACACTTAAGAAGAGCTTAACTAATACTTACTTGTTTTTAACAATGATATAAATGGATAATATGATGATTCTTGGAAAAAAACAGCAAGAGGAGGCCTCTTTTAAGTCAGAAACAGCTCACAGAGGCATTCCATGGAGCAAACTGAAAAACCAGTGAGTGAGAAAACAATAAACCCTTTTGATTATTGATTGCATCATATGTTGTCATGTAAGATTATCATAATTACTTAATTGATGCTTTTAGGTGACTACCAACCCCGATATGGTTAAGACTAAAAGGAGTGAAATCTGTATATATTCTTTTATTTCAAAATAATCATTGATTTCTCAAAGTTATCAATTCCATTGGCAATTTAATCACAGGTTGTAATTACTGTGAAGTTTTGAAGATTCAATGTTTCACATAGAATAGTCAAAAATGGACTGTAAGTAAAACTTTGCATTTTACTAGTCAAACTATAATTATTTTTGGTTTTACAATAGATAATTCAGTTCTCCATTGGTCCGGAAAGCTTCAGAGAGATTCATTGAGAATTGTATTTCTAATGAATTTTTCAAGTTTTTACCTCATTCCTATGTAGAATTGCAAATATCAGTGTTTAACTGGTTTCTATGAGGTAAATCAATTGATACAATTCCAAAAAGGGTTTTAATCACTCTTTTAGGGTCTATCCATGGAAATTCAATAAGAATTGACATGGTTACAGGAGTCTAAGTAGCTCTTTACCTCCTTGGCACATCAAAATAGCAGGTTATTTGCTATTTTCTTATGATTTACCTTAGTTGTAACATGGTAACCAAGTTCCCAAAGTGTTTTAGTTTACTAATTGTGCCACGATCAGCCATGGATCCAAGTTTTGGAGCTTTCCACGCCTCTGAGGCCTCAGAAGTTGGGTACCCTGGCTCTCTTTGATGTCTTTTGTCCCCCTTGCTTATTTTTCATGTCAAAATAGAAATTTAAGCTTCAAGTGAGATATCCACTATGGGTGTACGAAAAGTCCATTTAGGAATACCATGATATTAAGTGCCCAAAACATTCATAACACTATTCTTAGTGTATATGTAACATGGGATTTCTCACATTCCCATTATTTTGGTGTGAAATTAAGAAAAACAAAAATTTTCACGGATCTTTTATGTGGTAGTGATGATGTGGTATTGAAGTATTTTCCATATTACCACAACAAAGAGTTAATTTGAGCTTATTCACTCTATGGAGCTACCCTAGGTGAATGTTTGTGTAGAATCCAAATCTGGCCTTAAATCCATGGATTTACTTACTCAATAAAATGTAATTCATCTTTTCTGAAATCAAAAATGATGAATTTTTCATATATGCAGGACTTATGAGTTATTCATAATTCAGAATTTATTTTTAAGATAAATGAGGCCTATTTGGGTATGTAAAATATACCTCAAGGCTCACATCTTTCCAGTCTTTCATCAGAAGTTGGCATAGGATATTACAGTTCTTATCCATCTTATATCTTTCTTTAACTTGATTCAAGAGTTATGTGCAAATATCTGTCACACAAATACCTTCTATATTGTGATAATCCTGTGGTACCCAAGCTGGGTTTTCAGGTGTATTTTCTAAATCCCATCTACTAAGATCATATGCATTTTTGTGAATATTTCCAGAAATATAGACTATAGTCATATTCTCTTTATATTCTTGCATAGCGAGTTGCCTTCTTAGCATATGTCTATTAGGTGTCTTCATGTTTAACAACGATTTTACGGCATTACAGTCTGTAAGCACAGCAAATACTGTACCATCCAAATAATAATGTAATTGGTTCAACTCCCACAATACGTATTGACATTCCATTTCGCTTTCTCCATACCTTGCTTCTGTTGGCTTAATTTGTCTTGAAATGAAGCAAATTGGTCCTCCAACAGGTTCCTCCTTGATAATTTTTGTCTGGTTTAGTGCAGCACCTAATCCTTCTCCACAAGAATCAATGTATTGTTTGAAAGGTAATTTCCAATCTTGCATTAGAAGAAATGGGGCATTTGTGAGGGAATTTTTTAATTCCTCATATGTGTAAGATGTGACTATGAAACTGATGATAATATTACTATTAATCAACAGTACTATGTCTGTTCTTATGAAATATAATAATAAAATATTATTATAACCACAATTAAATAATTAAAAATTATTTCTTTCACGTGTTAAGCACTACTAGTGATTTTAACAGTGAGCAAGTAATTGTCTACAAGAATCAATTACAAGAAGAATTTAATAATAAAAACTTCTTTATTAAAATAATAAAATTATTTTAATATATAATTATCTTTTACAAGAATAATTATAAAGATAATTCTTGAAGAAAACTATTACTAGGGAAAAACTTTAAGAATTACAGATAAATGACTCACTAATACTCCAAAGAACTTATTGATAATAAAAGTAGAGAAATTTGACGTGGAATTGTGGATTTAAGGGATCAAAAGGATTTATAACAGTATTACAACAATATATAGTTGGATTCTATGATTTCACGTCTTTCTGATTGATTCTGAAAGAATTAAAACACTTAAGAATAGTTGAACTAATACTTACTTGTTGGTAATAAAGATTAATAAATTGATAAGATGATGATGATGAAAAAACAGCAAGAAGAGGCTTCTTTTAAGTCAACAACAGCTCACAGAGGCGTGCCATGGAGCAAACTGAAAAACCAGTGAGTGAGAAAACAATAAACCTTTTTGGATTATTGATTACATCATCTGTTGTCATGTAAGATTATCATAATTACTTAATTGATGCTTTTACGTGACTACCAACCCCAATATGGTTAAGAATAAAAAGAGTAACACTTGTAAATCTTCTTTTATTCTAAAATAATCATTGATTTCTCAAAGTTATCAATGTTATTGCCAATTTCATCACAGGTTGTAATTACTGTGAATTTTTGAAGATTCAGTGTTTCACGTAGAATATCCAAAAATGGACTGTAAGTAAAACTTTTAATTTTACTAGTAAAACTGTAATTCTTTTTGGTTGTACCATAGATAATACAGTTCTCCTTTAGTCCTGAAAGTTTCAGAAAGATTCATTAAGAATTGTATTTTTAATGAATTTTTGAAGGTTTTACCTCATTTCTACGTAGAATTGCAAATAGCAGTGTTTTGCTGGTTGCTATGAGGTAAATCAATGAATATGGGTCCCAAAAGGGTTTTAATTACTCTTTTGGGGTTTATCCATGGAAAGTCATTAGTAATTGACATGGTTACAGGAGTGTAAGTAGCTCATTACCTCCTTGGCACGTCAAAATAGCAGGTTATTTGCTATTTTTCTGATGTTTTACAGTAGTTGTAACTTGGTAACCAAGTTCCCAAAGAGTTTTAGTTTACCAATTGGGCCAAGATGAGCCATGGATCCATGCTCTGGAGCTATCCACGCCTCTGAGGCCTCAGAAGTTGGGTACCCTGGCTCTCTTTGATGTCTTTTGTCCCCCTTGCCTATTTTTTACGTCAAAATAGTAATTTAAGCTTAAAGTGAGATATCCACTATGGGTGTACCAAAAGTCCATGTAAGAATACCATGATATTAAGTGCTCAAAACATGCATAACACTATTCTTAGTGTATATGTAACATGGGATTTCTCACTTTCCCATTATTTTGGCTAAAAATCAAGAAAAACAAAAATTTTCACGGATCTTTTATGTGGTATTAATGATGTGGTATTGAAGTATTTTCCATTTTACCACCTCAAATACTTAAATTGAGCTTATTCACTCTATGGAGCTACCCTAGGTGAATTTTTGTGTAGAATCCAAATCTGGTCTTAAATCCATGGATTTACTTACTCAATAAAAAGTTATTCATCTTTTCTGAAATTGAAAATGATGAATTTTGGATATATGCATGACTTATGAGTTTTGCATAATTCAAAATTTCTTTTTAAGATAATTGTGGCCTATTTGGGTATGTAAAATATACCTCAAGGCTCACATTCCCTCCCACCAAAAAATAAAATTGTACTACAATTTTATTAGTGATAAAAAGAATAAGGCCCCAAAAGGGGGTTAATGTCCACTGTCCAACCTCTTCACATTACTCAGATCAAGTAATTTAAAGCACATTTATAGACATATTCAGGCTTGTGGCCTTCTTTCATGTCTAAATCTTCTTAAGAGTTTATCTGAGTCAGGTATTTCTGATTCTGCCATCCATTCATCTTCATGTACTGGATTTCTATATCTGACAAGATATTCTCTTTGATTTTTACCCCTAAGTCTCCTTTCTTTAATGACTTTCTTTATCTTTCTGTCTTCATTCTGTTCCACAGGTGGTACAGTTAAAGGAGTTGGGTTTCTTAAAGGAAACAATTCTTTATCAGCTGGTTGATAAGGTTTTATCAAGCTGACTGGAAATGTGGGGTGTTTATTTTCCAATTCACCACTCAATTCCACTTGAACTGCATTGGTTCCATGTAAAGCAACAATAACAAAAGGTCCTACATAAGAATCTTTAAGTTTCTTTGGGCCTTTGATATTATTAAAATTCAAGGTTGAAACTAGAACTAAGTCCCCTACTTTGAAGTCTGGTACTTTATGACTCTTGTCCCACTTCTGTTTTGCATAATCAAAAGCATCATCCATACTTTGTTTTGCATGGTGTTTTACTTTATCAAGCATTAATTTGAAGCTGGAAGCTGTAGGATGAATGTCAATCAAGTCTTTCCTCAGTGTGTCTGCTGGGAGTCTTGGATTCCATCCTTTTTCTAACATAGCAGGAGTTTGTCCTGTGGAAGAATGGACTGATGTCTTGTATGCCAATTCTAATGCAGGTATCAGAGTGCACCAGTCATGGGTAAAGCCATCTGAGTCTTTAAATTCTAATCCATAAGCACAAAATCTCCTGATCATGTCTTCTAAAGTTTGAATCATCCTCTCTGCTAGCCCATCTGTTTGAGGGTGATATGCTGTAGAGAATGATAACTTAGTCCCAAACAATCTATGAAGATTGGTCCAAAGTGCAGATGTGAACTTGGGGTCTCTGTCACTTATGATATTCTTAAATAACCCTGTATGAGAAATAACTCTACTCCATAAAAGAAGAGCTGTATCCATAGCAGTGTCATCTTTATGACATGGTAAGAATATGGGAGTTTTGCTATATCTGTCTACAATGACTAAACAAGCATTATAACTTTTGTCACCACTTGGAGGAAGTGCTGTGACCCAATCCATGTGAACAACTTCCCAAGGGGATTTTGGTTCTTGAATATGGATCATTAATCCAAATTTCTTGCCTGTACTCCTGTTTGCTTTTTGGCATCTATCACAGGTATGGCAATATTCAATGGTTTCTTTTCTCCAAGATGGCCACCATGCACAGTTCTTCACCTTTTCAAGTGTTCTGTCTTCTGATAGGTGTCCAGAGTAAATGCTATCATGGCATTCATGAAGAATGGTATTGATGAGCAATCTACTACACAATGTCATCACACAAGAATGTTTTGTTCTATGGTAAATAATCCCATCAAACAAGTGAAATCTTCCTTCAGAATAGGAATTTTTCCAAACTTCATCTAGTGTATTAACCAAAGATGTGTCTTTGCAGTCTTTATCCAATAAAGAAGTCAAGATATGGCAATTCTTGTCTTGTTTATAAGACTCTCTGACCTCTTCAAAGAATTCAGTCCCAATATCAGTTATGTTAATCCCTTCAATTGGAATCTGTGGTTCAGCTTCCAAAGGTACATAAGCTGGGTTATCAGGAGTGTTGGCTAAAGCCCATCTACTAAGTCCATCAGCATTTTTGTGAATGTTTCCTGCTTTATGAACTATAGTCATGTTTCCTCTATATTCTTGAATGGCTATTTGCCATCTCAACATATGTCTGTTGGGAGTTTTCATGTTAAGAAGTGATTTCACGGCATTACAGTCAGTTATCACTTCAAAAACACTGCCATCAAGGTAATAGTGTAATTTCTCAAGTGCCCATACCAAACATAAGCACTCCATTTGGCTTGCACCATATCTGGCTTCTGTTGGTTTGATTTGTCTTGAGATATAACAAACTGGTCCTTCTGTAGGTTTGTCATCAATAATTTGGACTTGGTGTAGGGCTGCCCCTAATCCATCCCCACATGCATCAATGTACAATTTAAAAGGAATATTCCAGTCAGGCATGAGGAGTAAAGGTGCTTCTGTAAGGGCTTTCTTTATCTTCTCATAAGCTTTAATTCTTTCCTGTGTCATTTCAAATACAGTCTGTTGATCACAGATTCTATAAAGTGACTTGGCTAGAATTGCAAAATCTTTCAAGTGTTGCCTATAGTAACTAGCAAATCCAAGAAAAGACATCATTTCTTTTTTATTCTGGGGTATTGGCTTAAGTAACACTGCTGCTACTTTATTCTTGTCAATACCCAAGCTCAAGCCAGAAACAACATGTCCTAATGCTTTGAGTTCTTCAAAACCAAAATTGCATTTCTTAAGTGAAATTTTCATGTTCACTTCTGCAACTTTATGAAGTACTCTTGCAAGTCTTTCAAGGTGCAAAGACCATGAGTCAGAACATATAATAATATCATCAATATAAATGATAAGCCATCCTTCAGACAATTCTGTGGGGAAGATGGTATTCATCATTCTTTGATAATGAGATGGAGCATTTTTAATGCCAAATGGCATTCTAAGATACTCATAAATACCACAGTGAGTGATAATTCTAAGTAATTTCCTAGCTTTAGGCGTCAAAACATTTTGATGGAAGCCTTTTAATGCATCCATTGATGTTATATACTTGGCTTTAGACAATTGAGTCAAGGTTTCTTGGATCCTAGGGATTGGATACCTATCTGGAACTGTGTAGGTATTCAAAGCTCTAAAATCTCCAACCATTCTTGACTTATCATTATGCCATGCAATAATAACAGGTGTTGTCACTTCAACTTCCTCATTATGGCCTACTTTCCTTAGCACACCAAGTTGGATCAACTCTTGGATATGTTTTTCCAAGGCCTCTCTAGCTCTGGGACTGGCTGGATAAGCTGGTCTTCTAAGTACTGGAGGATATGGTCTATCAATATTAAGAGTAATATCAATTTCATGTCCCCTTATAGCGCCTAATGGTTCATTATCAGATGCAAATGCATTATTGTATGTATATAATACATCAATAAGTTCATTCCTCATCTTTGGTGACAATGATGGATTAATTTGTGCTTCAACAAGTTGTTTAGACACAAATTCATCTTTGTAAGTATCTTTGACAGAAGATACTACAGATATCTGTTTTGGCATATTGGAGAAAGCAAATTTTTGCCTTTTGTTATCTCCAATTGTGAAATATCTGTCTTTATGGTTATTTATATCAATACCATAAATATTCAAGTAATCATTTCCAAGAATGATATGCTGAGATGTACAATTATCCATTACTACAATCTCAGTTTTCATTCTTACACTTCCTGCTGGATGTGGGAATACAATATTAGTATCCAATATGCCCAAGGGGTACATATTGTTACTGGCACTACTGAACTGTACACCTTCTATTGGTAATAGATGGTTTTTCCATTCAGGAAGTATAATTTGAAGATAATCTTTGCCAATACAAGTGCAAAATGCCCCTGTATCCAGATTCACTTTGGCTTCAATATCACTCATTAGAACTGATGTGATACAGGATGCTCCAGCAGTATAACCCTTTCCTCTAGCAGGTTTTGTTTTACACATTCTGGCATCTTGGATATTGATCAGGTTGTAGCAATCCTCACTGTACTGTGGCAAGTGGGTATGGACTTCTGTGACCTCAAAGAAAGCTGAAATGTTTTCAATGGGATAGTCCTCTACTGGTGTATCTTCAGAGACTGCAGAATCTTGATCAGACTCTTCTTTCTCTTCAGTACACTGAATGTCTTCAATGATTTGAACTTCATTGATCTTTGTCTTCTTAGGGCAAGTGTTGGCTAAATGTGAAGTACTTCCACATTTATGACACTTCAAGACAGGTCTTTCTGGTCTTCTTTCCTCTCTAGGAATCTTTGAGACTATTCTGGACTCTATTGGGTTTCTAACCCAAGTTTTACCAATTCTTGTTCTGGTAATGATATCTTCCATAGCATTAATGTAGTCCTCTGTTGAACAGGGTTCCACACATCTGCTTTTGATAGCATGTTCCAGTTCTCCTCCACACTTTCTTAATATTTTCATATTAATCATAGTGTCAGACATATCTGGGTGTAAAGCAGATAATCTGTCTTTTTGTTTGAAGAACCAAGTAAGTGGTTTGTCTTTTTCTGAGTTAAAAATGGCACTTTCAAAAGCATTCTCCATTTTAAACCTCCAAGAATTATTGGCCCATTTGGTAATCACTTCAGATTTCCACCAAGACCAGTCATGTCTTCCATGATCTATTCTCATCTTGTAATACCATTTCTTTGCAGTCTTGGTAAACAAACAATGTAATTTTCCTACTATGATTTCATCAGGTATATTAAAGTCTTCTTGCAACATATCAATAGTCCTGATGAATTCAATATGGTTGTATTCTCCTTCACCAGAGAATGTTGGCCATTCTTCTAATTTGGGAATATCCTTTGCAGAAATAACATTCTCTCCTAAGAATGGAGTCAAACTTTCTTTGACAGAAAGTTTTTCTTCAGTCAAAGGTGTAGAATGTCTTGGCATATGTGGTTCATGATTCTTATGAATTTGCTCCACACTTGCAATTATTTCATTCTTCAATTTCTGCCTTTCACTGTCACTTTTTGCTAAATGTATAGCAAATTGATTGGTGTTCTTAACTATTTGTAAGACATGGTCTTCAAGAGTTTTAAGTCTATCATTTACTTTAAAGATGGAAAGATCCTCTGTGTCATTATTTTGACATTGGTTCTCAATTCTTTCACAAGCATTGCTAATTGACTCAAGGGTGACAGTTGTCAATTTATGCCAATCAGAATGTTGCTTGTCATTTTTCTTTAAATCATTGATGTCTAATGTAATTTGCTTTAACTTTGACTCAAGTTTGCCAATTTCTACACTAATACTTCTATGTACATCATTTATTTGCGTGGAAAAGTCCTGTTCATCCTTTCCTGCTCTTTGGCTGTGAATTCCATAAGAGTTCTGGCCATATTGAAGACACTGTCCACGGCTGAAGGCTCCAATCTGGGGATCCTGTACCCTTGTGGGTAAGGTCTGTGCCAATTGGCTTAGCCTTTGCCCTTGCCTTGATGGTTCTTGGGACCTCTCTGTTTCTTTTGAGGTCCTTTGGGCTTGTCCTTGGATGCTTCTGGAGCTGGTTTGGAGCTGGTAGATGCCACTGGTGCCTCTGTCTCCAAAGTTGGAGTCATTTCCAATTCTTTCTTCTGGTCTATGGATAAAAGACTCTGGTTCTTCAACCAATTCTTTATCTTTTTGACCTTGTCTTTGCAAGACAGGGGGCTCCAACCTCCTAAGAGTTCTATGGTCTTCTCCTGACCCAGAAAGCTCTTGATGTGTAAGTAGGAGTTCATGGCCCCCTGCCAAAGGCTTGGGCAGATTTCCCACTCCTCTTCTTTGGCTGCTCTGAACCAATTTTTGTACTGGCTCTGATATATTTCTATTGCTGCCACTTGAAAATGGTTCAGCCCTGGAAATATTATCATAAATTAGTTCAGGCTCAGAATTCACGTCAAAATCTGTTGGTACAGACCTTGGGGAATGGGGGGCAACTCTGGCATCCTCCAGATGTGCCTTTCTTGTGGAAGATTTGGCACTTCTGGATTTGGTCTTGCCTCTTCCTTGTCCACATCCATCTGGTTGGACTGAATAGTTGCTTCCATTTCTGGTATGCACCATTTTCACGTCAATTTAAAGATAAAAGGTGAAAATATAAGATAAAATACACACCTTTTGGTGGTAATTTAGCTTTTTCTGAGTTGAATAAGGTGCCTCTTTTAGCAATCTGCACCTCAATACTGTCTTCAGATTCTGCTTCTGAAGATTCTGGACTAGTGATATATCTTTTACTGAGTCTGTTGCCAGCTGCACAGTATTTGATTAAAGACACTAAAAGAAATTATAAAAGAGAAAAAATTATTTTTTATACTTTTTTAAAATATTTTTCAAAGATTTTTTATAAGTTTTATATTTTTTTTATATTAAAAAAAAATTATTCTTTTTAAAGAAAAAAAATTAAAATTTAAGATTTTGAATGAAAATTAATTCAGAGTAACTCAAAGAATAATTTTATAAGTTTTTGGATGTGAAAAAGCCACGTGTAAAAACAATATAAAATTAAACCAAATTCCTCAATGAAAAAGATTTTAAAACAATTTCAAAAATAAAAATATTTTAACTCCAAATTGAAAGAAAAAAATTAATTAAATTAATATATTTTAGAGCTTAAAAATATATTAATTAAGGGTACAAGGTTCAAAAAACACGGCCAGGCCCCCAAATGTAAGATGTGACTATGAAACTGATGATAATATTACTATTAATCAACAGTACTATGTCTGTTCTTATGAAATATAATAATAAAATATTATTATAACCACAATTAAATAATTAAAAATTATTTCTTTCACGTGTTAAGCACTACTAGTGATTTTAACAGTGAGCAAGTAATTGTCTACAAGAATCAATTACAAGAAGAATTTAATAATAAAAACTTCTTTATTAAAATAATAAAATTATTTTAATATATAATTATCTTTTACAAGAATAATTATAAAGATAATTCTTGAAGAAAACTATTACTAGGGAAAAACTTTAAGAATTACAGATAAATGACTCACTAATACTCCAAAGAACTTATTGATAATAAAAGTAGAGAAATTTGACGTGGAATTGTGGATTTAAGGGATCAAAAGGATTTATAACAGTATTACAACAATATATAGTTGGATTCTATGATTTCACGTCTTTCTGATTGATTCTGAAAGAATTAAAACACTTAAGAATAGTTGAACTAATACTTACTTGTTGGTAATAAAGATTAATAAATTGATAAGATGATGATGATGAAAAAACAGCAAGAAGAGGCTTCTTTTAAGTCAACAACAGCTCACAGAGGCGTGCCATGGAGCAAACTGAAAAACCAGTGAGTGAGAAAACAATAAACCTTTTTGGATTATTGATTACATCATCTGTTGTCATGTAAGATTATCATAATTACTTAATTGATGCTTTTACGTGACTACCAACCCCAATATGGTTAAGAATAAAAAGAGTAACACTTGTAAATCTTCTTTTATTCTAAAATAATCATTGATTTCTCAAAGTTATCAATGTTATTGCCAATTTCATCACAGGTTGTAATTACTGTGAATTTTTGAAGATTCAGTGTTTCACGTAGAATATCCAAACATGGACTGTAAGTAAAACTTTTAATTTTACTAGTAAAACTGTAATTCTTTTTGGTTGTACCATAGATAATACAGTTCTCCTTTAGTCCTGAAAGTTTCAGAAAGATTCATTAAGAATTGTATTTTTAATGAATTTTTGAAGGTTTTACCTCATTTCTACGTAGAATTGCAAATAGCAGTGTTTTGCTGGTTGCTATGAGGTAAATCAATGAATATGGGTCCCAAAAGGGTTTTAATTACTCTTTTGGGGTTTATCCATGGAAAGTCATTAGTAATTGACATGGTTACAGGAGTGTAAGTAGCTCATTACCTCCTTGGCACGTCAAAATAGCAGGTTATTTGCTATTTTTCTGATGTTTTACAGTAGTTGTAACTTGGTAACCAAGTTCCCAAAGAGTTTTAGTTTACCAATTGGGCCAAGATGAGCCATGGATCCATGCTCTGGAGCTATCCACGCCTCTGAGGCCTCAGAAGTTGGGTACCCTGGCTCTCTTTGATGTCTTTTGTCCCCCTTGCCTATTTTTTACGTCAAAATAGTAATTTAAGCTTAAAGTGAGATATCCACTATGGGTGTACCAAAAGTCCATGTAAGAATACCATGATATTAAGTGCTCAAAACATGCATAACACTATTCTTAGTGTATATGTAACATGGGATTTCTCACTTTCCCATTATTTTGGCTAAAAATCAAGAAAAACAAAAATTTTCACGGATCTTTTATGTGGTATTAATGATGTGGTATTGAAGTATTTTCCATTTTACCACCTCAAATACTTAAATTGAGCTTATTCACTCTATGGAGCTACCCTAGGTGAATTTTTGTGTAGAATCCAAATCTGGTCTTAAATCCATGGATTTACTTACTCAATAAAAAGTTATTCATCTTTTCTGAAATTGAAAATGATGAATTTTGGATATATGCATGACTTATGAGTTTTGCATAATTCAAAATTTCTTTTTAAGATAATTGTGGCCTATTTGGGTATGTAAAATATACCTCAAGGCTCACAATATGCTTCAACTCTTTCTTCAGTAATTTCATGAACTGTCTGTTGGTAACATAGTTTATACAAGTATTTGGCTCTTCTTTCAAAGTACTTTATATGCTGTCTGTAGTAAACAGAAAATCCTAGAAATGATTACATTTTTTTCTTTTGGGCATTGGTTTCAGTAGTACTGCTGCTACTTTGCCTTTATCTATTCCCAAGCATATTCCAGATACAAAATGTCCTAGTTCTTTTAGCTCACTTTATGCAAAATGACACTTTTCAAGGTAAATTTTCATATTTACTTGCACAATTTTTTGTAGTACCCTTTCTGGTCTTGTTAGTTTATTTTCCCAAGTTTCTGAGCAAACTATGATATCATAAATATAGATAATTAACCATCCTTTTGATAACTCCTCAGAAAGTATTTTGGTCATCTTCCTTTTATAATGGGAAGGTGCATTTTGTATACCAAATGGCATTCTTGAATATCCATATATTCTACAGTGGACTATTTTCCTCAGTAGTTTCTTGAAATTTTCTGTCAAGAAATTTTGATGAAATACTTTTAGAGAATCCATGGCTGTAATGAACTTAGCCTGTGACAATTTTGTTAATGTCTCATGAATTCTGGGTATTGGATATCTGTCAGGGACAGTGTAGGTATTTAGAGCTCTAAAGTCCCCTACCATCCTTGAGTTTCCATTATGCCAAGTCTTAAGGACAGGTGTAGTGACCTCTACCTTTTCATTATGTCCTACTTTCCTTAATACCCCAAGGTCCATTAATTCTTTAATGTGTACCTCTAAGGCTTCTCTAGCTCTTGGGGTATCTGGGTAAGCTGGTCTTCTTAACAGAGTTTGATAAAGTTTTTCTACATTATGGATAATGTCTACTTCATGTCCAATAATGGCACCTAGTGGCTCTTTGTTAGCTGCAAAGGCATTATCATATTAAAATAAGAGGTCAATCAAGTTTTCTTGCATTTTTATTTTTATTCTTGATTGAATTCGGCATCTTTAAGTTTGTCCCCTATGAAAAAATCTTTTTCTAGGTTTTCCTCTTCTTTCTTTATGACTGTAATTTGTTTTTTGTTATTTAAAAGGCCACACTTTTGCCTCTTATTGTCTCCTATGGTACAATATCTGTCTTTTTTAGTTGAGATATCTATGCCATAAACTGACAAGTAATCATTTTCAAGTATAAAGTGGTTACTAGTATAGCTGTCCATTACTACAAACTTTACTTTCACTCTTATACATTTTGAAGGGTGAGGAAAAATTAATGTTAAGTCTATTAATCTAAAGGGCTTCCTGCTTTCACTGGCACTACTAAATTTGACTCCTTGTATTGGTATAAGTTTTTCTTCCCAATCTGGTAAAATTGATTCCAAAGAATTTTTAACAACACATGTACAGTATGCTTCTGTATCCAAGTTCACTTTTGCCTCTTGGTTCTCAACCATGACAATGCTTATAATTGACCTTTCAGCTGTATCTCCCATTCCTCTTTCTTGTTTGCTTCTATACAGTTTGGCATCTTGTATGTTTGTCAGGCCTGTATCAGATGTTCCAACTTGTGGTAAGTTTGAGTTGACATCTAATAATTCATATATTAAATCAACGTCATTAATTTGTGCATTAATCATATTAATTTCATCACTTTCAGGCGTTTCTGATTCCTCAGTTTCTTTTTCAGTATATTCTTCTTCTTCTTTGTCATTGTGGTCATCGTTTTCCACAATTTCATTGTTCTTTTCTTTTTTTAGCCAATTTTTGGCTAAGTGTCCAATACCTCCACATTTATGGAATTTTCTTTGCTGATCACTGTTGGCTGTATTGGGCTCAAAAGGTTCTCTTGGTTTATGTGAGCCTGTGAGGTATGTATAACATACCCATAAGGCCACAAATGATTTTATAAACAATTAATTTTGTCTTAAACAGACTTTTTAGTTGAATTTAAAATAAAAAATAATAAAAAATAAGTATAACTTTTTTTTGGATAAACAAAGTTATAAATATTATGTCATTTTTGGATTCTACACCAAAAATAACCTATGGTACACCCATAGGGTGTTATACCCAAAAACACTTATTTTTTATGTTATTGGAAGATTTAAGAATCTCACAGTACTAATGTACCTTTTTTAACATTTTTTTAAAATTGTTAAATTTAAGCGTAATTAAGCTTAAATTTAAAGTTGCATAAGGTTTATGTAAAATTACCAAAATTTTAGTTAAAATTGAGGTGTGGTGTATATTTACTGAATTGGCTAAGGATTTGCCATACAGAATGTAAATCCTGCGTGAGCTCAATTTAAAAGGCTTTAAGGCCATAGTATGGCTTTAAATAAATAAAAGGGCAAAATCCACACAGAAAGGTGGGACAAAGGAAAAAAACCAAATAGAGCTGGGGTACCCAGCTTTTGGATCTGCAATCATTCAATTAAGGTTGTCCACCTGTATTGGAGGATTTTCAACCTTATTTAAAATTTAAGATTAGACTTTGATCCAACCTTAAGGTTTAAACTGGTTTTATCCCAATTTGGACAGGAATTTCAAGCTGCCAAAGGGTAAATCCCAATATGCAGGCTTGAAATCAATGTTTTAAGAACTGTCAAAGCTTAATTAAGCTTAAAAAGCTTAAATAAGCTTAAAAAGCTTAAATAAGCTTAAAACTTTAAGGTTTCAAGCATTAAAACCTTATCAAAACTTAAGATTTGGTGTGTATTGCTATTTTACATGGAAAAATAGCAATAACTTCAAAAATTCATTAAAAATCCAAATCTTGATGGATTTGCTTGAACATTTCACACAGCTTAGAATTTAATATTATCTACATATAAATTAAATTTTAAGTATCTTTTATAAATCAATTTCCTGGGTAATTAGCCTGGAAATTTACTCTTTTAATTAAGCTCAAAGAAAATTATGATTTCTTTAAAAATTAATTAAAAATTGAGTTTAAGAGATTTCTGCTTGAAACTCTACTTTTATGTTGTTCATGTGATGAACCTTAATATAAATAAACTTATTTTATATTAAAACTTAAAATAATTAAATTAAATGAGTATTAAAGTTACTTGGAGTTAAGAATAACACTGGTAACTTTAAATTGGAAATAAAAATAAGTTGCCTTAAGTTAAGAACATTATTTTTAAGCATGGTTTTTCAGTTTTGACCTGAGCACGCCCTCTATATCAATTATGAATCATGAGAGCTGGTCTGAAGACATAAAAAGAGTCTTTTCATCACTGTTTTTGTCCATCATCAATTCTCAATCGAATCATATTAGAAATTTAAACAGGTAAAGTTTTCTTAAATATAAAATCTTATTATTAAAAGTAATTCTTAAGTTATTTTTATTCTTTATTTATTAAATTAAAGAATTGAAGTCATAGAATTCAGATTATTGTTGTAATCACCTATAATAAATTTTATTATATAAAATTATCATCTTAAATATCTTTTAAAATCCACAAATTCCTCTCAAAAACTCTCTAATAATAATTTACATTATAAAAAGTTGTTTTATCTTTAAATTTATTGATTTTTGGCGTGTTTTTAACTTATAATTATTATTTAATATAATAATTGTTGTTGTTTGACTTATTGTATTAAATAAATATTATAAGTAAGTTTTCTCTAAAATTCTATATTTTTGTGAGCCTTGAGGTATATTTTACATACCCAAATAGGCCACAATTATCTTAAAAAAAAATTCTGACTAATGCATACCTCATAAGTCATGCATATATTCAAATTTCATTATTTTTGATTTCAGGAAAGTTGAATAACCTTTTATTGAGTAGGTAAATCCATGGATTTAAGACCAGATTTGGATTCTACACAAAAATTCACCTAGGGTAGCTCCATAGAGTGAATAAGCTCAAATTGACTCTTTGAGGTGGTAAAATGGAAAATACTTCAACACCACATCATCAATACCACATAAAAGATCCGTGAAAACTTTTGTTTTTCTTAATTTCACGCCAAAATAATGGGAAAGTGAGAAATCCCATGTTACATATACACTAAGAATAGTGTTATGCATGTTTTGAGCACTTAATATCATGGTATTCTTACATGGACGTTTGGTACACCCATAGTGGATATCTCACTTTAAGCTTAAATTACTATTTTGACATGAAAAATAGGCAAGGGGGACAAAAGACATCAAAGAGAGCCAGGGTACCCAACTTCTGAGGCCTCAGAGGCGTGGATAGCTCCAGAGCATGGATCCATGGCTCATCTTGACCCAATTGGTAAACTAAAACTCTTTGGGAACTTGGTTACCAAGTTAAACCTGCTGTAAAACCCCAGAAAATAGCAAATAACCTGCTATTTTGACGTGCCAAGGAGGTAAAGAGCTACTTACACTCCTGTAACCATGTCAATTACTAATGACTTTCCATGGATAAACCCCAAAAGAGTAATTAAAACCCTTTTGGGACCCATATTCATTGATTTACCTCATAGCAACCAGCAAAACACTGCTATTTGCAATTCTACGTAGAAATGAGCTAAAAACTTTAAAAATTCATTAAAAATACAATTCTTAATGAATCTTTCTGAAACCTTCAGGACCAATGGAGAACTGTATTATCTATGGTACAACCAAAAAGAATCACAGTTTTACTAGTAAAATTAAAAGGCTTACTTACAGTCCATTTTTGGTTATTCTGCATGAAACACTGAATCTTCAAAAATTCACAGTAATTACAACCTGAGATGAAATTGGCAATAACATTGATAAATTTGAGAAATCAATGATTATTTTGGAATAAAAGAAGATTTACAAGTGTTACTCCTTTTATTCTTCACCATATTGGGGTTGGTAGTCACGTAAAAGCATCAAATAAGTAATTATGATAATGTTACGTGAAAAATAATGATGAAATCAATAAACCAAAAGGGTTTATTGTTTTCTCACTCACTGGTTTTTCAGTTTGCTCCATGGCACGCCTCTGTGAGCTGTCTTAGACTTAAAAGAGGCCTCCTCTTGCTGTTTTTTTCCACATCATCATCTTATAAATTTATTAAATCATTGTTACCAACAAGTAAATATTAGTTCAGCTATTCTTAAGTGTTTTAAATCTTTCAGAATCAATCAGAAAGACGTGAAATCATAGAATCCAACTATATATTGTTGTAATACTGTTATGAATCATCTTGATCCCTTAAATCCACAATTCTACATCAGATTTCTCTACTTATACCTTTCAATAAGTTCTTTGGAATATTAGTGAGTGATTTATTATTAATTCTTAAAGTTTTGCTCTAAAATTAGTTTTCTTCAAGAATTACCATTATAATTATTCCTGCAAAAGATAATTATATATTAAAATAATTTTATTATTTTAATAAAAGAAGTTTTTATTATTAAAATCTTCTTGTAATTGATTCTTGTAGACAATTACTTGCTCACTGTTAAAATCACTAGTAGTGTTTAACACGTGAAAGAAATAATTTTTAATTATTTAATTGTGGTTATAATAATATATATTATTATATTTCATAAGAACAGACATAGTACTGTTGATTAATAGTAATATTATCATCAGTTTCATAGTCACATCTTACATTTGGGGGCCTGGCCGTGTTTTTTGAACCTTGTACCCTTAATTAATATATTTTTAAGCTCTAAAATATATTAATTTAATTAATTTTTTTCTTTCAATTTGAAGTTAAAATATTTTTATTTTTGAAATTGTTTTAAAATCTTTTTCATTGAGGAATTTGTTTTAATTTTATACTGTTTTTACACGTGGCTTTTTCACATCCAAAAACCTATAAAATTATTCTTTGAGTTACTCTGAATTAATTTTGATTCAAAATCTTAAATTTTAATTTTTTTTCTTTAAAAAGAATAATTTTTTTAATATTAAAAAATATAAAAATTATAAAAAATCTTTAAAAATATTTTAAAAATATAAAAAATATTTTCTCTTTTATAATTTTTAGTGTCTTTAATCAAATACTGTGCAGCTGGCAACAGACTCGGTAAGAGATATATCACTAGTCCAGAATCTTCAGAACCAGAATCTGAAGACAGTATTGAGGTGCAAATTGCTAAAAGAGGCACCTGATTCAACTCAGAAAAAGCTAAATTACCACCAAAAGGTGTGTATTTTATCTTATATTTTCACCTTTTATCCTTAAATTGACGTGCAAATGGTGCATACCAGAAATGGAAGCAACTACTCAGTCCAACCAGATGGATGTGGACAAAGAAGAGGCAAGACCAAATCCAGAAATGCCAAGTCTTCCACAAGAAAGACACATCTGGAGGATGCCATAGTTGCCCCCCATTCCCCAAGGTCTGTACCCACAGATTTTGACATAAATTCTGAGCCTGAACTGATTTTTGATAATATTTCCAGGGCTGAACCATTTTCAAGTAGCAGCAATAGAAATATATCAGAGCCAGTACAAACATTGGTTCAGAGCAGCCAAAGAAGAGGAGTGGGAAATCTGCCCAAGCCTTTGGCAGGGGGCCATGAACTCCTACTTACACATCAAGAGCTTTCTGGGTCAGGAGAAGACCATAGAACTCTTAGGAGGATGGAGCCCCCTGTCTTGAAAAGACAAGGTCAAAAAGATAAAGAATTGGTTGAAGAACCAAAGTCTTTTATCCATAGACCAGAAGAAAGAGTTGGAGATGACTCCAGCATTGGAGACAGAGGCACCAGTGGCATTTACCAGCTCCTAACCAGCTCCAGAAGCATCCAAGGACAAGCCCAAAGGACCTCAAAAGAAACAGAGAGGTCCAAAGAACCATCAAGGCAGGGGCAAAGGCAAAGCCAATTGGCACAGACCTTACCCACAAGGGTACAGGATCCCCAAATTGGAACCTTCAGCCGTGGACAGTGTCTTCAATATGGCCAGAACTCTTATGGAATTCACAGCCAACGAGCAGGAAAGGATGAACAGGACTTTTCCATGCAAATAACTGATGTACAAAGAAGCATTAATGTAGAAATTGGCAAACTTGATTCAAAGTTAAAGCAAATTACATCAGACATCATTGAGTTAAACAAAAATGACAAGAAACATGCTGAATGGTATCAATTGACAACTGTCACCCTTGAGTCAATTGACAATACTTGTAAAAGAATTGAGAATCAATGTCAAGTTCAGAATAATGACATAGAAGATCTTTCCATTTTTAAAATAAATGATAGAATTAAAACTCTTGAAGACCATGTCTTACAAATAGTTGAGAATACCAATCACTTTGCTATACATTTAGCAAAAAGTGACAGTGAAAGGCAGAAGCTGAAGAATGAAATAATTGCAAGTGTGGAACAAATTCATAAGAATCATGAACCACATATGCCAAGACATTCTACAACTTTGACTGAAGAAAAACTTTCTGTTAAAGAAAGTTTGACCCCATTCTTAGGAGAAAATGTTATTTCTGCAAAAGATATTTCCAAATTAGAAGAATGGCCAACATTCTCTGGTGAAGGAGAATACAACCATATTGAATTCATCAGGACTATTGATATGTTGCAAGAAGACTTTAATATACCTGATGAAATCATAGTGTGTAAATTACATTGTTTGTTTACCAAGACTGCAAAGAAATGGTATTACAAGATGAGAATAGATCATGGTAGACATGATTGGTCTTGGTGGAAATCTGAAGTGATTACCAAATGGGCCAATAATTCTTGGAGGTTTAAAGTGGAAAATTTTTTTGAAAGTGCCATTTTTAACTCAGAAAAAGATAAACCACTTACCTGGTTCTTCAAACAAAAAGACAGATTATCTGCTTTACACCCAGATATGTCTGACACTATGATTAATATGAAAATATTAAGGAAGTGTGGAGGAGAACTGGAACATGCTATCAAAAGCAGATGTGTGGAACCCTGTTCAACAGAGGACTACATTAATGCCATCGAAGATATCATTACCAGAACAAGAATTGGTAAGACTTGGATTAAAAACCCAATAGAGTCAAAAATGGTCTCAAAGATTCCTAGAGAGGACAGAAGACCAGAAAGACCTGTCTTGAAGTGTCATAAATGTGGAAGTACTTCACATTTAGCCAACACTTGCCCTAAGAAGACAAAAGTCAATGAAGTCCAAGTCATTGAAGAAATTCAGTGTACTGAAGAGAAAGAAGAATCTGATCAAGACTCTGCAATCTCTGAGGATAAACCAGTGGAGGACTATCCCATTGAAAAAATCACAGCTTTCTTTGAGGTCACAGAAGTCCATACCCACTTGCCACAATATAGTGAGGACTGCTGTAACCTGATCAATATACAGGATGCCAGAATGTGTAAAACAAAACCTGCTAAAGGCAAAGGCTACACTGCTGGAGCATCCTGTATCACATCAGTTTTGATGAATGATATTGAAGCCAAAGTAAATTTGGATACAGGGGCATTCTGCACTTGTGTAGGCAAAGATTATATCCAAATTATACTTCCAGAATGGAGACACCATCTATTACCAATAGAAGGTGTACAATTTAGTAGTGCTAGTAGCAATATGTACCCATTAGGCATATTAGACACTAATATTGTGTTCCCACATCCTGCAAGAAGTGTAAGAATGAAAACTGAGATTGTGGTAATGGATAATTGCACATCTCAGCACAGAATTCTTGGAAATGATTACTTGAATATTTATGGTATTGATATCAATAACTATAAAGACAGATATTTCACAATTGGGGATAACAAAAGACAAAAATTTGCTTTTTCCAATATGCCAAAACAAATATCTGTAGTATCTTCTGTAAAAGATACTTATAAAGGTGAATTTGTGTCTAATCAACTTGTTGAAGCACAAATTGATGCATCATTGTCACCAAAAATGAGGAATGAACTTATTGATGTGTTATAAACATACAATAATGCATTTGCCTCTGATAATGAACCATTAGGTGCTATCAAAGGACATGAAATTGCTATTACTCTTAATATTGATAGACCATATCCTCCAGTACTTAGAAGACCAGCTTATTCAGCCAGTCCCAGAGCTAGAGAAGCCTTGGAAAAACATATCCAAGAGTTAATCCAACTTGGTGTACTAAGGAAAGTAGGCCATAATGAGGAAGTTGAGGTGACAACACCTGTTATTATTGCTTGGCATAATGATAAGTCAAGAATGGTTAGAGATTTCAGAGCATTGAATACCTACACAGTTCCAGATAGGTATCCAATTCCAAGAATTCAAGAAACCCTGACTCAATTGTCTAAAGCCAAGTATATAACATCAATGGATGCATTGAAAGGCTTCCATCAAAATGTTTTGACGCCTAAAGCTAATAAATTACTTAGAATTATCACTCACTGTGGTATTTTTGAGTATCTTACAATGCCATTTGGCATGAAAAATTCTCCATTCCATTATCAAAGAATGATGAATACCATCTTCCCTACAGAATTGTCTGAAGGATGGCGTATCATTTATATTGATGATATTATCATATGTTCTGATACATGGTCTTTGCACCTTGAAAGACTTGCAAGAGTACCTCACAAAGTTGCAGAAGTGAATATGAAAATTTCACTTAAGAAATGCAATTTTGGATTTGAAGAACTCAAAGCATTAGGACATGTTGTTTCTGGTTTAAGCCTGGCAATTGACAAAAATAAAGTGGCAGCAGTGTTACTCAAGCCAATACCCCAGAATAAAAAAGAAATTATGTCTTTTCTTGGATTTGCTAGTTACTACAGGCAACACCGGAAAGACTTTGCAATTCTAGCCAAATCACTATATAGAATCTGTGACCAACAGACTGTATTTGAGATGACACAAGAAAGGATCAAAGCTTATGAGAAGATAAAGAAAGCTCTTACAGAAGCACCTTTACTCCTCATGCCTGACTGGAATATTCCTTTTAAGCTGTACATTGATGCATGTGGAGATGGATTAGGGGCAGCGCTACATCAAGTCCAAATTATTGATGACAAACCTACAGAGGGACCAGTTTGCTACATCTCAAGGCAGATTAAACCAACTGAATCCAGATATGGTGCAAGCCAAATGGAGTGCTTATGTTTGGTATGGGCACTTGAGAAACTGCACTATTATCTTGATGGCAGTGTGTTTGAGGTGATAACTGACTGTAATGCCATGAAATCACTTCTTAACATGAAAAATCCCAACAAACATATGTTGAGATGGCAAATAGCCATTCAATAATATAGAGGAAACATGACTATAGTTCATAAAGCAGGAAACATTCACAAGAATGCTGATGGACTTAGTAGATGGGCATTAGCCAACACTCCTGATAACCCAGCTTATGTACCTTTAGAAGCAGAACCACAGATTCCAATTGAAGGCATTAACATAACTGATATTGAGACTGAATTCTTTGAAGAAGTCAGAGAATCTTATAAGCAAGACAAAAATTGCCATATCTTGACTTCTTTATTGGATAAAGACTGCAAAGACACATCTTTGGTTAATGCACTAGATGAAGTTTGGAAAAGTTCCTATTCTGAAGGAAGATTTCCCTTGTTTGATGGGATTATTTACCATAGAACAAAACATTCTTGTGTGATGACACTGTGTAGTAGATTGCTTATCAATACCATTCTTCATGAATGCCATGATAGCATTTACTCTGGACACCTGTCAGAAGACAGAACACTTGAAAAAGTAAAGAACTGTGCATGGTGGCCATCTTGGAGAAAAGAAACCATTGAATATTGCCATACCTGTGATAGATGCCAGAAAGCAAACAGGAGTACAGGCAAGAAATTTGGACTTATGATCCATATTCAAGAACCAAAATCCCCTTGGGAAGTTATTCACATGGATTGGGTCACAGCACTTCCTCCAAGTGGTGACAAAAGTTATAATGCTTGTTTAGTCATTGTAGACAGATATAGCAAAACACCCATATTCTTACCATGTCATAAAGATGACACTGCTATGTATACAGCTCTTCTTTTATGGAATAGAGTTATTTCTCATACAGGATTATTTAAGAATATCATAAGTGACAGAGATCCCAACTTCACATCTGCACTTTGGACCAATCTTCATAGATTGTTTGGGACTAAGTTATCATTCTCTACAGAATATCACCCTCAAACAGATGGGCTTACAGAGAGGATGATTCAAACTTTAGAAGACATGATCAGAAGATTCTGTGCCTATGGATTAGAATTCAAAGACTCAGAAGGCTTTACCCATGATTGGTGCACTCTGATACCTGCACTAGAATTGGCATATAAGGCATCAGTCCATTCTTCCACAGGACAAACTCCTGCTATGTTAGAAAAAGGATAGAATCCAAGACTCCAAGCAGACACACTGAGGAAAGACTTGATTTACATTCATCCTACAGCTTCCAGCTTCAAATTAATGCTTGATAAAGTAAAACATCATGCAAAACAAAGTATGAATGATGCTTTTGGTTATGAAAAACAGAAGTGGGACAAGAGTCACAAAGTACCATACTTCAAAATAGGGGACTTGGTTCTAGTTTCAACCTTGAATTTTAATAATATCAAAGGCCCAAAGAAACTTAAAGATGCTTATGTAGGACCTTTTGTTATTGTTGCCTGACATGTAACCAATGCAGTTCAAGTGGAATTGAGTGGTGATGTGGAAAATAAACACCCCACTTTTCCAGTCAGCTTGATAAAGGCTTATCAACCAGCTGATAAAGAATTGTTTCCTTTGAGGAAGCCAACTCCTTTAACTGTACCATCAGTGGAACAGAATGAAGACAGAAAGATAAAGAAAGTCATTGAAGAAAGGAGACTTAGGGGTAAAAATCAGAAAGAATATCTTGTCAGATATAGAAATCCAGTACATGAAGATGAATCGCTGGCAGAATTAGATATACCTGACTCAGATAAACTTTTGAGAAGATTTAGACATGAAGGAAGGCCACAAGCCTGAATATGTCTATAAATGAGCTTGAATTACTTGATCTGAGTAATGTGAAGAGGTTAGACAGTGGACAAATAATAAAATTGTAGTACAATTTTATTTTTTGGTGGGAGGGAATGTGAGCCTTGAGGTATATTTTACATACCCAAATAGGCCACAAATATCTTAAAAAAAAATTCTGAATAATGCATACCTCATAAGTCATGCATATATTCAAATTTCATTTTTTTTGATTGCAGAAAAGTTGAATAACTTTTTATTGAGTAAGTAAATCCATGGATTTAAGACCAGATTTGGATTCTACACAAAAATTCACCTAGGGTAGCTCCATAGAGTGAATAAGCTCAAATTAACTCTTCGAGGTGGTAAAATGGAAAATAATTCAACACCAGATCATCAATACCACATAAAAGATCCATGAAAATTTTTGTTTTTCTTAATTTCACGCCAAAATAATGGGAAAGTGAGAAATCCCATGTTACATATACACTAAGAATAGTGTTATGCATGTTTTGAGCACTTAAAATCATGGTATTCTTACATGGACTTTTGGTACACCCATAGTGGATATCTCACTTGAAGCTTAAATTACTATTTTGACATGAAAAATAGGCAAGGGGGACAAAAGACATCAAAGAGAGCCAGGGTACCCAACTTCTGAGGCCTCAGAGGCATGGATAGCTCCAGAGCATGGATCCATGGCTCATCTTGCCCCAATTGGTAAACTAAAACTCTTTGGGAACTTGGTTACCAAGTTACACCTACTGTAAAACACCAGAAAATAACAAATAACCTGCTATTTTGACGTGCCAAGGAGGTAAAGAGCTACTTACACTCCTGTAACCATGTCAATTACTAATGAATTTCCATGAATAAACCCCAAAGGAGTAACTAAAACCCTTTTGGGACCCATATTCATTGATTTACCTCATAGCAACCAGCAAAACACTGCTATTTGCAATTCTACGTAGAAATGAGGTAAAAACTTTAAAAATTCATTAAAAATACAATTATTGATGAATCTTTCTGAAACTTTCAGGACCAATGGAGAGCTGTATTATATATGGTACAACCAAAAAGAATCACAGTTTTACTAGTAAAATTAAAAGGCTTACTTACAGTCCATTTTTGGTTATTCTACATGAAACACTGAATCTTCAAAAATTCACAGTAATTACAACCTGTGATGAAATTGGCAATAACATTGATAACTTTGAGAAATCAATTATTATTTTGTAATAAAAGAAGATTTACAAGTGTTACTCCTTTTATTCTTAACCATATTGGGGTTGGTAGTCACGTAAAAGCATCAAATAAGTAATTATGATAATGTTACGTGAAAAATAATGATGCAATCAATAAACCAAAAGGGTTTATTGTTTTCTCACTCACTGGTTTTTCAGTTTTCTCCATGGCACGCCTCTGTGAGCTGTCTTAGACTTAAAAGAGGCCTCCTCTTGCTGTTTTTTCCACATCATCATCTTATAAATTTATTAAATCATTATTACCAACAAGTAAGTATTAGTTCAGCTATTCTTAAGTGTTTTAAATATTTCAGAATCAATCAGAAAGACGTGAAACACAGAATCCAACTATATATTGTTGTAATATTGTTATAAATCATCTTGATCCCTTAAATCCACAATTCTACGTCATATTTCTTGACTTATACCTTTCAATAAGTTCTTTGAAATATTAGTGAGTGATTTATTATTAATTCTTAAAGTTTTTCTTCAAGAATTACCATCATAATTATTATTGCAAAAGATGATTATATATTGAAATAGTTTTATTATTTTAATAAAAGAAGTTTTTATTATTAAAATCTTCTTGTAATTGATTCTTGTAGACAATTCCTTGCTCACTGTTAAAATCACTAGTAGTGTTTAACACGTGAAAGAAATAATTTTTAATTATTTAATTGTGGTTATAATAATATATATTATCATATTTCATAAGAACAGACATAGTACTATTGATTAATAGTAATATTATCATCAGTTTCATAGTCACATCTTACAGTTTTTTTATCTAGTATTAGTTTTTTTTATATATAGAATTTTTCTATAAGAATTATTTCTGCACAGTGTGTGTTATAGTTCTTTTATAAATAATATTCATATTATTTATAAGTGGTTAAATATTTATATTTTTCACATTTAATTGTCTCATTAAGAGCTTTACACTTCTTATTGTTATAATTGTCAGTGACTATAACAATAATAGAATAATTATAATTTATTATAATTATTTTATTTTTTTTATTATTATGTTATTATAATAATAATTAAATTTATTTTTTTATATAATTATTTTTAATAGTTATATTTAAATTTGTGGTTATAATATTTTATTATATTATATTTTTCTACTGAGGACAGTCATAGTACTCTTGATATTGTTACTATTATCAAGAGTTTCGTAGACAAACCTTACAGTTTATCTTTCTTGATAAATGGCTTATTTGGAATTTTGATGTCCACTTTTCTCCAAATTCTACCAATATTAGTTCTTGTCACTATATCTTCCAGCACATTGATATATTCCTCTGTGTAGCATGGTTCTATGAACCTGCTTTCTTGGGGCATGTTCCAATTCCCCTCCACAGTTCTCAAGTATCTTTATGTGCACCAGCTTTTGTGACATTTCTGGGTGGAGTGCATTCAATCTTTCAACCTGCTTTAAGAACAAAGTCAAAGGTTTATCCTTATGGGGATTAAAGAAAGAATTTTCCAATGTATTTTCTATTTTGTACCTCCAGGAATCATTCGCCCATTTGGTGATTATTTCACTTTTCCACCAAGACCAGGTATCTTTACCAGTTGTGTTTCTCATGCCATAATACCATTGTTTTATAGATTTTTTAAATAATGAATGTAATTTTGCAGTGACTAATTCCTCTGGTATGGCATAATCTTCTTGTAACCAATCAATTTCTTTAATGAATGGCATATTTTCATTTTCACCTTCACCTGTGAATGTTGGCCATTATTTTAATTGAGGTGATCTCTTCATTAATACTTGGTTATTGTCTTGATTACTCAGGTCTGTCATGAATGGTTTTGTTATTTCCTCTCTTGGATTAACAGGACTTCTCATGTGAGAAAATGGGTTTGATAACTTTGGCAAATTTAAGTGAGCCCCATTTAGCTTATCCATTTTTTCAGTCATAAGTCTCATTTCACTTTTAATTTCATCTTCAATATTCATTATTTATTGATCACTGTTTTCTACATGGTCTAGAAGTAATTTTTGATGTGATGAAGTCTTTTCTTCAAATGGTTCAACATAAATACTTAATTTTCTTAATTCATTTTTTGAATTGTCAATTCTCCCAGAATACTCAATTGTTAAACATTTTTCTTCAGTATCTTTTATGTATTTATACAATTCTTGTTGTCCTTGTATTAAATTTTGAGTATTGTCAATTAGAATTTTTGGTTCATTATTTTCAACCATAAACTTAATGTTATCAATTTCTTTTTTGTTTTGTACAACAATTTTTGTTAAATATGATAAGCTGTTATTCATTTCTTGTGAGGATAATAGACTATTTTTAATGTTTTTAAGAGGCAAGATACTATTTTTAATTTCACTTGAAGTACTTACAACATCAGGAGACATAGTTATGTCTTTGGGAAATGAGGTTTCTCATCGTTTGTTACTCTTTGTCCTTGAATTCCATCAAGGTTCTGGCCATGTTGAAGACATTTTCCATGGAAGCTTTTTGGATTTTTGGGATCCTTTAGCATGGAGGATATGGTTTCCTCAAATTCCTTTTCTTGTTTGTCTTACCTTCTTGGGGAAGTTTGTCAGCTTGAAGCTTGCTGGTAGAAGCTACTGGGGCTTCTTCCTTGCTTTCCTCTTTCTTTTTGGCATGGTATTCCTTTATCCTCTTGATTTGAGCCTTGGATTATAGTGGATTCCATTCATTTTACTATCTCACTATTTCCCCCTCTTTGAGGAATTTTTTCAGGATATGCCAGGGGTTCATGACTCCTTGGTGTAAATGTCTATTTGAGCCCTCTGAATGTAATTTGTACCAGTTGGAATTACTCATACTTAGTTCCAATTTTGCTTCAGAAATCATGGGAATATCTTGCCTTTTGGACATGGCACTTCCTTGTGTAGCTTTTTCTCTTTCTTTTCCCTTTTGAGAGATCAACTCTACTTCTGAGTCCACCTGCATCTGATTTGATGGAGTAGTGGGATCCTCTTCTAGTAGTCATAGTAAAAATATAAGAAAACAAAACATTTTTATGGCAATTAAAAAGGAGTTACTCACCTTCACAATCCTGAAAAGTGGGTCCTGGAAAGACTAATTTCTTAGCTTTCTTTTTCTTATTGAAATTTGGTGTTTAAGAACTTGGACAAGTTTCTTCCACAAATCTCTCAACAGTGGTTTGATTATCCTCTGCTGGGTTATCTCAAAACACTAAAAAGACAAATAAATATAAGTCTTTTCTTAACATTGTTTTTTTTAATAAGATATGGCAATTTCCATGTGAGATTTTTTGTGATATCTTTTGAATGAATAAAATGAATGAAAGAAATCATAAAAAAGAGAATAAAAATAACTTTTTTATTGGTTTTTTTTATACTTTTTTTATTATTTTGATATTTTTATTTTTTGAAGAATAAAATAAAATTACATTGATTCTTTTTTAAAATTAACTTCTAATATAAATGTCTTTTTAATTTATAAATATCTTTCTTAATCACTAGACTCACTCAAATAAAGTTCTTGCAAGTATAAGGAAGTGAAAAACCATATGTAAGACAGTACAATTGCTTTCCAAATGCCTCAATAGCTCCTGAACTCAATAAATATAAAATTATTATATAATTTTATAGTTATAAATACACTTTAGTATTGGATAAACCCAAAATGACTCTTTCTTAAAGGTCTTTAAGTAAAAATCAAGACCAGGCCCCCAAATGTAAGGTTTGGATATGAAAAAATAAGTAAATATTACAAATATTTCACTTATTGTACTATGAATGTCCTTCTTCATTTAATAACTAAAATAAAGAAGAATTATAACAATAAGGAATTAGTATCATTATGGCATAAAATCATTATATTATAAAATAAATATAAAAATGTAATATAATAATAATAAATACATTTAAAGCTCTTTGTTATTGTTACCAACAAATGATGAATTCATGGGAAATTATTTCTTTAATAAACAAAACCAATAAATAGCAATAATATTACTAATCCTAAAGCTATATGTTAAGATAAATACTATTTATCTTAATAAAAGTGTTATTAAAAGTAATAATAATGAAAAATTCTTATGGAAGATAAAATAACCTACTTTTAACACTTAAGATAGTAATTTTGAATTATTTTACTCCAAAAGAATTTAAATACAACTTAATTAAATTGCATTTACAAAATAAAAGAAAATAAATTACAAATATTCTAAATTTTACATGGAAAATAAGATTTATAGAGAAATATAGCAAAAGCAATCAAAGAGATAGAGTAATAATGTCAAGAGAGATTATTATAAGAACTATTACCTTTGTTCTTTGATGATATGAATGATTTATATATAAACAATTTATATTTTGCCTTTTATCTAGTTTTTTATTTTTTTTGATACGTCTAAGGGGGAAATGGAGTAAAAAAGGCTCTATTTATAGTAATTTCCTCCCTTCTAGTAGACGTGTACTGATGGTATTTACTGGAACTAATCAGTATTTTAAGGTTTAGTGATGATTAAATCAGAATCTAACCATCTTATCTAATTATTACACCATTTGTTAGAGTTCTCACTCTAACTCTAGGTTTGATTACATAATAGGCTGGGCAGACGCCTAAGCTTTGTGGATCTTATGAGTATTAATCATAATATCATAGTATTCACCAGTTGTATTACTTATGTAACTGTTAAACTTCAAATAAGATTACAGTGAGTGATCATAAATGATCAATTTTAAGCTTAAACTTTGATCATTAGTACCTTTTAGGTTATACATGCTATAGCCATTGAGAGAGTTAATTCTGATAGCTTGGAATGTTGTTATCAAACTGTAAAAATCATTTCATTACATAATCAAAACTATATTTTTGATGATTTTTCTTGTATGTCATCTTTTCTGTTGAAATTCAATATTTTGAGCTTCAAACCATAATTTCAGGGGGTTTTAACTTGAATATTATGAGAAAGAAAGACATCATTATTCAGGTATGAACTTGTATAATCTGAATATTCACTTTACTTTAAGTTTGGACCACTTTGACAACAAAGTGGTCAACAGCTCTAGAAATTTTGTTCAATAAACCCTTACAAGTGATAACCTTTCTTATAGCTTGTTAATTGAAGTTCATATCTGTGTTCTTACAGTAATTACATGGTAGCTTCATTCTTGGCCTATCTCTCTACCATGTATAGCTCAAGAGAAACTAGCTAAAACCATGAATGTATGAACTGACCAAAAAAGTGCAGATATCCAGCTTAATTACTTAAGTAGTAACTTTAGAGAAATGAAATAAATAATTTTTATGTGTAGTTATTCATTGGGAATCTCATGGTGCAATTTATATCATATGTTGTTCCATTGGACCTTAAGATAAATAAGAATTTATGCCTTTTTAGGGCATTTTTAGCTTATTGCTCATTAGTAATTTACCTTACAGATTTGCCATCAAACTTATATATGGGCGTTTTCTCATGGGGAATCTAATGGTTTAGTTTATTTCACATTTTTATTGATCATATTCTAAGTCGATTCAGCATTTATGCTGTTTTTGGTATTTTTACTTATTTTAAGATAATTATTTCGATGAATAATTATTGTAAAGTTTTTCTTGTGAACTTTTTTAATATGTGGTTTTATCTCAAAGGCTCACACACTTTGTATCCTAAAAACTTTTTCTACTTGGTTACCAAGTTTCATTCTCATTAAATCCTAAGAAAGTTGCGAATAAACTGCTATTTTGATGTGATAAGCAGGTAAAGAGTAGCTTAGACTCCTGTAACCATGTCAATTCTTAATTATTTTCCATGGATAAACCTTAAAAGAGTAATGAAAACCCTTTTTGAACTATTATTCACTTACTCACCCCATCACAACCTGTTAGAATGTGTTATTTGCAATTCTAGGTAGAAATGAGGTAAAAACCTCAAAAATTCATTAAAAGTACAATTCTCAATAAATATTTCTGAAGCTCTCAGGACCAATTTTAAATTTTATGATCCATAAATATGCCAAAAATTAATTACAGTTTCATAAGTAAAATTTATAGCTTTACCTACAGTCCATTTCTGATGATTCCACATGAAAGACTGAATCTTCAAAAATTCACAGAAAATACAGCCTGTCAGGAATTTTTCAATAAAATTTATAAAATTAAGAGATTAATAATTTTTTTAAATAAAAGAATATCCACAGCTTTTACTCCTTTTATTCTCAACCATCAATGGGTTGGTAGTGAGGTTAAAGGCCTAATTATGTAATTAAGATAATCGTACATGACAACAGATTATGCAATCAATAATCCAAAGAGGATAATTAGTTTATCCTTCACTGGTTTTCATTTTGAACCTTGGCACACGTCTTTGAGCTGTTGTTTACTTAAAAGAGGCCTCCTCTTGTTGTTTTTTCCAATGCATCTTATTTTCCAATTATATCTTTAGTACCAACAAGTAAGTATTAGTTAAAAATTTTTCTGAAGTGTTTTATTCTTTCAGACTCAATAAGCAAGACATTGAATCATAGAAATAAACTCCAAAGCTGTTTCAATACTGTTATAAATCTATTATGATCCCTTAAATACACACTTTATCCATCAAATCTCTCTACCAACTCTTTCCAAGGTTCATTGGAGTATTAGTGAGTGATTTTAATTAATTATTCAAGTTTTTCTCTAGTATTAGTTTTATTCAAGAATTATATTTATAATTATTCTTGCAAAAGATAGTTGTATATTCAAATAATTTCTTATTTCAATACAGAAGTTTTATTATTGACTACTTCTTGTACTTTATTCTTGTAGACAATTACTGCTTACTGTTATAATCAATAGTAATGTATAAAAATTAAAATAAATAAATAATTAAGTATTTACTTAATTGTGGTTCTAATAATTTCTATTATTATATTTCATAAAGACAGCCATAGTGCTGTTTATTAAAAGTAATATTATCAAAATCTTCGAAGACACATCTTAAAATTGGTTGATTTTTTTTATTTTTTTTTGAATTTGAGCAGGCAGTTCATGGTCTTGCCAAGAGCCAATCAATTTCTTTGCTTTTGCGTTGATCCTGTTGATAATTCTGGTTGGCAGTTTATGGTCTTGCTGAGGACCAAATCCTGTGCCCAAGAACTTCTGTTTTATAGTTTTTCTGTTCATACATTTTATTCACCTTCAAAGCCAGTTTTCCAATTCAATTAAACAGTTTATAGTATTTTCTAGTGCTTATCCTCACTTTAAAGGCAGTTTTAAGCCTATAAAATAAGAGAAATATTTTCATGATGAACACCTGTAGCATTCAAAATCAAATATGTCAGTATAATTCATTATAAAACAAAAGAAACAAGCATAAAAAAATAAATATAAAAACCGCAGTTTGAATCCTTGCTTAGTGCTTTTTGAGGTATTGTAAACCCAGTTTCATGCCTTTCTCAGGAAACTTGTTTTGAATTTGGTTTTCCCTGTAGCCAATAAAAAATGGAATATGTAAGATTCATTTAATATTAAGGAGAAACTGAAACAAGTCCAGCAGTTTAATGTCTTACTGAGGATATAATTTTCTGTTGATTTATTTTTCAAAGCCTCATAAAACTCAACCAGGGGTTTTTTTCTTCTTTGACCTTCTTTTGTTGTTTCAATCTTCTGTATATATATAAATATGCTTTTTGTCAGCTTCTGTAATAAAATAAAAAGTAAAAATAATAAGTTTAAAGTCATTTTTAAGACTATTTTTATTTGTTTTTGAACCCTGGTAAATTCAAATCAATAGCTTTTTAATGATTCAAAGAAGCTCAAAAATAATATTAATATTTTGAAAAAGAAACAAAACAGTTTAAAGCCTTTCCCAAGCCTTTTTTTTCTTATTTTATTTTGAGAAAAGATTAAAAAGATAAAAATGAATCAGAATGTTCAGCCCACTAATTCAAAAATAAAAAATAAGCAGTTTATAGCCATGCTGAGGGCTCTTTTTTCATTGTTTTATTATTATTTATTTATTTATTGAACCCCTTTTGAAATTTATAATCAGATCTTTTAAGATTAATTTAATTGAAGAAAGGAAGCGAAATTAAAATTAAGATTTATCATCAGTTTAAGGCCTTGATGAGGGCTTTGTTATTTCATTTTATTTTTATTTTTTTACAAAAAAAGAAAATTCAACAGTTTATAGTCATTTTGAGGACTTATTTTGTTCCTCTTTTTTATATTTATTATTATTATTATTTTATTTCATTTTTTTCAAGCGCTCTTGAAGGCCCTGTGAGGCTTAATAACAAATTGCACAGCGGTATTAGGCCGTCACAGGTGTTATTACACCTTATAGCGGAAACAAGGACGTTGTATGGCCTGTTTTACTCTTAGTATATTACTAAGCATTAAATATATCTCTAGTGATGCTTAAATCCTCTTCAGCTAGTCTGAGTACTCGAAGCCACTCATATTTATCATATTTATCGCACGGAATTGAAACTAGCACTTTAAAATTTCATCGGGTGACTGAATTGGGGCTGCTAATGGTGTTGGAAGATCCTCCTATCTTTCCATTACTCTAACCACAGCTGATGCTCCTTCTTTGATTTCTAGGCTCTCAGGACTTAGTTCTTTATTTTATTTTATTTTTTACCACTTGTTTATCATCTTCTCAGCAAGAATGGTATTTTACTCTGTACCATAGATCCTCTATAAATATCCTCTGGTCTTTGAAAGGTAATCACTTCCTTCTTATTTTATGTGCTTATTAATTACTGTTATCCAGTCCCCCTTGTTAAGGTCTTTGTTTCCTTCCAATCTTCAATCTGACTCTAGTGTGATCCCAACCCAATTGACTGATATTGGTGACTGTAGGCTCCATTCCCAGTTTAACTCCACCATATAAATAAGCCCTGTCACTTTTCATCTTCAGGGAGCTATTGAATTATTCTCTTTATTGCTATATTCAGCTTTCATTGTGAGTCTCTCTTTTCTTTTAAAAAATAGGTTAGCTGGTACTGCCTGCAGGTCTCCTTGGCAAACCACTGCAGCACCAATACCCAAACCTAGAGTGCTGATTCATTGAATCCTATTGTTTTTTGCATTTAAATCCCTTTAAATTGTGGTTTTCTTGGCAGGTTTTTAGGTGTTATTTAGTGCAAACTATAGTGTGATCTTAGGTGGGGTAGACTTCTAGCCTTTAGGGCTTGCAGGTGGCTTTTGGTTGCATCTTTCAGCTATCCAGCTTGTTGGCATCAAGCTGTAATTTATCTCAAGTTCAGATTGTTTTGTCACCTTGGTACTAATGTTTGATTTAAAGACAACACTGCTTCCAACTTCTGAAGTCAAGGCACGTTTAATTCTTTGTCACATAAGAGCTTGCAATAAGGTGGGCTAGGAGGAGAATTTCGGGTCCAACTTATTTTCACCATTTATGTAAGGTTTGACTATGAAACAATAAGTAAAAATTACTAATATTTTACTTATTTTACTATGAATGTCCTCATAAATGAAATAAATAAGATAAAAATAATTACAATAATAAAGAATTATTATAACTATGGCGTAAAAATAATTATGTTATCAATTAAATATGATAATATAATTTATATTATAAAATATAATAAAATAAAATAAATATATTAATATAAAATAATTAATATATTTACTGGCAGTTTATTATTGTTACAAACAAATAATAAAGGCATAAAAAAATTGTTTTTTATTAATAAAAAACAATTAATAACAATAATATTACCAATATTAAAGTTATAAATTAATGTAAATACTATTTATATTAATAAAAGAATTATTAAAAGAATAATAAAGAGAAAATTATTATAATAAGAGAAAATAACCTACTTTTAATACTTAATATAATACCTTTGAGATATTTTATGCCAAATAATGTAAATACAACTTATCCAAATTGTATTTACAATAAAAAATAGAGAAAATTACAAATATTCTTGATTTTTACGTGGAAATAAGATTTTAGAGAGATTTTTAACAAAAAAAATTAAATAAATGATTTAATCACATCAAAATTGATGATTATGATACGATGATCTTTGGTCTTTGATAATATAAAAGTTTCATATATAAAGAATAAAGAAACTACCTTTTTAATTGTATTGATTTAATGTTTTTGATGCGTCTGAGGGGAAAACAGAGTAAAAAGAGCTCTATTTATAGTAAATACCTCCCTCCTAGAGTCCAACAGGCTTCTTTTAGACGCTTATTGACCATATCAACTGGGATTGATCAATATTTCAAGGTTTGGGGATGATTACAACATGATCAAACCATTTTACATCATTATTACGCCATTATTTAGAGTTATCACTATGACTCTAATTTTGATGATGTCAAAGGCTTGGCAGAACCCCAAAATTCGTGTATTTTATTAGTTTTAATCATAAAATAATAGTATTCACCAATTGTATCACTCATATGACTGTTAAACTTAATTTAAGGTTACAGTGAGTGATCATAAATGATCAAATTAAGCTCAAACTTTGATCCTTAATAACTTTTAAAATTTACACGCTACAGAAATTCAGAGAGTTAATTCTACTAGCTTGGCAGAACCCTATTATACTTCCAAGAGCATTTCATTACATCATTAAAACTCTATTTTTGATGATTTTTCTTGTAACTCATCTTTTCTGTCGAAATTTAATATTTTAAACTTCAAACTATGATTTCAAGGGGTTATACCTTGAATATTATAATAATAAATACATCATTCTTCACGAATGAACTAGTAGAATCCAACTGTCTACTTTTTTTTAAGTTTGGACCACTTTCACAACAAAGTGGTCAACAGCTCTGTTGATTTTAATCAATAATTCCTTACAGGTTTTAACCTGGTTTATAACTTGTGAAATAAACTTCATTTCTGTATTCCTACAGTAATTACGTGATGAATTTATCTTTGGTTCATCACTCTATCATACATAATTCAAGAGATATTAGCTAAAATCCTTGAATATATGCGTTGACCAAAAAAGTGCATATATTCAGGTTAATTCCTTAAGTATTGATTTTGAAGCTTAGCTTCTTAATTGTTTTATATGTGGAATTTTATAGAGAATCCAGTGGTGCCATTTATCTTACATGTTGTTTCATTGGTCTTTGAAATAAATAAGGATTTGTGTATTTTATAAGGCATTATTACTTATAATGTATTAAATATTGACTTTACAGATATGCCATAAAAATGGTATATGTGTATTTTACCATGGGGAATTCAATTGTATAGTTTATTTCACATGTTTATTCATTAGCTTTTAAGTTAAATCAAGTTTTATGCCAATTTATGGTATTTTTGTATTTTTAAAGTACTTATTTTTAATGTAGAATTATATTAAATATTTCTTGTGACCTTTTTGGGTAAGTGTTCATATCTCAAAGGTTCACATTCCCTACCACCAAAAAAGATTGTACCACAATCTGATATGTGTAATTAGGGTATCATCCACTTTCCTACCTCTTCAATAGACTTTGTTAGTCTTGAAGCTCAATAATGCTTAACTTTTTTATTTTTCAGGCTTTCTTTCATGTCTGAATCTTCTTAGTAGTTTATCAGCATTTGTTATATCTTTCTCAAGTAGCCATTCATCTTTTTCTTCTTTGTTTCGTGTCCTTCTTTCTTTAAGGACTTTTACTATTTTCCTTTCCTCTCCTTCTTCCAAGGGGGGAATTTCAAGTGAGGGTTTATTTCTTAGTGGAAATAACTCCTTGTAACTTGAGCTGTAAGGTTTTATCAGACTTACAGGGAAAGTTGGGTGTTTGTTCATTAGTTCACCTGTGAGTTCCAATTGCACAGCATTGGGTCCATGAAGTTCTTTTATCATAAATGGTCCTGCAAAGGAATCTTTTAATTTCTTTGGGCCTTTTATGTTATTGAAATTAAGGGTTGATACTAGTACCAAGTCTCCTATTTTGAAATCAGGTGGCTTATGACTTTTATCCCATCTTTCTTTGGCATATTTGAAAGAATCTTGCATACATCTGTTTGTATGGTGTCTTGCCTTATCAAGCATTATCTTAAAACTTCTTGCTGTTGGATTTATATCCACTAAGTCCTTTTTGAGTGTATCATAAGGAAGTCTTGGATTCCAACCTTTTTCTAGCATTGCTGTTGTTTTGCCAGTAGAACAATGGATTGATGTTTTATATTCCAGCTCAAGAGCTGGTATTAGTGTACACCAATCATGGGCAAAACCATCAGAATCTTTGAATTCTAGCCCATAAGCACAGAATATTCTGATCATGTCCTCTAAGGTCTGTATCATTATTTCTGCTAAACCATCAGTTTGAGGATGGTATGCTGTTGAGAATGATAGCTTTGTCCCAAACAGGTTATGGAGATTTGTCCATAATGCTGAAGTGAACTTTGGGTCTCTGTCACTTATAATATTTTGGAATAAGCCTGTATGGCTAATAACTTTATTCCATATGATTATGGCTGTGTCCATAGCTGTGTCATCTTTATGACATGGTAGGAACATGGGAGTTTTGCTATACCTGTTAACCAATACTAGGCATGCATTATAGCTTCTATCACCTCCTGGAGGTAATGCTGTTACCCAATCCATATGAAGTATTTCCCAAGGGGATTTTGGTTCTTGGATTTGGATCATCATTCAAAATCTCTTTCCTGTGGCTCTGTTGGCCTTTTGAAATCTGTCACAGGTTTGGCAGTATTCTACAACATCTTTCTTCCAATTTGGCCACCAAGAGAAGGTTTTCACCCTCTCTAGTGTCCTGTCTTCTGAAATGTGTCCAGCTGCAACACTATCATGACACTCATGTAAAATAGTGTTTATCAGGGTTCTATCTGTTAAGGCCATAACACATGTGTGTTTTGTTCTATGGTAAAGGATTCCATCAAGGAGGTGGAATCTTCCTTCATCATATGCCTTTTTCCATGTTTCATCTGGTTTTGATGAAAGTGATGGGTCTTTGCAGTCTTTCATTCGTAGTTGGCTTAAGATATGGAAATTTTTGTCTATCTTATAGCTTTCTTTAAGTTGGCTAGAGAATTCTGTGCCAATGTCTGTAACACATATTCCTTCTATATGGTATTCTTCCTGTGGTACCCATGCTGGATTGTCAGGGGTATTTGCTAGAGCCCATCTGCTAAGACCATCTGCATTTTTATGAATATTTCCAGATTTGTGAACAATAGTCATATTTCCTCTATATTCTTGGATAGCAATTTGCCATCTCAGCATATGTCTATTTGGAGTTTTCATATTCAATAGAAATTTTACAACATCACAGTCTGTGATCACATCAAATACTGTTCCATCCAAGTAGTAATGTAATTTTTCTAACGCCCACACTAAGCAGAGGCATTCCATTTGGCTTGCTCCATATCTTGCTTCTGTTGGCTTTATTTGTCTTGAAATAAAAAGAATTTGTCCTTCCACTGGTTTATCAATGATAATTTGTGTCTGATGTAGTGCAGCACCTAGTCCTTCTCCACAAGCATCAATGTAAAGTTTGAAGGGTAGTTTCCAATCTGGTATCAGAAGAAATGGGGCATTTGTTAAGGAATTTTTCAATTCTTCATATGCCTTGACTCTTCCTTCTGTCATTTCATAGACTGTTTGTTGGTCAAATAGCTTATACAAGGATTTAGCAATTTTTGCAAAGTCCTTCATATGCTGTCTATAGTAACCAGCAAATCCTAGAAATGATTGCATTTCTTTTTTTGGTTTGAGGCATTGGTTTAAGTAGTACTGCTTCTACTTTATTCTTTTCTATGCCTAGACTAAGTCCAGACACAACATGTCCTAGTGCTTTTAATTCACTGTATGAAAAATGACACCTTTTCAAGGAAATTTTCATATTCACTTGGACTATTTTTTGTAGTACCCTTTCTAGTCTTGTAAGGTGATTTTCCCAAGTTTCTGAGCAAACTACTATAACATCAATATAGATAACTAACCATCCTTCTGATAATTCTTCAGAAAATATGGTATTCATCATTCTTTGATAATGGGAAGGTGCATTTTTTATGCCAAATGGCATTCTTAAGTATTCAAAAATTCCACAGTGGACTATTATCCTCAGTAGTTTTTTGGCATTGTCTGTTAAGACATTTTGGTGAAAACCCTTTAAGGCATCCATGGCTGTGATGAACTTAGCTTGTGACAATTGTGTCAATGTCTCATGGATCCTGGGTATTGGATACCTGTCTGGAATGGTATAGGTGTTCAGGGCTCTGAAGTCTCCTACCATCCTTGATTTTCCATTATGCCAAGTTATAATGACAGGTGTAGTGACTTCTACCTGTTCATTATGTCCTACCTTTCTTAGTACTCCAAGGTCCATTAATTCTTTAATGTGTACCTCTAAGGCTTCTCTAGCTCTTGCACTAGCTGGGTAAGCAGGTCTCCTTAGTAAAGGTGGGTAAGGCTTCTCCACATTAAGAATGATATCCACTTCATGTCCAATTATGGCACCTAGTGGCTCTTTGTCAGTTGCAAAGGCATTTTTGTACTTAAATAAGAGGTCAACCAATTTTTCTTTCATTTTTTCTGTTAATTCTTGATTGAATTCTGCCTCTTTAAGTTGTTCAGATATAAAAAGCTCCTTTTCTGGAATTTTTTCTTCATTCTTAACAACTGTAATTTGTTTTTTGTTATTTAAGAAGCCAAACCTTTGTCTTTTGTTGTCTCCTATGGTAAAATATCTATCCTTTTGGTTAGAGATATCTATACCATAAATTGATAAGTAGCCATTCCCAAGTATGAAATGATTACTAGTAAAGTTGTCCATTACTACAAACTCTACTTTAATTCTGACACATTGTGAGGGATGAGGAAAAATTAGTGTTAAATCAATTATTCCAAGGGGCTTCATGCTCTCACTTCCACTACTAAATTTGACACCTTGTATTGGCATAAGTTCTTCTTGCCAGTCTGGCACAATGGTTTTTAAATAACTTTTACCAACACAGGTGCAATATGCTCCTGTATCTAAGTTAACTTTTCCTTCTTGGTTATCAACAATAACAATACTTATACTTGATTTTCCAGCTGTATATCCCATTCCTCTTGCAGGTCTGGTTCTATACATTTTGGCATCTTGTATGTTTGTCAGGTTTGTGTCAGATGTCCCAACTTGTGGTAAGTTTGATTTAACATCCAGTACTTCATAAATTATATCAATATTATTAATTTTTGCATTAATTATATTGATTTCATCACTTTCAGAACTTTCTGACTCTTCTGTCTCTTTTTCAGAGTCAGATTCCTCTTCTTTGTCATTGTGGTTTTCTGTTTCCACAATTTCATTAATCTTTTCTTTTTTAAGGCAATTATTGGCTAAGTGTCCAAGACCTCCACATTTATGGCATTTTCTTTGCTCATTATTGTTGGATGTATTGGGCTTGAAGGATTCTTTTGATTTATTTTTTTTGATAAATGGTTTATTTGGGCTTTTAATGTCCAATTTCTTCCAAGTCCTGCCAATTTTTGTTCTTGTCACTATGTCTTCTAGTGCATTAGTATACTCTTCTGTGGAGCATGGTTCTATACACCTGCTTCTTAGGGCATGTTCTAGCTCTCCTCCACATTTCTTGAGTATTTTCATATGCACCATTTTTTGTGACATTTCTGGGTACAATGCATTAAGTCTTTCAACTTGTTTCAAGAACCAAGTTAAAGGTTTGTCTTTGTCTGGGTCAAAGAAAGAATTTTCAAATGCATTTTCTATTTTGTATGTCCAGGCATCATTAGCCCACTTGGTGATTATTTCTTTTTTCCACCAAGACCAGGTATTTTTGCCATTTGTTTTCCTTATGCCATAATACCATCTTTTTGCAGATTTCTCAAACAATGAATGTAATCTTGCAGTGATTAATTCATCTGGTATGGCATAATCTTCTTGTAGCATGTCAATTGTCTTGATAAATGACATGTAGTCATATTCACCTTCTCCTGTGAATGTTGGCCATTCTTTCAATTGAGGTGCTTCCTTCATTAAAACTTGGTTATTGTCTTGGTGACTCAAGTCTGTTATGAATGGATTTGTTAATTCCTCTTTTGGTTTAACAGGGATTCTTATGTGAGAAAATGGTGTTGATAACTTTGGAATATTTAAATTGGCCTCATTAATTTTATCCATTTTTTCAGTAATAAGCCTTATTTCACTTTGAATGTCATCTTTCAGATGCATTCTTGCTTCATCACTCTTTTCTACATGGTCCAAAAGTAATTTTTGGTGTGATGAAGTCTTTTCTTCAAATCTTTCTACAGAAATACTTAGTTTGTTTAACTTTTCTGTAAGATTTTCAATACTCAAATCATAATTGATTGTCAAAATTTTTTCTTTGATATCACTTATGTATTTGTACAACTCTTGTTGTCCTTGTATTAATTTCTGAGTATTGTCAATCAATACTTTTGGTTTATTATTTTCAATCATAAATCTCATGTTATCAATTTCTTTCTTATTTTGTGTAACAAGTTTTGTTAAAGATGATAAGCTATTATTTATTTCTTGTAAAGATAATAAAATATTTTTAATGTCTTTAAGAGGTAAAATACTATTTTTAAGTTCTGTTAAAGTATTTACAACATCAGGAGACAAGGTTATTTCTTTGGGAAATGGGGTTGTCTCATTCTTTGTTCCTCTTTGTATTTGAATTCCATCAAAGTTCTGGCCATGTTGAAGACATTGGCCATGGCATCTTTTTGGATTTTGGGAATCCTGTAGCTTGGTGAATATGGTTTTCTCCAATTCCTTTTCTTGTTCTTCTTCCCTTCTTGGGGAAGTGGGTTGACTTGGGGCTTGCTGGTAGAAGCTACTGGGGCTTCTTCCTTGGTTGCCTCCTTCTTTTTGTAATGATACTCCTTGATCTTTTTGATTTGAGGTTTGGATGATATTGGATTGCATCCATTGGAGTATCTCACTATTTCCTCCTCTTTGAGGAACTTCTTTAGGATGTGCCAGGAGTTCATCACTCCCTGGTGTATTTGGGGCAACATTTCCCAATCCTTGTCCTTGTACACTGTGTAGTACTGTTTGTATTGGCTCATGTAAATGTCTATTTGAGACCTCTGAATGTGATTTGTACCTATTTGAGTTACTAATACTTAGTTCCAATTCAGGTTCAGATATCATCAGCATTTCTGGGATGTGCCTTTGGAATAAGGCACTTCATTGTGTGGATTCTGTTCCACTGGGGATAGTGCCCTTCCTTTTCCCTTTTGAGGAATCAATTCTACCTCTGAGTCCAGCTCCATCTGATTGGATGGAGTATTGGGAGCCTCTTCTGGTAGTCATATTATAAGAAAAATAAGAAATAAGAGGATTTTAGAACAGAAATACGCCTATGGCAATTTATAAATGGGGTACTCACCTTCAGAGTCCTGAATAGTGGGTCCTGTGAAGTCCAATTTCTTGGCTTTCTTTTTCTTAGTGATTATTGGTGTTGGAGAACTTTGACAAGTTTCTTCCACCAATCTTTCAACAGTGGCTTGGTTTTCCTCTGTTGGGTTGTCTTCAAACACTAAAAAAGAGAAATAAATATAAGTATTTTATATAAAAGTGTTATTTTTGGTAAGATATGGCAATTTCTCCATGTAAAAATTGCTTTTATATCTTTTTTTATTAAAAAAATGAAAAGGATTAAATAAATGAAATTAAAATGAATGAAATAACTTTCTTTTATTGATTTTTAATATTTTTATTATTTTTAATGTTTTTTATTTTTAAAAAATAAAAATGAATATTATTCTTTTATAAAATTAATTTATAATATAAAATTATTTTTAATTTATAAAATATCTTCTTTAATCACTAGAGTCACTCAAAGAAAGTTTTTGCAAGTCTAAGGATGTGAAAAACCACGTGTAAGACAGTACAATTTCTTTCCAAATGCCTCAATAGCTTTTAAAATTAATAAATATAAAATTATTATATAATTTCATGATTATAAATATAATTTATTATTGGATAAGCCCAATGAGAAATTTTTAAAGGTCTTTTAGAGTAAATATCGTGGCCAGGCCCCCAAATGTAAGGTTTGACTATGAAACAATAAGTAAAAATTACTAATATTTTACTTATTGTACTATGAATGTCCTTATAAATAAAATAAATAAGATAAAAATAATTACAATAATGAACAATTATTATAACTATGGCGTAAAAATAATTATTTTATCAATTAAATATGATAATATAATTTATATTATAAAATATAATATAATAAAATAAATATATTAATATAAAATAATTAATATATTTAATGGCACTTTATTATTGTTACAAACAAATAATAAAGGCGTAAAAAATTGTTTTTTATTAATAAAAAACAATTAATAACAATAATATTACCAATATTAAAGCTATAAATTAATATAAATACTATTTATATTAATAAAAGAATTATTAAAAGAATAATAAAGAGAAAATAACCTACTTTTAATACTTAATATAATAATTTTGAGATATTTTACGCCAAATAATGTAAATACAACTTATCCAAATTGTATTTACAATAAAAAATAGAGAAAATTACAAATATTCTTGATTTTTACGTGGAAATAAGATTTTAGAGAGATTTTTAACAAAAACAATTAAATAAATGATCTAATCACGTCAAAATTGATGATTATGATAAGATGATTTTTGTTCTTTGATAATATAAAAGTTTTTTATATAAAGAATAAAGAAATTACCTTTTGAAGTGTATTGATTTAAAGTTTTTGATGTGTCTGAGGGGAAAACAGAGTAAAAAGAGATCTATTTATAGTAAATACCTCCCTCCTAGAGTCCAACAGGCTTCTTGTAGACATTTATTGATCAATATTTTAAGGTTTGGGGATTATTACAACATGATCAAACCATATTACATCATTATTGCGCCAATATTTAGAGTTATCACTATAACTCTAATTTTGATGATGTCAAAGGCTAGGCAGAACCCCAAAATTAGTGGATTTTATTAGTTTTAATCATGAAATAATAGTATTCACCAATTGTATCACTCATATGACTGTTACACGTAATTTAAGGTTACAGTGAGTGATCATAAATGATAAAATTAAGCTCAAACTTTGATCCTTAATAGCTTTTAAGATTTACACGCTACAGCAATTCAGAGAGTTAATTTTAATAGCTTGGCATAACCTTATTACGCTGCCAAGCGCATCTCATTACATCATTAAAACTCTCTTTTTGATGATTTTTCTTGTAACTCATCTTTTCTGTCAAAATGTAATCTTTTAAAATTCAAACTACGATTTCAAGGGGTTATACCTTGAATATTATAATACGAAATACATCATTCTTCACGAATGAACTAGTACAATCCAAATGTCTACTTTTTTTAAGTTTGGACCACTTTCACAACAAAGTGGTCAACAGCTCTGTTGATTTTAATCAATAATTCCTTACAGGTTTTAACATTTTTTATAAATTGTGAAATAAACTTCATTTCTGCATTCCTACAGTAATTACCTGAAGCCTTTCTTTTTGGTTCATCACTCTATCATGCATAATTCAAGAGATATTAGCTAAAATCCTTGAATATATGCATTGACCAAAAAAGTGCATATATTCAGGTTAATTCCTTAAGTATTGATTTTGAAGCTTAGCTTCTTAATTGTTTTATATGTGCATATTTATGGAGAATCCACTGGTACCATTTATTTTACATGCTGTTTCATTGGTCTTTGAAATAAATAAGGATTTGTGTCTTTCATAAGGTATTATTACTTATAACTTATTAAATATTGACTTTACAGATATGCCATAAAATCGTATATGTGTATTTTACCATGCGGAATCCAATTTTATAATTTATTTCACATGTTTATCCATTGGCCTTTAATTTAAACCAATTTTATGCCAATTTATGGTATTTTTGTATTTTTAAAGTACTGATTTTTAATGTATAATTATATTAAATATTTCTTGTGACCTTTTTGGGTATGTGATCATATCTCAAAGGTTCACAATTTATTTGAATCTCACTGAGGCTTTATTTCAAATAAATGTTTTATGATGAGTTTTTTATATTTTTTCATTGTTTTCATTGTGAATTGCTTTAGTGACATGGCACTAGTTGTGTCTCTGCAGTCTTTTGGCAGCAAGGTACAATTTCTTATTGATTTTTGGCCACCTCATCAGCTTTTTATTACCAATTGACTTAATTCCCCCACTATTTCCGTCTCTTTTTCTTATTTTTTCTTATTAGTAAAATAGGGTACATTGAATTATTTAACCTAGGAGGAAAGCATGGGTCCCTCTCATCTTCACCAAGTAGATTAACTCAAGGTTGTGTGGTGGCCTTATTGGTGCATGGACCCTTCTTCTTTTTTATTTCTTCTATACATTATTCTTTTTGACCCCGGCTACTATCCATTCGTCAAAAGTATTAATCAAAAGCCCCTGCAGGCTTGGTACACCCCTGGCATTATTGACATTGGAGTTTGGTAGAGGACCACTCAGCCTTCAACATGGGCTTATAGGTATAAATAGTAGGTGAAGTCAAGTTTTCCCCTAAAGAAAATGTATTGAGTTATTGCATTTACTACTCTAATTTATTGAGAGTATTCAACTTGTCTTTTACACCTTTTTTCTATTATTATTTTGTTTCTCTCCCTTTGATGTGATGCTGATCACTTTTTTCTTTTCTTCTTGGTTCACATCTATCACAATCAACATTATACCTAAGTATTCATTCTAGTCACTGCTAAAATGAGTAGTCATAATTGATCATAAGGATCAGGTTATTCTGACTTTGTAAAAGCCTTTACTACAGAGGAGCTAGAGGAACTCCTATTTGGTTATCCTTCTTCCCCTTCAAGAAGTAGAGGTATCTGGGATTGGGCTACTGAGCCTTTTTCTATTCCACCCTCTCCTCCTGCTCTGATGGCTCTTTCAACATCTTCTACACCATCTTCCTATTCAGAGGAAGTCCCAGAAGCCACAATCACTTTGTATGCTTTCATTTAAGGCAAAGTTCACCCTTGAATCATTGTTCCTGACCCCCCAAGATACCCTTTGGGAGAGGGGACCTCCTCTGCTATTAAACCCAAAAGACATTGTCAGCAGAGAATGAGACACCCCTACTTTGAGCCTGTGAGGTATGTATGAAATACCCATAAGGCCACAAATAGCTTTATATACAGTTGATTTAGTCTTGAACAGACTTTTCAATTGGATTTAAAATAAAAAATAACAAAAAAAAGTATAAATTTTTTTTGGACAAACAAATTTATAATTAGTATGTAATTTTTGGATTCTAAACCAAAAATAACCTAGGGTACACCCACAGGGTGTTATACCCAAAAATGATTATTCATTATGTTCTTAGAATATATAAGAATCTCACAGCACAATTTCAAATTTTTTGGAAAAATTCAAAAATTGTTAAATTCAAGCTCAAATAAGCTTAAATTTAAAGTTGCATGAGGCTTATGCAAAAAGACCAAAATTTTAGTTAAAATTAAGGTGTTGTGTATATTTACTGAATTGGCTAAGGATTTGCCATAAAGGATGTAAATCCTGTGTGGTCTCAATTTAAAAGGGCTTAAAGCCATAGTATGGGTTTAAATAAATAAAAGGGAAAAATCCAGGTAAAAAGATGGGACAGAGGAAAAAGACAAAACAGAGCTGGGGTACCTAGCTTTTTGGATCTGCAAGAATTCGATTAAGGTTTCCCACCTGTATTGGAGTATTTTCAACCTTATTTAAACTTCAACATTAGACTTTGATCCAATCTTAAGGTTTGAACTGGTTTTATCCCAATTTGGACAGGAATTTCAAGCTGCCAAAGGGTGAATCCCAATATGAAAGCTTGAAATTAAAGTCTTGAGAACTTTCAAGACCTAAATAGGCTTAAAGCTTTAAAGTTACAAGCATTAAAACATTATCAAAATTTAAGGTTTGGTGTGTATTGCTATTTTACATGGAAAAATAGTCATAACTTCAAAATTTAATTAAAAATCCCATTCTTAAAGGATTTGCCTGAAGCTTTCACACAGTTTACAATTGAAGGATATTGGTGTATCGATTCAATTTTGATCCTCTTTTATAAACAGGTTTTCTTGGTAATTAGCCTGGAAATTTACTCTTTTAATTATACTTAAATAAAATTACTATTTCTTTAAAAATTAAGTAAAAATTTAGATTAAGAGATTTTTGCTTGAAATTCTTTTTTAGGTTTTTCATGTCGTGAGCTTTAATTTCAATAAATTTATTTTATATTAAAGATTAAAGTGATTAGCCCAAATGAGGATTAAAGCTAGTTGGAGCTAAGAATAACACTGGTAACTTTAAATTGGAATTAAAAATAAGTTACCTTAAGTTAAGAACCTTATTTTTAAGTATGGTTTTTCATTTTTTACCTGAACACACCCTCTATATCCATTATGAATCATGAGAGCTGCTCTGTACAAATAAAAAGAGTCTATTCATCACTGTTTTTGTCCAGCAATCATTATCAATCCAATTATATTAGATGTTTAGACAGGTAAAGGTTTATAACAGATAAAATCTTATTAAATTAATTCTTAAGTTATTTTATTCTTTATTAAATTTAAATTAAAGAATTGAAATCATAGACTTCAGATTATTTTTGTAAGCACCAATAGTATATTTTCTTTTCTAAAATTATCATCTTAAATATCTTTTAAAATCCATAAACTCCTCTTAAAAACTGTTTAATCAGATTTTTTATTATAAAGAGTTGTGTTATTTCTAAAACATTGATTTTTTGGTGTGTTTCAACTTATAACAATTATTTCATATACTAACTGTTATATCTAACTTGTTGTATGAAATATCTATTATAAGTAAGTTTTTCTCTTATATTTTTTTATATAGAATTTTTCTATAAGAGTCATTGGTTCAAAATGTGTGTCAAAAGTGTTTTATAAATGATATATTTTTTTAGGTGGGTAAATATTTATATTTTCCACATGTAATTTTCTCATTAAGAGCTGTAAAATTCTTATTGTTATAATTTTCAGTGACTGTAACAATAATATATCAGTTATAATTTCTTATAATTATGAAGATTTTTTTATTATCAAATTATTTAATAATGATTAAATTTCCTTTTTCAATATAATCATTTTCAATAATTATATATATTTGTGGCTATAATATTTTCTGATATTATATTTTTCTGCTGAGGACAGTCATAGTACTCTTGGTATTGTTAGTATTATAATTAGTTTCATAGACAAACCTTAAACCTACTATTTACACCCCCATGATTCCAATGGACAGGCTGTTACTACATGCAAATTATACTAGGTTAGTTTTAGTCCTCTTTTGATATTATTTTTGGTTTAATATTAATGTGTATTGCTAATATTTGATTGCTTTTGCATATATATACATATACGTATATATTTCATTACTATTTTATTTTTTATTTTTTTATTTATATAATTTTAGTTGTATATTTAATTCTTATCTTGAAATTTAGTTTGTTATGTTATGTGCTAGACTTAAGCTGTGGCTAGCTTTTTGCTAGCATTCCCAAGCTTGATGTAATATATATTGAAAAAAAATATTATAAAATGAAAATAATGAAAGTAATTTAAGGATAATTTCCAAAGGAACTGAAGCAAAAAAATTAGAATAAGATGAAAAATAAAATATAAAAAGAAAAAAAAAGTACTAAATACTAAGATACTAAGGTAAAAGATACTAATAATAATAAAAATAAAATCATAATTATAAAAGCAACTAATAATTAATCTGAAATTATAATCTGTAATTAACTCTTTTTGATATTTCCCTTGGTATTTTTATCTTTTGAGAATATCTGAATGATAATTCTCCTAATTAAAAATAATATAACAATTTTTTTGAATATTATTTAATGAATAAAACCTTTTTTTAAAATACCTATTTAATCACTTTATGTTTTTTTTTGAAAATCAACATTTTGAAGGCAATGTTAGCTTTTTGAAGGTAATCACTTAAAAGTATAAAATAAATTGAAACTAATTTTTTTTCTTTCTTCTTTTTTTAGAATTAATGTTGCTAATTATTTATATATATTTTTTGATCTTTAGAGAAAAGAAATATAATTAAAAAAAAAATCTTTGATCTCAAGTAGGTTTATCTTTTGATTCTTCCTTTTAAGCTGATATGAATTGAAGCCAGGTGAGATTTGTTTCTTTGAATTCAATCCCTTCAGCCAAATATTTCCTTAACTCATTCTTGTTTGATAAATTTCCCTCCCCTCCATTTTTCTCTCTTTAGAGCTTGAAACAGGTATTCCTGACAGAAAGAGTTCTAATCTTCTGTATTCATTTGAGCTCTATCATTTTTGATTCTGAGGAGTGCTGGTATAAGTGCTTCTTCCCAATTAATATCCCAAGTGGCCTTTGTTACAATATAATTTCCTGAGATTTTGCTAATTGTTCCATTTTTAGGTTAAGAATCCTGGAGGTTTAACCAGTATTGGCATTCCCAGGTCCTCCAAAATGGTTATTTCCTGGGTTTTTTATCCATATCAAATATTTCATTCCAGTATTGGTTTCCAAGGTTTAATTCAATTCCATCCCAGGTAAGTAACTACAGGAATTCATATTCTTTAAGTTTCAATCCAGGTAATTCTGCCTGTGGATTAGGAATGAAAGTTTCTGATGATTCCTTTTCTTTTTCAAAAATTTGCTGAAAACTAATAAATGGAATGACTATTGTGGAAATCTCTGGAAATGGTTCTGCTTTTATTTAAAAGAACCAATCAGGATTTTCATTTTATCTTTGTGGATTATTTTGATTGGCCCAGGCTTCCCCTATCCAGCTGATATCTGTGTCCAGTGACCAGGGATTTTCTTCAATTAATGGCCATGATTGCATTTTGAAGGGTTTGGTAGATTTTGGGGTGTTAAAGGTAATATTAATTGAAAATATTATCGGATTTATTTATTGAAAAAATATTTATTGGATGTTTTTTTGTTTTTGTTTAATTATTCAAATTGATTAATTGGTAATATTTTCTTTTAAGGCAGGAAGGTACTACCAAGAGTTTAATAGTTTGAAAGTGAGTTGACTGAGTTATGGTTGTTTATTTTGGGTAAAAATTTTGAAATTCCTCTTTGATAAGGCAGGAGGTCACTTCCTAATGGTTTTATGGTTTGGGTGAGTGAAATTTGTTATTTTGGTTGATAAGAAATTATTTTCCTCTTTGATAAGGTAGGAGGTCACTGCCTTGTGATTTTTGCTTTCTGGTGAACAAAAATGGTAATTTTGGTTGATAATAAATTATTTTACTCTTTTATAAGGCAGGAGGTTACTGCCTAGTGATTAAACAAGTTGAAATTTGACTTTTTGGTTTGTGATATTTCTATGCTTATGTGTCTTTGGGATAGGCCTGAATGGTTTGAGCTTTGATTGGTCCATTAATTCTTGAGAAATTTAATGTTTTCTTTTCAGAAATCTCCATAATTCTCAAAAACTCCTTGATTTCTTGAAATTCTTGGTTTCTTGATATTTACTAATTATTCTTAAAGTTCCAAAGGTTTTATTTATTGAAATCTTCATCTTCTGGCGACCAAAGAGATTCTCCATTGATAATTTATCTTCTCTTCTTAACTCTTTCCCATAGGGTCCAAACATTGGCAAGTTGGCCATGGTGGAGGTGATTGATATTTTTTTGTAAATTTTAATTTAAATTTTATATTAGTTTTTTTGGAAATGATTTCTTGGTGACTTTCTTCTTTTTGAGGCAGGCAGTAACTTTCAAATGAGAACAAAATTGATAAAGGAAACTAATGATAAATTTTATGAATTAATATTAATACATTTTTAGAAAAAACATTGATTTTGTTGATTTTATTTATATTTGGGCTCCCCCAAGTGGGAAAGGTGCATGTATGTTGAGAAATCTAGCCAAAATAAGGTCTTTGATGGCTTCAAGAGGGGAATTTCTTTCTTAAATTTCTGGTTCCGATGGAAATTCTGACCACCATAAGAGTTCATCAATGAATATATATCCATCTCCAACCCATTTCAGTCATTCAGTTTGGTATGCCACTCCATTCAATTCAAGGTACCACTGGGCCCAAATTTGATTCAAGTAAAGTCCTCTCCTTGGTAATATTCCCATTGAAAATTTTTTATCCCAGAATTTATTTGCAAGGTTTCCTTTGATTCCCTCTTCATTTAATAACTCTAAGAATTGGATATTTTTCAAGTTTGCTCCTGGAAGCTGACATGAGTATTTATCTTCACATAAACTTTCTTAAGACTCATCCCCATAAATGTCTTAAAAGATAATCTAGGGCAAGTAAAGGTATTCTTATTCATTTTATAAGATGGAATTTGTTTCATCATCTTCATTGGGAGGCTGCTGGATGAATCTGGGGTTTTCCAGTTGCCATTTATAACATTCTTATTGGTGGTTCACTGGTCAGTCCAAGAAGTTGATATGGTATGTTTCTTTTAGATTTTTGTCTCTTCCATAATTTTGATGTCTTTTTCTATTTCATTGATAATTTCTTGATATGAGAGCTCATGATGTTCACTAAATCTGACTTTCTTCCTTTTGGGTTTAATTTTGAAAGGGTTTCCATCCACCAAAATCAGGCATATTTCTTCATTATTATTAATTGGCTTGTGAATTATGTTGAGTAATTAAACTTCAGAGGTTGATTCTTCAAGTTGTCTTTTGAGGTTGTTTGGCCATTTTTTTTTGTAAATATTGGCCAAACTTATCACCTCCTGGAGATATGCATAACTGGTGGGTCTTCTGGGTCAAATCAATTATGGTATTTTCCCTTTTTGCATTTTTAAACTTCTTTCCTGGGATATTTCTGACCAATTTTGGAATATTGCATAAATACATTCCTCTAGGTGGACTGGTGCTCCATCCATTCCCTTGATATTTGCATATTGGCATGCATAATTGTCTTCCATCAGGTTCTTGATAGCTGAGTATTTCACCTTGTTTATGGGAAAATTCTAACCTAATGTTTTTTTCTGCCAATAATGGTCTTCCAAGTACTGTATGGACAGATCCTTTTGTAATGAAAAAGTCAATTTGGGTTTCCTCACCTGAAGCCAAAATTGTTGTAGTAAATTCTGAAAGTTCCATCAATGTAGTAGTATGGCTTCCAATTCCCCTATAGTTATTGTTCAGTTTTCTTCTTGTGAGTGACAACTTTATTGCTATTCCTTCTGGTATGATGTTGAGCTCTGGCCCAGTGTACACTAATGTTCTGATGGGATATTCTTCCATTCCATAAATGCCAAAGGACAGGCATAATTAATCTTGGGCTTTGGTATTTCTTTTAACCCAAATTAAGATAGTATTTCTGGAATACCCATTGCTTTGAGTGATTTGATTTTCTCCTTGTCTTTTTCTGACAATTCCTGTCATTTATGAACAAAATTGGGTGAAATCCTCAACATCTCTTCAATGGTTAGTTTGATCCTTTGTTGCATGAATTTCTTTATATTTTTTCAATTTTCAATTTGGTTTCAACTTTCTTCTTTTGAGATTTTCTGAGATTCTTTTCTTTTTTGTAAATTGCTTCATATTCATTCTTATTGGAAAGATTTTCAATTTCCTCCTCAGGTTGTTCTGGTATTGGAATATTTGATTTTTGGAATTTGGTAGGAATTATTACACTTTCTTCATCTTTGTATTCTTCAATATAAGTTACTGGAATATCTTCTTTCTTCTTTGGCTCTTGATTTTGATTTTATGGTTGTCTTTACAATCTTTTTTTTGTCTGCCTTAGTCCAATGTGTTATTCAAAGGGGTCATTGACTGAAGAATTGGTAGGTGGCGTCCAATTTGACCAATCTTTACCATGTGCAATTGAGGTTTATTTTCTTCTGATTTCTTTTTAGTTGTCTTAACCTTTTCTTCTGGTTTTGGTTTGACCACAGTTTTCTCCTTATATTTCTTGTTGTGTTTTTCTTGTTCTTTTTCAAAATCCCTGACTACATCTTTGGCACTTTCATTTCCTTCCATAGGTAATAACTGACAATTGATAAAGAGGTAATATGCTCCTTGTGTTCTGAAAATTCTTCTGTCCAGATCTTCACCAAGGTGAGTTCATCTAGCTGCTAAAGGCCTTCTTCCTTGCGGTAAGTACATTTCAATGGTAGTTTTGGAGCCATTTCAGCTGGTATGTATGGTTGGTAACTGGATGAAAATGGTGGTAAGGGATTCGTTTACCTGTATGGCTGATTATTTTGGGGCAATATATGTTCCTTATCATTTTTAAAGTTCCTTCTTGGTGGATTAACTGCTTCTGATAAGTATTTCAGTTTATTCAAGACTTCTTTGACAGATTCTTTTACTTCATTTCTTGGTTGGGGTACTGGTTGTGGAGGATTTTTGACCTTGTGCATGTTTACCTTTGCTTGTTTGGAAACTTCATCCAACCTTTCATCTTCAAATCTTGTCTTCTTTTCTGGGAGCTTTGGTTCAGGAAATTCTTTTTGTTTAATGAGTGCCTTTCCCTCCAAGTCCTGTTCAATGTATAATCTCAAGCTCTCCAATTTGGGGATGATATAGCCACCATCCAAGGCTTGAATCATAGCTCTGTCTTTGATTATTTCTTTTTAAATTGAGTCTTGAACACTTGTGGAAAGGATGGCCAATATTTCTTGATTATGATCTATATAATCTTAAATGTATTGGTATCTTTTGAGGTAAATGATGATTGCTTCATATTACCCAATTAATTTTCTGTACTGTGTCATATTTCTTATTCCCCCTTCTTGTTGAGCTTTTGTAAATAATGCAGTAATTGAAGATAATCTGTCTCTTCTTTCAGGTGAGACTGTTCCCCATCTTCTTTTCATATCCACTTTCAATTGATCGCAATCAGATGTTTCATATCCTGGCATTCCTTCAATATGATAGCTGATTTTTTCATCTTTGGTCAGAAATACTATTTTTCTTTCAATTTCTCTTACACTTTGAACCTTTGAGATATGACCACATACCCAAAAAGGTCACAAGAAATATTTAAAATAATTATACATTCAAAATAATTACCTTAAAACTAACAAAAATGCCATAAATAGGCATAAAACTTGGTTTAATGCAAATGCCAATGGAAAAACATTTGAAATAAACTATACCATTGGATTCCCCATTGTAAAATACACAGATACCATCTTTAGGGTATATCTGTAAAGCCAATATTTAAAGAGTTATAAGTAATAATACCTAATAAAAAACAGGAATCCTTAATTGTTTCAAATACCAATGAAACAACATGTGAAATGAATGGTACCATTGGATTCTCCATAACCGTCTATACATAAAACAACTAAAAAGCTAATCTCCAAACTCAATACTTAAGGAGTTAAGCTGAATATATGCACTTTTTTGGTCAATGCATATATTCAAGGAGTTTAGCTAATATCTTTTGAAATATACATGCTAGAGTGATGAACCAAAAAGAAAGTCACCACATAATTACTTTAGGAATATAGAAAAGACCTTTATTTCACAAGTTATAAACAAGGTTAAAACCTGTAAGGGATTATTGCTTAAAATCAATAGAGCTGTGGACCACTTTTTTGTGAAAGTTGCCCAAACTGAAAAAAAAGTAGACAGTTGGATTCTACTAGTTCATTCGTGAAGAATGATGTATTTCGTATTATAATATTCAAGGTATAACCCCTTGAAATAATGGTTTGAAGTTTAAAATATTAAATTTTGATAGAAAAGCTGAGTTACAAGAAAAATCATGAAGAATATAGTTTTGATCATGTAATGAAATTCTATGGGCAGTTTAATTATGACATGCCAAGCGATATGAATCCACTCTCATAATAGCTTTAGCATGTATAACTTCAAAGTTATCAATGATCAAAGTTTAAGCTTAAATTTGATCATTTATGATCACTCACTGTAATCTTACTTTGAGTTTAACAGTCATATAAGATATAACACTGATGAATAATATTAGATTATGATTAATGCTAATAAAGTCCACAACGTTTAGGCTTCTGCCAAGCCTATGATGTCATCAAACTTAGAGTTACAGTGATAACTCTAAATAATGGCGTAATAATGAGGTAAGATGGTTTGATCATGATGTAATCATCACTAAACCTTCAAATATTGATCAATTCTAGTAGGAACTATCAGTACACGTCTACTAGACACCTTTTGGACTCTAGAAGGGAGGTATTTACTATAAATAGAGCTCTTTTTACTCTATTTTCCCCTCAGACGCTTACAAAACACTAAATAATTAAAACAAAAGGTAATTTCTTTATTCTTTATAAATAAGACTTTTATATTATTAAAGACAAAAGATCATTTTTCGTAATCATCATTCTTGACGTGATTACTTCACTTACTTAATTGTTTTGTTTAAAATTCTCTTAAAAACCTCAAATCCACGTAAAATCAAGATAAATGGTAATTTCTCTGAACTTTTATTGTAAATACAATTTAAATAAGTTGTATTTCTATTATTTGGCGTACAATCATTCAAAATTATTATATTAAGTATTAAAAGTAGGTTATTTCTTCCTATTTTAATAGCTCTCTCTCTCTATTATTACTTTAATGATTCTTTAATTAACATAAATAGTATTTATATTAATTTATAACTTTAATATTAGCAACATTATTGTTATTAATTGTTTTTTTACATAAAAACCATTTTTCTACACCTTTATTATTTGTTGGTAACAATAATAAAGTTGTTTTAAATATATTAATTATCTTATATTAATATATTTACTTATTATATTATTTTTTTTATAATATAAATTATATTATTATATTTATTTAATAATATAATTATGTTACGCCATCATTATTATAATTCTATATCATTAGAATTATTTTTATCTTATTTATTTCATTGATAAGGACATTTGTGAGCCTTGACGTATATTTTACAGACCCAAATAGGCCACAATTATCTTAAAAATATATTCTGAATAATGCATACCTCATAAGTCATGCATATATTCAAATTTCATTATTTTTAATTTCAGAAAAGTTGAATAACTTTTTATTGAGTAAGTAAATCCATGGATTTAAGACCAGATTTGGATTCTACACAAAAATTCACCTAGGGTAGCTCCATAGAGTGAATAAGCTCAAATTAACTCTTTGAGGTGGTAAAATGGAAAATACTTCAACACCACATCATCAATACCACATAAAAGAGCCGTGAAAATTTTTGTTTTTCTTAATTTCACGCCAAAATAATGGGAAAGTGAGAAATCCCATGTTACATATACACTAAGAATAGTGTTATGCATGTTTTGAGCACTTAATATCATGGTATTCTTACATGGACTTTTGGTACACCCATAGTGGATATCTCACTTGAAGCTTAAATTACTATTTTGACGTAAAAAATAGGCAAGGGGGGCAAAAGACATCAAAGAGAGCCAGGGTACCTAACTTCTGAGGCCTCAGAGGCGTGGATAGCTCCAGAGCATGGATCCACGGCTCATCTTGGTCCAATTGGTAAACTAAAACTCTTTGGGAACTTGGTTACCAAGTTACACCTACTGTAAAACACCAGAAAATAACAAATAACCTGCTATTTTGACGTGCCAAGGAGGTAAAGAGCTACTTACACTCCTTTAACCATGTCAATTACTAATGACTTTCCATGGATAAACCCCAAAAGAGTAACTAAAACCCTTTTGGGACCCATATTCATTGATTTACCTCATAGCAACCAGCAAAACACTGCTATTTGCAATTCTATGTAGAAATGAGGTAAAAACTTTAAAAATTCATTAAAAAGACAATTCTTAATGAATCTTTCTGAAACCTTCAGGACCAATGGAGAACTGTATTATCTATGGTACAACCGAAAAGAATTACAGTTTTACTAGTAAAATTAAACGTTTTACTTACAGTCCATTTTTGGTTATTCTAAGTGAAACACTGAATCTTCAAAAATTCACAGTAATTACAACCTGTGATGAAATTGGCAATAACATTGATAACTTTGAGAAATCAATGATTATTTTGGAATAAAAGAAGATTTACAAGTGTTACTCCTTTTATTCTTAACCATATTGGGGTTGATAGTCACGTAAGAGCATCAAATAAGTAATTATGATAATGTTACGTGACAAATAATGATGCAATCAATAAACCAAAAAGGGTTTATTGTTTTCTCACTCACTGGTTTTTCAGTTTGCTCCATGGCACACCTCTGTGAGCTGTCTTAGACTTAAAAGAGGCCTCCTCTTGCTGTTTTTTCCATATCATCATCTTATAAATTTATTAAATCATTATTACCAACAAGTAAGTATTATTTCAGCTATTCTTAAGTGTTTTAAATCTTTCAGAATCAATCAGAAAGACGTGAAATCATAGAATCCAACTATATATTGTTGTAATACTGTTATATATCATCTTGATCCCTTAAATCCACAATTCTATGTCAAATTTCTCTACTTATATCTTTCAATAAGTTCTTTGGAATATTAGTGAGTGATTTATTTTTAATTCTTAAAGTTTTTCTCTAAAATTAGTTTTCTTCAAGAATTACCATTATAATTACTCTTGCAAAAGATAATTATATATTAAAATAATTTTATTATTTTAATAAAAGTAGTTTTTATTATTAAAATCTTCTTGTAATTGATTCTTGTAGACAATTACTTGCTCACTGTTAAAATCACTAGTAGTGTTTAACACGTGAAAGAAATAATTTGATAATTATTTAATTGTGGTTATAATAATATTTTATTATTATATTTCATAAGAACAGACATAGTACTGTTGATTAATAGTAATATTATCATCAGTTTCATAGTCACATCTTACATTTGGGGGCCTGGGCATGTTTTTTGAACCTTGTACCCTTAATTAATATATTTTTAAGCTCTAAAATATATTAATTTAATTAAGTTTTTTCTTTCAATTTGCAGTTAAAATATTTTTATTTTTTGAATTTGTTTTAGAATCTTTTTCATTGAGGAATTTGGTTTAATTTTATATTGTTTTTACACGTGGCTTTTTCACATCCAAAAACGTATAAAATTATTCTTTGAGTTACTCTGAATTAATTTTCATTCAAAATCTTAAATTTTAATTTTTTTTCTTTAAAAAGAATAATTTTTTTAATATTAAAAAATATAAAACTTATAAAAAATCTTTAAAAATATTTTAAAAAGTTTAAAAAATAATTTTTCTCTTTTATAATTTTCTTTTAGTGTCTTTAATCCAATACTGTGCAGCTGGCAACAGACTCAGTAAGAGATATATCACTATTCCAGAATCTTCAGAAGCAAAATCTGAAGATAGTATTGAGGTGCAAATTGCTAAAAGAGGCACCTTATTCAGCTCAGAAAAATCTAAATTACCACCAAAAGGTGTGTATTTTATCTTATATTTTCACCTTTTATCCTTAAATTGACGTGAAAATGGTGCATACCAGAAATGGAAGCAACTATTCAGTCCAACCAGATGGATGTGGACAAGGAAGAGGCAAGACCAAATCCAGAAGTGCCAAGTCTTCCACAAGAAAGACACAACTGGAGGATGCCAGAGTTGCCCCCCATTCCCCAAGGTCTGTACCCACAGATTTTGACATAAATTCTGATCCTGAACTGATTTTTGATAATATTTCCAGGGCTGAACCATTTTCAAGTGGCAGCAATAGAAATATATCAGATCCAGTACAAAAATTGGTTCAGAGCAGCCAAAGAAGAGGAGTGGGAAATCTTCCCAAGCCTTTGGCAGGGGGCCATGAACTCCTACTTACACATCAAGAGCTTTCTGGGTCAGGAGAAGACCATAGAACTCTTAGGAGGTTGGAGCCCCCTGTCTTGCAAAGACAAGGTCAAAAAGATAAAGAATTGGTTGAAGAACCAAAGTCTTTTATCCATAGACCAGAAGAAAGAGTTGGAAATGACTCCAGCTTTGGAGACAGGCACCAGTGGCATCTACCAGCTCCAAACCAGCTCCAGAAGCATCCAAGGACAAGCCCAAAGCACCTCAAAAGAAACAGAGAGGTCCCAAGAACCATCAAGGCAAGGGCAAAGGCAAAGCCAATTGGCACAGACCTTACCCACAAGGGTACAGGATCCCCAAATTGGAACCTTCAGCCGTGGACAGTGTCTTCAATATGGCCAGAACTCTTATGGAATTCACAGCCAACGAGCAGGAAAGGATGAACAGGACTTTTCCACGCAAATAGCTGATGTACAAAGAAGCATTAATGTAGAAATTGGCAAACTTGATTCAAAGTTAAAGCAAATTACATCAGACATCATTGAGTTAAAGAAAAATGACAAGAAACATGGTGAATGGTATCAATTGACAACTGTCACCCTTGAGTCAATTCACAATACTTGTAAAAGAATTGAGAACCAATGTCAAGTTCAGAATAATGACATAGAAGATCTTTCCATTTTTAAAATAAATGATAGACTTAAAACTCTTGAAGACCATGTCTTACAAATAGTTGAGAATACCAATCACTTTGCTATACATTTAGCAAAAAGTGACAGTGAAAGGCAGAAGCTGAAGAATGAAATAATTGCAAGTGTGGAACAAATTCATAAGAATCATGAACCACATATGCCAAGACATTCTACACCTTTGACTGAAGAAAAACCTTCTGTTAAAAAAAGTTTGACCCCATTATTAGGAGAAAATGCCTACTCTACAAGAGATGTTCCCAAAATAGAAGAATGGCCAGCATTCTCTGGTGAAGGAGAATACAACCATATTGAATTCACCAGGACTATTGATATTTTGCGAGAAGACTTTAATATACCTGATGAAATCATAGTGAGTAAATTACATTGTTTGTTTACCAAGACTGCAAAGAAATGGTATTACAAGATGAGAATAGATCATGGTAGACATGATTGGTCGTGGTGGAAATCTGAAGTGATTACCAAATGACCAATAATTCTTGGAGGTTTAAAATGGAAAATGCTTTTGAGAGTGCCATTTTTAACTCAGAAAAAGATAAACCACTTACTTGGTTCTTCAAACAAAAAGACAGATTATCTGCTTTACACCCAGATATGTCTGACACTATGATTAATATGAAAATATTAAGGAAGTGTGGAGGAGAACTGGAACATGCTATCAAAAGCAGATGTGTGGAACCCTCTTCAACAGAGGACTAAATTAATGCCATGGAAGATATCATTACCAGAACAAGAATTGGTAAGACTTGGATTAAAAAACCAATAGAGTCAAAAAAGGTCTCAAAGATTCCTAGAGAGGACAGAAGACCAGAAAGACCTGTCTTGAAGTGTCATAAATGTGGAAGTAATTCACATTTAGCCAACACTTGCCCTAAGAAGACAAAAATCAATGAAGTCCAAGTCATTGAAGAAATTCAGTGTACTGAAGAGAAAGAAGAATCTGATCAAGACTCTGCAATCTCTGAGGATACACCAGTGGAGGACTATCCCATTGAAAAAATCACAGCTTTCTTTGAGGTCACAGAAGTCCATACTCACTTGCCACAATATAGTGAGAACTGTTGTAACCTGATCAATATACAGGATGCCAGAATGTGTAAAACAAAACCTGCTAAAGGCAAAGGCTACACTTCTGGAGCATCCTGTATCACATCAGTTTTGATGAATGATATTGAAGCCAAAGTAAATTTGGATACAGGGGCATTCTGCACTTGTGTAGGCAAAGATTATATCCAAATTATACTTCCAGAATGGAGACACCATCTATTACCAATAGAAGGTGTACAATTCAGTAGTGCTAGTAACAATATGTACCCATTAGGCATATTAGATACTAATATTGTGTTCCCACATCCTGCAGGAAGTGTAAGAATGAAAACTGAGATTGTGGTAATGGATAATTGCACATCTCAGCATATCATTCTTGGAAATGATTACTTGAATATTTATGGTATTGATATCAAGAACCATAAAGACAGATATTTCACAATTGGGGATAACAAAAGACAAAAATTTGCTTTTTCCAATATGCCAAAACAAATATCTGTAGTATCTTCTGTAAAAGATACTTATAAAGGTGAATTGGTGTCTAATCAACTTGTTGAAGCACAAATTAATCCATCATTGTCACCAAAAATGAGGAATGAACTTATTGATGTGTTATATACATACAATAATGCATTTGCCTCTGATAATGAACCATTAGGTGCTATCAAAGGAAATAAAATTGATATTACTCTTAATATTGATAGACCATATTCTCCAGTACTTAGAAGACCAGCTTATCTATCCAGTCCCAGAGCTGGAGAAGCCTTGGAGAAGCATGACCAAGAGTTAATACAACGTGGTGTACTAAGGAAAGTAGGCCATAATGAAGAAGTTGAAGTGAAAACACCTGTTATTATTGCCTGGCATAATGATAAGTCAAGAATGGCTGGGGATTCAGAGCTTTGAATACCTACACAGTTCCAGATAGGTATCCAATCCCTAGAATTCAAGAGAACTTGACTCAATTGTCTAAAGCCAAGTATATAAAATCAATAGATGCATTGAAAGGCATCCATCAAAGTTTTTTGATGCCTAAAGCTAAGAAATTACTTAGAATTATCACTCACTGTGGTATTTATGAGTATCTTAGAATGCCATTTGGCATTTAAAATGCTCCATCCCATTATCAAAGAATGAGGAATACCATCTTTCCCATAGAATTGTCTGAAGGATGGCTTATCATTTAGATTGATGATATTATCATATGTTCTGATTCATGGTCCTTGCATCTTGAAAGACTTGCAAGGGTACTCCACAAAGTTGCAGAAGTCAAAATGAAAATTTCACTTAAGAAAGGCAATTTTGGTTTTGAAGACCTCAAAGCATTAGGACATGTTGTTTCTGGTTTAAGCTTGGGTATTGACAAAAACAAAGTAGCAGCAGTTTTACTTGAGCCAATACCCCAGAATAAAAAGGAAATGCTGTCTTTTCTTGGGTTTGCCAGTTATTATAGGCAGCACTTGCGTTACTTTGCAATTCTAGCCAAGTCACTATATATAATCTGTGATTAACAGACTGTATTTTAGATGACACGGGAGAGAATTAAAGGTTATGAGAAGATAAAGAAAGCTCTTACAGAAGCACCTTTACTCCTAATGCCTGACTGGAATATTCCTTCTAAATTGTACATTTATGCAGGTGGAGATGGATTAGGGGAAGCCCTACATCAAGTTGAAATTACTGATGACAAACCTACAGAGGGACCAGTTTGTTATATCTCGAGACAAATCAAACCAACAGTGGCAAGATATGGGGCAAGCCAAATGGAGTGCTTATGTTTGGTATGGGCACTTGTGAACCGACACTACTATCTTGATGGCAGTGTTTTTGAAGTGATAACTGACTGTAATGCAGTAAAATCACTTCTTAACATGAAAACTCCCAACAGACATATGTTGAGATCACAAATAGCCATTCAAGAATATAGAGGAAACATTATTATAGTCCACAAAGCAGGAAACATTCACAAGAAAGCTGATGGACTTAGCAGGTGGGCATTAGCCAACACTCCTGATAACCTGGCTTATGTACCTTTGGAAGCTGAACCACAGATTCCAATTGAAGGGATGGACATGACTGATATTGGGACTGAATTCTTTGAAGAGGTCAGAGAATTGTATAAGCAAGACAAGAATTTCCATATCTTGACTTCTTTATTAGATAAATACTTCAAAGATACAGCTTTAGTCAATGCACTAGATGAGGTTTGGAGAAATTCCTATTCTGAAGGAAGATTTCACTTGTTTGATGGGATTATTTACCACAGAACCAAACATTCTTTTGTAATTAAATTATGCAGCAGATTGCTTATCAATACCATTCTTCATGAATGCCATGATATCAACTACTCTGGACACCTGTCAGAGGACAGAACACTTGAAAAAGTAAAGAACTGTGCATGGTGTCCATCTTGGAGAAAAGAAACCATTGAATATTGCCATACCTATGACAGATGTCAAAAAGCAAACAGGAGTACAGGAAAGAAATTTGGACTTATCATCCATATTGAAGAACCAAAATCCCCTTGGGAAGTTGTTCACATGGATTGGGTCACAGCACTTCCTCCAAGTGGTGACAAAAGTTATAATACTTGTTTAGTCATTGTATACAGACATAGCAAAACTCCCATATTCTTACCATGTCATAAAGATGACACAGCTATGGATACAGCTCTTCTTTTATGGAATAGAGTTATTTCTCATACAGGATTATTTAAGAATATCATAAGTGACAGAGATCCCAAGTTCACATCTGCACTTTGGACCAATCTTCATAGATTGTTTGGTACTAAGTTATCATTCTCTACAGAATATCACCCTCAAACAGATGGGCTAGCAGAGAGGATGATTCAAACTTTAGAAGACATGATCAGAAGATTCTGTGCCTATGGATGAGAATTCAAAGACACAGATGGCTTTACCCATGATTGGTGCACTCTGATACCTGCACTAGAATTGGCATATAAGACATCAGTCCATTCTTCCACAGGACAAACTCCTGCTATGTTAGAAAAAGGATGGAATCCAAGACTCCCAGCAGACACACTGAGGAAAGACTTGATTGAAATTCATCCTACAGCTTCCAGCTTCAAATTAATGCTTGATAAAGTAAGACATCATGCAAAACAAAGTATGAATGATGCTTTTGATTATGCAAAACAGAAGTGGGACAAGAGTCACAAAGTACCAGACTTCAAAGTAGGGGACTTAGTTCTAGTTTCAACCTTGAATTTTAATAATATCAAAGGCCTAAAGAAACTTGAAGATTCTTATGTAGGACCTTTTGTTATTGCTGCCTTACATGGAACAAATGCAGTTCAAGTGGAATTGAGTGGTGAATTGGAAAATAAACATCCCACTTTTCCAGTCAGCTTGATAAAAACTTATCAACCAGCTGATAAAGAACTGTTTCCTTTAAGGAACCCAACTCCTTTAACTGTACCACCAGTGGAACAGACTGAAGATAAAAAGATAAAAAAATTTATCAAAGAAAGGAGACTCAGGGGTAAAAATCAAAGAGAATATCTTGTCAGATATAGAAATCCAGTACGTGAAGATGAATTGCTGGCAGAATCAGATATACCTGCCTCAGATAAACCTTTGAGAAGATTTAGACATGAAAGAAGGCCACAAGCCTGAATATGTCTATAAGCTTTAATTACTTGATCTGAGTAATGTGAAGAGGTTGGACAGTGGACATTAACCCCCTTTGGGGCATTATTCTTTTATCACTAATAAAATTGTAGTACAATTTTATTTTTTGGTGGGAGGGAATGTGAGCCTTGAGGTATATTTTACATACCCAAATAGGCCACAATTATCTTAAAAATAAATTCTGAATAATGCATACCTCATAAGTCATGCATATATTCAAATTTCATTATTTTTAATTTCAGAAAAGTTGAATAACTTTTTATTGAGTAAGTAAATCCATGGATTTAAGACCAGATTTGGATTCTACACAAAAAATCACCTAGGGTAGCTCCATATAGTTAATAAGCTCAAATCAACTCTTTGAGGGGGTAAAATTGAAAATACTTCAACACCACATCATCAATACCACATAAAAGATCCGTGAAAAGTTTTGCTTTTCTTAATTTCACGCCAAAATAATGGGAAAGTGAGAAATCCCATGTTACATATACACTAAGAATAGTGTTATGCATGTTTTGAGAACTTAATATCATGGTATTCTTACATGGACATTTGGTACACCCATAGTGGATATCTCACTTTAAGCTTAAATTACTATTTTGACATGAAAAATAGGCAAGGGGGACAAAAGACATCAAAGAGAGCCAGGGTACCCAACTTCTGAGGCCGCAGAGGCATGGATAGCTCCAGAGAATGGATCCATGGCTCATCTTGGCCCAATTGGTAAACTAAAACTCTTTGGGAACTTGGTTACCAAGTTACACCTACTGTAAAACACCAGAAAATAACAAATAACCTGCTATTTTGACGTGCCAAGGAGGTAAAGAGCTACTTACACTCCTGTAACCATGTCAATTACTAATGAATTTCCATGAATAAACCCCAAAGGAGTAACTAAAACCCTTTTGGGACCCATATTCATTGATTTACCTCATAGCAACCAGCAAAACACTGCTATTTGCAATTCTACGTAGAAATGAGGTAAAAACTTTAAAAATTCATTAAAAATACAATTCTTAATGAATCTTTCTGAAACTGTCAGGACCAATGGAGAGCTGTATTATCTATGGTACAACCAAAAAGAATTACAGTTTTACTAGTAAAATTAAACGTTTTACTTACAGTCCATTTTTGGTTATTCTACATGAAACACTGAATCTTCAAAAATTCAAAGTAATTACAACCTGGGATGAAATTTGCAATAACACTGATAACTTTGATAAATCAATGATTCTTTTGGAATAAAAGAAGATTTACAAGTGTTACTCCTTTTATTCTTAACCATATTGGGGTTGGTAGTCATGTAAGAGCATCAAATAAGTAATTGTGATAATGTTACGTGACAAATAATGATGCAATCAATAAACCAAAAAGGTTTTATTGTTTTCTCACTCACTGGTTTTTCAGTTTGCTCCATGGCATGCCTCTGTGAGCTGTCTTAGACTTAAAAGAGGCCTCCTCTTGCTGTTTTTTCCATATCATCATCTTATAAATTTATTAAATCATTATTACCAACAAGTAATTATTAGTTCAGCTATTCTTAAGTGTTTTAAATCTTTCAGAATCAATCAGAAAGACGTGAAATCATAGAATCCAACTATATATTGTTGTAATACTGTTTTATATCATCTTGATCCCTTAAATCCACAATTCTACGTCAAATTTCTCTACTTATATCTTTCAATAAGTTCTTTGGAATATTAGTGAGTGATTTATTTTAAATTCTTAAAGTTTTTCTCTAAAATTAGTTTTCTTCAAGAATTACCATTATAATTGTTCTTGAAAAAGATAATTATATATTAAAATAATTTTATTATTTTAATAAAGAAGTTTTTATTATTAAAATCTTCTTGTAATTGATTCTTGTAGACAATTACTTGCTCACTGTTAAGATCACTAGTAGTGTTTAACACGTGAAAGAAATAATTTTATAATTATTAAATTGTGGTTATAATAATATTTCATTATTATATTTCATAAGAACAGACATAGTACTGTTGATTAATAGTAATATTATCATCAGTTTCATAGTCACATCTTACAACATTCATAGTACAATAAGTAAAATATTAGTAATTTTTACTTATTGTTTCATAGTCAAACCTGACATACACTTTCTCCTTTAATTTCTACAATATTTTCAACTTTCTTTATGAATATTTCAAAATCCTTTCCATCAAACCACATGTTATAGTCCTTTGCTCCGATTTTCACTATTGGAGTAGTGTTTCTTGGAATTTCTTAATGCAATGGAGTTGGTATTTTGGGAGAAATTTTGACTCTTCTTGGTAAAGTGCTTTGTTGTTGTTCTGTAAAAGGTTTTGCTGTGACCATGGGTCTTGAATAAGGTGAAGGTGATCCATGTGGACTGAAGGATCTTGGATGGGTGGTCTGTTTTTCAAGTGGACTATTTTGTGGAGTACAACTTGATGATTCATTTTTTCCTTCATTTTTGATTACTGCTAAGAATTTGTCTTTCATTTCCAGTCTTTTTTGATGAAGTCTGACTGTTGAAGAAATTTCTTCCTGCATTCCTTCAATACTGGTAGGTAAGTTTGATGATGAACGTTTATCAATTTTTCATTTGTTTCATTGTTTCTTTTATTTGGGTGGCAATTTATTATTTTTATTTGTTTCAAGGAGATCAAGGAAGAATTCCTCTGCAGCCTTCAATTCTCTTTTCTTGGTTCTTAGTGTTTCAATAGGAAAATTAGAATATATTTGTGATTCCTCTCCCAATTCTTTTTCTTTTTTGGGTGAGATGATGGTTTTGACTGATTTAGATTTCTTGACTCCATCTTTTTTAAAATAATAATATTCTTGGTGTAGCCATTTTTTTGGAAATTGATTTTAATTTAATTTATTCATTCTTTAAGTTTGAGGTTAACTGGCCACTGTTGGGACACCAGATGTGGAGCCCCTCCTAAGATACTGAAAAAATATTCCTTGGAGCTCACAAACAAAAATAGAATTAGTAAGTGCCTTTGCAACTGCATAAGACAAATCTCAGAAGTTTCAGATCAGACCTATTCAATATATAATATGAAAAATAATGTCAGTAAGTTTGGTTAAATTTTATATTTCACTGGAACAATTGTCTATATAATTTTTATTTTTTAGTGAAATTAAGGTGAGTTGTTTATTCTTGGTGATTGGCATTTGGTAAGATAGGTTATTTAAGGTGTTCTGAAATATTTGATGAGTGTTGATGAAGGTAATTTTGTTAAGGTAGATTTATAAGAGAGTGAAATATATTTTTAATGTGTGTTACTTTTTTAGAAGTGGTTAATAATAAGATAGTATTGTATTTGTTGGATTTAAGAGGTAAGATTATTGAACATTGGATTTTTTAGGGTTAAGTTAATTCGAAATCTTGATAAGTGGGGTTAATTTTACTGGAAAGGATATTGTAATAGAGTAGTAACTCTAATTTTGGTTACTGGATAATTTTCTAAATAATAAGATTCCACTGAGCTTAGCTAATGGGCAAGTAAGTTTACTATAATATACTGGACTCCCTCCCAGGTGAGGGATGACTTATTCCTGTTCTTATAGTTTGCATGGGGGAATTTTGAAATTTGGGGGAGAGAGCCCCTTTATTTTTACCTTTTGGGAGCCCAGGGGGCCCTCTATGGAAGCTATCTTTCTCCACTTTAATTCCTCTTTATTTCATCATGTGACTTTTCTATTGGTCAGGACCTTTCTTGTGTGGGTCAGGTGATTGAAGGTTTGGTAAAAAGATTTTCTCTGAATAGCCTCTATTCATCACATGAAGATCTTTTGGTGAGCTGATTCTGACATGATATTCTTGTATTTGACTTGCATGCATGAGGTGATTTTATTTTGGCTGGGAATTTTTCTTGTTCACAGCCTTTTTTCTTTCACATGATATGCTGTTGGTGGGTGCATTATCACATTATGACCTTGTATTCCCTTTTCATCTCTCAACCTTTGGGCTTGGTAGAAGTGGCTGTGTAATTCATGCAGGTGTCATGGCTGTGTTTCTTCTTCTTGAGCTTTCACGTTGTGGTATTCCATACCAATTATATCAATCTCAAGCTTAAAAAATAATTAAAATAAAACAAAATAAAAGAAATTACAGGAATGGCTCTGCAAATGGAAATAAAATTGAGGGAATGGCTCCGCAAATGGAAATAAAAATTGTGGGAATGCCTCTGCAAATTGAAATAAGATTGCAGGAATGGCTCTGAAAATGGAAATAAAATTGAGGGAATGGCTTTGCCAATGGAAATGAAATTGCGGAATGGCTCCGCAACAGGAAATGAAATTGCGGGTATAGCTCCGCAAATGGAAATGGGAATTAGGGAATAACTCTGGAGGTGGAAATCCAATTTCAGAACTCTGGAACTAGGTAAATCAAACTGTAAAGAAGTCCTAGGGCATAATCAAGAAGATTAGAGTTTCAACCAGAAGAAATTGAATTAAAATTGAAAATTCAATTTCCCCACCTTTTGCAAGTATAATGGCAGTGCACTCAATAGAAAAACCTTTATTTCCCCCACTTTCCCCACTTCCAAGAAAAACCTCACAAGCATAATTTTCTCATATAGATCATATGACTAGAAGAAAGCTCAATTGTCAGGAGCTGTATTTTTGTCACTTTCTTGGCAAAAAAGGAAATTCTCACCAGCCAAATTATCTCAAAATAATCACATTATTTGGATCACAAACAGAAACGCCAGCATAATTTTCTCATATATATCATATGACTAGAAGAAATCTCAATTGTCAGACGCTGTCTTTTCTCCACTTTCTTGGAAAAAGGAAAATTTCACCAGCCAAATTATCTCAAATACATCACATGAGTTTGACAAGAAAAGGTACCACCAGCCTAATTCTCTCAGAAAACACATAACAAAGTCACTAAAAAAAGAAAATCTCACCAGCCAAGTTATCTCAAAAACATTACATGATTTTGATAAGAAACAGAAACACTAGCATTATTTTCTCATATATATCATATGACTAGAAGTTCAATTGTCAGAAGCTGTATTTTCTCCACTTTCTTGGAAAAAAGAAAATGTCACCAGCCAAGTTATCTCAAAGACATCACATGATTTTGATAAGAAAAAGTACCACCAGCTAATTCTCTCAGCAAACACATTGCCACACCAAAACTACACGTCTAACCAGATAAAACCTTGCAAATATAATTTCTTCCAAGTACCCTGTTTTAAGAAGCCCTATGGAGGCCCAAAAGCTAAAAAATAGAGGTCCTCTCTCCCTCATTTTTTCCAAAATCAGGGAACAAGTTCCCACCATGCAGGATCACAAACATCCCTGAACTAGCAGGATATCTAGAATAGTAGTAGTTTTTCAGTAGTGAAAAGCTCATTGACCTTTCTCAGTAGCTTAATATTAAGTCAATAATAGTAGTATAACCCTAGTAAAAATTCAGTAGCCTTGCTCAGTAGCTTATTATTATTCAAGAAATAGTAGTATAACCATATTTAAAGCTTAAGTAGCCTTGCTCAAAAGCTTAGTATTATTAACAAAATATTAGTAGTGATATAAACTCAGTATGAGAAAATATCAAAAGAATCAAATCCAGTAGTCTTATTATTAGTATTCATTTAAAAAAAATAAAAATAATTAATATAAAACCATAAAAAAAATATATTCTTATTATTCTTATCAAAATAACAGAAAAAAAACATTATCATTAATTTTAATAAAGTAACAGAAAATCTTACTCTTTATTGTATCAGAAATTCTAGTTTTAAAGCAGAGCTTTTACTGTAGTGTTATTGATAGGTCTGATTTAGAGACTGCTGATAAGTCTTCTCTATCTGTTAAAGCCACAAATCCCATTCTATTTTGTGATTCTCTGTAGGCTGACTATTCAGTATTATTTAGAGGGGCAGCTAACTTACCTTAGCACCCATGGTTATTGGACAATTCTGAAATTCAAGACAAACTTACCAATAATTTCCCCCTCAAGGTACTGCCTTATTTCATCCCATACCTAAAGGAGTTCCCACATCTGGTGTCCCAAATGTGGCCAACAGATTCATCCATCAATAATCCATCAATTATAAAATAAAAAACATTCAAATTCAGTTCATAAAACAAGCCTGTTATCACTTAAACCTTTCAAGTGCATATCAAGTCAATCTGGAATCAGAAAAAGCACAAAACTCTCAATCATCGTCACCAAAATCATTTCACTATTATTATCCAAAAAGAGGAGAAACACCACCTGGAGATAAAGCACCTATAGATTATAGTATACCAGTTGGTACACCCAGAACCAAGACGAAAGATCAAAAAATAGTTACATATTATTTTCAGAAATTACTCGAGGAACTATTTGAAATCAAAAATAAAAGTGAAAAAGAGAAAATTAACAAAGAATATATCAATATGGATTCAGCATCATCATCAAAGATACCACACAATCCAGATGAATCCAAAGAAGAAATTATAAGTGAAGAGACCATGCAAGGACAAGAAGATATTTCTGATGTAGAAAGACTTCATCAAAGAATGTTGGAAATGCAACAAGAATTAATTGAACTCCTCAAAAAAGAAGGGAAAAGGAAAGAGTCAAGTTTTACCGCAGAAAACAGCCCAATGGAAGAAACTACTAGCATGCCAAGAATCTTTAGACAAGAAGGGTCACCATCACCATTTTCAAGGCCTATGGCCTTTCAAGTGCATATCAAGTCAATCTGGAATCACAAAAAGCACAAAACTCTAAATCATCTTCACCATCAAGTTCTTCACCAAAATCATTTCACTATTATTATCCAAAAAGAGGAGAAACACCACCTGGAGAAGAAGCACCTATAGACTATAGTATACCAGTTGGTACACCCAGAACCAAGAAGAAAGATAAAAAGATAGTCACAGATTATTTTCAGAAATTACTCAAGGAACTATTTGGAGTTAAAAAGAAAAGTGAACAACAGAAAATCAACAAAGAATATATCAATATGGATTCAGCATCATAATCAAAGATACCACACAATCTGCATGAATCCAAAGAAGAAATTATAGATGAAGAGACCATGAAAGGACAAGAAGATATTTCTGCTGTAGAAAGACTTCATCAAAGAATGTTGGAAATGCAACAAGAACTAACTGAAATCCTTAAAAAAGAAGGGAAAAGGAAAGAGTCAAGTTTTACCGCAGAAAACAGCCCAATGGAAGAAACTACAAGTATGCCACAAATCTTTAGACAAGAGAGGTCACCATCACCATTCTCAATTCCCATGTCCTCATCAACTCCATTCACTTCAGAAAGACCAAATACTCTACCAAAGCGGGTTAATATTTATGCACAGGCTTCAAGCCCATGCAACAAGAACTCCAATGAAACAATCCATCCATTTTCAAGATCACACCAAAGGATCATGATTTATGGCTTGATGGAAAGGAAGTGGAAAGATTTATTAAATGAGTGGAAAATATAGCAGAAATTGAAGGAGCAAGTGGAAGGTATATAGCAAGACAGATATCCTTTTGGACTAAAGATCAATAAATTAGCTACCATATCAAAGGAATTCCTGGAGATGAAACTGGTGATTGGGAGCCATTAAAAGTGGATATGAAGAGGAGATGGGGAACAGTGCCACCTGAAAGAACATAAAAGCTGTCCTCAATTGCTCAATTATTTTCAAAGATTCAACAAGAAGGAGGGATTAGAAATATGACCCAATGAAAAAAAAAGTTCATTGGTGAATATGACTCCATTATTAATTATCTCAAAAGGTATCAATATATACAAGGAGATATCAATCACAATCAATGAATTTTGACCAGTCTTTCCTCAAGTGTTCAAGAATCTATTTACAAAGAACTGATTAAAGATAAGGCCATGGTGCAAGCTTTCAATCGTGGTTATATCATTTCAAGTTTGGAAATCTTAAATTTATATATTGAACAAGATTTAAAATCCAAAGTCTTAATTCAACAAACGGAATTTTCACAACCAAAGTCACAAGAGAAGAAAGCTATGTTTGAAGAGGAATGCTGGGAAGAAGTCGTAAATCAAATGAAAGATCTTACCAAAAAGATTAAAAATCCTCAGCCACAGATAAACCAATCAAAGGATACTGATAATGAATTAGTTAAGGAAGTATTGAATCAGTTTAAGCACCTTTCTGAATTAGTTGAATCTCCCAAGAACCCTCAACCAAGCAATAATCAAGATCAGAGAACTATACAAACCTCACAGCCATTCAGGCCAAGATATCCTTCACCACCCATATCTTCTTGTTATCAACCATATGTTCCAGCTCAAATGGTTGCAAGACAGCCATTGAAGTATTATCACTGCTTAGAAGAAGTACATTCCACAATAGGAGTTAATCATCTCACAGAAGACTTGGAGAAAAGAATTGTCTTGAAGCGTGGAGGAACATATCTTTTTCCCAATTTTCAAAGAGTACCTACAGAAGGCCCTAAATCTGCAACAGAATTAGCTAGACATTTTTCCAAAGAGCAGAAGGATTTTGCAATGAAAATGATGGACTAATCAAATCTACCCCCAAAGAAGCAAGAAATAACAATAATTGAGGAAATTAAAGGTGATAAGGCAACCGCTATAGCTCAAATATAAGAATGGGGAAACTGGAAACCTCCTCAAATATCACCAGCAAATGAAAACATTATAATAAATTTTGGACTTAGCCAGAAAAGGCAAAGAGCTTCAAGACAGGAAATTCAAAGCCAAACTCAGCAAGAGGATAAAAATGAAACGCACAAACCCTTTAAAAAGAAGATACCAGGTTCCTATTCTGAGGAAGATGAGGCGGAAGAAGAAATAAGAGTTCTAATTCCAACAAAATACAATAAATCACAAAAATGAAAGGAATAAGATAATGATGATATTTAAATCATTTCCAAGGACAAGAATAAGGAGGTACTAAGGCAGAATTCACAAAAGATGGAATTAAAGAACAAGGCAAAATCTACAACCAATAATCCAAAGCTAATAATTGAACATGTGATGAAGAAAATACTTGAGCAAAAGATAAATCTTACTCTTGAAGAAATATTAGCAATTTCACCAACCTTTATTGATAAATTACAAAATTTAACTACCCAGGAAAAAAAGGTGGTAAAATAAGTCAAAACGTCAAATATTCAAGAAAGACTACTTTAATTAAAGCTATGGGACTATGATACCCCAAGATTACATTAGGCATGCCCACTTGGACTTATGGAAGTATTTATTGGAAGAGAAGAATATCCTACAATTGCCTTGGTGGATACTGGATCAGAAATTAATAGAATACCAGAGGAAATTTCAATTAAAGCCTCACTTACAAGTATAAAGCTCAATATGAATCTCAGAGGAATTGATGGACATACAACATCTTTGGTTGGACTCTCAGAATTTACACCAATTACAATGATAACAGGACAAGAAAAATAAATTCAATTATTCATAGAAAAACGAGCTGTACACACCATACTTGGAAGGCCATTTTAGCAGATAATAATGTTAAATTGGAATTTTCACACAAGCAAGGTGAAATCTTTGGTTATCCAGAGCAAGATGGATTTTGATTATGCTTACCAATATGTAAAACTCAAGCTATTGGTTGGCAGATTTCTCCACCAAGAGGTATGGAGCTTTGTGCCTCTTCAGAGATTGGGAAATGGTCAATAAATGGAGCAGAAGCATCAAAAAGAAAAGAAACAGAGGAAACAGAAAGCCAATCTTCAACAAGAGTGAAGACAATATTTATTGGACCAAACAAAATACCCTTCTCAGCTATTTTTGATGCGAAAAATCACTTGAATGTTATAACTCAGGAAATATCCCTGAAAGCAGAATTAAACATCAGCTCTTACATATCAAAATCAACAGATAACTCTTTGAAGCCAATAGGTAAAATTAAAAATCTTGAATTCACTACTGGTAATGAAGAGAAATCCTACCTGGACTTCTTAGTATTTGAATATTTCAACCAGATAATAGTTGAAGAAAATACTAGTATATTATCTTTATCTAAAGAAAGTATTCTTCCTCTAACTGATAGAAAATCTAAAGGAAAGGAGACAGAAGATAAAAAGGAGGTAGAAGATAGTGAAGCAATAGTGAAAATAAAAGATTAACTGAAGAAGATGAGAAGAAATTTTGACATGGCCATAGAAGACCCAGAGAAATGGCTAGCACTTGAGCTAAGTGGTATGAATAAAGAAGATAAAGTAGAAAGCCCACAGACGAAATTCAAAATGGAGCTGAAGCCACCTGAAGCAAATTCCTCAGGAATTGCAGAAGATTATTCCAATTTATTTCAGGAGGAAGCTGGGTACATTGGTGGTATTGAAAAAGATTTAACAAGTGCAGAACCAAAAGACAATATAATTAAGCCATTGGAAAAAAGAACATTCAAAGAACTGGAAAGTGAAAGTTCCATAATTACCAAAGATAAAAGGGATCAAGTTTGGGATAGAAATATTCAAAAGAGGATTGAAAAAAGAATGGAAACAGCAGAATCAGAAGTTGACTTGAAGCAATACCAACAAAATAATAGATATTTGGAGGATAAATATAAGCAAGGAAAAATATTTGAAGACCTAGAAGAAGGAGAGTTATCAGAAAAGACACAACGGCTAGCTGGACTTAGAATTCTAGAAGAATTTAATTATTCCTATGACCAAATATGCTGCTTTTCAAGCTCAAATGATCTATTCAATCAAAATAAAGGAATTAAATCTGGATTAACAAATGACTGCCAGAATCAAAATGGAATACAGGAAGACATACCAGAATATAAAGGACCAGAAGATTATGTAATACTTCCAATGATAACATTTGAAGAACTGTATTATTATGAGCTATATTCACCAATAATTTAAACCAAATATATTTCAGAACTACCTGGATACAATCTTACAAATGTTGATTTTTTGGAATTACTAACCACTATTGGAATCAAATGAAATTTATGGAATCGTTACTGGAAGAAGCCTTATGGATATTATCAAATGACAATAGAAGTACTATATCACAGAATTTTGGGGACTCAAGAAGACTTGAATCTAGATGGTTTGGGACTCTTGGGATGAACTCTTTGCTGATGTGACTTTGGGTAAATTTTTATTCATGAAGTCAAAGTTTTTGTTTCATAATGGAAAGGAAATACACAAAGAGAACAATGCAACAAGCATTTTGGAGAAATATTGAAGGACATATGTCTTTCAGTAATTCACAACAGAAGGTTGAATATTTCTTCATAATAACTGAAGTAAACCAATTTCAATATCCAGTCAAAAGAAACCATATAAAAAATAACAAACTAATAAAAAAAATGACCTAAAAAAAGAATTCTTTTCATATCCGTAATAGTATAAGGGAAGTGACCACCTGCCTTATCAAAGAGGAATTTCAATTTACTTAAATCTTTTTAAACACTCTTAGCACTCAAGGGCAGTGACCTCCTGCCTTATCAAAGAGGAATTAGTCTTTTATCTCAAAACTCAATAATCTCACCAAAACTCAGAAAGGATCTAGACAGTCATGGATGCCAAATTTACACATGAAAATAACTTGGAATGGAATCTTGGTTGGAATGAAGAAAGATGGACAGACGTAAATTGCAAAATTGTAGGAGATACAGAAGAAGTCAATTACTGGGGAAAACCATTTGTTGAAGAAGGAGAGGATTTATTTCAGATATGAATTCCATACTTAGAATTTGAAGAACTGTTCAATTTTACAAAACTTCATCAACAAATTCAAGAATCTAAAGATTGGCAAGAGATTCCAATATTTTCTCTTTCAAAACTGGAATTTTTAGAATTACTTACATATGATGGTATCAAGGTAAATTGAGGAAACATATATTGGGAAGAAGATACATTAACAGATGCAGAATGGAGAAGAAAAATATATTTTGGGGATGTGGAAGCCTCAAGTGGACTGTTTCTGGATTTACTGGACATACCAGAAGGAAGAATCTTATGGAAGAATAGAGATTATGTAATTGAAAAGGCCAATTGGGATGTTTTGTGGGAAGAGGTGTTTATACCTGGAATTATCAGTCTCAAGAAACATAATTATGATATCAATAAGGATGATTTTAAATTTATTTGGGAAGACTCATTTGTTAAACAAATTGAAGAAGAAAAAGGAAGATTCATATCAAGACTCAAGAAAAAGATCATAAAGATGATTCAGACAAATATTGCCAAAAAATCAATCTAAAAAAAACTTCCCAACATAAAAAAAAATAATAATAATAAAATTAAAAGTCAGGCTATGAATCAGGATTCAAGACAATATTACAAATTTAGAAGTCTTCAAAAGTTTTCTTTTCAATGCACAAGTATCTCTGTTTCATTCAAAAAATACATGTATAAGAAAAGGGGTGGTTATATGTTCTTATGCCACCTCAAATTTAAATAAAAATGGCACAAGTTTGGGGGAGTGTGGGCCTATTGATTTTTTTAAAAAAACAAAAAAGATCTATACCAGAATTAATTGGCAATAATATTTTCCATTTTAATTAATTATCAAGCAGATCTTACCATATTCAAGTCAATATAAAAAAAATAATATAAACTTTTATTATCAATATTTGAAAGAAGGAAACTCACTCATCATCATTTACACCAATATTGATATTATGGTATTTTTGAATTCTTATATTACTCAAAAAAAGAAAAAAAAGCTGAACAAATTCATGATTTATTCATTAAAAAAAATCATATAATTTAATTCCAATGAAAAAATTTTATCACAACTAATCTCAAACATAAAAGTTTATAAAAAAACTGGTATAGCCTAGTATAGTATTAAAAAAGACTTCATTATTATTAAAATTAGAGAAAGGAGACACCTTTTTTATTCAACTAACATGGATGAGGATTTTTGAAAGTTTCAGCTCAACAAAAAGGGGGTTGAATTCTTATCAAAAAACAATCTGAATTGATAACTGATAAATAAAAAAGAAAAACTGAAATTTAACTTTTATCTATTTATAACAAATTGTCCTTTGCAGGCATAGAGAATATTTTTTCTTGAAGAATTATTTATTTTGTTTTTTTAGAGATTTAGGGGGGATGGAGAGTAGCAGCAAGCCTTATTAGATGTGGATGGAGCTAATTCAGGATTATAAATAAAAGAAGTTAAGCCTGATTCATTGATTTCGTTGGATCTGGGTACCTCCCTTATAATCCTTCCAGGAGAGGATGATGATTTGAATTCAGGATTCAACAAAAATGTAGGTGAGGAAGGTAAAATTAATAGTGGAGAAGCTAATTGAACATCAGGACTAGAAGTAAAAAGCCACAGGAAGTTTAAAAGGAGTGTCTGGTGGATTGAAACTATTTTCTACGCTAAAATTAAATGTTTCAAGTGAATCTTGATCAAGATATTTTAAAGAAGAATCATATCCATTAAACATATGTAAAGTGGATGTAGAGAAGCTATCAATGCTGTTCAACGTAACAGACTTATTGCTACTAGAAACTAGTGAAGGAGAAGACTGTTTTTCAAGAAAAACAAATGAATCATCATCATATAAATCTTTGAGAGCAGGAGAAGACTTTTGTTCAATAAGCTCTACAGAAGCTACATCATCATATTGAGGAATCAAAGCAGGAGGGGATTGAAAATCTGGACTTTTCCAAACTAGAGGAGTATCAAAAGGAGTAGTAGATGCAATAGCAGGAGGTGAAGCAGGAAGTGGAGCTATGGGAAAATTCTTTTCAATCCAATCATCAATCATGGCAGCAGCATTATTATTAAATAATGATGAAGATTAAGGATCCATTAGTAACCAAAAATTAGGAATTGAAAGTGAAACAGAAGTTTGGAAAAGATTTAAAATAAAAATCATGGAGCGAAAATAGCCTTTATATCTTAAGAATCAGCTTCAAGAATCAACCACCAAGATTAAGACAAGGTAGATCATTCAAGATCTGCAAGTGCAAAACTCTGCAAAATGATGGGGTCAAATTCAAGCCACCAATTTGTATATTAAAAGCCAAACAAAAAAATCATGATAATAAATAATTACCATTATCAAGGCAAATAATAGAGCCACAATTAGCAACAAAGCATTCAGGATAAATGTAGATCCTCATCGGAAAGGTCAAATTCCTACTTAAAAAAAGAGAAAATCAATGAATTCTTTTTTGAATTAATAAAAAAAAGAAAAGAAGACAAAATCAATACAATTTTCTCAGTGGAAGTATGCAAGAGAAACTCAACTCAATAAAAAATACAAATGTCACAAAAACAAAAAAGAACAAAGAGAAGAAAGACAAAAACAACCCTCCTCTGGATAATGGCTTACAGCCCCAACATTGTGGGTTTAGCAAGTCTTTCACAGGCAAGCATCCATCCAGAAACTGGGTCCAAACCTCTCAAATCATAATTAAGGTTGAGCAGCCTCAATGGCAACAAGGTTTTAAGCACCAGTTAGGTTTTTCAGATTTCAGGAACACAACAATACCAAGTTGCATCACCAAGCTTTCTCAAGGCTCAGAATATGCTACCCAGCCTGGTTACCCTATTCCCAAAACTGACAGGTCGGGCAGCAAAATTACTGCCAGAGGCGGTATTGAAGCCATTTCAAATTTGATGAAAGTTGAAAGCAACCCAGAATCACTAACCACTACACCATTTGAAAGTAAAACAGCCCTCCTCAAATTGAGACCTCATTAAACATTACTCATTAATTTAATCACTTCTCAAAAAAGAAAAAAAAAATCAATATAAAAAAAAAAAAAAAAAGAGAAAAATTTTCCACCAAAAAAAAAAAGAAAAAAACAAATTTCCAACAAAAAAAACAAAAGAAAAACAATTTCAACATAACATAAAAAAAAAAAATTTCCAACCAAAAAAAAAAAAGAAAAAAATCTTTCTCAACATAAAAAAATCTTTTTCACAACTTAAATAAAAAAAAATTAACAATAATAATGATAAAAATAAATCAAATAAGAAGTATTCATTAACATAAAGGATAAAAGAACAGAAAGAATAAAGAAGGCTGAAATTTGTCCTTGTATGACTTGAAATTAGAGGGTAGCAACCTGATGGCTGAAATTAGTCCTTGTATGACTTTAAACTACAGGGTAGCAACCTGAAGGCTAAAATTAGTCTTTGTATGACTTTGAACTACAGGGTAGCAACCTGAAGGCTAAAATTAGTCTTTGTATAACTTTAAACTAAAGGGTAGCAACCTGAAGGGTAAAATTAGTCTTTGTATGCCTTTAAACTACAGGGTAGCAACCTCATGGCTAAAAGTGGTTTTGTATGACTTTAAACTACAGGGGTAGCACACCAGAGGGCTGAACTTGCAAGTAAACTCAAGGAAGAATGAAAACTAAAAAAAGTGAAGATGTCAATCTAAGGAACAAAAGTGAACAGCAGAATAATCAAGACTTCAACATGCAAATAATGAAGAATATTTAATCAAAATAAAACCCTCAACATTGATCCACTTTGTCCTCAGTAGGACAGTAAACTTCTCCCTTGTGTAATTCTGGACAAGGTTTTTCAACGGTCCTTGTATGACTCTAAACTGCAGGACTTTTCACCGAAAATTTGGATAAAAAAAAGAACAAGAACAATGGAAGCTTAATCCAATGAAGCAAAATATAAATCAGTACTGAAAGATGTTAGACAAGTCAATGAAGCTATGCCTCTGTCACAACCATGGCAATTCACCTCCTTGGATCCCCATATGGCATATCAAGCCACAGTTCATTTATGGCCAATTGGCCATATCCATCACCAGTGGCCAATATGGCCACGTCATCATATTATGGACCATTTATGGCCATTTGTGTTTTGGGGCCTTCATGGCCCTTCACCTCAATCCAGAACCCTTAGTGGCAATTTATGCTCAAATGGGTATTTCTGGTCATTTCCCTCAAAACCAGGGGAAATGGCCCAAATGGCTGTTTTTGGCCATTTGGGCTCATAATGCGCATTTGCGCACTTTTTGCGCATTTTGCGCATTTTGCGCACTTTTGCGCATTTTGCGCATTTGCGCATATTGGCGCACTTTTGCGCACTTTGACGCAAAGTGTCCAAAAGACACTTTCCCGCCTTTTGGGCCAGTTTTGGCTCAGAACCCAAAAATGGCCAAAAACCCCAAAAGGTCCAGAAACACCTTCCAAGCTCTGAAGTCACCACAGCCATCCTTTTCCCCTCTGCCTTTCCATCTCAAGACCTTTGGACGTAATCTTCTTGTCAATGAACCAATATGCCACAAATGATGTTATACATCATTGGGCACCATTTTTCAACAGCAATTCAATGGTGGCAATATCAAATGGTCATTTCAACATTCCAACATCTCATCACGTCATCAAGGCACCCAATCATTCAGAGGAATCATCAAGGCTCAAGAGCAAGTGTTTCAGCATCAAAGACCAATGACGCCATCAAGCAGTCATTGGTTATTCTCACTCCAAGTATTCCTTCCTAGGGAATACTGTCAATTCATTCTCAAAGTGTATTCAAGAGGCAGTGCCAAAAGAAGTTGTCAAGTGTCAAAGCTCCACTCAATCCATCTTGGCAACCAAATTCATTTCAATACAGTCTGGATCCATCAAGAACTGTATTTCATTTTCAAGCATGGGAAATTCATTAAACCCAGTTCAATTTCAATATTAGCCAGCTGTATCAATTCCCAAAACAATCAATACAGCCTCAAGGATCAATACAGATCAGTTTTCAGCCTGAAGAACTCAAGCTCCCAACTTTTCACATATACTGGCTACCCTTTCCACCCTGGGGGGTTTTTCCCCAGTTAATTAATATACTTTGATTTTATTTTATCTCTATTTTCTTTTCATTTTAGTTAAGCAAATACTGATATTATTAAGTCAGTCATTTAGCACCTTTCTCTCTCTCTTTCTTCGCCTGTCAATGGATACTTGGTGGTCATATCCTTACTAATTCCATTATTCATTTCTGGCAGGTTGAAACAGTGATTAAGGACTTACTTGGTTGGCCCTTTGGCCATTTGGCTTCCCTTTCCTCTTTGCATCTCATCTTGTACCTGCATATCTTTTAGAGGAATCCATTCTTATTATTTTTATTCTTTATCCTTTTGGAGTCTTCCAAGTGAGTTCCCTGATTGCTGAGTGCCAGGCCACTCTTGTATTTCTGTCCAAGAGCCCCTGTGACATTATATTAATTAACTCATAATTTCTTTTTCATTTTGTTCATTCTTTCTTTATAATTTCATTCACTCATTCCATCAAAATTATGATTCCTTTACGCTTATGAACTTAATGATTCATCGTCACCTCTCAATTTTCTCTCATTCATTCTTCATTTTGAAAATTGAAAGCTGACCCAATTTTATTTTGTTATTCTTTTTAAAATCTTTTTCAAATCATCAAATTTTCATTTCATTCTTAATTCAGGCGTCATCTTGATTTTCTTTTATTTTCAAATTCTTTCATCAAGATATTCAGACACATTCTTCACATCAAGATTCATATTTGATTCCTTCTTCAAGAATTTTGGTTTTTTAAGAAGAATTCACTTGATTTTGATTGATTGATTGATTTGACATATTTGATATTGACCTCAAGAAAATTGATTGACCTGAAGACTTGATCAATTTTGCTGATTTTTCACATCAAGAATTTTGACATAAATTGATTTTTCTTCAAGATTTCATTTGATTGATTGATTTTTGCAAGATTTTGATTTTTTGATTGATTTGATTCATTGATTTTTCCTCAAGATTTGATTGTTGACTCTTTTCACTTCAAGCAAATTTTAATTTTAATTCTTTTTATTTTAATTTTATTCCTGAAATCATGCCTGTTCAACATTCACATCCGGCAAGACAGACAAGATCTCAGGCCAGAGCTCAAGCTGTTCTCACTCCAGCTCCAAGAGCTCCTCTAGATGGCACCCCAGCAGTTCCTCAACTGAGGGCCCAATTAGATAGAGGACCCCGCATGGAAGGAGCAGCACCATCCAGGAAGGAAGGAAGAGGGCCCAGAAGATCAAGTTCATTTTCAGGAGTAGTTGGCGGATTTCCAGGAAATTCAAGGACTATTTTCAAAGGTCCAGGTGAAGATGGTGAAGAGGAGGAGGAGAATTCTGTGTAAGAGGAAGAGTCTGATGGTACTGAAGGTGTCCCTGCTCCGGTGGAGGCACCCCAAGGTACTGGAGGACCAACTCTAGCCCAGTCTAATCAGCCTGTCTCTCATCAGTCTGAACCATCTTTATTGGCCATCATGCAGCAAATGACTCAGATTATGGCCAATCTTCAAGCAGCTTCATCTTCTGAAGCATCAAGACCACTAGCCTTCAAGACTCCATCTATGAAGGCACCAGAATGCTTTGATGGGACTCAGCCCTTCAAAGTTAGAAGTTTCATCCAGTCTTGCCAATTGATTTTTCACAATGATCCGGCAAACTTTGCTCAAGACAGAAAGAAGGTCCTTTATGCCACTTCATTTCTCATTGGCAGGGCTGCAAAATGGATTGAGCCTTATCTTTCCAATCTCACCAATCAAGATTCAAATTACCTTCTCAACTCTTGGAAATTGTTTGAATCCCAACTCTTCACTTTGTTTGGGGATCCGAATGAAGTCAGAAAAGCAGAAGCTGAGTTGGATTCTTTAAGAATGAAAGAAGGTGGGCATGTATCCTTATACATTGCTGATTTCAGAAGCTTAGTCTCAAGAATCAGGGATTGGGGTGAAAGAGCTCTCATCCATCATTTCAGGAAGGGATTGCCATCCAGGATTTTGGATCAATTGGCCTCCCATCCTTCAAGAATTGACTCTCTTCAAGACTTAATGAACGTTACCCTGGAACTTGATACCAGGTACCATGAGAGGCAAAATGAAAAGAGTCATCATCAAGAGAAGAAGCCAGAAGCCTCAAAGTCAAGCTCTTCTCATCCTCAAAATTCTTCAAGTTCAAGTCATAAGAAGAAGAAGAATCTTCAGAAGAGGGACAAGCCCCATTCTTCTTTATTGAATAAAGATTTCAAGCTCATGAACTCTGAAAAAGAAAGAAGAATCAAAGAGGGTCTTTGTACCTATTGTGGTGGGAAGCCTAGTCTTGAGTCCTGTCCCAAAAGGCCTCAAAACAAGCTTACCCAACCGTCAGGCAAATTTCCCAGCCAGGGAAAAGCCTGAGTGAAGATCATGTTGTGTTCAATGGTCTTCACAGTTTTCCATCCAGAGCACAATTGTGCATTCTGAATACTGGTGTCAAAAATTCTCTTAAATTTTTTGTTTTTTCTTCTCTCTCTGATATGTTTTACAGTATTCTCATTGATTCTGGTGCTACCAACTCATTTATTGCAAAGCAGTTTGTTCACAAGTATTCTTTGACCATGTCAGAACTCCCGGAGAAGATTCCCCTTATCATTCTTGACTCCTCTGAGTCTCCTTCTTTATTTGTGACTCACCATACTAAATATATGGTTGAGCTCCCTTCCTTCCCAAGCTTTGAATGGGACTTTTTAGTCATTGATACTCCCAAGGGAGAAGACCTCATATTGGGCTTTGACTTTCTTAATCATTTTAATCCGTTTATTGATTGGAGGCAAGGATTGATCACCTTTAATTCTGATAATAAGGACTATAATGATCCTTCAATTCCTTTTAGTAATGACTTTTCTTCTGCCAAATCATGTGCAGCTCTGGTTGGTGATTCTAGAACACCATCATTTCCGTCTTCTGTCCATATTCCTTCCCTTAATTCCCATCAGTCATTACTATCATCTAGAGATGAAATCTTCAAAGAGATTCAAGATGTTGGAGAAGATAATTCTGTATCTTCACTTCATCTCTTCTTTGGGAATATGGACCTTCCTCCCTCATCTTACCATGACTCCCTGGAGGAGTTGTGGGATGAAGAGGAAGAGCCAGAAGAAATAGAAACCGTGATTAAGGTTGTTCCTCCTGTTTATCACCAATACTTGGATGTATTCTCCAAGGTGAAAGCAGAGAAACTTCCTCCTCACCGCGCCTGTGATCATCATATCGAGCTGGAGGGGTCTCTACCTCCAGTTGGGGTGATCAACTCTTTATCAAACCAAGAGTCAGATACACTCAGGGCCTACATTTCAGAGAATGTAGAGAAAGGTTTCATCCGGCCAAGCTCCTCTTCTACAGGAGCACCTGTTATTTTTGTCAAAAAGAAAGATGGTGGCCTCCGTTTGTGTGTTGATTACCGCAAACTCAATGCTGTTACTAGGAAGAACAAGTATCCTGTTCCTCCTATGAATCAGCTTCTCACTGTTTTCAATGGTTCTTCTATCTTCTCCAAGATTGATTTGCGTGGTGCATATAACCTGCTCAGAATCATATGGTAGTTATGAGTACTTGGCTATGCCATTTGGGCTTACCAATGCTCCTGCTTCTTTTCAAAATCTTGTCAATGATATTTTCTATGATCTTCTTGATGTTTATGTTGTGGTTTATTTGGATGACATTATGGTCTTTTCCAAATCTGAGGAAGAACATGTCACTCATGTGTCCACTGTTCTTTCCAGACTCAGAGCCAATAACCTCTTTGCTAAGGCGTCCAAATGCCTATTCCATGTTTCTAGTGTAGAGTATTTAGGTTATGTTGTTTCTTCTGAAGGCCTCAAGATGGACCAAGCAAAATTCCAGCAAATTCTCAATTGGCCACCCCCAAGAAACCTCAAGGCTCTTCAATCATTTCTTGGCTTTGCCAATTTTTACCGCCGTTTCATCAAGAATTATTCAAAGAAAATTAGTTCACTCACAAGTTTCCTCAAGAAAGATTCCCGTTTTCCCCTCAATGAGGAAGCTCTTAGACAGTTTCATCAACTCAAAGAGGCATTCACCACTGCTCCAATCCTTTCTCATTTCAATCCTTCTCTACCCACCATTGTAGAGACCGATGCATCAGATTATGCCTTGGGTGCTGTACTGAGTCAGGTCTCTGACTCAGGAAAACATCCCATTGCATTTGATAGCCGCAAGCTTCTCCCAGCTGAGATTAATTATGAGATTCATGACAAGGAACTCCTTGGCATAGTCTGGGCTCTCAAGCGCTGGAGAGCTTTCCTTCTTTCAATTTCTTCCCCTTTTGAATTTCTCACCGATCATTCATCTCTTAAATATTTTATGTCTTCCAAGATTCTCACTCGCCGTCAAGCCCGCTGGGCTGAATTTTTATCTGAATTTCATTTCTCAATCACTTACCGCCCTGGCCGCTTGGCCACCCTTCCTGATGCCTTGTCACGTCGGGACGACGTTTACCCAGAGAGGGGGGAGGATTTCATCAGCAAGAATCCAATGAACTATCAGAAGATAATCAAGCAAGATGAAATTCAAGCCTCAAAGTTTTTTGCAGTCAAGGTGGATTCATTTTCAAATTTTATTGATTCAATTCAGAAGGCAGTGTGGCAAGATCCTCAATATAGAAGTGTCCTTGAAGATTTGGGTAAAGGTAAATCTGTCACAGATTATTCTCTTGATTCCTCTTCCAAACTTCTCCTTTCCAAAGATCGGGTGGTGGTCCCAAATGACCCCACAATTCAACTCAATATACTTCAAAAGCGGCATGACTCTCCTCTAGCTGGACACCCTGGCCAAGAGAAGACTCTCAAACTTGTCAAGCGGGATTTCCACTGGCCTGGCATGACTCAATTCATCAAGGATTATGTCTCATCCTGTCAACAGTGTTCAAGAAACAAAAATATTCATCACAAGAATTTTGGACTCCTCAAGCCTCTTCCAATTCCAAGTGGTCCTTGGATTTGTCTTTCAATGGATTTCATCACTCAATTGCCACTGTCCAATTCCTTTGATTCAATTTTAGTCATAGTGGACAGATTCTCAAAAATGGCGGTTTTTATTCCAACAATAGCTTCAATCACTTCATTAGATTTGGCCCATTTATTCATCAAGAATATTTTTTCAAAGCATGGCCTTCCTTCAAGTATTGTTAGTGATCGAGGTTCTCTTTTTGTTTCTTCCTTTTGGACCAACCTTTGTCAGAAGCTCAAGATTTCAAGAGACTTGTCAACTGCTTATCATCCAGAAACTGATGGACAGACAGAGAGGGTAAATCAGATACTAGAACAGTACCTTTGGATGTATGTCAGCTATCATCAAGATGATTGGAACACCTGGCTCCCTCTGGCTGAATTTGCCTACAATAACTCTGACCACTCTTCAACAAAACAATCACCGTTTTTCACTGTTTATGGAAGAGATCCTCATTTTGACTCAGTTCACATCACTCAAGATACTCCGGCTGGAAAGTTATCAACAAAAATCCAATCAGTACAGCAAGATGTCAAGAGAGAACTTGAAGTTGCCATAAACAGGTTTAAGAGGTATGCAGATAAAAGTAGAGCAAGTCCACCTGTTTTCAATCCCGGTGACATGGTATGGCTTTCTTCCAAGAACATCAAATCAACCAGACCCACCAAAAAGCTGTCTGAAAGATGGCTGGGTCCTTTTTCAATCTTGAAGAAAGTCAGTACTCATGCCTACCACCTCAAGCTTCCATCTCAATGGAAATCCATCCACCCAGTCTTCCATATATCCCTTCTGGAACCAGTCAAGACATCAACAATCCCGAATCGGCATCAAGAGCCTCCTCCTCCAATCATCATTGAAGAAGAAGAGGAATGGGAAGTCTCTCAAATACTGGACTCAAAGCTCAAGAGAGGAAAATTATGGTATCTGGTAGAATGGAAAGGTTTCAGTCAAGACCCAGAAAGATCCACTTGGGAACCAACCAAAAACCTCAAGAATTGTCCTGAACTTGTCAAAGATTTTCATTCATTATATCCTGACAAGCCAGGGCCCAATTCTTCAAAAGCTTGATTCATTATGGTGCTTGGTGGGGAGAGGAATTACCAAAAGTAAGTCCCACTCCTGGTATGCACCTTTAGGGGTATTCTACTTTTTTTTTTGTTGTAAGAATCACCTTGGCCACTCTGTGAGCACTTTGCAAATTTTGGACACAGATCTTTGGCCGGGCTTTTCAACATTCAATTCCAAAATTATGGCCATTTTCACTTGGGCAAATGGACCATTCATTCTTTTATTTCTTTTCCAAGTCTCTCAATTCAATTCAATCCTTCAACAATGTTTGTTTTAGTTTTATGGCACTGGCGGGAGTGGTAAATACCAAAAGTAAGTTCCTCTCCTGGTGTGCACTTCCCTGAGGGGTCTACAATCTTGTCAAAACATCACCTTGGCCACTCTGTGAGCACCTGGCATCAAATTTCTCTTTCCAGGTCCTTGGCCAATTTCAAAATCAGTTATTAACCTCTGTGATGAAGATTGGAACCTCCTCAAGATTCAATTCATTTTCTTTTCTTTTTTTCTCTTTCTTTTTATTTTCATTTTCATTCTTTATTTTCATTTTATTTTCATTTTAGATTTTATTTTATCACGTCAATTATCACATCAAAAATTTTCATTCATTTTAAAATTCAACTCAAATCATGAAGCCAATGTCAAAAGAAGATCAAGCAAGTCCTGCGTCAAATGTCAAATTTTTAATATCAGTTTTCAAATTCTTCAACTTAATCAGTCCTCTTGAATCACTCTCTCAAAATCTTTTCAATAGCCTCAACAGGCTTCATCTTGTATTGGTGCTCAGGAGCTCACCATTTCAAGGTGGGGGGTACTGTCACAACCATGGCAATTCACCTCCTTGGATCCCCATATGGCATATCAAGCCACAGTTCATTTATGGCCAATTGGCCATATCCATCACCAGTGGCCAATATGGCCACGTCATCATATTATGGACCATTTATGGCCATTTGTGTTTTGGGGCCTTCATGGCCCTTCACCTCAATCCAGAACCCATAGTGGCAATTTATGCCCAAATGGGTATTTCTCGTCATTTCCCTCAAAACCAGGGGAAATGGCCCAAATGGCTTGTTTTTGCCCATTTGAGCTCATAATGCGCATTTGCGCACTTTTTGCGCATTTTGCGCACTTTTGCGCATTTGCGCACTTTTTGCGCATTTTGCGCACTTTTGCGCATTTGTGCACTTTTTGCGCATTTTGCACACTTTTGCGCATTTTTGCGCACTTTGACGCAAAGTGTCCAAAAGACACTTTCCCGCCTTTTGGGCCAGTTTTGGCTCAGAACCCAAAAATGGCCAGAAACACCTTCCAAGCTCTGAAGTCACCACAGCCATCCTTTTCCCCTCTGCCTTTCCATCTCAAGACCTTTGGACGTAATCTTCTTGTCAATGAACCAATATGCCACAAATGATGTTATACATCATTGGGCACCATTTTTCAACAGCAATTCAATGGTGGCAATATCAAATGGTCATTTCAACATTCCAACATCTCATCACGTCATCAAGGCACCCAATCATTCAGAGGAATCATCAAGGCTCAAGAGCAAGTGTTTCAGCATCAAAGACCAATGACGCCATCAAGCAGTCATTGGTTATTCTCACTCCAAGTATTCCTTCCTAGGGAATACTGTCAATTCATTCTCAAAGTGTATTCAAGAGGCAGTGCCAAAAGAAGTTGTCAAGTGTCAAAGCTCCACTCAATCCATCTTGGCAACCAAATTCATTTCAATACAGTCTGGATCCATCAAGAACTGTATTTCATTTTCAAGCATGGGAAATTCATTCAACCCAGTTCAATTTCAATATTAGCCAGCTGTATCAATTCCCAAAACAATCAATACAGCCTCAAGGATCAATACAGATCAGTTTTCAGCCTGAAGAACTCAAGCTCCCAACTTTTCACATATACTGGCTACCCTTTCCACCCTGGGGGGTTTTTCCCCAGTTAATTAATATACTTTGATCTTTTTTTATCTCTATTTTCTTTTCATTTTAGTTAAGCAAATACTGATATTATTAAGTCATTTAGCACCTTTCTCTCTCTCTTTCTTCGCCTGTCAATGGATACTTGGTGGTCATATCCTTACTAATTCCATTATTAATTTCTGGCAGGTTGAAACAGTGATTAAGGACTTACTTGGTTGGCCCTTTGGCCATTTGGCTTCCCTTTCCTCTTTGCATCTCATCTTGTACCTGCATATCTTTTAGAGGAATCCATTCTTATTATTTTTATTCTTTATCCTTTTGGAGTCTTCCAAGTGAGTTCCCTGATTGCTGAGTGCCAGGCCACTCTTGTATTTCTGTCCAAGAGCCCCTGTGACAGCCTCAGGATCTGAATCCACCTTTGGAGAAACCTGAATTATCAAGAGAGCCTTATGAAACACCTTTATCATATAAACCACCTCTATTTATTGAAACATTAGAATTTACAGAAGAAAGAATTTCAATGAGAAATTTTGGACCATCTGGATGGTTATCAGAAGAAGAAACAAATTTATTAAAATATGTTCTGTTACCAAGGGAAAAGGCTATAGCATTTTGTGAAGAAGAAAGAGGTGTACTTAAACATTCTTCTGGAAAACCATATAAAATACAAGTTATATCACATGTACCATGGCAAAAGAAACCACTGCCAATACCAAAATAAATTTTACCTCAATTTATTGAGCTAGTCAGAGAAAGAATACGTACAGGACTCTATGAACAATCAACATCAAGCTATAAAAGCCCAGTATTTTGTGTGAAGGAACCAAATGGAAAACTTAAAATAGTTCATGATCTTCAAGACCTCAATAAAGTCACAATCAAAGATGCAGGATTACCACCAAATGTTGGTGAGCATTTGGGATCATTTTCAGGAAGAGCATGTTATGGTTTAGGGTATATTATGGGAGTATATGATGAAAGAGAGTTCGATATTAATACCAGACCCCTTAAAGCCTTTTGAAAAACCACTTTGAAGACTTCTGCTTACTAGACTACCTCAAGGTGCAACAAAGTCTGTGGCATTTTATCAAGCACAAATGACTTGGATACTTCAGGTGGAAATACGAGAGCACCTTGGAATATTTATAGCTGATGGAGGGATTACAGGACCCAGATCAACATATCAACACAAAAATTTGAAGGAGAATCCACTCATAAACAGATTTGTTTTGGAATATGCAGTAACATTAGAAATAATACCTTTCAGGATAGAAGTGGCAGGACTCACAATTTCAGCATCAAAATTTATTTGAGCCTTGAGGTATATTTTACATACCCAAATAGGCCACAATTATCTTAAAAATAAATTTTGAATTATGCATAACTCATAGGTAATACATATATCCAAAATTCATCATTTTTGATTTAAGAAAAGATGAATAACTTTTTATTGAGTAAGTAAATCCATGGATTCAAGACCAGATTTGGATTCTACACAAATATTCAGCTAGGGTAGTGCCATAGAGTGAATAAGCTCAAATTATCTCTTTGAGGTGGTTATATGGAAAATACTTCAATACCACATAATCAAGACCACATAAAAGAGCCATGAAAAGTTTTGTTTTTTTGAATTTTATGCCAAAATAATGGGAATGTGAGAAATCCCATGTTACATATACACTAAGAATAGTGTTATGCATGTTTTGGGCACTTAATATCATGCTATTTTTACTTGTACTCTTTGGTACACCCATAGTGGATATCTCACTAAGCTTAATTTTCTGTTTTGATGTGAAAAATAGGCAAGGGGGACAAAAGACATCAAAGAGAGCCAGGGTACCCAACTTCTGAGGCCTCTGGGGCATGGACAGCTCCAAAGCTTTGATCCTGGGCTGATCATGACCTAATTGCTAAACTAAAACCTTTTGGGAACTTGGTTACCATGTTACAACTACAGTAAACCTGATGAAAATAGCAAATAACCTGCTATTTTGACGTGCCAAGGAGGTAAAAAGCTACTTAGACTCCTGTAACCATGTCAATTATTAATGATTTTCCATGGATAAACCTCAAAAGAGTTATTAAATCCCTTTTTGGACTTGCATCCATTGATTTACCTCATAGAAACCAGTAAAACACCAATATTTGCAATTCTACGTAGAACTGAGGTAAAAACTTCAAAAATTCATTTAAAATACAATTCTTAATGAAGAGCCCTTAAGATTTCAGGACTAATGGAGAACTATATTATCTATGGTACAACCAAAAATAATTATGGTTTTACTAGTAAAATTAAAAGTATTACTTACATTCCATTTTTGGCTATTCTACGTGAAACACTGAATATTCAAAAATTAACAGTAATTACAACCTGTGATGAAATTTCCAAGAACATTGATAACTTTGAGAAATCAATGGTTCTTTTAAAATAAAAGAAGATTTACAGATGTTACCCCTTTTATTGTTAACCATATTGGGGTTGGTAGTCATGTAAAAGTATTAATTAAGTCATTATGATACTCTTACATGACAACAGATGATGCAATCAATAATCCAAAAGGGTTTATTGTTTTCTCACTCACTGTTTTTTCAGTTTGCTCCTTGGCACACCTCTGTGAGCTCTTGTTGACTTAAAAGAGGCCTCCTCTTGCTGTTTTTTCCACATCATCATCTTATTATCATTCATATCATTGTTACCAACAAGTAAGTATTAGTTAAAGCTAGTCTTAAGTGTTTTTAATCTTTCAGAATCAATCAGGAAGACGTGAAATCATAGAATACAACTATATATTGTTGTAATACTGCTATAAATACATTTTGATCCTTTAAATCCCCAATTCTACGTTAAATCTCTCTATCTTATCTTGAAATAAGATCTTTGGAATATTAGTGAGTGATTTATTCTTAATTCTAAAAGTTTTTCTCTAAAGATTTAGTTTTCTTCAAGAATTAGCTTTATAATTTTTCTTGCAAAAGATAATTATATATTAAAATAATTTGATTATCTTAATAAAAGAAGTTTTTTTTATTAAAATCTTCTTGTAATTGATTCTTGTAGACAATCACTGCTCACTGTTAAAATCACTAGTAGTGTTTAACACGTGAAAGAAATAATTCTTTAGTTATTTAGTTGTGGTTATAATAATATTTTATTATGAAATTTCATAAGAACAGACATAGTACTTTTGATTAATAGTAATATTATCATCAGGTTCATAGTCACATCTTACATTTGGGAGCCGGCCGTGTTTTTTTGAACCTTGTACCCTTAATTAATATATTTTTAAGTTCTAAAATATATCAATTTAATAAGTTTTTCTTTCAGTTTAAAGTTAAAATGATTCTTATTTTTTGAAATTGTTTTGGAAATCTTTTCATTGAGGAATTTGGTTTAATTATATACTGTTTTTACACGTGGCTTTTCACATCCAGAAACTTATAAAATTATTCTTTGAGTTACTCTGAATTCAGTTTCATTCAAAATCTTAAAATTTCAATTTTTTCTTTAAGAAGAATTTTTTCTTAAAAATTTAAAGCTTGTAGAAAAACTTTAAAAATATATAAAAAAAGTACAAAAAATAATTTGTTCTTTTATCAATTTTCTAGTGTCTTTAATCAAAGACTGTGAAGCTGGTAACAAACTCAGCAAGAGATATATCACCAATCCAGAATCTTCAGAAGCAGAATCTGAGGACAGTATTGAGGTGCAAATTGCTAAAAGAGGCACCTTATTTAACTCAGAAAAGAATAAATTACCACCCAAAGGTGTGTGTTTGATCTTATATTTTCACTTTTGATCTTTAAATTGACGTGAAAATGGTGCATACCAGAAATGGAAGCAACTATCCAGTCCAACCAGATGGATGTGGACAAGGAAGAGGCAAGACCGAATCCAGAAGTGCCAAGTATTCCTCAAGAAAGACACATTTGGAGGATGCCAGAGTTGCCCCCCATTCCCCAAGGTCTGTACCCACAGATTCTGATGTGAAGTTTGAGCCTGAACTGATTCATCACAATATTTCCAGGGCTGAACCATTTTCAAGTGGCAGAAATAGAAATATATCAATGCCAATACAAAAATTGGTTCAGCGCAGCCAAAGAGGTGGAGTGGGAAATATGCCCAAGCCTTTGGCTGGGGGCCATGAAATCCTACTTACACATCAAGAGCTTTCTGGGTCAGCAGAAGACCATAGAACTCTTACAACGGTGGAGCCCCCTGTCTTGCAAATACAAGGTCAAAAAGTTAAATAATTGATTGAAGAACCAAAGTCTTTTATCCAAAGACCAGAAGAAGGATCTGGAAATGACTCCAGCTTTGGAGACAGAGGCCCCAGTGGCGTCTACCAGCTCCAAACCAGCTCCAGAAGTGTCCAAAGACAAGCCCAAAGGACCAAAAAAGAATCAGAGAGGTCCCAAGAACCATCAAGGAAAAGCCAATTGGCACAGACCTTACCCACAGGGGTACAGGATCCCCAAATTGGAACCTTCAGCTGTGGACAGTGTGTTCAATATGGCCAGAACTCTAATGGAATTCACAGCCAAGGAGCAGGAAAGGATGAAAAGGACTTTTCCATGCAAGTAAATCATGTACAAACTAGTATCAATGTAGAAATTGTTAAACTTGATGCAAACTTAACTAGAATAACAGTGGATATCAGTGATCTGAAAAGACATGACAGAAAATATATTTAATGGTATAAATTGACAAATGCCAGATTTGATTCAATTATCAATTCATGTAGTAGAATGGAGAGTACATTTCAAGTTCAGAATGATGGAATGGTTGATCTTTCTATTTTTAAAATGAATGATCAACTTAAAATTCTACAAGATCATGTCTTCAAGATATTTGAAAATACCAAGCAGTTTGCTACACATTCAGCAAAAAGTGACAGTGAAAGGCAAAAGTTAAAAATTGCGAACATTGAAAATGTAGAACAAATTCATAAGAATTATGAACCACCTATGCCAAGACATTCTACATGTTTAACTGAAGAAAAACGTTCTGTTAAAGGACGTTTTACCCCACTTTTAGGAGAAAATGTTGCCTCTGTTAAAGATATTCCCAAATTGGAAGAATGGCCAACATTCTCTGGGGAAGGAGAATACAACCATATTTAGTTCATCAGGACTATTGATATGTTACAAGAAGAATTTAATATACCTGATGAAATCATAGTGGGTAAATTACAATGTCTGTTTACCAGGGCTGCAAAGAAATGGTATTACAAGATGAGAATAGATCATGGAAAACATGATTGGTCTTTGTGGAAATCTGAAGTGATTACCAAATGAGCCAACAATTCTTGGAGGTTTAAAAGGTAAAAGGCTTTTGAAAGAGCCATTTTGAACTCAGAGAAAGATAAACCACTTACTTGGTTCTTCAAGCAAAAAGACAGATTATCTGCTTTACACCCAGAGATGTCTGACACTATGATTAATATGAAAATATTGAGAAAGTGTGGAGGAGAACTGAATCATGCTATGAAGAGAAGATGTGTAGAACCCTGTTCAACAGAGGACTACATTAATGAAATGGAAGATATGATTACCAGCACAAGAATTGGTAAAACTTGGACTAGAATCCCTATTTAATCCAAGATGGTCCCAAAGATTCCCAGAGAGGATAAAAGACCAGAAAGACCTGCCTTGAAGTGTCATAAATGTGGAAGTACTTCAAATTTAGCCAACACTTGCACCAAAAAGACAAAAAGCAATGAAGTTCAGGTCATTGAAGGAATTCAGTGTACTGAAGAGAAAGAGGAATCTGATCAAGATTCTGCAGTCTCTGAGGATACACCAGTGGAGGACTATCTCATTGAAAACATTACAGCTTTCTTTGAGGTCACAGAAGTCCATACACACTTGCTACAGTACAGTGAGGATTGCTGCAACCTGATCAATATCCAGGAGGCCAGAATGTGTAAAACAAAACCTGCTAGAGGTAAAGGTTACACTGTTGGAGCATCTTGTATCACATCAGTTTTGACGAGTGATATTGAAGCCAAAGTAAATTTGGATACAGTGACATTTTGCACTTGTGTGGGCAAAGGTTCTTTAGAAGTTATACTTCCTGAATGGAAAAACCATGTATTACCAATAGAAGGTGTGCAGTTTAGTAGTGCCAGTAACAATATGTACCCCTTGGGTATATTCAACACTAATCTTGTATTTCCACACCCAGCAGGAAGTATAAGAATGAAAACTGAGATTGTGGTAATGCATAATTACACATCTCAGCACTTCATTCTTGGAAATGATTACTTAAATATTTATGGCATTTACATCAATAACCATAAAGACAGATATTTCACAATTGGGGATAACAAAAGACAAAAATTTGCCTTTTCCAATATGCCAAAACAAATATCAAGAGTATCTTCTAAAAATGATACTCATAAGGAGGAATTTGTGTCTAATCAACTTGCTGAAGCACAGATTACTCCATCATTGTCACCAAAAATGAGGAATGAACTTGTTGATGTGTTATACACATACAATAATCCATTTTCCTCTGATAATGAACCATTAGGTTCTATAAGGGGACATGAAGTTAATATTACTCTTAATATTGACAGACCATATCCTCCAGTACTTAGAAGACCAGCTTATCTATCCAGTCCCAGAGCTGGAGAAGCCTTGGAGAAGCATGACCAAGAGTTAATACAACGTGGTGTACTAGGGAAAGTAGGCCATAATGAAGAAGTTGAAGTGAGAACACCTGTTATTATTGCCTGGCATAATGATAAGTCAAGAATGGCTGGGGATTCAGAGCTTTGAATACCTACACAGTTCCAGATAGGTATCCAATCCCTAGAATTCAAGAGCACTTGACTCAATTGTCTAAAGCCAAGTATATAAAATCAATAGATGCATTGAAAGGCATCCATCAAAGTTTTTTGATGCCTAAAGCTAAGAAATTACTTAGAATTATCACTCACTGTGGTATTTATGAGTATCTTAGAATGCCATTTGGCATTTAAAATGCTCCATCCCATTATCAAAGAATGAGGAATACCATCTTTCCCATAGAATTGTCTGAAGGATGGCTTATCATTTAGATTGATGATATTATCATATGTTCTGATTCATGGTCCTTGCATCTTGAAAGACTTGCAAGGGTACTCCACAAAGTTGCAGAAGTGAAAATGAAAATTTCACTTAAGAAAGGCAATTTTGGTTTTGAAGACCTCAAAGCATTAGGACATGTTGTTTCTGGTTTAAGCTTGGGTATTGACAAAAACAAAGTAGCAGCAGTTTTACTTGAGCCAATACCCCAGAATAAAAAGGAAATGCTGTCTTTTCTTGGGTTTGCCAGTTATTATAGGCAGCACTTGCGTTACTTTGCAATTCTAGCCAAGTCACTATATATAATCTGTGATTAACAGACTGTATTTTAGATGACACAGGAGAGAATTAAAGCTTATGAGAAGATAAAGAAAGCTCTTACAGAAGCACCTTTACTCCTAATGCCTGACTGGAATATTCCTTCTAAATTGTACATTTATGCAGGTGGAGATGGATTAGGGGAAGCCCTACATCAAGTTGAAATTACTGATGACAAACCTACAGAGGGACCAGTTTGTTATATCTCGAGACAAATCGAACCAACAGTGGCAAGATATGGGGCAAGCCAAATGGAGTGCTTATGTTTGGTATGGGCACTTGTGAACCGACACTACTATCTTGATGGCAGTGTTTTTGAAGTGATAACTGACTGTAATGCAGTAAAATCACTTCTTAACATGAAAACTCCCAACAGACATATGTTGAGATCACAAATAGCCATTCAAGAATATAGAGGAAACATGATTATAGTCCACAAAGCAGGAAACATTCACAAGGAAGCTGATGGACTTAGCAGGTGGGCATTAGCCAACACTCCTGATAACCTGGCTTATGTACCTTTGGAAGCTGAACCACAGATTCCAATTGAAGGGATGGACATGACTGATATTGGGACTGAATTCTTTGAAGAGGTCAGAGAATTGTATAAGCAAGACAAGAATTTCCATATCTTGACTTCTTTATTAGATAAATACTTCAAAGATACATCTTTAGTCAATGCACTAGATGAGGTTTGGAGAAATTCCTATTCTGAAGGAAGATTTCACTTGTTTGATGGGATTATTTACCACAGAACCAAACATTCTTTTGTAATTAAATTATGCAGCAGATTGCTTATCAATACCATTCTTCATGAATGCCATGATATCATCTACTCTGGACACCTGTCAGAGGACAGAACACTTGAAAAAGTAAAGAACTGTGCATGGTGTCCATCTTGGAGAAAAGAAACCATTGAATATTGCCATACCTATGACAGATGTCAAAAAGCAAACAGGAGTACAGGCAAGAAATTTGGACTTATCATCCATATTGAAGAACCAAAATCCCCTTGGGAAGTTGTTCACATGGATTGGGTCACAGCACTTCCTCCAAGTGGTGACAAACGTTATAATGTTTGTTTAGTCATTGTATACAGACATAGCAAAACTCCCATATTCTTACCATGTTATAAAGATGACACAGCTATGGATACAGCTCTTCTTTTATGGAATAGAGTTATTTCTCATACAGGATTATTTAAGAATATCATAAGTGACAGAGATCCCAAGTTCACATCTGCACTTTGGACCAATCTTCATAGATTGTTTGGGACTAAGTTATCATTCTCTACAGAATATCACCCTCAAACAGATGGGCTAGCAGAGAGGATGATTCAAACTTTAGAAGACATGATCAGAAGATTCTGTGCCTATGGATTAGAATTCAAAGACACAGATGGCTTTACCCATGATTGGTGCACTCTGATACCTGCACTAGAATTGGCATATAAGACATCAGTCCATTCTTCCACAGGACAAACTCCTGCTATGTTAGAAAAAGGATGGAATCCAAGACTCCCAGCAGACACACTGAGGAAAGACTTGATTGAAATTCATCCTACAGCTTCCAGCTTCAAATTAATGCTTGATAAAGTAAGACATCATGCAAAACAAAGTATGAATGATGCTTTTGATTATGCAAAACAGAAGTGGGACAAGAGTCACAAAGTACCAGACTTCAAAGTAGGGGACTTAGTTCTAGTTTCAACCTTGAATTTTAATAATATAAAAGGCCTAAAGAAACTTGAAGATTCTTATGTAGGACCTTTTGTTATTGCTGCCTTACATGGAACCAATGCAGTTCAAGTGGAATTGAGTGGTGAATTTGAAAATAAACATCCCACTTTTCCAGTCAGCTTGATAAAAACTTATCAACCAGCTGATAAAGAACTGTTTCCTTTAAGGAACCCAACTCCTTTAACTGTACCACCAGTGGAACAGACTGAAGATAAAAAGATAAAAAAAGTTATCAAAGAAAGGAGACTCAGGGGTAAAAATCAAAGAGAATATCTTGTCAGATATAGAAATCCAGTACATGAAGATGAATCGCTGGCAGAATCAGATATACCTGACTCAGATAAACCTTTGAGAAGATTTAGACATGAAAGAAGGCCACAAGCCTGAATATGTCTATAAGTAAGCTTTAATTACTTGATCTGAGTAATGTGAAGAGGTTGGACAGTGGACATTAACCCCCTTTGGGGCCTTATTTTTTTATCACTAATAAAATTGTAGTACAATTTTATTTTTTGGTGGGAGGGAATGTGAGCCTTGAGGTATATTTTACATACCCAAACAGGCCACAATTATCTCGAAAATAACTTTTGAGTTATGCATAACTCATAAGTCATGCCTATATCCAAAATTCATCATTTTTGATTTCAGAAAAGATGAATAACGTTTTATTTAGTAAGTAAATCCATGGATTTAAGACCAGATTTGGAGTCTACACAAAAATTGACCTAGGGTAGCTTCATAGAGTGAATAATCTCAAATTAACTGTTTGAGGTGGTAATATGGAAAATACTACAATACCACATAAAAGATCCATGAAAACCTTTGTTTTTTTTAATTTTATGCCAAAATAATGGGAATGTGAGAAATCCCATGTTACATATACACAAAGACTAGTGTTATTCATGTTTTGGGCACTCAATATCATGGTATTCTTACATGCACTTTTGTTACACCCATAGTGGATATCTCACTAAGCTTAATTTTCTATTTTGAAGTGAAAAATAGGCAAGGGGGACAAAAGACATCAAAGAGAGCCAGGGTACCCAACTTCTGAGGCCTCAGAGGCGTGGACAGCTCCAAAGCTTGGATCCATGGCCGATCGGGGCCTAGTTGGTGAAGTAAAACCTTTTGGGAACTTGGTTACCATGTTACAACTATAGTAAATCTTAAAAAAATAGCAAATAACCTGCTATTTTGACGTGCCAAGGAGGTAAAAAGCTACTTAGACTCCTGTAACAATGTCAATTCTTAATGATTTTCCATGGATAAACCCCAAAAGAGTAATCAAAACCCTTTTTGGACTTGCATTCATTGATTTACCTCATAGCAACCAGTAAAACACCAATATCTGCAATTCTACGTAGAAATGAGGTAAAAACTTCAAAAATTCATTAAAGATACAATTCTTAATAAGTCCCTCTGAAGCTTTCAGGACTAATGGAGAACTTTATTATCTATTATACAAACAAAACTAATTATGGTTCACTTGTAAAATTAAAAGTTTTACTTACAGTCTATTTTTGGCTATTCTACGTGAAACACTGAATATTCAAAAATTCACAGTAATTACAGCCTGTGATGAAATTGCCAATAACATTGATACCTTTTAGAAAGAAATGATTATTTTATAATAAAAGAAGATTTACATATTTTACTCCTTTTATTGTTAACCATATTGGGGTTGGTAGTCACATAAAAGTATTAGTTAAGTAATTATGATAATCTTACGTGACAACAGATGATGCAATCAATAATCCAAAAGGGTTTATTGCTTTCTCACTCACTTTTTTTTTCAGTTTGCTCTATGCCACGCCTTTGTGAGGTGTTGTTGACTTAAAAGAGGCCTCCTATTGCTGTTTTTTCTGCATCATCATCTCATTATCATTTAAATCATTGTTACCAACAAGAAAGTATTAGTTAAAGCTATTCTTAAGTGGTTTGAATCTTTCAGAATCAATCAGAAAGACGTGAAATCATGGAATCCAACTATATACTGTTTTAATACTGTTATAAATACATTTTGATCCGTTAAATCCACAAGTCTATGTTAAATCTCTCCATCTTATTTTTCAATAAGCTCTTTGGAATATTAGTGAGTGATTTATTCTGAATTCTTAAAGTTTTTCTTTAAATAATTAGTTTTCTTCAAGAATTCTACTTATTTTTTGCAAAAGAGAATTATATATCAAAAGAATTTGATTATCTTAAGAAAAGAAGTTTTTTTATTAAAATCGTCTTGTAATTGATTCTTGTAGACAATTACTGCTCACTGTTAAAATCACTAGTAGTGATTAACACGTGAAAAAAATAATTATTTAATTATTTAATTGTGGTTATAAACATAGTTTATTATTATATTTCATAAGAACAGGCATAGTACTTTTGATTAATACTAATATTATCATCAGTTCCATAGTCAAATCTTACAATTTGCATGCTGTGTTCTGGCACTAGATATTGTAGGGCATTTTGTATCTTTGGGTGGAAGACATATTTCAAAACAGAAAATTGGCCTAGACCAACAACAAAGAAGGAAGTTAGAGAATTTTTAGGACTATGTGTATATGTCAGAATGTTTATCAAAGACTTTTCACAAGTTTCAGCACCATTGAGAAGATTTACAAGGGAGGATGTATTTCTGAATTGGGATGAAAAATGTAAAGAAGCTTGTATAAAACTCAGGAAGATAGTGGGGGAAGAGATTACCTTGAAGAGCTTGAATTAGGAAAAAGGTTCTGGGAAGATAAAAGTAGCAATTGAGTCACGTTATATTGCAGCTGGTGCAGTTCTTATGCAAGAGGATGAGAATGGAAAGGATAGACCAGTACTATATGAATCAGTAACCTTTTCCCAACTATAATCCAAATACTCTCAGCCTAAATTAGAATTGTGTGGTGTTGCAAGAATACTTAAAACTCTTCAAACAATATTATGGGGGCAACACTTTGAGCTTCAAGTAGATGCTAAAGCTTTAATAGAAATTATCAACACACCATGTTTACCAAATGCACCAATGACAAGTTGGGTAGCGTTTATTCAACTTTTCTCTTTTGATCTGTTACACAAACCGGGCAAGACATTAACTATGCCAGATGGATTATCAAGAAGACCATAGGGGGAAATGAAGATGAAAGTGAAAGAGATGATTTTGATGAAGAAGAAGAATGGATCAAACGAAATCCAGGATTTGGTCTGAAAGAAGTAAATACAAGCAAAGTGGGCAAATTATCAAGAAATAAAACAAACAATCTTGAAATTCCAATCAAACAGGAAGGATTTGGAAAACATATGCAGGAATATTTGAATAGTTTTAAAAAGCCAAAAATTATTGGTGAAGAATACTTCAAGAGAATTAAAAGAAGATAAGTAAATTTCTATATAGAAGGAGGGCAGCTGAAAAGTAGAAATCAAGATAATACACAAATAGTTGTGTTTAATGATAAAGCTCAAAAATAGATTTTAAAACAAATGAACAAAGAATTGGGTCATTGAGGGGAAAATGAAACATATAGAAGAAGAAAGAAAAGATATTGGTGGGAAGGAATGAAAAATATAGTCAAGAACTGGGTTAAATCATGTCAAGAATGTCAGAAAAGGAGTCATTTTCAGCAAAAAAAGAAGGAAAGATATCTGCAACATCCACTTTATTTGAAAGACTCAGCATGGATTTAGTCCATATTAAGGCAGGAAGATGGAAATATTTGGTGTTAGCAAGAGATGACTTTTCAGGATGGCCAGAAACTGTTACATTAACTAGGCTAACGGCAAAATTAGTCTACGAATGGATTTGTAGATAGGGAGCACCCAAAGAAGTCACAGTAGATGGAGGAACAGGATATGGAAAAGAGGTACAAGAAGAATTCAAAATAGAAGGATCAAGAATCAGAATAACTACACCTTACTACCCAGAAGTGCAAGGAATGGTTGAAAGAGGCCATAAGCAATTAAAGCATGCACTTGTAAAAATGTGTGGTGAAAATGGATCCAAATGGAAAGAATACTTACCAACTGTACTCTTGGCAGATAGAAATTTGGTAAAAAGAACAGAAGGATACTCACCATTTGAGATTCCGTTTGGTAAGCAGGCTGTCTTACCAATTGACATAGAAAAAAACACATACCTAGCCATAGAATGGAATAAAATCTCAACAACAGAAGAGCTATTGGAAGCAAGAGCGCTACAGATTTCAGCGAAACAAGAAACAAATTTGAAAGCAGAAGATAAACTGAGAGATTCAAGAAAGAAATCAGTTCAATACTTGGACAAAAAGATGGCACACAAACTGAGAAATCCACTTCAACCTGGGGAGTTAGTATTAGTTTACAATAAAACACTTGAGTCACAGTGGGGATTACTCTTCAAAAACCGTTGGAATGGGCCCTTCAGAGTTGTAAGTCAAATTAATAAGGGACCTTATGAACTTGAATAATTGAATGGTACTAAACTGACAAGGAAATTTGCAGCAAGTCCCATCAACAGATTTCACCCAAGGGGGAAGATAGTTCACTCAGATTCAGAATCAGTAAATGAAAGCAGTGAAGAAAGTGAAGTTGAAAATTCAATATTAGAAGAAGAAGAAATTGAAAACTATACATACTCTGATTAACATTGGCAGGCTTTCATCTGTAATGCTGGGGAAAGAATTAAATGGAGGGGGGATGTGGTATTCCATACCAATTATACCAATGTCAAGCTTACCAAATAATTGAGAAAAACAAAATGAAATAAAATAAAATTGCAGGAATGGCTCTGCAAATGGAAAGAAAAGCTGTGGGAATGGCTCCACAAATGGAAAGAAAATTGGGGGAATGGCTCCACAAATGGAAATAGAAATTGGGGAATTGCTCCGCAAATGGAAATAAAATTGCGGGAATAGCTCCGCAAATGGAAATAGGAATTAGGGAATAACTCTGGAGCTGGAAAGCAAATTTCATAACTCTGGAACTAGGTAAATCAAACTGTAAAGAAGTCCTAGGGCATAATCAAGAAGATTAGAGCTTCAACCAGAAGAAATTGAATTACAATTCAAAATACCAGTTTCCTCACCTTTTGCAAATATAATGGCAGTGAACTCAATAGAAAAACCTTTATTTTCCCCACTTTCCCCAATTTCATGAAAAACCTCACCAGCATAATTTTCTCATACATATCATATGACTAGAAGAAGGCTGAATTGTCAGGAGCGGGATTGTCTCCACTTTCTTTGAAAAAAAAAGAAAATCTCAACAGCCAAATTATCTCAAATACAACACATGATTTTGATAAGAAAAAGTACCACCAGCATAATTCTCTCAGAAAACATGTAACAAAGTCACTAAAAAAAGAAAATCTCACCAGCCAAATTATCTCAAAGACATCACATGATTTTCATTAGAAACAGAAACACCAGCATAATTTTCTCATATATATCATATGACTAGAAGAAAGTTCAATTGTCAGGAGCTGTAGTTTCTCCACTTTCTTGGAAAAAAAAAATGTCACCAACCAAATTATCTCAAAGACATCAAATGATTTTGATAAGAAAAAGCATCTCCAGCATAATCCTCTCAGCAAACACCTTGCTACACCAAAACTACATGTCTAATCTGCTAAAACCTCTCAACTATGATTTTTTCCAAGTACCCTGTTTTAACAAGCCCTATGGAGGCCCAAAAGCTATAAATAGAGGTCCTCTCTCCCTCATTTTTTCCAAAATCATGGAACAAGTGCCCACCATCCAGGATCACAACCATCCCTGAACTAGCAGGATATCTAAAATAGTAGTAGTGCTTCAGTAGTGAAAAGCTCATTAACCTTTCTCAGTAGCTTAGTATTAAGTGAAGAATAGTAGTATAACCATATTCAAAAGCTCAGTAGCTTTTCTCAGTTGCTTATTATTGTCAGATAAATGGTAGTATAACCATAGTTAAAGCTTAAGTAGCCTTTCTCAAAAGCATAGTATTATTAACAAAGAAAGTAGTAGTGATATAAACTCAGTATTAGAAAATATCAAAAGAATCAAATCCAGTAGTCTTATTATTAGTATTCATATAAAAAAAAACATTATAATTAACATAAAGCCAGAAAAAAAAATATATATTCCTATCATTCTTATTAAAATAACAGAAAACAAAAAAATATTATAATTACTTTCATTAAAGTAACAGAAAATCTTAGTCTTTATTGTATCAGAAATTCTAGTTTTAAATCAGAGTTTTTACTGTAGAGCTATTGATCAGTCTGATTTACAGACTGCTGATAAGTCTTATCTATCTGTTAAAGCCACAAATCTTATTTTATTTTGTGATTCTCTGTAGGCTGACTATTCAGTATTATTTAAAGAGGCAGCTAATACACCTTAGCACCCATGGTTATTGGAAAATTCTGAAATTCAAAACAGACTTACCAATAATTTCCCCCTCAAGGTACTGCCTTATTTCAGCCCACACCTAAAGGAGCTCCCGCAACATGAGGTCAGTTTATCAGTTTTTGAACTGATGAACTTACTGTTGTGTATTGGATTAGGTGAATTTTTTAGTTTGACACATGCTATGCCTGGTCATGTGGTTGATATTTATATAAGGGCTGGTTCTTCATTCAGACTGTAATGACTAGTTTTGACTTGCATAAGGTGATAAGTGATGTAAAGAGTTTGGATGATTTTTTAAGGCTTCACGTGGGTTTACTGTGGATATAAGATAAGGTACTCCAGTGGCTGTGTTGGAATTCAACTTCAGGAAATTCATGGGGTTGATCTTTGCATCTTGGGAATTTCCTATGTTAAATTCAAGGTGTAATTTCCTTGCTGCATGAGTTCTGTGGCTATAAAAGGGGTGTAAATATGGGTGGGGTGTGTAATTTAAAGGGTGATACCTTATTTGTTCTAACTAGTTTGCTACATGTAGCTTGATTTTTTACATATGCATAATGAAATTAAATAATTTATTTAAACACATACACTTCCCTTTGTTGCCTGTGCCATGGTATTAGGAATTAACTCCAGCTTCCTTTTGTAAAACTGATCTCTTGGTGTAAAGTTTTACTGTAAGTCTTCCTGTGGGTTGGATTTACTGCTATGATGGGGTACTATGAGCTTGAGCCTGGTGAAAAATCGTATGGCTTACCACACTACTTGAACAAAATTATTAAAAAAGAAACAAAAAGATCATTTAAATTACAAAAATGGATCACCAAAACAGTAAATAAAACTATAAATAATTACTCAAGGAGGTTGAAACAGCTACTGAGTCTGTGTCATAGGAAATAAATTCTCCTTTTGAAAGGCTTCCATTATCAATAGATCCTTATAGTAGACCACTATTCCCAGAACCACTCAAATTTATGTTCATATCAAAAATAGCTCAAGAAATATCCTAATTGATATATTTTGGACCAGAATGATGGCTTTCAGAAGGATAAAAAAGCTTTCTGATGAGTGTAATATCTCTAAGTGAAAAATCAATTTCATTCAGTGGAGAGGAAAAGAGTTTACTGAAACATTCATATATAAAGTGCTACAAAATACCAGCAATACCACATACACCTTGTAGAAAGAAGCCAATACCAATACCAAAGCCCATATTACCCCAGTTCATTTAATTGATAAGGTAAATAATGACAAAATCCTGGCTCAATTACACAGCTTACCTCTAGCTATACAAGTCCAGAATGTATTTCTGCAAAGTCAAATGAAAAACTCAGGATTGTCCATGACTTACAGGATCTTAATAAGCTAGCAATTAAAGATTGATTATTACTTCTATGTATTGAAGAATGTTTGTATATTTTTTAGGAGGAGCTTGTTATGGACTTGATTATATAATGGGAGTGTATGCCGAAAGATGATTGGACCTTTCTACAAGACCCCTCACAAGCTTTGAATCACCACTCTGAAAGCTAAACCTCACAATTTTACCACAAGAGGACACAAATCCTTTAGCAGTTTATCAATTCCATTTGACATTGATGATTCAAAAAGAATATCAGGGAGCTCATCAGTTTTTATTAATAATAGAGGAATAAAAGGTCCAAGATAAACCTAGAATAATTAAGCTTTACAATAAAATGCTTTGATTGGGAATATGCAGTTAAATTTGATAGGATATTATTTGGATCTTAATAGGTGGGACTTACTATATCAGGTATCAAACTTTCATATTTTTTTTCAGAATTGGACATAGTAGGGACTTGAGTTTCTTTAAATGATAGGAAAACTCAAAAGAATAATATTAATAAAATACAAAATTGTCCAAAGGCCCTCAACAAAAATTAAAAAAGAGTATTTTTGGGACATTGGGAATATTTTATAATGCTTATTCAAAATCTCTCCAATTGCATTAAGAAGATCAACAAGAGATGATTTAGAATGGAAGTGGTATTTTAAATATGATGAGTCCCTTCAAAATTCAAGAAATATTGTAGGGGAGGAAATAAAATCAAAAACCTTGGATTATGAAATGGTAGCAGGAAATATTAAATTGGAAGTGGACTCAATCTATATAGCTTCAGGAGAAGTCCTTACTCAAGAAGAAAAAGAAGTAAAATATGGACCAGCTCTTTATGAATCAATCACATTCTCAATGTTGGAATCAAAGTACTCATACTGAAAAATTTAGAACAATTTAGAGGGTCCAAGATGATTAAGAAACTATGAAAAGCATTTTTAGAGAAAAGTAGATTCAAAAGCTTTCATTTAAATGATAAGCTCCTGTTGTTTTCCATATGGGGTTTTTTATTCAGTTATTCTCCTGTGACCTAATACACAAACCAGGGAAGACCTTTAAAATTCCAGAAGGACTATCAAGAAGACCAGATCTAGAAGAAGAAGGAAAAGAAATATCTGATTTTGATTATGAAGTAGAATGGATACACTCGCACCCAGGGTTTATAGTAAGACATATTCATATAATAAAACTAGCAGGAATAAAGCTACCATCAAAGAAAGATGAATGTTTCAGAAGAATGGAGCAATATTGGACTACATTTAGAAGGTCCTCTGGTAGTAAAGAGGAGGACTTTAGAAAAATTAAAAAATTAAGTAATAAAATTTCTCTTTTGGAGAAAGTTCAACTTAAAAGAAGAGAGAAACCAAATCCACAAGTAGTCTCTTAGAGTCAGAATACCCAAAGAAAAATATGAAAATAAGTACATTAAGAAATGGAACACAGAGGGGAAAATGAAGCACACAGGAGATTTAAGGAAATTTTCTGTGGGAAGTAATAAAGAAAATTTTCAAAAATTTAAGGTGTTGATAGGAAACTTTGATTAAAAATCAAGTACTTTTCCTGTCCTCAAAATTTGTATAAGGTAAAAGATGGTTAAAAAATAGTATGAAATAGTATTTTTAAGAGGAAACACACCAATTTTATTGTTTTTAAATTTATGATTATAAGACAATAATATAAATATTTATTGTTTTAACAACAATAAGAACTTCTCCAAAAGGACTCTACAAGAGATATTTAAGGCTACAAAAGAAATTTCTTCAAGAGCGATTTCAATTGGAATCAATTGAGTAAAGAACTGCAAGCAATTAATTTGAGAACAAAGTCTTTAAAAGGATATTTAAAGAGAACAGAGGCCAAGAATTGACCAGAGTGAATTTGGAAACAAAGTGACAAAGATAACAGTGATAAAAGATGCTTTAATTAACTTATTGGGTGGTTCAAGGGGTAAAAATGATCATAAAAGTTACAAAAAATGATTATAATAGATTTTCACGTGATTAAAAGGTTTAAAATGATATAAAAACGGTGGTTGGAATCTTTTATTGATTGGTTTAACAGTGTTTAAACTAATCATAAAAGGAAAAGATTCTAACATGAAGAGAAAAGTGGGGCAAAGGAGACATTCTTTTATAGCCATCAATTTTCTTACTCCAAAAGTAAATTTTAATCTTTTCAGTCGTGGAAAACACTCTGAAAATAAAAAAGCCAATTATGGCATCATTGAACCCTGGTGTAGACCAAAAAAGGGCTGGTTTTAGCCATTTTAGACCCTTAAATCAGCCATTATTATAGTAATACCTGGTCTAGAGAGTTCAAATCACGTCATAATGTGTGTAGGAGACGTAGAAACCAATTGAAACCGTTTTTACTAAGCTTGGTTTCACATAAGGGTGGTTTTACCCTCTTGGAAACAGTTAAAACTGCCCTGGTTGGTATCAAATCCTCATCATAAATTGAGTCACAGACCCTGTGACTCAATTCCAGGCCAAAAGTGATGAACGTTTGCATGGATTTTGGCATCCCATGCCTGTCAGAAAGGATTTTGGGGGTCTGGCCCACCCTTGGAGCTAGAGTACCTTTTCCCCCCAGAATTAATCTTTCCAATTTATTTTTTCTTTAATTCCTCATCATGTAATACACTTGCAACTTACACATATAATTCAATTGAGTTTTTAAAGTACACAACTGTAATAACTGATATCTCATACATAATTTACAGTTCACTTATGTAATACATGCACACATTTTGACATTTCAATTGAAAATACTTCAATTCCTCATAACTTCTAAATTACACACAACACATCAATTTTAACACAGAAATTGATGGTTAACACCACATGTGATGAGAATTAAATTAAGGTTTTGAGGATTTTCAACTTTTGTACAGAAAATACTAAAAACTTAATTTAAGCTTATTGAGAGTTGAGTTACAGAAATTCTACCCAGAGGTGACCCCACCTTATTTTTTATGAGGAATCCAATGGTGAAGTAATTTTCTTATTTTTGTTTATTGGATAAGAATCTATAATACATTTTATGTAACCTTTTACCAAAAATACTTTAATTTCATTAATTTTTATCAAAAATTCATTTTTACTTAATTTTACAAGTAAAAATGTATTTTCATAATTTTAAAGCTTGAAGTAATCTTTAATTTGAATTATAATTAGATTTTTAATTTTGTATATAAATTTCTATTTATATTTTCTTTTTTTTGATAACAAAAAAAATTCATTTTATTTATATTTGTATTGTATTTTGTTATTTGTGGTCTTTTGGGTATATGAGAATACCTTTAAGGCTCACATTCACTCCCCCCAAAAAAAATTCTATGTAATATTGTTATTCCTAGTGTTTCTGAATCTTCTGAGAATTTTATTAGCTTCAGGTATGTCTTTTTCTGATAACCATTCATCTTCACAAGTTGGGACACTGTACCTAACAAGGTATTCCCATACTTTCTTGGTTCTCAACTTTCTTTCTTTGAGAACTTTGGTAATTTTCTTAGTACCAGATGATTCACTAGGAGGTATAACCTGGGTAACTTTATCCCTCAAAGGAAGTTTCTCAGAATCACTAGATTTATATGGCTTTATCAAGCTACTGGAAATGTAGGATGCTTATTGCTAAGTACTTCAGATAGTTCTAATTTAACAGAATTTTCTCCATGGAGGGCCTTAAGAACAAAACGTCGTGCAAAGGAGTCTTTTAGGCTTTTAAATCCTTTGATGTTATTGAAGTTAGTGGTGGATACAAGTACCAAATCCCCCGCTTTGAAATCTGGAGTGGCATGCGATTTGTCCCATTTGTCCTTAGCATATGCAAAAGAGTCTTCCATGCACCTCAGTTCATTCTTTCTAGTTTTTTCTAGAATTCTTTTGAAGCTAGCAGCTGTAGGATGTATCTCAACCAAATATCCCCTTGAGGAATTTTGCGGTAATTTGGGCTTCCATCCTTTTTCTAGAATAGCAGGAGTTTGATTGGTACTGGCATGAATGGATGTCTTATATGACAATTCTAGTGCTGGTAAAAGGGTACACCAATCATGGGTAAATCCATCACAATCTTCAAATTCAACGCCATATGCACAAAAGCTTCTTACCATGTCTTCCATGGTTTGGATCATCCTTTCAGCAAGCCCATCAGTTTATGGGTGGTAGGCTGTAGATAAGGATAATTCTGTCCCAAATAGTTGGTGAAGATTTGTCCATAGTGCTGAGGTTAATTTGGGATCTCTGCCACTAATTCTGTTTGTGAATATGCCAGTCCATGATACTACTCTATTCCATATCAGAAGATCTGTATCAATGGCTTTATCATCCTTGTGATATTGTAGAAAGATTGGAGTCTTACTGACTCTGTTAACAATAACTAGGCAAGCAGTATAACTTCTATCACCCAAAGGTGGCAGGCCAGTTACCCAATCCATATGGGCAATTCCCCAAGGCCTTCTGAGTTCTTGGATCTTGATGATATTTCCAAGTCTTTCCCCAGTGGATTTATCTTCTTTTTGACATCTGTCACAGGTTTTCCAATACTCTGCAACATCTTTCTGCCACATTGGCCACCCTATGCAGGTTTTGACTTTTTCTCTTGTTCTGTCTTCAGACAGATGTCCTGAGAAAGGGCTGTCATGGCATTCTTTAAGTAAAAGATTGACTAAAGACCTGTCCACAACTGCCATGACACATGTATTCTCAGTTCTGTGGTAAATTCTACCATTGAGTAAGTGGAATCATCCTTGATCATATGATTTTTTCCATATCACATCTAACGCATGTATCAAAGAACTGTCTTTACAGTCCTGAGTAAGTAATTGGCATAAACTGCTACAATTCCTACCCTGAGTATAACTGTTTCTTACCCCCTCAAAGAAAGTGGTGTTCAGGTCTGTAACATTGATTCCTTCTATGGGGATTTGTGGGGAACCTTCTTCTGGCACATAAGCAGGATTATCAATATTATTTGGTAGTGGCCATGCGCTCAGTCCATCTGCATTTTTATGAATATTACCATCTTTGTGAACAATAGTCATATTTTCCCTAAAGTTTCTTTGTCTGGTTCAAATGCTTCTCTGTGGTGATATAAAAGGGCAGAAAGTTTATTTTCCTGTTTATTAGTCATATGAAGGCTTACTTCAGCTTCATTTAATGGTTCAGATTTGAATCTTTCTGGCTCTAAGCTGACTTGTGCTACTTTGCTTTATGTAATTTGTGTTTTAAATGGTAAAAAGGCAAATTTCTGACGCTTATTGTCTCCAATAGTAAAGTATCTGTCCTTGTTGTTATGTAAGTCTTTGCCATATATGATCAAATAGTCATTCCCCAATATAAAATGGGTACTAGAGCAATTTTCCATAACAACAAATTCAACAGTGATTCTTAAATTTCCAATAATATGTGGAAATATGACAGTGGTCTCAAAGATTCCCAATGCTTTCATTGGATTACTTGCAATATTGAATTTTATGCCATTAATTGGTAACAATTGATCTTCAAAATTTGGTGCGCAAGCTTTAAGAAAGGATTGGCTAACACAAGAGCAGAAGGCTCCTGGGTAAAGTAAAGGTTCAGTGGGTTCGCTGTCAATTACCACTTCTGTTATGCAGGAGTTACCAGCTGTATAAACTTTTCCCCTGTTTGGTTTGGTCTTCATAAGTTGTGCATCTTGAATTTTTGACAAATCAAGTTGACTATTGCTTAATTGTGGCAAGTGGGAATAAGATTCCATGATTTCAAAGGTGGAATTGATATTTTCTATATATTTTGAGGATTCAGAAAATATTGATGACTTATCATCTGAATTCTCTTCAATTATATTATCATCCTTCTCAACATCAGGTTCTTTTTCAATGTGAAGTTCATTGATTTTTCCCTTTTTTGGACATGTATTGGCTAAGTGGGTGGTGCTTTGGCAAATATGGAACTTTCTGATTATATCTTCAAATTTATACTTCATATTATTAGAATTTTCTTTGGGATTTTCATCCACAAAAGCTTTCCAAGGTGTATTCAACCTTGTTTTGAGGTTCACCCTACTAGAACCAATTTTGGTTCTGGTGGTTACTTCTTCTAATATATTAATAATATCTTCTGCTGAAAATTTTTCAGTAGTCCTGCTTTTAACAGCATTCTTTAAGTCACCTCCACATTGTCTCATAATTTTTCTGTGGATCATAAATTCTGACTTGTCAGGATACAATGCTGTTAATCTGTCTTTTTGTTTGCAAAACCATGGTAAAGCTTTGTCTTTCTCAGAATTGAATTTGGCAGATTCAAGGGCTGTTTCTACTTTAAACCTCCAAGCATCATTGTCCCATTTGTTTATAAATTGGGGTTTCCACCAAGTCCAACTTTGGTGTCCATGTGCTTGTCTTAATTTGATATACCATCTGTGGGGCGAGCTGGTAAACAAGGTGTTAAATCTTTCTGTTACCCATCTGTCTGGTAATTCAAAATTTTCTTTAATCATGTCAATACCTCTGATTAATTCCATATGGTCATATTCTCCTTCACCACTGAAGTGAGGCCATTATTTAAGTTTTGGTACTTTTTTTAAAAGTGCTTGGCCCATTGATGGTTCCAAGTTATGACAAGAAGTGAAAAATTCATTTTTAAACTGTGAATTTTCAGCATACAATACTTGTGGATTGGGAATTCCTGTACCCTCATTTTGATTCAGAGATGTAGACATTGTTGGTAAGGTTTCAGTATCTGTTCAATCTGATTCACTTTACTGTTGCTTCACCTTTTAAAATTTCTTAATTCATGTTGGGAGTCTTGTATCAAATTTATTACTTCAATTTTATATATGCCTTCTTTATGTTTCAGTTCTTGCCATAATTTTGTTTGTCTTGTATTATCAGCAGTAAACTGATTCAATTTCATTGTTAATTTTGATACTTCTTCTTGTGAAGCATCAAAACACGTTCTCTAGGCAATTGTATATGTCTTTACTTCAATAAATGAAATTGAAATGTCCTCAAGGACTTTTTTGTTATCTGTCTTGATAAGATTTATGAACTGTTTAATTCTTGTTTGAATTATGTAATCAATGTTGAATTCAAAATATTTGTCTATTAGTTCTCTGATAATTGCAGATTGCTCATTTATCTTATTGCCAAAAGAATTTTCATTATTAGAAGTTTTAATTTTTCTTAAACCTTCCTCAAAACACATAAGTTTTTCATCTCTTTGGGTCAAACTTAAGTTGTTTGTTCTAAGATTGTTACAAATGGATGAATTTTTATCAGAAGCATGAACTTTTTACGTCATTTATAGCTTCATACAGCTCTGGGATAGAATCAAAAATGTCAGAAATCATTTCTGATATTTTAATCTGGCTTCCTCCTTTTTCTGTAATTCCATCATTGTTCTGGCCATCTGGAATACATTTTCCATTGCATCCTGCTGAATCTTTGGGCTTCTATAACCCTGGCTGTAAGGCTTTGTGGCTGGTGCTTTGCCTTTGCCCTTTTTCTGAGTTTGTGGCTGCTTTTTCACGTTGAAATTGCTGATGCTGGCTACTGGGGCTGTTTTTGGCACTTTCTTGGGTGGTGGAGGGTTGTTATTCCTCCATTCTGCTGTTAAAAGCATCATTTTTGTTTTTCCATCAATGGATGCCATCCATTGAGTAACTTGCAAGTGTTGGGATGGCCCAGGAATTTTCTCACAGTCAGGTAAGAGTTCATGCACCTTTTCCACAGGTCTGCAAGGATCTGGTACTCTTTGTGCTGCAATTCATTGTTGTCAGCCTTCTGGCTGGCTTTGTATATGTCCATTGAGGCTTCTTGTGGCAGTGTCAGCTCTGTTTGAAGGTAAAACAGTATTCTTAGCTTCAGAATGACATAATGTATTAGTTTGGAAGTCATAAACTGACCCTTGTACTTTTTTAACTGATTGGCTGTTCCCATAATCACGTCTATGACCTATTTGGGAGCTGCTTGAGGGGTTATAGCTGGTTCCTGATCTGGTGGAAGGCATGTTTTATGATTAAAAAGCTTAAAATAGTAATTTTATGTCAAAAAACTTACTATTGGCCAAATTCTTTGCCTTCTGAAGGGTATTACTTATATCCAAGTGAATTAATTCAGAAGAGATTGGCTCTGGTTGATTATTCCGAGTTATAATAATTGTACTATTTTGGTCAGAATTCACAGTACTTGCAGGAATAATGCTTGTTAATGTGGAGGCTGTTTCAATCTTTTCTTCTCTTATCACCTTGTCAAACACTAAAATTAAGGAAAAAGCCAATTTATTAAGTAAAAAAAAGTATTTTTCAAAAAATAAATGAAAAACAAAGCCTCACTTAAAATAGGAAAAATATTATTTTTCATGAATTTTTTGAAGTATAAGTATTTTTTATATGTTTTTAAATTTTTCAATATAAGAAAAAAGATTTAAAAAGAGAAGAAAATCACTTCACAGGAAAAATATCACAATTGGGCCCCCGAATGTAAGGTGGAGATATGAAAATTTGAGTAAAAATCAAGTACTTTTCCTGTCCTCAAAATTTGTATAAGGTAAAAGATGGTTAAAAAATAGTATGAAAAAGTATTTTTAAGAGAAAACACGCCAATTTTATTTCTTTTAACTTTATAAGTATAAAACAATAATACTATAAAGATTTATTGTTTTACCAACAATAAAGATTTATTGAAAAATACTCTACAAGAGATATTTAAGGCTACAAAAGAAATTTCTTCAAGAGCAATTTCAATTGGAATCAATTGAGCAAAGAACTGCAAGAAATTAATTTCAGAAAAAACTTCTTTAAAAAGATATTTAAAGAGAAAACACACCCAAAATTGACCAGAGTGAACTTGGAAACAAAGTGACAAAGTTAACAGTGATGAAAGATGCTTTAATTCACTTATGGGGTTGTTCAAGGGGTAAAAATGCTTATAAGAGTTACAAACAATGATTATAATAATTTTTCACCTGGTTAAAAGGTTTAAAATGATATAAAAAAGGTGGTTGGAATCTTTTATTGATTGGTTTAAAAGTGTTTAAACTGATTATAAAGGGAAAAGATTCTAACATGAAGAGAAAAGTGGGGCAAAGGAGACATTCTTTTATAGCCATCAATTTTCTTACTCCAAAAGTAAATTTTAATCTTTTCAGTCGTGGAAAACACTCTGAGAATAAAAGAGCCAATTATGACATCCTTGAACCCTGGTTTAGACCAAAAAAGGGCTGGTTTTAGCCATTTCAGACCATTAAATCAGCCATTACTATAGTACTACCTGGTCTCTAGCCTTCAAAACACGTCATAATGTGTGTAAGAGACTTAGAAACCTTTTAAAACCGTTTTTACTAAGATTGGTCTAACTTAAGGGTGGTTTTACCCTTTTGGAAACAGTTAAACTGCCCTGGTTGGTATCAGAACCTCATCATCATTCGAGTCACAGACCCTGTGACTTAATTCCAGGCCAAAAGTGATGAACGTTGTGGTATTCCATACCATTATTATCAGTTTCAAGCGTACCAGAGAAAATAAAAAATAAGATAATAAATAAAAAAATAAAAAAATATAGAATTAAATATATCCAATATTTTTGAAGATTTTAGAGAACTGAAAAGGAGTGTAGTGCTACGGACACACTTAGAATTCCGGAATAAAAAAAGAAAACCTTCCTGTCTCACACTGGTGGCATTTTGTGGTTGTATTGTACGCGCACAGGGCCCACGGGTTTGAGCCCGACTGGTTGTTTACCCTGTATTAATGCGGACAACCGCATGTATACCAGAGGCTGAACTCACACAACCCTTATACAGTTGTCATAACAATTGACAAGTAGTCATGTGCAACAACCTACCTGCTGTAATCGTTATAGTTCTCTTATGCTTTTCAAGGGAAAAACAGTCCCTTATCTAGGAATTCGTCATAGTGGCTCATTTGGTTACCTAGTCTCATCATCTGAAATATCAGACTTAAGCTAACAACAGACAGCAATAATTACCAATTATATATTTCATGATTCCCATAAATAGAGACTGGGTCATTTGACTTCCCTGTGCCACAACGACAATTACTTCACCCAGCAGCTTCCTCACATTTAGCTTTTAAACCTTTCCCAATAAGACACCTTCGTTTTTGAACCCTTTAAAATTAAAATTAGCCATTGTCAATGGAACCCACACTTCTGGCAAATGATGAGGTGGTGCCTGTACCACAAGAGACTATAGTGTCAAATCCAGTGGAAAGGTCGAACATTGATGAGATTGTAAGTAGGGCACTCACCACACAGGCAACTATGTACAAAGATGCTATTATGGAGCTCCAAAAAGAGATTTTGGCCCTTAAGGTGGATAGCGTGAAAGTATCCAATGCTTCACCAAAGAAGCCAGTAAAGGTTACACCATCATCTTTACCTAAAAAGATACCGCAAAGTCAGTTGAAAAAGAGAATGGACCTTCTGACAACATCAAAAAAGAAAAACTTGCCCAGGGCACAATCTGAACCACCACCCTCAGGAAAAGGCAAACGCCACTCTCCTCCTCAAGGTTGCACTGCTGCAACAATCAATCACAGCCCAAAACCACAGGCCTGGAAGAAGAACAATCAAATGCAAAAAAATGAGTTTCCAAGCGATTTTTCATCTGTCAAGGTGAGAACAATCATGAATGGCTTCTATGTGAATGATACTGACAGTATGTGATGACATGGTGGTTAGGAAGCCATTTTTGCTCATGCTTGCTTGCTCTGGGGCTTAATTGAAAAGGACTCGTTGCCCGAACCTCCCAATCTGGAGCTTCTGTATAGGTTCAATTCTAGGTTTTCAAGTGTTCAAGAATTTGAACAGCATGTGGCAAATCCCCATGCAGGCCAAATAGTTGCCATAGCTGATGTCCAAACACTTAGGGAAGGGCGTGCAGGCAGGATTAAAGTTAGCCGTGGTTTGCTTTACCTTGAAGAGAGTCACATCTATTACATCCATGGATACCTGGCTAAGCTTGGGATCGAGTGCTGGGGGCCAAATGTTGAGGACTCAAGTGAGAGCTTGTGGAATTCGGCATGTCGTACGAGTGCATTAAACACATTTCGTCAAATAGCAGCCAGTGGAGCCTATGATAGCATGAACTTCAATCATAAGTATGTGAATGATCTACTTCTGTTAATTCAAGCATATAACCACTACGTACACTTCATAATGGCAGACAGAGTTAAAGCGGAGAAAAAACAGCAGGGGAGGTATATCTTGTCCCAAACATCCAGGCGTAACCAGAAGAATTGGGAAAGTGTGAGTCATGATGCATTCTCATTTGGTTGAAATATATGAATAACTAGGAATTATTCGTTTAAAAGCTACGTGCAAGACAAGATAAATTTGCCATGGCCAATGATCTTTCAAACCAACACAAGAAGATAATTGCCAATCTGCATTCGCACAGTGATGATGAGTATGATGAGGCAAATGACTGCTTCCAAATCAAAACACTTCCATATCGCTCAAAAGCATGCAACATATTTTTTCGGCGCCTGGATGAGCAAATGAAGGCATCAGGTATCATGTCGCGAGCACGAAAACAATGCTTACCAAAGGTTCCACAAAAAACCAACTTCCAGAAGGCGCCGATTGGATTACCTCTTGACTTCTACAATAGTAAATGGCTGGCGACTTTGCCAGTGACACAACAGAGGATCACTGCAGATTCATCATCAGTGGCCTTTCTACCGGATCTGACGAAATCATTGTGGCCACCAAAAAACAAGAATCATGATGAGAGGGAGAAATGGTCAGACCGGAAATTTAATAAGGAGTTCCTTGAAGGCACCATTGAAAGATATGGCTTCAACGTTGTTGAGGTAAATAGTGATGGGGAAGAAAAATGTGGAGCTGAAACAGATGATGAGGAAATAGAGAGTGGTGTAATTGATTTGGAGGTACCGAGCCCAGTGGAAATGAATTGGGATGAATATGTTGGTGATGGCAAATGGCTTAATGTCTATGATGAGGAGGAAGATGCGGACTTTGAGCCAGATGAAGAGGAGGGGGAGTAATAGGAAGATGATGATGACGAGAGTGATGTAGAGATGGAAGGAGATGAAGATGTGTGAATGGAGCTGGTTGGGCATGTAGAAATAGTTGTTGAGAATATGAGGAAATTTTAATAAAATTTTCATCAAAATAATGAAGTGGTTGAATATTCATTAATTAGAAGATGACCAAGTTTGTCGATGGGTGTGAGAGTGATTTCATTTGTGCAAATGCCAAAGGTGTTTGGGCACAAACGTCGGTAAGCTGCATTTGAGAGGATTTTGGAGGGGCAAATAAAACACTGAAATGTTGTTACCTCTCCAATAACGACCTTCATCATGTAGCATAAGAACTGGAATTTTTTGCTGGGACTTTGGAGGTCTTTTGCAAACCTATTAAGTATCAGACGGATGAGGATGGTAGTTTGTAGGCCTCCTAGGGGATTGTTGTATTGAAGCACTTCCTGCACTAACCCGTACTCAATGTGTTCACCTTCACGGAATACGATACAGTTGTAAGGTGGAATAGGGCTGACTTTAATGGGATTTGGGCCTATCCATATTTGCAGTGAAGTAGCAGTTGGTCGTAAGATAAGAGAGTCGGGGGGATATGGTAACATATAAGTGTTGCGTTTTTTGCAACCCTTGTAAATTTCAGTTGCGGGAGCCAATAGGAGGAGATAGCGTTCTTCTGTGAGGACAAACTCATTGGCCTGTGGGGCCTCAATGATTTTATGATCGGCTTTCAAATATCCTTCCAGTCCCCTTGAGGCCATTAGTTTCTGCCACACGATGACTTTGTTCATAATTGTCTTCTCCATTTCTCCTAAAAATGATGCCCTTTCAGATAGCCATTTTTCAAACACATTGACCAGACTGCTCACCAAATTTTTCACTGGTGTGAACCTTTTGCAACACACCAACCAATCTTTCTCCCCAAAACTCAGACAAACCTCCCATGGGGCCCCAAAGCTCCATTTGCTCACAAATGTGCAGGGCTTCATGGTGATTGGGGACAATCTTCATGTGTCCAAAAAATTTCCATGAGCTCTTGCAGTATTTCTGATACATCTGCTCAAAGATTTTGCCCGTCCGATTGGTGATTGGAGATGATGACAAAAGATTCGTACAGCGAACCAGGAAGGACGTGCTTTGAAGCATTTCATACCAATTGGATCCTTTCAAATCATTGACATCGTCCACCAGAATTTCCAGAACCACCAGTAGAATCACATATACCCACAATGAGTGCCACTCCATGGCCTTAAGCTTACCATGCTTCGCACTCCAAAGATTTCTAGGAACGCCCTTGACACAACCTGGTAAAATAACATCAGCCTATTTTCCTCGGAATTCTCGCTGATATCCATCACTGAAAAGCCCTCCAAGTTCACCCCCATCAATCACAAGGTCCGATTCTGAAGATTCATCATCCTCATCAGGCAGATCTACTGTCTGCCCTTCCCGATTTCCTTCAGTCCCACTCCCTATTCTCCTGGGTTTTCTGTTGTTTTGATGCTCCCCACCCCTGAACTTCCTTTTTTGCCTTTGTACATCAGAGACGTCTTGAAATCCCCATCGTTCGCGAAAGTGATGTGCCAAAACGCCTTCTAGCCAGTTATGCATGTATCCTAATTCCGCATGCCTCACTGGATCTCAATAAGTGAGTCGGTTCAGCTCGGACCAGCAAATTCCATGGTCCCAAACAAGTTTGGTTCTTTGCGTCTTGTTTCCTTCTTGCCATTGAAATGCCTGTTCTCTTGTTCGCTCTCCAATGCGTGAAGGCCCAACAATTAGACTTGACAACCCTGTTTTATTACCAAGACACCAGGAGCAGTAGTATCTTGCTGAATGAGAAGCAAACCCACCGACCTTGTGAGTGGCGCCTGTGTCTCCAATTAACGTGAGCAGGCGAACTTCTGTTTTAGGGCCTTCAGAATGCTTGAACGTCTTGATTTCCAGTGGACCAACAAGATCAAGTAAATCGTCAACAAGGGGAGATAACAAATGACTCACTGTTGTCATGTCGGGAGCATTGGGACCAGGCATAATCCCTGCTAGGAATACATTCTCAACTTTATTTTGCCTTCCCGGTGGTAGGTTTAAAAATGCTAAGCAAACGATTCCAATTGATTGTTGTTTTCCTGCTAGTTTGTTTGTCTGTGGATTAAACCAGTCAACAAAAAGTGAGAAGCATAGCCGGAGTGACTCTTCCATGTTATTCTTTCTTTCCCAATTCATTTGTTGCCATGCAATTCCCTGTTGAATGTCAACAATCTTATCATTGTCTTGGATTCTTATCTTCTCAGACCATTGTGCAATTTCATCTTCAACATAATCAAGGTTTAGGAACCACTCCAGCCATTTGCGCATTGGTTGAGTCACATAATAACTCTTTGGAATTGATATGCCAGCAATGTCACCTTGTGTCATCCTGTATGGCGCTCTTCTTGACTTTCCTTTACTGCGCATCAATCGAAAGTTGTGTTGATCCCAAAACAACACTGTATCACAAGGTTTGCAATTTATTGTTTCTTGGTAAGTGCATTTCCATGGAACATTCATGGTTGGATAAAGCAGATAGCAACTAGGGCAATGAATCGTTTGACGCAAATGGATTTTTGGTGCTGAAATTTGCATGAGGGTTCGAGTGTCTTTAGGCATTTCATCGTCGTCAATCCTTCTGGTTGTTTTCTGACTCTTCTTGATAATTTTCATAATAAAATTCCTTGCTAACTGGCACTTCTCGTGGCTTACATTGCAAAACAAATGCAACCATGCAATGAGCATAGATACCATGACTAATACAAAATGCAGAGTTAGTGTAAAGCCAAGAGCGTGTTAAAGGCAAAAGTAAAAAAAAACTTACAAATGAGTGATGTTTCATCAATAGCCGTCTGATGTGAGGAATCCAAATCAGTATTGATGAATTTGTTGTCACACATCCCACCAATGATGCTCGATGTGCATGAGGGATTTGATGGTTCAGATTGGTAGTCTTCATGGATTGGTGAAGATTCCAAAGGATGATGACATAGGTTCCGGATGAGATGCTTTCTTTTTGTTCTCTTTGAAAGAAACTTTCCCCAATGTTGAGAGCCGTTTAAGTCTGTGATACAGTGAGTAATGCACTGAGGGCATTCGCACAACTCCATCGTTTAGATGAGTAGAGAAAAATCAATGGTGGAGTAAGTTTTAATAAGTTGATGAGGGAAAAGATACAGATGGTTGAGGAAATGGAAGGAAGTCATATGAAGAGGTTTGGAAGGGAGTTTTGTAAAAATAGAGAGCAAACAATCGGTTAACAAATAAAAAAATGGAATGGTCAAATGGAGGAGTCAAGGGTTTTTATAAAAAGGGCCAACGATCGGAATGATGTTGCTGAGAGGGGAAGAGATGACATATCGAATTGATACAACAGTAAGGTACTCTAGATCTGCCAAAAAAGAAACAGAAAGAGTGGGGCGGAGAATGAACGGTTGTGGGAGCTCAGGAATTGGGGTACTGGTGGTTGTCCGCGTTAATACAGGGTATACAACCAGTCGGGCTCAAACCCGTGGGCCCCGTGCACATGCAATACAACCACGAAATGCCACCAGTGTCAGTTGACAAGAAGGAGCTATTCACCTCTGGATTGGTCATGTAGCTGGTTCAAGCCACATTTAAGGCAATCTCAAAATTATTGTTTGTGGAAGTTCCAAGAATAATAAAACAAAATCAAAACAGAAGAATAAAATCTTTTTGGAAGAAAACAGACAATATTTTTTTTATAAAAAAAAGAATTAATTTAACCTAACCCATAAGCTGGACATCAAAAATGGAAAACAATTGCACAGCAGCTGACCAATCCTTTCAAAGACAAACCACAAATTATTCGAAACTTATCAGAAAATCATTTGATTGGTCAGAAATCAAATTAATTCATGGTACATACCTATAATTACAAATGGACGTGATAAATCAATCTCATTGGTCAGAATTCACGTTCAAAGTTCATTAAAATAATAACACCATGTGATTAGTCAGAATTCAAATTGATTTCAGGTGCATACCTATAATTACAAATTGAGGTGACAACTCAATCTCATTGGTCAGAACTTGGATCCTGTGTCACATTGCTCCACCAAAACTACACGTCTCACTAGCTAAAACCTCTCAACTATGATTTTTTCTAAGTACCCTATTTTGAGGAGCTCTATGGAGGCCCAAAAGCTATAAATAGAGGTCCTCTCTCCCTCATTTTTCCCAACATCATGGAACAAGTTCCCACTATCCAGGATCACAACCATCCCTGAACTAGCAGGATATCTAGAATAGTAGTAGTGTTTTAGTAGTGAAAAGCTCAGTAGCCTTGCTCAATAAGCTTAGTATTAGTGAAGAATAGTAGTATAACCATAGTGAAAGATCAGTAGCCTTGCTCAGTAGCTTAGTATTAGTGAAGAATAGTAGTATTAATGTAGTAAAAAAGCTCAGTGGCTTAGTATTATTAAAAAAAGTAGTAGTGATATAAAACTCAGTATTAAAAAAAAATTGAAAGAATCAAAGCAATTCGTCTTATTATTAGTACTAATATCAAAAAAAATCATTATAATCAACCTAAACCAAAAAAAAAAAATTCTTATCATTCTTATTAAAAAAAATAAACAAAAAAATCTTCTTATTAGTTTTATTAAAATAACAGAAACCCAAAACATATATATATATATTATCATCACTTTTATTAAAATAAAGTAAAAAAAATCTTAGTGTTCATTTTACCAGAAATTTTAGATCAGAGTTTTTACTGTAGTGTTATTGATAGGTCTGATTTAGAGACTGCTGATAAGTCTTCTCTATCTGTTAAAGCCACAAATCTTATTTTATTTTGTGATTCTCTGTAGGCTGACTATTCAGTATTATTTAGAGGGGCAGCTAATACACCTTAGCACCCATGGTTATTGGACAATTCTGAAATTCAAAACAGACTTACCAATAATTTCCCCCTCAAGGTACTGCCTTCTTTCATCCCACACCAAAAGGAGTTCCTACATCTGGTGTCCCAGCAGTGGCCAACAGCTTCAACCATCAATAATCCATCAATTATCAAAAAAACAAAAAACAAAACAAAACATTCAAATTTAGTCCATAAAAAAAAAGCCTTTTAACAATAAAAAATTTCAAGCACCTATCAAGTCAATCTGGAATCAGAAAAATCACAAAACTCTAAATCATCGTCACCATCAAGTGCTTCAAAAAAATCATTTCACTATTATTATCCAAAAAGAGGAGAAACACCACCTGGAGAGGAACCACCTATAGATTATAGTATACCAGTTGGTACACCCAGACCCAAGAAGAAAGATCAAAAAATAGTTACATATTATTTTCAGAAATTACTCGAGGAACTATTTGAAATTAAAAATAAAAGTGAAAAAGAGAAAATCAACAAAGAATATATCAATATGGATTCAGCATCATCATCAAAGATACCACACAATCCAGATGAATCCAAAGAAGAAATTATAAGTGAAGAGACCATGCAAGGACAAGAAGATATTTCTGATGTAGAAAGACTTCATCAAAGAATGTTGGAAATGCAACAAGAATTAATTGAACTCCTCAAAAAAGAAGGGAAAAGGAAAGAGTCAAGTTTTACCGCAGAAAACAGCCCAATGGAAGAAACTACTAGCATGCCAAGAATCTTTAGACAAGAAGGGTCACCATCACCATTTTCAAGGCCTATGGCCTCATCAACTCCATTTACTTCACAAAGGCCAAATATGCTACCAAAGCGGGTTAATATTCATGCACAGGCTTCAAGCTCATTGCAACAAGAAATCCCACAAAACAATACACCCATTGTCAAGATCAAACCAAAGGATTATAATTTATGGTCTGATGGAAAGGAAGTGGAAATATTTGTTAAAAGAGTAGAAAATATAGCAGAAATTGAAGGAGCAAGTGGATAGGATATAGCAAGACAGATATCCTTTTGGACTAAAGATCAAGAAATTAGCTACCATATTGAAGGAATGCCTGGATATGAAACTGGCGATTGGGAGCAATTAAAATTGGATATGAAGGGGAGATTGGGAACAGTGTCACCTGAAAGAAGATACAAGCCGTCCTCAATTACTCAATTATTTACAAAGATTCAACAAGAAGGAGGAATTAGAAATATGACCCAATATAAAACGTTCATTGGTGAATATGACTCCATTATTAATTATCTCAAAAGGTATCAATATATACAAGGAGATATCAATCACAATCAATGAATTTTGACCAGTCTTTCCTCAAGTGTTCAAGAATCTATTTACAAAGAACTGATTAAAGATAAGGCCATGGTGCAAGCTTTCAATCGTGGTTATATCATTTCAAGTTTGGAAATCTTAAATTTATATATTGAACAAGATTTAAAATCCAAAGTCTTAATTCAACAAACGGAATTTTCACAACCAAAGTCACAAGAGAAGAAAGCTAAGTGTGAAGAGGAAAGCTGGGAAGAAGTCTTAAAGCAAATGAAAGATCCTACCCAAAAAATACAAAACCCTCAGCCACAAGGGAATCAATCAAAGGATACTGGGAAGGAATCAGTTAAGGAAGTATTGAATCAGCTCAACCACCTTTCAGAAGTAGTTGAATCTCCAAATAAAACACAAGCAAGAAATAATCAAGATCAGAAAGTTATGCAAAAATCACAGCCATTCAGGCCAAGATATCCTTCACCACCCATATGTTCCAGCTCAAATGGCTCCAAGACAGCCATTGAAGTGTTATTACTGCCTAGAAGAAGGACATTCCGCAATAAGATGTAATCATCTCACAGAAGACTTGGAGAAAAGAATGGTCTTGAAGCGTGGAGGAACATATCTTTTTCCAAATTTTCAAAGAGTACCCACAGAAGGCCCTAAATATGCAAAAGAATTAGTTAGACATTTTGCCAAAGAGCAGGAGGATTTTACAAAGAAAATGATGGAACAATCAAATCCCCCCAAAAGAAGCAAGAAACAACAGTAATTGAGGAAAGTAAAGGTGAGAAGGCAGCAGCTATAGCTCAAATAGAAGAATGGGGAAATTGGAAACCTCCTCAAATATCAACAGCAAATGAAAATATTCAAATAAATGTTGGGCTTAGACAGACAAGGCAAAGAGCTGCAAGACAGGAAAGTCAAAGCCAAACCCAGCAAGAGGATAAAAATGAAACACACAAACCCTTTAAAAAGAAGATACCAGGTGCCTACCACGAGGAAGATGAGGCATAAGAAGAAATAAGAGTTCTAATTCCAACAAAATACAAGAAAACACAAGAAGGAAATGAATAGATAATGATGATATTGAAATAATTTCCAAGGAAAAGAATAAGGAGGTACTTAGACAGGATTCACAAAAGATGGAATTAAAAAACAAGGTAAAATCTACACCCAATAACCCAAAGATAATAATTGAACATGTGATGAAGAGAATACTTGAACAAAAGATAAATCTTACTCTTGAAGAAATATTATCAATGTCACCAACCTTTATTGATAGACTACAAAATTTAACTACCCAGGAAACAGAAGTGATAAAATCAGTCAATATGTCAAATATTCAAGAGAGACTACTTTCAGTAAAGCTACGGGACTATGATACCCCAAGATTACACTATGAATGCCCACTTGGATTTATGGAAGTATTTATTGGAAGAGAATAATATCCTACAATATCATTGGTGGATACTGGATCAGAAATTAATATAATACCAGAGGAACTCGCAATTAAAGCCTCACTTACAAGCAGAAATCTCAATATGAATCTTAGAGGAATTGGTGGACATACAACATCTTTGGTTGGACTCTCAGAATCTACACCAATTACTATGATAACAGGAGAAGAAAAAGAAATTCATTTATTCATAGCAAAAGGAGCTGTACACACCATACTTGGAAGACCATTTTTAGCAGATAATAATGTTAAATTGGAATTTTCACACAAGCAAGGGGAAATATTTAGTTATCCAGAGCAAGATGGACGTCGATTATGCTTACCGATATGTAACCCTCAAGCTATGGGCTCCCAAATTTCTCCACCAAGAGGTATGGAGCTTTGTGCATCTTCAGAGATTGGAAAATGGTCAATACATGGAGAAGAATCATCCAAAGGAAAAGAAACAGAGGAAACAGAAAGTCAATCTTCAACAAGAGTGAAGACAATATTTCTTGGAACAAACAAAATACCGTTCTCAGCCATTTTTGATGCAAAAAATGACTTGAATGTTATAACTCAGGAACTGGCCCTAAAAGCAGTATTAAAAATCAGCCTTTACACAGCAAAATCAACAGATACCTTTTTGAAGCCAATTGGTTAAATTAAAAATCTTGAAGTCACTTTTGAAAGTGAAGATAAAACCTACCTGGACTTCTTAGTATTTGAAGATTTCAACCAGATAATAGATGAAGAAAAGTCAAGCATATTATCTTCATCTAAAGAAAGTATTCCACCTCAAACTAAAAGAAAATCTAAAGGGAAGGATCCAGAAGAGGATGAATTGAAGGTAGAAGATAGTGAAGCAATAGAAAAAATAAAAATGGAACTGAAGAAGATGAGAGGAAATTTGGACATGGCCATAGAAGATCCAGAGAAATGGCTACCACTTGAGTTAAGTGGTATGAACAAAGAAGATCAAGTAGAAATCCCACAGAAGAAATTCAAAATGAATCTAAAGCCACGTGAAGCAAATTCCTCAAGAACTTCAGAAGATTATTTCAATTTAGTTCAGGAGGACGCTTGGTACATTTGTGATACTGACAAAGATTTACTAAGTGAAGAACCAAAAGACAACCTAATCAAGCCATTGGCAAAAAGAAAATTTGAAGAATTGGAAAAGGAAATTTCCATAATTACTGAAGACAAAATGGATCAAGTTTGGGATAGTTATATTAAAAAAGGGATTAAACAAAGAATGGAAATAGTTCTAGAAGGAAAATTGGTAGAATCAGAAGATGAATTGAAGTTATGTCAACAAAATAATGGAAATTGGGAACGTAAGTATAAACAAAGCAGAATGTTTGAAGACCTAGAAGAAGGAGAGTTATCAGAAAATACACAAAGGCTAGCTGGACTTAGCATTCTAGAAGATTTTAATGATGCCTATGATCAAATATGCTGCCTCCAAGCTCAACTGATTTAACCATAGGTTAATGTAATATCAACCATAGGTTGATGTAATATCAACCATAGGTTGATGTAATATCAACCATAGGTTGATGTAATATCAACCATAGGTTGATGTAATATCAACCATAGGTTGATGTAATATCAACCATAGGTTGATGTAATATCAACCATAGGTTGATGTAATATCAACCATAGGTTGATGTAATATCAACCATAGGTTGATGTAATATCAACCATAGGTTTATGTAGTATCAACCATAGGTTGATGTAATATCAACCATAGTTTGATGTAATATCAACCATAGGTTGATGTAATATCAACCATAGGTTGATGTAATATCAACCATAGGTTGATGTAATATCAACCATAGGTTGATGTAATATCAACCATAGGTTGATGTAATATCAACCATAGGTTGATGTAATATCAACCATAGGTTGATGTAATATCAACCATAGGTTGATGTAATATCAACCATAGGTTGATGTAATATCAACCATAGGTTGATGTAATATCAACCATAGGTTGATGTAATATCAACCATAGGTTGATGTAATATCAACCATAGGTTGATGTAATATCAACCATAGGTTGATGTAATATCAACCATAGGTTGATGTAATATCAACCATAGGTTGATGTAATATCAACCATAGGTTGATGTAATATCAACCATAGGTTGATGTAATATCAACCATAGGTTGATGTAATATCAACCATAGGTTGATGTAATATCAACCATAGGTTGATGTAATATCAACCATAGGTTGATGTAATATCAACCATAGGTTGATGTAATATCAACCATAGGTTGATGTAATATCAACCATAGGTTGATGTAATATCAACCATAGGTTGATGTAATATCAACCATAGGTTGATGTAATATCAACCATAGGTTGATGTAATATCAACCATAGGTTGATGTAATATCAACCATAGGTTGATGTAATATCAACCATAGGTTGATGTAATATCAACCATAGGTTGATGTAATATCAACCATAGGTTGATGTAATATCAACCATAGGTTGATGTAATATCAACCATAGGTTGATGTAATATCAACCATAGGTTGATGTAATATCAACCATAGGTTGATGTAATATCAACCATAGGTTGATGTAATATCAACCATAGGTTGATGTAATATCAACCATAGGTTGATGTAATATCAACCATAGGTTGATGTAATATCAACCATAGGTTGATGTAATATCAACCATAGGTTGATGTAATATCAACCATAGGTTGATGTAATATCAACCATAGGTTGATGTAATATCAACCATAGGTTGATGTAATATCAACCATAGGTTGATGTAATATCAACCATAGGTTGATGTAATATCAACCATAGGTTGATGTAATATCAACCATAGGTTGATGTAATATCAACCATAGGTTGATGTAATATCAACCATAGGTTGATGTAATATCAACCATAGGTTTATGTAGTATCAACCATAGGTTGATGTAATATCAACCATAGGTTGATGTAATATCAACCATAGGTTGATGTAATATCAACCATAGGTTGATGTAATATCAACCATAGGTTTATGTAATATCAACAATAGGTTGATGTAATATCAACCATAGGTTGATGTAATATCAACCATAGGTTGATGTAATATCGGCTGCAGCCTGTGACTCAATACTGGGGTCCCATACAGTTTCTGTACAAAATTCTATGCATCCTACACGTCAGAATCAGGCTGTGAGGTCCCCAGATGAGAATCTACACCCTGTATTGGTGAAAACTGCCCAGATGTGGTTTCAAAACCACATCTGAGCCAAATACAGGCTATACAGGCTGTTTGCAAACCACAAGCCAGTCCCAGAGAGTGAAAAATCTTCACTTCCTCTACGTGGAAAGGTCTAGCACCCTTTCCACCCCAGTTCAGGACAAAAAGGAGGCTTTTCACAGCCAGAATTGTTTCCTCATCCTGCTCTGGAATACCCAACATAGTACACTGTCCAAAAAGGTTTTACCCTTGGGTAATAATCAGGTATAATTTTAATTTCAATTATTGTAGCTCTTATTATATTAATCCAACTGGTACGACTGCACCCAGGGTTCTCAATAGCGCCCACCACCACTATTCTTTAATAGTAGAGCCCTACAATTATATTATAAATCTTTATTTTACTCAAAACACTCTCAACTTAAATCATTTTCTACGTTTCACAGTCAAAGTTCTAGTTTTAAATAGCCTAATTACCACTTCAACATAGACTCAGCCTGACATTTTGGGGGCCTGGCTGTGTTTTAAAACTTATTTGTACCTTATCAAGTGAGGTTTTCTCTGAATTTCCTCATTCTGACAATTTTTTTTATTCTTTTTAGGCATGATGTTTTGTTAAAAAATATATATTATATAGATATTTCCCTTCTTTTTGGTATATATACCACTTTATACCCATATTTTAAGAATATCTGTCATGTGGCTAATAACCACAAGCCCCTTATTTTTGGCATGTTTTACATATAAAAACACTTGAGCCATTAATACAGTCTTATCTTTTAATTAAATTAAGACACCTCATACTGCTAAAGCAACAGTTGAGTTGTGGTTGGGCATATTGTTAACTCAATTGCCCTGTTATACACCACTTTTAACAGACTATACTTGCTAATTACAAGTAATCTGTGACATATTGGTATACAAACAGTTTACCAAATATCAGTAAGCTGTATTTCTGACGTGGAATTGTTAATTCAATGACACTGTCATTGTACAAGGGCACATTGTAGTAATATACAAGACCAGAGGCCATTCCTAGACGTGCAAACAGCATTTTAAGAAGTCTTAACTGACATTAAGCCCTCTTTTTCCTGTTTTATTCAGTGGAAGATAACTTCATACCACTTGAAAGCCAGTCACAGGCCAACACACCAGTGACACCCTCAGAACCAGAGGGTAGCAAAGGCAAAGGAAAGAGGCACAGTGCCGGCCTGATAACAGCAAAGAAGTGGACACCCATTGCCACACAGAAGAGTAGAAAACCACAAAATTCTGCTTCAATACAAGGTAAACCAACCTTGATAACTTTTACAGGGAAAATTAATATAATTACCCCAGTTGTAACCTCTAAAGGTAAACTGCCCAAATCAGCAGACAACAAATTTGTACAAGGCACAGTCAAAGGTAAATACCCTAAGCGCATAAAGTTTTTGACTGCTTGCAAACACTAACATGTCACCTGTACACCTCAGAGATCTTGGCTTTCAAAGGAACCAACCAGAGGACAGAGAAGGTTTGTCCAGAACCAGAAGACCTGAAAGAGGACACCTTGAACATAGTAGTGGATGGCAAAACAAGGAGGGAGATAATATCAACCTTGCCATTCACACTCCAATTCAATGGAGACCTCGAACCAGAGGACTGGAAAGACATGGATCAAGTTCTTCAGCTCCACCAACTCCTCAAGGAATTATTCCAATGGAGCATAGACAACAAGAGGTTCAACCTGGCATCTCACTGGGCAGAACTTGGAGCAAGTTGCCAGAAGATCTGTCTCAAAGAGATAGACTTCAAAGACCTGATGGTAATCACCAAAGGTTGGAATCCTACCAGGCAGTTCAGACTCCTGGAGGCAAGAGCACAGAGAATAAGGGAGAATCAAGCCACTATCCAAGCTATAGAAAAACAGCTAACCCAGATAGGGCCTACTCAGATTCCTTCAGGCTCACAAGGAGCAAGCCAAATCAGCTCTCCAGTGGCTGCACACCATTCAGAAACCAGCAGATCAGTGGCCAAGAGTCACCATTCTTCACAATTCCAGGAAGTTTCCAGGAGAAGGCAAGGAAACAAGGGCAAGAACAAAGCCTCCTTCAACCAGAGGAGGAAAGAGTCAGACCCTATGATTCAGAAGCTGTTGGATTTGGTAAAAAAAGTGCACAAGAACCAGAAGCAGTTGTAAACCACTCTATAATCAGTAGTCCTAGTAATAGAAACATTACCCCCACTCAGACTGAACATAACATTGTCACATCTGAGAGTAACATCAACAGTGATACACTGTGGTTACAAGCCTCCATGGAAAAAATGGTTAAAAATCTTCAAGAAGGACCTGCTCAATTGAGCAAAGCCTCTGAAGAAACTAACACAAGACTGAATCTAGTCTTTGAAGAACAACACCACAACAAAAGGGACAGGGATTGTCTTGATCAAGACATAAACAAATTGTTTAATGTCTACCATAGCTTGAAGCCCCAACAACAAGGCCAAGTTATGGATAATCCATATCAACCAGATGACATCAAACCAGATGCCATGTTGATGAATAAGGCGAGATCTCCATCACAATACCAGGATGGAGATGGTATGTCTTATTCAGAGAAGGAAGCCTTGAAACAGCTTCCTGAGGCCTCAAGCTGGCCCAAATTCTCTGGAACAGGAGAATATGATCATATGGAGCTCATGGATTATATTGATGGACTCTTCATTGATGTACCTAGCTTACCAGATCACTGGATTACTGCTATATTGAATAAAGCATTTAAAGGTCATGCTACTATATGGTACACAGAAATGAAAGAGGTCCATGGTGGAAGAGTCAAATCATCCAAAAGTACAGTAATGGAACTTGGATATGGCAAAGGACCATGTCATTTGACAATGACAAATAATCTGTGGACAAAGATCCATATGAGTGGTGTCTTGGACAGTCTAAAAGACTTAACTCCATTGATCCTCAGATGAACATCCAAATGAGGAATCACAAACTTCTGACACAACTGCCAGGAGAACTAGAGCATGCAGTAAAATTCAGATGCAACCAAAATTGAACTCTAGCTGAAATTGCTAATAACTTACAAGACATAAGGAAAAGAACTAATATAGGGAAATTCACCCCATATGAGAGCAGTGGTTTCAGAGAGAAACAAACTTTCAGGGTATAGTTTAAAGACAAACCCAAAGGAAGAGTGGCAGAAGTGGCAAAGAGGAAAAATTCTTGTCACAATTGTGGTTCAGCAGACCACTATGCCAACAACTGTCCAAAGGCAAAGAAAAAAGTCTATGCCATTGAGAAAGTCCCAGAGGAGGAATCCCTAACCAAGGATTCTGAATCAGACTCCATGGGTGATTCCATCAGAGAACAATCTGATGATGAACAGGACCCAAGAGAAGAAGTTATAGTGGAGTACCAAGGGGAAACCCCACTGGAAATCCAGGACATACAATTGGAAGCAGGCATGCCACAAGATACTGCCAACAAAAACTTGTGCAAACATACACAAGATTCCCAAACAGTCCTGGTTACACCAACCAAAGGAATGGCATATATACATGGAACAGCCACAAAGATGACCGTCTGTATTGACAATTCTCAGAATCCACTGATCATTGATAGTGGAGCACACGGCTCCATAGTGGCCTGAAATCATCTGGATAACCACTTCCCAAATTGGGAAAAACAGCTCTTGCCCATCAAGGCAAAGAACTTTGAAAGTGAATCAAGGAAGAGGACTTCCATTGGTACAATTATTAAAGAAATAATTATACCCCATAGGAAGGGTAATATCAGACTCAATCCAGAGTTTGTAGTGCTCATTGATGCCCACATCCAAGGATTCTTACTGGAAACAGACTACCAGAGGATTTATGGAATGGATATTTACAATAGTAAAAATAGGCACATTACCATTGGTACTAACAAGGACAAGATATCTTCACTTGATATAGACCAGATATCTTCTCAAGATCCATTAGAAGAGCTCCTGGAGGATTTCAGAGAGGGACAGTTTAGCACTACCCTCACCAGTAAACAAAAACTAAGTTTACTGAAGATGCTGAGTAAGAACAGACCAGCATTTGCCATTGGTGAAGAACCATTAGGCAAGATTAAAGGCCATGATATAAAACTATATCTGTATGTGGAAAGGCCTTATCCACCCATGCTTAGGAGACCTCCTTATCCAGCAAGCCTGGAAACCAGGAAAGAACTTAAGAAACACATCAATGAACTCCTGGACATGGATGTCATCAGGAAGACTGGACATAATGAAATAGTGGAAATAACCACTCCTGTCCTAATCACCTGGCATGATGGCAAGTCTAGACTGTGTGGAGACTTCAGAGCTCTGAATAACTACACAAAAGCAGACAGGTACCCTATACCCAGGATACCTCATGCCCTGGATAAACTGGCAAAAGACAAATACATAACCAAAAGAGATTGTATGAAAGGCTTCCACCAAAATGGAGTTAAACCAAACTCCATTAAATTACTCAGAATAATATGCCATATGGGCATATATGAGTATACCAGGATGCCATTTGGCCTCAAAAATGCACCAGCCCACCTCCAAAGAATGATGGACACAATATTTCAAGAAGAAATATTGGAAGGCTGGATGGTGGTATATATTGATGATATCATTATATACTCAGAGACATGGGAAGACCATGTACATTACATAGACAGAGTGCTAAGCAAATGTACACCCATCAATCTGAAAATTTCACTAAAAAAGTGTAATTTTGGCCAACAAGAGCTACTGGCTCTAGGACATAAAGTCTCAGGTTTTAGTCTGGCAATTGACCAGAATAAAGTAGCAGCAGTACTGCAAAAGCCAGTACCAAAGAGCATCAAAGAGATGCAATCTTTCCTTGGTTTTTCTAGCTACTATAGAAACCACATCAAGAATTTTTCCCACATAACTAGTAGTTTATACATGTTGTGTTCAAAAGATGTAGTTTTTTAAATCACCAAGGAGAGGAGGGATTCATATGAGAGGATCAAATATGAACTCACAAATGCACCTGTGCTCATCTTACCTGACTTTGAACTACCATTGAAGCTATATATAGATGCACCATGTAGCCAAGGCTTAGGGGCAGCCCTTCACCAAAGACAAATTGTGGATGGTGAACCAAGAGAGGGAGTAATTTGCTACATTGTAAGGCAACTGAAATATTCAGAAGCCAGGTATTGGGCCACCCAGACTGAATGTCTATTTCTAGTCTGGGCTCTGGAGAAACTTCATTATTATTTGGAGGGTGCAGTCTTTGAAGTCTACACAGGCTGCACAGCCTTGAAGTCTTTACTGAACATGAAGACTACAAATAGACACATGCTGAGATAGCAAATAGCCATCCAGGAGTATAGAGGGAACATGACCATCATATACAAAGAAGGTAAGAGTCATACCAATTCAGATAGCCTTAGAAGATGGCCACTGGATAATGTCAAGAGCAATCCAGCTTATGACCCTGAAGTTGCAGCCAAGATCCCTATCCATTTCATGAGAATAGATAGGAGGAGGAACTTCAGATTCTCTGAATGGGCACCAGGAAGTGGTACCCTTGACAGTGGGAACACCGATTCAGAAGGAGAAGAAACTCCCATACTGGGAATAAGTTCCTCAGAACTGCACAATGAATTTTTCAGTGAAGTACTGAAGTCTTATGCCAAACACAAACATTGTGGCATATTACTACAACTCCTTCAATAAAAGTACAGGAGTCCAGAACTTGAATTCCAGCTAGGAGAACCCTGGTTGAGGGCCTATAAGGACAACAAGTTTTTCCCTATAGATGGCCTTCTCTACCACAGAGAAAAACACACAAGTTCAATCACAGTGGTAGACAGGGACCACATCTCTCTGCTCCTGCAGGAATTCCATGACTGCCCCTATATGGGAAACTTGAGTGAAGACAGGACCAAGGAGAGGGTAGCAAGCACAGCTTGGTGGCCCAAGTGTGAACAAGAGTTGAGTGAATACATCAACACTTGTGAAAGGGCCGAAAGGCAGATAGGAAGTATGGGAAGAAGTATGGGTTACTTCAACATAGAGAAGAACCCAAACACCCATGGGAAACCATCAACATGGACAGGGTTTCAGGACTTTTCCCAGGAGGCAAAGAAAACTACAATGCCTCCTTGATCATAGTTGATAGGTTCAGCAAGAGCATGAGGTGTCTACCATGCCACAAAGAGGACACAGCCATGGATACTGCTCTGTTATTTTGGAATAAAATCATCTCTACCTGTGGAGTCCCTAAAATCATCATTAGTGCTAGGGACCCAAAATTCACATCTGAATTTTGGACCAACTTGTATGATATGCTTGGCACCAATCTTGCTTTTTCCACAGCTTACCATCCACAAACAGATGGCCTATCTGAAAGCATGATTCAGACTATGGAAGACATCCTTAGACGGTTCTGTGCCTATGGCATGGAATACAAGGACCATGAGGGATACACCCATGACTGGGTTACCCTTCTACCAGCTGTCCAACTGGCTTATAATACAAGTCAGCACTCTACCACAGGAAAAACACCTGCAGTGGTAGAGAAAGGGTGGAATCCCCTGTTGCCTGTGGATCACTTGAAGAAAAATCTTCTGACCATCCACCCCACAGCCAAAGACTTCCATGATATGTGGAAGAAGGCTTGGGACACAGCTTCCAAATTCATAGCTGAGGCAAAAGAATATAATAAACAGAGGTGGAACAAGGAACGCATGGAACCTGACTTCAAGTAAGGGGACCAGGTGCTAGTGTCCATACTAAACTTTAATAATCTTAAAGGACCCAAGAAGATGAGAGACTCATTTGTAGGGCCTTTCACTATCATCAGGCTGATAGGAAAGAATGCAGTGTAAGTCAAACTTAAAGAGTAATTTTACAGGAAGCACCCAGTCTTTCCAGTAAGTTTAGTCAAACCATACTTCCAAACAGAGGAGGACAAATTCCCCTCCAGGAAGAAGAACCCCACACCACCTGATATGGTGGAAGTGGAGGACTCCCCAGGACCTGTGAGTAAGATCATCAGGGTGAGGAATATCAGACTTAATGGGAAGGATCAAAGACAATATTTAGTCATATTCAAGAACCAAACAGCTGATAAAGACAAATGGTTGGCAGAAGATGCCATACCAGATGGGAACCTTCATTTAAGGAGATTTGGGGCCTCTAGGAGGACTGAACAGTCTCATCAATGATGAGCCTGTTTTAGAGGGAGGGTATATCAGCCTGTGACTCAAAACCAGAGCACAAGCATGACAGCCAAAGTACCATAAACCAATGGTATGACCAAGATACCACCAAAACATGGAGCTGAGCCAAATCAGCTCAAAAGGGATCAAACAAAAGGGGAAACTCACCCCTTTCTGAAAATATAAGTCCCATCACCATAGGACAAATAATAACAAAGTTATTCCTGCTCAAAGCTATTGCTGACCATAAACCTTAATTTTCACCTCTCATCTAAAATCCAGAAGGAGAGGCTTAACCCCATCAAATGGGTATTAAAAATGAAGCTCTAAGTCAGGGCTATCCAATGGTACCAGCTGAACTGAGCTAGCACCAATATTACTGAGGTTATGGTCAATTTCGGGCCAAATAAGGGTGAACAAAACATTCACCTCTCATCTAACTTCTACAGTTTTAGTGTGAGATACTTGAAGTGGGGTCTCTTTGGAAAGAGCACAGTCCGGGCTATCTGATGGTGTCATCCATTTCCCCATATCTGAACTATAGCAGAGGGTATGGGGCAAACAAGCCCAAATAAAGCTTTTTGCCTAAATCATGCATATGTACAAAAATCTTGTAAATGGCATAACTTTGCCATATTTAATGATGGCCATATCAAATAAGGTACCATTGTGTAGAACACATACAGAGCTACACATGGGTTCATCTTTGAGGTTGATATATCAAAAACTGACAAAGTTATAGCTGTTTTGAGGTCAAAATCTCACATTCTGACCAATACAGCCTTGCCATGGGATAATATCCCATAACCATGAATATGAGGTGTCAAATAGACAAAGAAGCTTGTTTTTACTTCAATACCTCATATCTCAGTCAATACTGGGGTCCCATACAGTTTCTGTACAGCATTCTACACGTCATACACGTCAGAATCAGGCTGTGAGGTCCCCAGATGAAAGTCCTCACCCTGTATTGGTGAAAACTGCCCAGATGTGGTTTCAAAACCACATCTGAGCCAAATACAGGCTATACAGGCTGTTTGCAAACCACAAGCCAGTCCCAGAGAGTGAAAAATCTTCACTTCCTCTACGTGGAAAGGTCTAGCACCCTTTCCACCCCAGTTCAGGACAAAAAGGAGGCTTTTCACAGCCAGAGTTGTTTCCTCATCCTGCTCTTGAATACCCAACATAGTACACTGTCCAAAAAAGTTTTACTCTTGGGTAATAATCAGGTATAATGATAATTTCAATTATTTTAGCTCTTATTATAGTAATCCAACTGGTAAGACTGCACCCAGGGTTCTCAATAGCGCTCACCACCACTATTCTTTAATAGTAGAACCCTACAATTATATTATAAATCTTTATTTTACTCAAAACACTCTCAACTTAAATCATTTTCTACGTTTCACAGTCAAATTTCTAATTGTAAATAGCCTAATTACTGCCTCAACATAAACTCAGCCTGACATCAACCATAGGTTGATGTAATATCAACCATAGGACAATGTAATAAAACCATAATTTTATGTAATACAAATCAAATTTTGAATTGGGAAACCAATTCCTCATCATGGGGACTAAACACTTAATCATTTGGAATGAATTCCTCATCATGGAAACTCTGCTCCTCATCATGTGGAATCAATTACTCATCATATGTAATCAATTCCTCAGCATGTCTAATAAATTCCTCTTTATGTGTAATCAATGTAAATCAACCTATGGTTTATATTACATCAACCTATTATTTATTTTACATCAGCAACTTGAGCTTCATAAAGAATAAACCATACAAAGGTTTATTAAATAAAAATTATTTCATAACATTTATCTAGGTTGATTGAAAATAACGGTCACAGGTGCTCTTATAAGTGAAGAGGGCCTGGAACTCAGTAAACTGGAACCTGCTTATGGAGGGGTCAGATGGAATAAAAGTGAATAAACCTAAGAGTGCAATAAGGATAGTAGTTCTAATGAAATTAAATATAAGAATAAGAATAGATAAGGTAAGATCCAACAACACACAATTCCAACTCCACTGTTTCAACCTGTCAGAAAGAAAGAGAAGGGTTGACAAGGATATGGTCACCACACCTCTATTGAACAGGTTAGGGAATGAAAAGTAAAACTTAATACCAATAAATAAGATATTCCAAAATAAAGAATAAGAATAATTATTGAGCAATAAAGCAAATATATTAATTAACTGGGGTCAAGTACCCAGGGGAAGAAACAGGGGCTGGTATATGTGAGAATCCACCAGCCCTGATCCAAATAGTGAGTTTTCTTGAGAGAAAGTTTTTATTTAATTGTTTTTGGATAATAAAGACCCTGTATTTCTGCCCATAGTCTGTACAGGTTGCTTGGTGGAAATTGGTGATCATACAGTCCCAGCTTGATTAATCCAAGAATTTATGGCGTGAGCACAGTCTGTATGAATAATACAAGGCTTTATTGGGGATTCCAGACTGTATCAAGTTCTTCAATAAATTTTCTGAACCTTAATCCTGGTTTGTACAGCTGATTTTTTGGTCTGGTTGGTATGAGTAAAGATAGGACTGCATACCATTTTTCCCTTATTGTGGTTGTGACAGTATTCTCCTCTTGAAACTGGTGGGCTCCTGAACACCATAACAGAAATCCTTTTTTTGAAATTTAAACTTCAATCCACATAGTCAAAGTCTTAATCCTCTACCCCTAAATTGAAAACCTCTCTTCATTCCCATGAACAAATTTTCTTCTGATCCATTGTCACCAATCTTGATGGTCTTCTTCAAGTGGCCTTTAATCAAACCTTCCACTTGCCTTTACTGCATGTTCAAAATCATAAAGTTTAACAGAATAATGATATAAACATTTCAAAATCTTGTTGTGAATAATGCAAAATGGATATCACCACTAGATATAGCTTGAAAAATGTTCCATAGTGGATATATGCATCAGTATTCAAGTTCTTTCTGTTTCTTCAATGTACCTCCTTGACTCTTCAATAACTCCTTTGAAGGCTGGCCTTATCAGTATTGAGCTCCTTCTCTTGTAATAAAAGAATTGGCCCCAAATTTTCTTTATTTCTGTCTCTATGGCCTCTTGATCGATGGGAAACCCCCCCAAACCTTGGCCAAAATGGCATATATGCCATTTTGGTGATTTTGATGCTTCTGGACCACTCTCCCTGTCCTGGGCCCCTTGGCCAATGTCCTTAGCTTGGGATCTGGGGGGCCAAAGTAGAAAAATTGGGCCCAATGGCCCCCATACCTGATTTTATGGTGTACAGCCTTTATTTGAAGTCCACAGCCTGTGGGTATCTTGGAGGGTTTCTGGATCCTCTACATCAATATTGGCCATGGTCTAGGGGGTATTTGAGGACTTTGATAGGCTATTTGAAGGCCCTTTTTAAGAATGCTTGAGGAGGTCAGTAGTGGCCCTTTGAGTGTCAATTGGGAGAATTGGTGGCTAAATTTCCTGGGTCTTGATGACTTCAAGTGGGGATTTGAGGATTCTTTGAGGAGCATTTGCAGAGGCATGGATTTGGTACATGTATGGGTCCTTCCAGAAGCATGATGAGAATGAATTTTGGAGTCCTTGAGCCATTCCCAGAGCTAATTTTATGCCATAATCATTCACTTGATCACTTGATTTCTTGATGTATTTTACTGTTTTGAGTTGGTTGGTCCATGAATTTGACAGCACCTCTTATGTAAGATTTGACTATGAAACTGCTGATAATATTACTATTAATCAACAGTACTATGTCTGTTCTTATGAAATATAATAATAAAATATTATTATAACCACAATTAAATAATTAAAGAATTATTTCTTTCACTTGTTAAACACTACCAGTGATTTTAACAGTGAGCAGTAAGTGTCTACAAGAATCAATTATAAGAAGAATTTAATAATAAAAACTTCTTTTATTAAAATAATAGAACTATCTTAATATATAATTATCTTTTGCAAGAATAATTATAAAGATAATTCTTGAAGAAAACTAATTTTAGAGAAAAACTTTGTCAATTAAAGATAAATGACTCACTTATATTCCAAAGAACTTATTGAAAGATATAAGTAGAGAAATTTGACGCAGAATTGTGGAATTAAGGGATCAAAATGATTTAGAGCAGGATTACAACAATATATAGTTGGATTCTATGATTTTACGTCTTTCTTATTGATTCTAAAAGAATAAAAACCATTAAGAATAGCTTAACTAATACTCACTCGTTGGTAACAATGATATAAATGGATAATAAGATGATTTCATATTGAAGAAACAATTGGAGGAGGCCTCTTTTAAGTAAACAACAGCTCACAGAGGCATTCCATGGAGAGAGCTGAAAACCCAGTGCGTGAGAAAACAATAAACCCTTTTGGATTATTGATTGCATCATCTGTTGTCACATAAGATTATCATAATTGCTTAATTGATGCTTTTACGTGACTACCAAACCCAATATGGTTAAGAATAAATGGAGTAACATCTGTAAATCTTCTTTTATTTCAAACTAATAATTGATCTCTCAAAGGTATCTATGTTATTGGCAATTTCATCACAGGTTGTAATTACTGTGAATTTTTGAAGATTTCAGTGTTTCATGTAGAATAATCAAAAATGGACTGTAGGTAAAACTTTGAATTTTACTAGTTGAAGCATAATTATTTTTGGTTTTACCATAGATAATACAGTTCCACATTGGTCCTGAAGGTTTCAGAGAGATTCATTAAGAATTGTAATTTTAATGAATTTTTGAAGTTTTTACCTCATTTCTACGTAGAATTGCAAATATCAGTGTTTAGCTGGTTTCTATGAGGTAAATCAATGGATACAAGTCCAAAAAGGGTTGTAACTCCTCTTTTAGGGTCTATCCATGGAAAGCCATTAAGAATTTACATGGTTACAGGAGTCTAAGTAGCTCTTTACCTCCTTGGCACGTCAAAATAGCAGGTTATTTGCTATTTTCTTATGATTTACTGTAGTTGTAAAATGGTAACCAAGTTCCCAAAAGGTTTTAGTTCACCAATTAGGCCAAGACAAGCAATGAATCCAAGCTTTGGAGCTGTCCATGCCTCTGAGGCCTCAGAAGTTGGGTACCCTGGCTCTCTTTGATGTCTTTTGTCCCCCTTGCCTATTTTTCATGTCAAAATAGAAAATTAAGCTTCAAGTGAGATATCCACTATGGGTGTACCAAACGTCCATGTAAGAATACCATGATATTGAGTGCCCAAAACATTCATAACACTATCCTTAGTGTATATGTAACATGGGATTTCTCACAATTCCATTATTTTGGCTTGAATTTAAGAAAAACAAAACTTTTCATGGATATTTTATGTGGTATTGAAGTATTTTCCATATTACCACCTCAAAGAGTTAATTTGAGCTTATTCACTCTATGGCACTACCCTAGGTGAAATTTTGGGTAGAATCCAAATCTGGCCTTAAATCCATGGCTTTACCTACTCAATGAAAGAGTATTCATTTTTTCTGAAATCAAAAATGATGAATTTTGAATATATGCATGACTTATGAGTTATGCATAATTAAGAATTTCTTTTTAAAATGATTGTGGCCTATTTGGGTATGTAAAATATACCTCAAGGCTCACATTCCCTCCCACCAAAAAATAAAATTTTACTACAATTTTATCAATGGTATGAAGAATAAAAGCCCCAAAGGGGGTTAATTTCCACTGTCCAGCCTCTTTACATCACTCAGATCAAGTAATTAAAAGCACATTTATAGACATATTCAGGCTTGTGGCCTTCTTTCATGTTTAAATCTTCTTAAGAGTTTATCTGAGTCAGGTATTTCTGATTCTGCCAGCCATTCATCATCATGGACTGGATTTCTATATCTGACAAGATATTCTCTTCGATTTTTACCCCTAAGTCTCCTTTCTTTAATGACTTTCTTTATCTTTTTGTCTTCATTCTGTTCCACTGGTGGTACAGTTAAAGGGGTTGGGTTCCTTAAAGGAAACAATTCTTTGTCAGCTGGTTGATAAGGCTTTATCAAGCTGACTGGAAAGGTGGGGTGTTTATTTTCCGATTCAACACTCAATTCCACTTGAACTGCATTGGTTCTATGTAAGGAAACAAGAACAAAAGGTCCTTCATAAGAATCTTTAAGTTTCTTTGGGCCTTTGATATTATTAAAATTCAAGGTTTAAACTAGAGCTAAGTCCCCTACTTTGAAGTCTGGTACTTTGTGACTCTTTTCCCACTTCTGTTTTGCATAGTCAAAAGCTTCATTCATACTTTGTTTTTCATGATGTTTCACTTTGTCAAGCATTAACCTGAAGTGGGAAGCTGTAGGAGGAATGTCAATCAAGTTTTTCCTCAGTGTGTCTGCTGGGAGTCTTGGATTCCATCCTTTTTCTAACATTGCAGGATTTTGGCCTGTAGAAAAATGGACTTATGTCTTATATACAAGTTCCAATGCTGGTATTAGAGTGCACCAGTCATGGGTAAAGCCATCTGAGTCTTTGAATTCTAACGCATAAGCACAAAATCTCCTGGTCATATCCTCTAAAGTCTGAATCATTCTCTCTGCTAGCACATCTGTCTGAGGGTGATATGCTGTAGAGAATGAAAGCTTAGTCCCAAACAATGTTTGAAGATTGGTCCAAAGTGCAGGTGTGAACTTGGGATCTTTGTCAATTATGATATTCTTAAATAATCCTCTATGAGAGATAACTCTACTCCATAGAAGAAGAGCTGTATCCATAGCAGTTTCATCTTTATGACATGGTAAGAATATGGGAGTATTGCTAGATCTGTCTACAATGACTAAACAAGCATTATATCTTTTGTCACCACTTGGAGGAAGTGCTATGACCCAATCCATGTGAACAACTTCCCAAGGGGACTTTGGTTCTTGAATATGGATCATAATTCCAAATTTCTTGCCTGTACTCCTGTTTGTTTTTTGACATCTGTCACAGGTATGGCAATATTAAATGGTCTCTTTTCTCCAAGATGTCCACCACGCACAGCTTTTCACTTTTACAATTGTTCTGTCCTCTGACAGGTGTCCATAGTAGATGCTCTGATGGCATTAATAAAGAATGGTATTGATAAGCAATATGCTGCATATTGTCATTACACAAGAATGTTTGGTTCTGTGGTAAATAATCCCATCAAACAAGTGAAATCTTCCTTCAGAATAGGAATTTCTCCAAACTTCATCCAGTGCATTGACTAAAGAGATATCTTTGCAGTCTTTATCTAATAAAGAAGTCAAGATATGGAAATTCTTGTCTTGCTTATAAGATTCTCTGACCTCTTCAAAGAATTTAGTCCCAATATCAATTATGTTAATCCCTTCAATTGAAATCTGTGGTTCAGCTTCCAAAGGAACATAAGCTGGGTTATCAGGAGTGTTGGCTAATGCCCACCTGCTAAGTCCATCAGCATTCATGTGAATGTTTCCTGCCTTGTGGACTATAATCATGGCTCCTCTATATTCTTGAATGTCTATTTTCCATCTCAACATGTCTGTTGGGAGTTTTCCTGTTGGGAAGTGAGTTCATGGCATTACAGTCATTTATCACTGAAAAAACACTGCCATCAAAATAATAGTGTAATTTCTCAAGTGCCCATACCAAACATAAGCACTCCATTTGGCTTGCACCGTCATCAATAATTTGGACTTGGTGTAGGGCTTCCCTGATCCATCTCCACATGCATAAATGTACAATTTAAAAGGAATATTCCAGTCAGGCATGAGGATCAAAGGTGCTTTTGTAAGAGCTTTCTTTATCTTCTCATAAGCTTCAATTCTCTCCTGTGTCAGCTCAAATACAGTCTGTTGCTCACAGATTCTATAGAGTGACTTGGATATGATTGCAAAGTCTTTCAAGTGTTACCTATAATAACTGGCAAATCCAAGAAAAGACATCATTTCTTTTTTCATCTGTGTTATTGGGTTAAGTAACACTGCTGCTACTTTGCTTTTATCAATACCCAAGCTTAAACCAGAAACAACATGTCCTAATGCTTTAAGTTCTTCAAAACCAAAATCGCATTTCTTGAGTGAAATTTTCATATTCACTTCTGCAGCTTTTAGAAGTACTCTTGCAAGTCTTTCAAGGTGCAAAGACCATGAATCAGAACATATGATAATATCATCAATATAAATGATAAGCCATCCTTCATACAATTCTGTAGGAAAGATGGTATTCATCATTCTTTGATAATGGGATGAAGCATTTTTAATGCCAAATGGAATTCTAAGATACTCATCAATACCACAGTGAGTGATAATTCTAAGTAATTTCTTAGCTTTAGGTGTCAAAATATTTTGATGGAAGCCTTTCAATGCATCCATTGATGTTATATACTTGGCTTTAGACAATTGCATCAAGGTTTCTTGAATTCTAGGGATTGGATACCTATCTGGAATTGTGTAGTTATTCAATGCTCTGAAATCTCCAACCATTATTGACTTATCATTATTTCAGGCAATAATAACAGGTGTTGTCACTTCAACTTCCTCATTATGGCCTACTTTCCTTAGTACTCCAAGTTTGATTAACTCCTGGATATGTTTCTCCAAGGCTTCTCTAGCTCTGGGACTGGCTGGATAAACTGTTCTTCTAAGTACTGGAGGATATGGTCTGTCATTATTAAGAGTAATATCAATTTCATGTCCTCTTATAGCACCTAATGGTTCATTATCAGAGGAAAATGCATTATCGTATGTGTATAACACATTAATAAGTTCATTCCTCATTTTGGTGACAATGTTGGATTAATTTGTGCTTCAACAAGTTGATTAGATGCAAATTCCTCCTTATAAGTATCATTATTTTTAGAGGATACTATTGATATTTGTTTTGTCATATTGGAAAAAGCAAATTTTTGTCTTTTGTTCTCTCCAATTGTGAAATATCTGTCTTTGTAGTTATTGATGTCAATACCATAAATATTCAAGTAATCATTTCCAAAAATGATATGCTGAGATGTGCAATTTTCCATCACCACATTCTCAGTTTTCACTCTTATTCTTCCTGTTGGGTGTGGAAATACAAGATTAGTGTCTAATATACCCAAGGGGTACATATTGTTACTGGAACTACTAAATTGCACACCTTCTATTAGTAATAGATGGTTTTTCCATTCAGGAAGTATACCTTGGAGATAATCATTGCCCACACAAGTGCAAAATGCCCCTGTATCTAAATTTACTTTGGCTTCAATATCATTCATCAAAACCAATGTGATACAGGATGTTCCAGCAGTATAACCTTTTCCTCTAGCAGGTTTGGTCTTACACAGTATGGCATCCTGGATATTGATCAGGTTATAGCAATCTTCACTGTGCTGTGGTAAGTGGGTATGGACCTCTGTGACCTCAAAGAAATCTGTAACCTTTTCAATGGGATAGTCCTCCATTGGTGTGTCCTCAGAGATTTCATAATATTGATTGGATTCTTCTTTCTTATCAGTACAATGAACTTCTTCAATAACTTGAACTTAACTGATTTTTGTCTTCTTGGTGCAAGTGTTGGCTAAATTTGAAGTGCTTCCACATTTATGACACTTCAAGACAGGTCTTTCTGGTCTTCTGTCCTCCCTGGGAATGTTTGAAACTATCTTGGATTCCATAGGGATTTTAGTCCAAGTTTTACCAATTCTTGTCCTGGTAATGATATCTTCCATTGCATTAACGTAGTTCTCTGTTGAACAGGTTTCCACACATCTGCCTTTGATAGCATGTTCTACTTCCCCTCCACACTTCCTTAATATTTTCATATTAATCCTAGTGTCAGACATATCTGGGTGCAAAGCAGATAAGCTGCCTTTCTGCTTGAAGAACCAAGTAAGTGGCTTATCTTTCTCTGAGTTAAAAATGGCATTTTCAAAAGCATTTTCCATCTTAAACCTCCAAGAATTGTTGGCCCATTTTGTAATCACTTCAGACTTCCACCAAGACCAATCATGTTTCCCATGATCCATCCTCATCTTGTAATACCATTTCTTTGCAGTTCTGGTAAACAGAGAGTTTAATTTTCCCACTATTATTTCATCAGGTATATGAAGGTCTTCTTGCAGCATATCAATGGTCCTGATGAGCTCAATATGGTTATATTCTCTTTCACCAGAGAATGTTGGCCATTCTTCCAATTTGAAAATAGCTTTTGCAGAGATAACATTTTCTCCTAAGAATGGGGTCAAACTTCCTTTAACAGAAGGTTTTTCTTCAGGTAAAGGTGAAGAATGTCTTGGCATATGTGGTACATAATGATTATGAATTTTTTCTACATTTGCAATGATTTCATTCTTCAACTTCTGCCTTTCACTGTCACTTTTTGCTAAATGTGTAGCAAACTGATTGGTATTTTCAACTATTTCTAAGACATGATCTTTTAGAATTTTAAGTTGATCATTCATTTTAAAAATGGAAAGATCTTCCATTTCATCAATCTGAACCTGACATGTACTTTCAATTCTGTTACATGTATTGATAATTGAATCAATTCTGGAATTTGCCAATTGATACCATTCAGTACATCTTTTGTCACTTCTTTTTAATTCACTTAGGTCTGATTTAAGTTTATTTATCTTTAAATCAAATCTACCAAGGGCTACCTCAATATTAGATTGAACAAAATTTATCTGATCTATTATTTCTTTGGAAAAGTTCTTTTCATCCTTTCTTGCTCTTTGGCTGTGAATTCCATCAAAGTCCTGGCCATGTTGAATACACTTTCTACGGCTGAAGGCTCCAATTTGGGGATCCTGTACCCTTGTGGGTAAGGTCTGTGCCAGTTGGCTTTGCCTTTTCCCTTGCTTTGATGTTTATTGGGATCTCTCTGCTTCTTCTGAGGTCCTTTGGCCTTTTCCTTGGACACTTCTGGAGCTATTTTGGAGCTGGTAGACGCCACTGGGGCCTCTGTCTCCGAAGCTGGAGTTATTTCCAGTTCCTTCTTCTGGTCTATGGATAAAAGACTTTGGTTCTTCAACCAATTATTTATATTTTTGATCTTGTCTTTGCAAGACAATGGGCTCCAACCTCCTAAGAGCTCTATGGTCTTCTCCTGACCCAGAAATCTCTTGATGTGTAAGTAAGAGTTCATGGCCCCCTGCCAAAGGCTTGGGCATATTTCCCACTCCTCTTCTTTGACTGCTCTGAACCAATTTTTGTATTGGCATTTATATATTTCTATTTTTGCCACTTGAAAATGGTTCAGCCCTTCAAATATTATCATGAGCTAGTTCAGGCTCAGAATTCACGTCAAAATCTGTGGATCCAGACCTTAGGGAATGGGGGGAAACTCTGGCATCCTCCAAATGTGTCTTTCTTGAGAAAGACTTGGCACTTCTGTATTTGGTCTTGCCTCTTCCTTTTCCACATCCATCTGGTTGGAATGAATAGTTGCTTCCATTTCTGGTATGCACCAGTTTCACATCAATTTAAAGATAAAAAGTGAAAATATAAGATAAAACACACACCTTTTGGTAGTAATTTATTCTTTTCTGAGTTAAATAAGGCGCCTCTCTTAGAAATTTGCACCTCAATACTGTTTTTAGCTTCTGCTTCTGAAGAATCTGGACTAGTGATATATCTTTTACTGAGTCTGTTTTCAGCTGCACAGTATTTGATTAAAGACACTAGAAAAATTATAACAGAGAAAAATTATTTTTTATACTTTTTAAAATATTTTTAAAGATTTTTTATAAGTTTTATATTTTTTAATGTTAAAAAAATTATTCTTTTTAAAGAAAGAAAATCAAAATTTAAGATTTTGAATGAAAACTCATTCAGAGTAACTCAAAGAATAATTTTATTAGTTTTTGGCTGTGAAAAAGCCACATGTAAAAACAGTCTAAAATCAAACCAAATTCCTCAGTGAAAAATATTTACAAAACAATTTCCAAAAATAAAATTATTTTAACTTTGAAATGAAAGAAAAAATTCTCAAATTAATATATTTTAGAGCTTAAAAATATATTATTGAAGTCAAGAATATGAGCAAAGCCAAGTCTATGGATAAAGTCATGGCCAGGCCCCCAAATTTAAGATTTGACTATGAAACTGATGATAATATTACTATTAATCAACAGTACTATGTCTGTTCTTACGAAATATAATAATAAAATATTATTATAGCCACAATTAAATAATTAAAGAATTATTTCTTTCACTTGTTAAACACTACTAGTCACTTTCAAAGTGAGCAGTAATTGTCTACAAGAATCAATTACAAGAAGAATTTAATAATAAAAGTAAATTAATATATAATTATCTTTTGCAAGAATAATTATAAAGATAATTCTTGAAGAAAACTAATTTTAGAGAAAGACTTTAACAATTAAAGCTAAATGACTCACTTATATTCCAAAGAACTTATTGAAAGATATAAGTAAAGAAATTTGACATATAATTGTGGATTTAAGGGAGCAAAATGACTTATAGCAGGATTACAACAATATATAGCTGGATTCTATTATTTCATGTCTTTCTGATTGATTCTGAAAGAGTTAAAACACCTAAGAATAGCTTAACAAATACGTACTTGTTGGTAACAATGATATAAATGGATAATAAGATGATTTGATCTGGAAAAAACAGCAATAGGAGGCCTCTTTTAAGTCAACAACAGCTCACAGAGGCGTGCCATGGAGCAAACTGAAGATCCAGTGAGTGAGAAAACAATAAACCCTTTTGGATCATGGATTTCATCATTTGTTGTCATGTAAGATTATCATAATTACTTAATTGATGCTTTTACGTGACTACCAACCCCAATATGGTTAAGAATAAAAGGAGTAACATCTGTAAATCTTCTTTCATTCCAAATACTCACTGATCTCTCAAATCTATCAATGTTATTGTCAATTTCATCACAGATTGTAATTACTATGAATTTCTGAAGATTCAGTGTTTCACCTAGAATAGTCAAAAATGGACTGTAAGTGAAGCCTTTAATTTTACTGATAAAACTGTAATTCTTTTTGGTTGTACCATAGATAATACAGTTCTTCATTTGTCCTGAAGTATTCAGACAGATTTATTAATAATTGTTTTTTTAATGAATTTTTGAAGTTTTTACCTCATTTCTACGTAGAATTGCAAATATTAGTGTTTAGCTGGTTGCTATGGAGTAAATCAATGGATACAAGTCCAAAAAGGGTTTTAATTACTCTTTTAGCGTCTATTCATGGAAATTCATTAAGAATTGACATTTTTACAGGAGTCTAAGTAGCTCTTTACCTCCTTGGCACGTCAAAATAGCAAGTTATTTTCTATTTTCTTAGGATTTACTGTAGTTGTAACATGGTAACCAAGTTCAAAAAAGTTTTTGGTTTACCAATTAGGCCAATATCAGCCATGGATCCAAGCTTTGGAGCTGTCCATGCCTCTGAGGCCTCAGAAGCTGGGTAACCTGGCTCTCTTTGATGTCTTTTGTCCCCCTTGCCTATTTTTCATGTCAAAGTAGAAAATTAAGCTGAGATATCCATTATGGGTGTACCAAAAGTCCATGTAAGAATACCATGATATTAAGTACCCAAAACATGCATGACACTATTCTTAGTGTGTATGTAACATGGGATTTCTCACATTCCCATTATTTTGGCCTGAATTTAAGAAAAACAAAAGTTTTCATGGATCTTTTATGTGGTATTGAAGTATTTTCCATATTACCACCTCAAAGAGTTAATTTGAGCTTATTCACTCTATGGAGCTACCCTAAGTAAATGTTTGTGTAGAAGCCAAATCTGGCCTTAAATTCATGGATTTACTTATTCAATAAAAAGTTATTCATCTTTTCTGAAATCAAAATTTATTTTTATTATAATTGTGGCCTATTTTGATATTTAAAATATACCTCAAGGCTCACATCTTATGACTTTGGCTTATCCCTTCTCTTATTGATACAATGATAAAAAATAAATGGAACCTCCCAATACATGGTATGGGAGGGTATGCTTTTTCTTTTCTAAAGAAGTGAAATAAAAAGAAATATAAAATTAAAAGAAAAAAAGTAAATTTGAATAATTAATAGAAAAGAGAGCAAAGAAGAATAAATAAAGAAAGCTTCTGGGAGGTTTCCTTCTTGAGGTGAGTTGCTTTATTTTGGCCATAAAGCTGCCTGAAAGATAAAAACCAAGTATTTGATGCTCACAGCATGGCCAAGGTGTTGTTTTACAAGAATTAGAAACCCTCAGAGATGCATAACAGGAGATGAAACTTAACTCCATAACTTCCACTCCCCACCAAGCACCAGAAAATAACAAAAAAGCTTTTTCCATAAATTGACTTGATGTAAGAAATTGTTTTAATAATGGTCACTGGCATAAACTTGAGTGTTTTGATGATGGAAGGCCTTTTGAATCTTTCCAAATAATTTACAATTGTGCACAAAGTGGCCAAGGTAATGCTTACAACAAATTTGGGTAGAATACCCCTTTAAAGGTGCATGCCAGGAGAGGAACTTACTTTCATAACTTCTACTCCCCACAAAGCACCATAAAATCAAACTCTTGAGTAATTTGGGCCAGGCTTGTCAGGATACAATTTATGAAAGTCCTTGACAAGTTCTGGCTAGTTGATAGGGTGGGAAGCGGGTTATCAAGTTTTTTGTTCTGTGTCTTCACTAAATCCTTTCCACTCCACAAGATACCATAATTTACCTCTCTTGATTTTTAAGTCCATAACCTAAGTCACTTCCCATTCCTCTTTTCTATTCCACTCTTGCTGGAAGGCGTGGAAACTCATGTTGGTTTTAGATAGTTGATTGCTTTACTGGTTCTAGTAAGGATACATGGAATAGATGGTGAACTGAATTTCATTTTTGAGGCAATGTGAGGTGATATGCATGGCTCCCAATCTTCTTAAATACTTCAAAGGGTCCTAACCATATTTCTGAGAGCTTCTTTGTGGTTCTTGTAGTCTTGATATACTTTGAGGCTAGCCATACTTTTTCCCCCGGTTGGAATTTAGGTGGAATCAACCTCTTTCTATCTGCATACTTCTTAAAAGGCCTTATTGCTGACTCTAATTCTTCCTTGAATACTTGCTGTACTGATTGGAGTTTTTTTGATAACTTTCCAGCAGGTGTGTCTTGAGAAATGTGAATTGAATGAAAGCTGGTATTTATTCCATAAATGGTGAAAAAGGTGATTGTTTTTTGATGATTTTTTTGCATTATTGTAGGCAAATTCAGCAAGCGGGAGAAAGATTTTCCAGTCAGCTTGATGGTAACTGACAGACATCAAAAGATACTATTCTAAAAATCTGATTCACCCTTTCTGTCTGTCTATCTGTTTCAGGGTGAAAAGAAGTTGAAAGATCTCTTGATATCTTGAGCTTCTGACATAATTGGGTCCAGAATTATTAAACAAATAAATATCCTCTATAGCTAACAATACTGATTGGAAGGCCATGTTTAGAAAATACATGATTGATAAAAATTTGAGCTAAGTCCAGGGAAGTAATTGTTGAATAATTTGGAATGAATATTTCCATTTTTTAAAATCTGTCCACAACTACTAATGTTTAATCAAAATATTTGGACAGTGGAAATGGAGTGAGAAATTCCATTAATAAGGAATTCCAAGGACCATATAGAATTTGAAGACGCTTGAGTCATCTAAACTTCTTATGGTAGATGTTCTTGTTTTTTGAATATTTCTGGTATGAGGACACATAGTCCTTGATTATTTGATTCATGTAAGCCCAATACAAACTCCTCTTTATGAGCTTTAGGGTCTTCTCCTGGCCAGGATTGCCAGCCAACAGTGATTCATGACACTTTTGAAGGATATCCAATTGAGTTTCATGATTTCTTGGAATAACCACTCTCTCTTTGGATAATAATAACTTTTCTTGAGTTTCAAAAGAATAATCTGAGACTTATTCACCTCTTTCCAGCTTCTTGAGTATTTATTTATAATCTTTGTCTTGCAATACTTCTTTTTTGATTTTTTTAACTAATCTAAGAAAATTTCTGCCTTGATTTAAAAGAATCTTGATTCTTGAATTTGATCTTTTTTGAGCCCTTGATGGAAATTTTGAGGATTCTTCCTGATGAAGTCCACCGCCCTCTCTGGTTTAATGTTGTCCTGAGGTGATAATGCATCTGGTACATTGGCCAGCCTGCCTGGGTGGTAAGTGATAGTGAAATGAAACTCAGAAAAAGACTCAGCTCAGCGGGCTTGACAACAATTAAGGAATTTGGAAGATATTAAATATTCAAGATAATACTTGTCTTTCAAAGCTTCAAAAGAATGAGAAAGAGAAAGAAGGAAAGCTCTCCAATGCTTGAGAGCCCAAACTATTCCAAGGAATTCCTTGTCATGAATGTCATAGTTGAGCTCAGCTGGGAGAAGCTTTTGACTATCAAATGCAATGAGATTCTTTCCTGAGTCATTCAACGGACTCAGTACAGAACTCAAGGAATAATCAATAGAATAAGACTCTACAATAGTTGCTAGATAAGGATTGAAGTGAGAAAGAATAGGAGCAGTTGTGAAGGATTCTTTGAGTATCTGAATCTGACTAAGAGCTTCCTCATTGAAGATAAAGGGAGAATATTTTTTGAGAATATAATTGAGAGCAGTGATTTTTTTAGAATAATTTTTAATGAAACAAAAATAGAAACTGGAAAATCCAACAAAACATTGAAGGGCCTTGATTTTCTGGGACTGAGGAAAATGGGGTATTTTTTGAAATTTTGAAGAATACATCTTGAGGCCATTAATTGAAACAACATAGCCCAAGTATTCCACACTTGGGGCATCAAATACACACTTTGAACCTTTAGCAAACAGATTATTTTCCATCAGTCTTCTGAGGATAGAGTCAACATGTTTTACATGTTACGCCTCAGAACTAGAAAATACCATAATATAATCCAAGTAGACTACAGAGAAAATATCCAAAAAATATGCAAAGATATCAGTTACAAGCTTTTGGAATGAAGCAGGAGGATTGGTTAAGCCAAATGTCATAGCCAAATACTTATAACTACCATATTTGGTTCTAAAGGCAGTTAAGTGCTTATCCCCCTCTTTAATTCTCAGGAGATTTTAAGCACCATGCAAGTCTATTTTGGAGAGGATACTGGAACCATTAACTACATTGAGAAGCTGGTTCATTTGAGGAACAGGATACCTGTTCTTCCTGGTGACAGCATTGAGTTTGTGGTATTCAACACACAAACAAAGGCCATCAACCTTTTTTTCAAAAAAAGGACAGATGCTCCTGTTGAAGAGGATCTTGGCCTGATGAAACCTTTCTCTAAATTCACTGAAATGTAGGCCTGCAGTTCTTTTAACTCATTTTTTGATAAAAGGTAGATGACACCAACTGGAGGTAGAGATCCCCCCAGATAAATATGATGATCACAGGCACAATGTGAAGGAAGTTTCTCTGCTTTCACCTTGAAGAATACATCCAATATTGGTGATGAGAAGGAGGCACTACCTTCAGCACAGTTTCAATTTCTTCTGGCTCTTCCTCGTCATCCCACTACTCCTCCAGGGAGGAATGAGAGGATAAGCAGGAAGATCCATATTCCCTTGAAAGAGATGAAGTGAAGATATTCCAAAATCTCCTCCAACAACTTTTATCTCTTTTAAGACTTCATATCTTGAGTGAATTAATGACTGAGAGGGAATTATGGAAGGGATATGGACAGAATAAGGAAGGGAAGGTGTCTTTATCTCACCAACCAGAGAAACACTATTGACAGAAGTGGAAAGGTCATTATTAGTAGAATAAATAATACCACAATAATCCTTATGACTAGAGTTTTAGGTGATCAATTCATTATTCCAATCAATAATGGGATTCAAATGGTAAAGGAATTTCACATCCAAATATGATGTCTTCTCACTTGGGGTAATCTATGATAAAAGAGTATCATTCAAAGCTTGGGAGAGAAGGAAAGTAACCAACCCACTTGGTATTATGGGTGATGACCAAGGAAGTGGATTCATTGGAATCCAAAATTTAAAGAGGAATCTTTTCAGAAAGCGCTGACATGGTCAATGAGTACTTGAGAACAAAATTATTTTAAATAAAAGATTCTGTAGCACCAGAATCAATGAGAATATTATAAAAAATATCAGAGACAGAAGAAAAAATGAGAAATTTTAAATATTTCTTGACACTCTTATTCAGATTGTACAATTTTTCTCCTGAAGGAAATAAGTGAGAACCATTGAGCACATCATGATTCTCACTCAGTCTTTTCCCTAATTGCTAGGGATGCCTCTTGATTACCCAGGCCTATTATGGGGCATTTTGAAGCATTTTCCAATTGGGTGCTTTCCACCACAACAAGTGCATAAACCTTGTTTAATCCCCCCCTACTTTTCAGAACCAAATAGATTTTCATCCTTATTGAGGAGAGAAGCATCAGGTTTATCTTTAGAAACTTGAAAATTATTCCCCTTCTTATTCTTTTTGTGACAAGACTTCTTGAAAGATTAATCTTGAAGAGGCCTGAATGAGTTAAATACAGTCACTGGAGGCTTCCTCTCTTGATTACTATCATTTTCTTTCTGCCTCTCATGATACCTGGTACTTATCTCCAAAGTAATGTCAATGAGTTCTTCAAGGCTATCACAGCTTCCAGGGTGAGAAGCCAATTGGTCCAATAGCCTTGATGTCAAGCCTCTCTTATAAAACTTAATATAATCCCTTTCCCTCCAATCTCGAATTATTGACATTAAGCTTCTGAAATCTTCTATGTGCAAGGAGACATGGCCACTTTCTTTCATCCTAAGATTTTTCAACTCTTGTTCAGATTTCCTGACTTCATTGGGATTTCCAAACAGATTGAGTAGCTGGGTTTTAAACAACTTCCAGTTATTGAGTAGATAAGATGGTTCTTCATTGGAGATATTTGAGAGATAAGGTTCAATCCATTTTCCAGCTCTACCAGTGAGGAAAAAGTTGAGTAAAGAAACTTCCTCCTGTCAGAGAAGAAGCTTTCTGGGTCATTATGGAAAATTAATTTACAAGATTTAATAAATCTTCTCAATTTATGAGCTTGAGTACCATCAAAAGAATCAGGTGCCTTCATGAATGGATTATTGAATGCTGGGGCTCTGTCATTGTCCCTGGGAGAAACTTCTTGAATGAGTTTCCCCATGAATTGAGTCATTTTCTCCATCATCTTGAGAGACAAGAGGTTGATTAGAAAGGGGTATATTTGGGGCATCGGAAGCCTCAGGGGTATCTTCCAAAGCAGCTGCCACTTCAGTCTTCTCAGAGTCTTTCTCTTCCATAGACCCCTCCCCCCCTGTGTATTGAGCTTCCCCTAAGCTTCTTCTGGGGCCTTGAGAAATGCCAGGATAGCCACTCAAAAAATTCAGAGAATGATCTTGATCTTCTAGACTTCACACCACCTCTTCTTGAGGGTGCTTATCCTTCCATTGGTGGTCCTCTTTCCAAATTTTCACTCAGTTGATAAACTGATGGTGTGCAGTCAAGAGGAGCCCTTCCTGTAGGAGTGAGAACAGCATAATTTCTTTAGGATTTTGTATTCTTGGCTGGTGAGCTATTCTGAACAGGAATTATTGAAGAATAAGTAAATTAAATTTGATGAGACTTTGATAATAACAATTAGGCTTAAGAAAATCAATTAAAATGAGGATCTTGATGAACTTGAGGAATCAATCAGCCTTCCTGAGGTGAAATCAATGTGAAAGTATTGAGAAGTGAAATTTACAAAGTCAAAATCTTATAAATGAATCAAGCTTCTTCAAGAGTATCAAATCAATTTCAATAAATAAATCAATCAATTCAGTCAATTATTACTTTGATGCAAAATTAATATCAATAAGTCGTGGATACTTCAATCAAAACGTTTCTTCAAAATTCAAATCAGTTTCCTGTGGAATTCAATAAATCAATAAATATCTTCAATAATCAAGTCAATATCGTGATTAGTAAAAAACATTCAGTCAATCAAAATCAATTCTTGAAGATCAAATTAGTTATCTTGAGGAATCAAAATCAATTCAATCAATCAAATCAAATCAAATCCTGAATATTGAATAAATTCTCAAGGTATATCCAAATTGATTAACCAATAATTGATGAGGAATTCAAAATCAACAATAATCACTCCAATTACAATGGTAAATCCTGAATCTCTGAATCAACTACACCAATTAATTCCAATAAATTAAAACCTGATAACACCTGAATTCAGGCATAAAAATAGAATTTATATTTGATTTGAAATCAAGAATAAAGTGAAATGGTCATTAATTATTAATAAATCAAAAGGAAGGTCAATTTTCACATGAATAAAATGAATGAGATGAAAATTGATGAGAAATAATAAAAGAATTCAAGTCATCATTACTGAATGAGGGAAATGAATATAAAATTAATGAAAATAGTTAAGAAAGTGTGAGTTAATTGATATAATTTCACAGGCTCTCTTCTAAGTGAAGAGGGCCTGGAGCTCGCTTATGGAGGGCTCAGATGGAGTCAAAGTGAATACCCTTCAGAGTGTAACAAGTATAGTATTTCTAATGAAATTAAATATAATAAAAGAAGCAACATCAGGAATAAGAATAAAGAATAAAAGTGCCAACCACAAGCAAGTCCAAGTCCACTTTTTCAACCTGTCAGAAAGAAAGAGAAGGGTAAATAAGGATATGGACACCACAACTCTACTGAACAGGTGAGGAAATGCAAATAACAACTTAATAAAAATGAATAAGATATTCCTAAACAAATAATAATTATTATTATTATTAAATAATAAATCAAATATATCAATTAACTGGGGTAAGGTCGCCAGGGGAGGGAACAGGGGCTGGTATATGTGAGAATCCACCAGCCCTGATCCAAAGAGTCAGTTTTCTTGAGAGGAATAATTCATTTAATTTTTTTTAGATAATAAAGACCCTGTATTCATTTGCAGAGTATTTACAGTATTTGTGGTTGGAATTGGTGATAATACCGTCCCAGCTTGATGAATCCAAGACTTTATTGAGCAAGCACAGTCTGTATGAATAATACAAGGCTTTATTGGGGATTCTAGACTATATGAAGTTCTTCAAGAAATTTCCTGAAGCTGAACTCTAGTTTGTGCTACTGATTTTCTAGTCTGGTTGGTTTGATTAATTATGTGACTGCATACCATTTTTTCCTTATTGTAGCTGTGAAAATCACATGGGAATAGATCAAAAAGGAGGTGTGATTTAACATATACCAAGAATGTGTGATGTGACCTCACATAGACCTTAGTGATGGAATAATATCCTCCACCAATACAAACTTGAAAATAATTTAATTCTCATTACTAGAAATAGTGCCTCAAAAAAAAATCACATTAATAAAAATATAGAAGGTTTAATACTAACTTTCTCTGCATTGACCAATGTAATTTTACAAATGGTGCAAGCAATTCACTTTGACACACTTGATTGTTTTAGTTCTCTTGCTCAAGCAGGACCTCTCCCAGTAACTCGGAAATTTTGTAGAAATACTTTGGTACCAATGGCTGTAACCAATGTGGTAGATGAGCCGGATGAATCAGATGCTTGTCACAATTCAATTATTAATCACCTCAGTAAGCTTTCATCATACATATGACAAAGCCCTCAGAGGAACATATAATTTATTGGAAGTCAACCTTACGTATGAAGAAGGCCAGACAACAAAAGTGTAATGTTTTTCTATAAAATTCTTGATAATAGTAGCAAATATCAACAGTACTATGACCTTCCGCAGTATAAAATATAATATAATGATATATCATAACCACAAATTTAATATAATTATTAAAAAATAACTATATAAAGAAAGAATTTAATTATTACTAAATAATTTGATAATTAGAATAAATTATAATTATTCTATTATTGTTGTATTTGCAGAGAATTATGAAAATAATAATTGTAAAGCTCTTAATGAGACAGTTACACATGTAAAGTAATAATATCTATACACTTATAAATTATATGTAAATATTATTTATAAGAGAAACTAGCACACACACTGTGAAGAGATAACTCTTATAGAAAGATTCTATATAAAAACACAATAATAGACAAAAAAGGATATAGAATTTTAGAGAAAACTTACTTATAATATTTATTAAATATAAGAAGTCAAACAAAAACAGTTGTTGTATCATATAATGTTTATAAGTTAAAAACACACAAAAAATGAATATTTTAAAATATAAAAACAATGTTTTTAAGACAAAAGAAAATTTAAGAGTTTTTAAGAGGTATTTGTGGATTTAAAAAGATATTTAAGACACTAATTTCATATAATGAAATATATTATTGGTGATTAAAGCCATAATCTACTTTATGTAAGTTCAGTTCTTTAAATTAATCTTTCTCAAGTACTAATCAAAGTCTCTCTAAATTAAATTTCCAGGTTTCTGAACAAATAATCATTTCATCAATATAAATGCTTAACCATCCCTCTGATAGCTCATGTGGTTTAATGGTATCCATCATTCTTTGATAATGAGAGGGTGCATTTTTAATACCAAAAGGCATCCTCAAGTATTCATAAATACTCCAATGTTTTTTTAAAACCTTTAAGGGAATCCATGGAAGTGATGAATATTTCTTTGGATAATTGAGTCAAAGTCTCATGTATTCTAGGAATTGGGTACCTTTCTAGAATATTATAGGTATTCAATTCTCTAAGATCACCAACCATACTTTATTTAGCATTATTCCAAGGGATGATTACAGGGGTTGTGACTTCTACTTCCTCATTCTGTCAAGCCTTTCTAAGGACTCCCAGTTTTATCAGCTCATTAATATGAGCTTCCAATGCTTCTCTATCCCTGGGGCTAGCTGATTAAGCTGTTCTTCTTAATAGTGGAGGGTAAGGTCTTTCTACATTAAGCATAATTTCCACTTCATGGCCTTTAATAGCTTCAAGTGGTTCATTATCAGAAGCAAAGGCTTCTCTATATTTAAATAAGATTTCAATAAGGTCTTCCTTCATTTCTAATATTAATTCAGGACTAATTTTTGCTTCAATAAATTGATCTGTCACAAATTTTTCCTTATTAACATTTTTCACTTTTCTAATGACAGTTATTTCTCTTTTTTCTAGAGCAAAAGCAAATTTTTGCCTTTTATTTTTCCCTATAGTGAAATATCTGTCCTTATGATCTTTCATATCAATACCATAAATATTGAGATAGTCATTTTCAAGTATAAAATTTTGTGAAGTGCAATTATTCATAACAACAAATTCCACTTCCAGTCTTATACTTCCTGCAGAGTGAGGAAATATCATTTCTGCTTCAAGAATACCCAAAGGGTGCATATTTTGGATAGATTTTCTGAACTTTATACCTTCAATTTGCATCAATTGTTCCTTCCAATTGGCCTAAATTCTGTAAAAATAATCATTTCCAAAACAAGTGCAGAAAGTACCTGATTCAAGTTGTATCTTGGCTTCTTAATTGTTTATCACAATATTAATGATACAAGATGATCCAGTGGTATATCCTTTACATATGGAAGGCTTGGCCTTCTGAATTTCAGCATATTTAAAATTCATGAGATCCATACATTAATCACTGTAATGTGGTAAGTGAGTATGCAGTTCTGTTACTACAAAGGATACATTGATGGCTTCTACACTAAGTTTATCGGGTTTTTCTTCTTCTTCAGAAGGTGCAGAATAACTTTCATGTAAAGATAAATTATTATTTTCTTTTCTTTATTCAGCTTTTTTGATTTCTATCTAATTTATTCTTGTCTTTTTTGGACAAGTATTATCCAAATGAGATGTACTTCCACATTTATTAAATTCAAAATGTGATCTTTCTTGTGGTTTATTTGGTCTTGCATTGGTTTCTCACTAGTTGTATTGTCTATTGGGGTTTTATACCAAGCTCTGCATTTTTTTTTATTGTTTTGAGGTATTCCATGGCATTGATATAATCTTCTGTAAATCCAGGCTCAATACATCTGCTTCTTATAGCATGCTCAAGGTCACTACCAAAATTTCTTAATATCCTTTTATGTACCATTTTTTCATACATATCAGGATAAAGGGCAGTTAATCTGTCCTTTTGTTTAAGAAACCAGCACATGGGCCTGTCCTGCTCAATATCAAAAATGGCTTCTTCAAAAGAATTTTCCATTCTAAATCTCCAGGAATCATTTTCCCATTTGGAAATAATTTTTTCTTTCCACCAAGCCCAGGAGTATTTACCATGATCTTGTCTCATTTTATAATACCATTTCTTTGCTGATTTGGTAAATAATGAGTGTAATCTGGAGCTTATGTATTCATCTTGTGTTTGGAATTCTTCCTTGAACATATCAATTGTTTTCATAAATTACATATGCTTATATTTGCCTTCACCACTGAAGGTTGGACATTCCTCTAATCTGGGAAGGTCCTTGAAATTACTGGAAGTTTCCACTTCTGCATTGCTTGAAATTGTCTGATGTAAGTCATCATTCAAGGTTAACACATTTATGTCAAGAATTGGTTTGGGCTGTCTTGGAAACTCCTTTTTCAGTGATATATTATTGATACTTGATTGAATATCTTCTTTAAATTTAAGTCTGTCTTCATCACTTTTTTTCAAGTATTCTTGGAAAAGAGCTGCAATGTGAGAAGTTGAATTTTCCAAGATTTGAACTTGTATTCTTAAATCTTTTAATTGTTTAGTAATAAAATAAATGGAACTATCATCTGGTTAATTGAGCAAAGGGACTTTGGACTCAATTCTCTCACAAATATGCATCAAAGAAAAAATATTTTCCTTATTCACATTTTCTAAGCCAATAATGTTTTTTGGTTACTCTTTCACTTGAAAAATTTCTCTGACCAACCTTTGTTGGATATACTCAAAATTGTTAAGCTTTGCTAAAATTTCTTTATTACAAGTTTCAACATGAGATACAAGCTTTAAAAGGTCTATTTCTTTGGTAAAGAGTGATTAATTCTTTCCTCCTCCTTGTTTTTAAATTCCATCAGAGTTATTTCCATATTGAACACATCCTCAATGGCTGTCTTTTCTTTTTTTGGAATTCTGTTTTTCTGTGGGTAAGTTTTGTTCCACTTGGACTTTGCCTTTTGCTTGCCCTTCTGATTGCTCTTTGGGGCTTTCTTTCCCTTTTTTGGAACTTTTTGAGGCAGATTCATGCTTGTGAAGGCTTGAGGAGCTTCCAATTTTCTGTTGTCCTTCTTTTCAGCCAACTCTTTCTTCTGGTCCTCTGACAAAATGCTTTGTTTTTTCAACCAAGCTTTTATCTTTTGGACTTGTCCTTTGAAAGACATGGGTGTCCACCCCTTCAGAAGTTCTTGAGTCTTTTCTGGCCCCATTAGCTTTTTCACTTGAATATAAGAGTTTCTTGTTCCTATCCAAAGGCTTGGAAGAAGTCTCCACTCCTGCTTCTTTGGTGACATAAACCAGTTCTTGTACTGAGACTGGTCTATTTCCATTGTTTCATGTTGGAAATAATTTAGGTCTGAAAACATGAAGAGCAGTTAAATCAGCTTCTGGACTCTTAATCAGAGTAACAAAGGTTCTGTCTAGTGTTTGGGAACTTGTGGAAGTTCTGGTATGCTCCTTTTGCTCCTCTCCTCTGGGTTTACATTCTTGTCTTTTTGATTTATGACTTGAATGTCCTGGTCCAGATCTATTTGATTGGATGGAGTAGCTACTTTAGCTTATATTAGGAGTAATTTTACATCAATTTAAATTAAATTGGACTAATAAATGGATTGAATTTACCTCCTGGACCTTTGAAGGGTTCTTTTGTAATTAAACCCCTTGGTACTGGGCTGTTTTGAATTTCAATACTTGACTCTGAAATACTAGAGTCAGAAGAGCTTTCTCTTATGTATGACACTAGAGAAAGGAAATAATCTAAGTTATTTTATTTAGAAATAATAAGAAAATGACTTGTTTGACCCAGCTTTTTGGATAAACTTGCTTAAAGGTAGTTTATGAAAAATTATGTCAAAAATAAAGAAAAATGTCTAATTATTAAAAAAAATACTTTTAAGTAAAGATTTTCAACTTTTTAATTTTTTTTTATTTGAATTTTTATTTTCTTTAAAGAAATAATAATTCTTCAATTAATAAGTTATTAATCAAAATTGTATTATTATTCACTAGATACTGGAATAGCTCAAAGAATACATTTCAGGTCTGTGATGTGAAAAAGCCACTAGTTGGACAATAGAAATTTATTCCAAATCACTCAATAGTCTATTGTTTCAAACAATATTCTTATTGAAAATAACTTTCTTTATGTTAGAAAGATTAGCTATAAGAGATAAGTCCCAAAAAAGCCAATATGAAAGTAGATATGGCAAGTTTACATCAAAAAACAGTAAAATAAGGTCTAGAATATGATTTATGTCCCAAAAATTGGTTAAAATAAGACAGAAACCCAAATGTAAAGTTTTTCTATGAAACGCTTGATAATAGTAGCAAATATCAAAGGTACTATGACTTTCCTCTAGAAATTATAGTATAATGAAATATTATAACCACAAATTCACTATAGTTATTAAAAATAATTGTACAAAAAAAGGAATTCAACTATTACTAAATAGTTGAATAATGAAAAAATCAATTATTAGAATAAATTATAATTATTCTATTATTGTTATAGTCACTAACAATCATAAAAACAAGAAGTGCAAATCTTGTAAGGAGACAATTGAACATGGGAAATAATAATATTTATCCACTTATGTATGATATATAAACATTATTTATCAAAGGAATTATCACAAAAACTGCGCAGAAATGATTCTTATATAAAATTCTATATAAAACACTAATAACATATAAAAAAAATATAGAAAATTAGAAAAAACTTACTTATAATATTTATTTAATACAACAGTTATTATATTAATTATTGTTTATTGGTTATAAACACACCAAAAATCAATATTTCAAAAGACAAAAACAACTTTATTATGATAAAATAAGATGCAACAGTTTTTGAGAGGCATTTGTGGATTTAAAAATTTATTTAATACAATAACTTTATATAATAAAATATATTCTTGATAATTTCAATAATAATCTAATTTATATTATTTCAATTCTTTAAATCAAGCTTAATAAATAATAAAATACTTAAGAAAATAATTCAATAATAAGATTGTATAATCAATAAAATATTATTCGTTAAAAATTTCTAATTGATTGGAAGGATGATTGGTAATTGGAAAAAATGGTTATTTGTAGGCTCTTTTTATGCCTGCAGAGAAGCTCTCATGATTCATAATGGATATAGAGGGAATGCGCAGGTAAAAACTGAAAACCATTCTTAAAAATAAGGTTCTTAACTTGAAGTAACTTATTTGTATTTCAAATTTTAAGTTACCATTGTTGTTCTTAGCTCCAAGTAGCTTTAATTCTCTTTTGGCTTAACTATTTTCAGTTTCAATATAAGAGAAGTTGACTTATATTAAATTTCATCACATGAAAAAATTGAAAATAAAGCTTCAAGTAAAAATCTCTTAAACTGAATTTTAATTAATTTTTAAATAAATCTTAATTTTGTTCAAGAATAGTTAAACTGGTTGAGTTCAAGGTGAATGAGCAATTGTAAATTTTTGAAAAAGATATTTGAAATTGAAAGCATACACAGATAACATTAATTTCTAAGCTATGCAAAAGTTTCAAGAAAATCCATTAGAAATTGGATTTTTAATGAATTTTTGAACTTATTGCTATTTTTCCATATAAAATAGAAATACACACAGACCTTTAACTTAGATAAGTTTTTGATACTTTTGACTTTAAAGCTTTAAGGTTTTTAAGCTTAATTAAGATTTGACAGTTCTCAAAACCTTTATTCCAAGTTTGCATATTGGGATTTACCCTTTAGAAGCTTAAAATTCCTGTTCAAATTGGGATACAACTGGCTTAAACTTTAAGGTTGGTTCAAATTCTAAGCTTAAAGTATAAATAAGGCTGAAAATCCTCCAATACAGGTGGAAAACTTTGATTGAATCCATGCATATCCAAAAAGCTGGGTGCCCCAGCTCTTTTTTGTCTTTTTCCTTTGTCCCATCTTTCTGTGTGGAGTTTGGCATTTTATTTATTTAAAGCCATACTATGGTCTCAAATGCTTTTAACTTTAGCTCACACAGGATTTACATTTTCTATGGAAAATCCTTAGCCAATTCAGTAAATATACACAAAACCTAAATTTTAACCAAAAAGCTTGTAGGTTTTCATAAACCTTATGCAACTTTGAATTTAAACTTAAATAAGCTTAAATTCAACAATTTTAGAAAAAAATTAAAAAAGTTGCAACTGTACTGTGAGATTCTTAAATCTTCTAATAACATAAGAAATAACCATTTTTGGGTAAAATGCCCTATGGGTGTACCCCCGGTTATTTTTAGTGTAGAATCCAAAAATGACATAATAATTATAAATTTGTTTATCCAAAAGGAAATTATACTTATTTTTTGTTATTTTGTATTTTAAATACAATTGATAAGACTTTTCAAGACCAAATCAACTGCATAAAAAGTTATTTGTGGCCTTATTGGTATGTCATACATATCTAACAGGCTCACACAAAGCAAATACCCTTTTTTCAAATGTTTTCAACTTTTGTAATTTGATTTAAGATATGTTGGAACAATTGCTATCCCTCAAAGATGCAGTTATCCCATATTACAGAACTGGAAAAATGCAAGCTCATTGTATTACCCAACTAAAATCGAAGAAGTTTTCAGTAATAGCAAATTTCCTGAATGCCCTTTATGAAAAAACCCACATCATAATTGGCTTAACTTACCCTACAATCAATGAGACACTACCATTTTACATATCACTCATCAAATGAATACATTAGGTGCATTGTTTTCATATCTTGTAAAATTATCAGTGAAATATTTCTGATGACTTGTTCTCCAAAGGCTTGTGATAAATACAATTTAACACAAGTAAATAATGAACCAATGGAAATTACAAGTAGGTTTTCAAAGTAGCTGAAGAAATTCTTTCTCAAAATCCAAGTGATATGTGCTTCAATTCTCAATCCCTGATTCAAACATCAATTCTTTTCAAAGCATAAAACAACCCTAGCTCCCTTTGGCACTTTATTGAAAAATCTTCAGCCATTTTCAAAGAGGATACAAGAGTACATGTTACTAACAAAATTCTCAGTAGAAATCCAACTCATAGTGGTAACCCTGTCCCTATGAGCACTAATATGGGGCTCTTTGATGATATGCATTTTCCGGCATAATCCAAGGGAAGAAACTTGGAACAGGAACTCCAAAAACCCTTTGCTAATTTGCCAGAGCCCAAAGAGACTAACATCCTCCTCTTTAAATTCAAGAGGTAAACATTTTCCCACTCTTGCTCATATGTCACAGAAATATCTTGCCCTTCCAGAAACAAGTGTCCCAGCTGAAGGGGTCTTTTTATGTGGTAGTAAAAAATTCACATATCAGTGTGATTCACTCTCAATAATGCATGTTGAGAAATGGGTATGTGTCAAGGTTTGGGCTTCCACATTTTGGACAATATATTCTCACAATTGAGGCTTTCTAAAAATGCTCATGCTAAGCAATTGTACTAGTTTCTTTGTTTTGATCTTTGTTTTTTATTTTTTATGTTATTGATCCATTGTGTAATGAAATTTGTGATTATGGGCTAAAATGGATTCCTTGGATCCCTTTGGGGTTCAAGCCTCATCCTGTATCCTACTCACATTTGGAGTGAACTGAAGTTTTTGAAAAAAATATGTTCCTCCTGAATGTTTTAAAAAATACAAATTAAAAATTTTAACTAGAAACCTAACATAGTGATACACATAATTAATATTCATAACACAGAAATTTAACATTTAAACTCACATTAAAAAAGGAAGATCTACTCCTTAGGGGAGATATTTTGTTTACATTAAATTTTTTATTTTTTATTTTAATTTTTATTTCTTGAACTAACAATTGAACATTCTTACTTAATAAATAGGTATGCTAATATCAGTAGAGATATGTCTTAAAAATTATTTCTTTTTTTTTATTTTCAATTGTTATTTCTTGAAATAAAAATTGAACATGCTTACTTAATAAATAGGTATACTAATCTCAGGGGAGATTACCACAAAATAACATTTTATAGGCCTACTTCTAGCACTGTAATAATTATTGATGGAATACATCCTCATTTTAACTATACCCTCAACATAATCATCTTATTTATTAATTCAGAACTAAATAATCATACATCCTGTATCTCTCACTTACTTGATCCTGTAGAATTTTTTCAGTATTCTCTATGATGAACAAACCAAATCCAACAGCCTCCAAAAACACAGAAATGAATCTAAGCTGACAGAAAAGATGAAATATCCCATTAATTCTCTCAATTTTCTGAAAGCATATGCCCACAACTCATACATGACAATGTTAATTTCACTTCATGGTCAAAAATTCTGCGCAACTCTTGGAGAATGTCCTACAAGGGAAAGATTGAATATTTTGAAGAGGATGTCAATGATGAGAATCCTTTTCAAAATCTAGTGGATATCTTATTTATCAAGAATATAGTTTTGACTACAATTTCTTTAGCTAAATCACTTCACCTATGAGAAGACTTGATTCTAGGAGTATTTATCAGGCAATAGGATGGTGTTACAACAAGCCATTGTGTTCATATATTGTTAACAATTCCAAAGCAATTTTTAATACTTCTGAAAAGCCTTTCAATATAGACAAGTACACAATTTCTGTCAATGAACAATTGCAAAAATTGAGACTCAGATTTGTCCTTTGAATTTGGAAAAAATCATGACATTTGAAATCTACCTTTTGGTACCTTCACTTTGTGATCATATAGCTGCAGCCCTGAATACTAGACTTGTGACTAATCCCCATCTAATAATCCATACTGAAAGAAGCAATACACTCAAATACATTAAAACTGTTGACTTGAATCTGTTGTGGCATCAAAGGATGGGCCATTTATCTATTAGTAATCTAAATGGTATAGTTAAATTTCATGATTCTAATAGCATAAACCCCTTACTATTCAAACTTTTCTCATTTTAACCCCTTTTCTATTAAAAAAAGTAAGCATATACCTATAAAAAATGCATCTTTTGATATGGTAAAGAAGGCTGGCAATGTAATAGTAGCTGACCTAATGGGGCCTTTGCCCCTCAGTATGAACAACAGAAAATTTATCCTAATGGTTCAGGATGAATTTTCAAGAATTTTTGTAGCAATCCCATTAGTGGATAAGAGTGAATAAAAAGCAAAACTACAATATTATATTGTTCAATTTACTAATGTTATTAGCAAAACCACAAAGGTTGTTAGTACTGATAATTACTCTGAAGTCAAAAACAATGTCTTGGATTATTTACTGAAATCAAGAGGCATAATTCATGAGTTTGTGATTCCCTATGAACATCACCAAAGCTGGAAGATTGAAAGGACCAGTTGTGCTATCTCTGAAAAAGAAAGAACAATGCTTATTGCCTCAAATCTACCTGATTTCCTATGGCCTTGGGCTTTCAGAAATGCCGTGTGGATTATCAATTGATCATTACAAAATCATGGGAAACAAGAAACCATCACAAGACCTCTTACAAGTTTTTGGAGAAAAGTAATTTATCTAAAATTACAACTCTAGGAAGGAATTATCTTCAAGAGAAATCATGGGTTATCACTTAGGTCTGGCTGAAGATTTAAAAGGCTGGCTTGTTTGGGTTCCAGAAAAGAGGTGGGTGGTAAGGGCAGCAAGAGTAATGTTCAATGAAAGTTCTCTTTACACCTCTTCAGCCACTTACAACTTGCATTTACAATCTATACAAGCAACAAACATTTTGTACCAAGTGATGATCAATTAAATAAAGAAACAGGACAAACTGACTGATTCAATGATCGCAGAGAGTGACCCAGAGAGTATTTTACCAACAACATATCATGGTATAATGTCATCACCAGAGAAAAATTAATGGTCCAGAGCTATTGGTGAAGAACTGAAAAGCATAGATGAAGAAAAAGTGCTTGATACTCAGTACCAAATGGGTATTTGTGTAGAAACCTCAATTTTATAAATCAAGGTTGGTTTCTAGGGGTTTTGAACAAATCCATGACATCAACTATGATTAAACATTCACAAAAAAACCCACATTCAACACATTGAAACTGAGATTTTCAATGACAATTTTGAAACAGTGGCCCATTAGGTGTCAGCCTGTGACTCAAAACCAGATCACAAGCATGACAGCCAAATACCATAAACCAATGGTAGAGCAAAATACCACCAAAACATGGAGCTGAGCCAAACCAGCTCAAACGGTAGCAAAAGAAAGAGGAAACTCACCTGTTTCCAAATATACAAGTCCCATCATCATGGGACAAAGAATGACAAATTTATTCCTGCTCAAAGAATTTGGTGAGCGTAAGCCTTATTTTTCACCTCTCATCTGAAATCCAGATAAAGAAATTTAATCCTGGAAAATGGGTATTCAAATTGAAGCTCTAAGGCAGGACTATCCAATGGTACTAGCAAAATTGAGCCAGAACCAAAACTACGGAATTTATGGCCAAAATGATGCCAAATAAGGAGGAACAAAATATTCACCCCTCATCTAACTTCTACAGTTTTAGTGTGAGATACCTACAGTGGGTCCATTTTGGAAGGAGCACAATCAGGGATATCTGATGGTGCCATTCATTTCTCCATAACTCATCTAGGACAGAATTTATGGGGCAAACAAGTTCTATATAGATTTTGAGAAAATCATATATCTGGATATGTCAGCCTGTGACTCAAAACCAGAGCACAAGCATGACAGCCAAATACCATAAACCAATGATATAGCAAGGATACCACCAAAACATGGAGCTGAGCCAAATTAGCTCAAAAGGTATCACAAGTAAGAGGAAACTCACCTCTTTCCAAATATACAAGTCCCATCATCATAGGACAAAGAACAACACAGTTATTACTGCTCAAAGTTGTTGCAGGGCGTAAACCTTAATTTTCACCTCTCATCTTAAATACAGAGTAAGAGGCTTAACCCCATCAAATGGGTATTCAAATTGAAGCTCCAAGTCAGGGCTATCCAAAGGTACCAGCCAAACTGAGCTAGCACCAGTATTACAGAATTTATGTCCAAATTCAGGCCAAATAAGGGTGAATAAAATATTCACCTCCCATCTAACTTTTACAGTTTTAGTGTGAGATACCTAAAGTTGGGTCTTTTTGGAATGATCACAATCAGGGATATTTGATGGTTCCATTCATTTCCACATATTCCATATGGAATGAAAGTTATAAGTCAAACAAGCCCAATATAGCTTTTTGCCTAAAACATGCATTTGTACAAAAATCTTGTACATGCCTAACTTTGACATATTCAACAATAACCATATCAACTGAGGTACCATTGTGTAGGAAACATACAGGGATACACACTGGACCAATTTTGTAGGCTGATATCTCAAAAATTGACAAATTTATGGGTGTTTTAAGGTCAAAATGACAGAGTTTGGCCAATACAGCCTTGCCATGAGATAATATCCCATAACTATGATTATGGGGTTTCAAACAGACAAAGAAGCTTGTTTTTACTTCAATACCTCATGGTTCATTCAATACTTGGGTCCCATACAAGTTCTGTACAGCATTCTACGCGTGATACATGTCAGCCTGTGACTCAAAACAAGAGCACAAGCATGACAGCCAAATACCATAAACCAATGGTATCGCCAAGATACCACCAAAACATGCATCTGAGCCAAATCTGATGAAAATGGATCAAAAGAAAGAGGAAACTCACCCCTTTCCAAATATACAAGTCCCATCATCATAGGACAAAGAATAACAAAGTTATTCCTGCTCAAAGCTGTTGCTGAGCATAAACCTTAATTTTCACCTCTCATCTGAAATACAGAGTAAGAGGCCTAACCCCATCAAATTGGTATGCAAAATGAATCTCTAAGCCAGGGCTATCCAATGGTACCAAGAAAACTGAGCTAGCACCAGTATTACAGAAGGTATGGTCATATTCAGGCCAAATAAGGGTGAATAAGAGATTCACCTCTCTTCTAACTTCTAAAGTTTTAGTGTGAGATACTTGAAGTGGGGTCTTTTTGGAAAGGAAACAATCAGGGATATCTTATGGTGCCATTCATTTCCCCATATCTCACCTAGAACAAAAGGTATGAGGCAAACAAGGCCAATACAGCTTTTTGTCTAAAACATGCATATGTACAAAATCCTTGTACATGGGATAACTTTGCCATATTTAATGATAACCATACCAAATAAGAGACTATTTTGTAGATCACATAGAGGGCTACACACTGAACCAATTTGAGGTTGATATAGCAAGAACTGACAATTTTATGGCTGTTTTAAGGTCAAAATCCCACAGTTTGGCCAATACAGCCTTACCATGGGATAATATCCCATAACCATGATTATGAGGTGTCAAACTGACAAAGAAGCTTGTTTTTAATTAAATACCTCATAGTTCACTCAATACTGGGGTCCCATACAGGTTCTGTACAGCATTCTACGTGTCATACACGTCAGAATCAAGCTGTGTGGTCCCCAGATGAAATTTTTCACCCTGTATTGGTGAAAACTGCCCAGATGTGGTTTCAAAACCACATCTGAGCCTAATATAGGCTATACAGGCCTTTCACAAACCACAAGCCTGTCTTAGAGAGTGAAAAATCTTCACTTCCTCTATGTGGAAAGGTCTAGCAGCCTTTCCACCCCATTTCAGGATGAAAAGGGGCCTTTTCACAGCCAGAAAAGGTTTCCTCATCCTGCTCTTGAATTACTACATAGTATAACTGTCAAAAGCAGTTCTACTCTTGGAAAATAAACAGGTATACTTCTAATTTTAAGTCTTGTAGACTTTATTATTGTAATCCAACAAGTAAAGCTGAACCCAGGGTTTTCATTAGCGCTCACCACCACTATTCTTCACTAGTTAAACCCTTTTATTTTATTAATAAACCATTATTCTACTTTAATACCCTTATTTTTGATATTTATAACTGTGTCACCGTCATATTTAAAGTTGTAATTAGTCCTCTTACAGCTTCATCATAGACTCAGCCTGACATTTTGGGGGCCTGGATGTTCTTTTTGATCTTTTGGACCCTAAAAGTGAGTATTTTACTTATTGTTTTTACTTCTGACATTTTTTCATCTTTCTAGGCGTAGAAATCATGAAAATATATATAAAACATATCTTATATTATATATTTTCTTTTGGTATATGTTTTATACCAACCTCTTTTAAAATTATTATTGAGAATAATACATGGACAATAACCACTTTAAGCTTATTTTTGGTGTGTTTTGCATATAAAAACACATTACAGCCATTAATACAGTCCAAGGTTTTAATTAAACAAGGACACCTCTTACTGTAAACCCAACAGTTGAGGCATGGTGAGGTGTGTTGTTGACTCAATTACCCTCTTGCACAACCACTTTTATACAGATTACACTTGCTAACTACAAGTGAATCTGTGGGATACTGGTATACAAACAGTAAGCCAGGCATCTGTAAGCTGTAATTCTGATGTGAAATTGTTAATTCAATTACACTGTCATTATATGGGGCATATTGTAGTAACATACAAGCCCAAAGGCCATTCTTGAACGTGCAAACAGCATTTTAAGAAGTCTTAACTGACTATAAGCCCTCTTGGCCTGTTTGATTCAGTGGAAGAAAACTACATCCCACTAGAAACCCAGTCACAGGCCAACACACCAGTGAAACCCTCAGAACCAGAGGGCAGTAAAGGGAAAGGAAAGAGGCAAAGTGAAGGCCTTATCACAGCAAAGAAGTGAACACTAATAGCCACCCATAGGAGTAGAAAACCACAAAACTCTGCTTCAATACAAGGTAAACCAACCTTAACAACTTGTACAGGGAAGATTACCATAATTAACCCAGTTGTAACCTCTAAAGGTAAATTGCCCAAATCAGCAGACAACAACTTTGTACAAGGAACAGTAAAAGGTAAATACCCTAAGAACATAAAGTTTTTTACTGCTTGCAAACACTGATATGTCACCTGCATACCTCAGAGACCTTGGCTTCCAAAGGAACCAACCAGATGACAGAGAAGGCTTGTCCAGAACCAGAAGACCTGGAAGAGGACACCTTGGACACAGTGGTGGATGGCAAGACAATGAGGGAGATAATATAAACCCTTCCATTCACACTTCAATTCAACAGAAACCTCAAACCAGAGGTGTGGAAAGACATGGATCAAGTTCTTCAGCTCCACCAACTCCTCAAAGATTTATTTCAATGGAGCATGGACAACAAGAGGTTCAACCTGGCATCTCACTGGGCAGAACTTGGATCAAGTTGCCAGAAGATCTGTCTAAAAGAGATAGAATTCAAAGACCTTATGGTAATCACCAAAGGTTGGAATCCCACCAGGCAGTTCAGACTCCTGGAGGTGATGGCCAACAGGATAAGGGAGAATCAAGCCACTACCCAAGCTATAGAAGAACAACTGACCCAGACAGGGCACACTCAAATTCCTTCAGGCTCACAAGGAGAAGGCCAAATCATCTCCAGTGGCTTCCCACCATTCAGAAACCAACAGTTCAGTGGCCAAGAGTCACCATTCTTCACACTCCCAGGAAGTTTCCAGGAGAAGAAAGGACACAAGGGCAAAAACAAGACCTCTTTTCCCCAAAGGCAGAGAGAGTCAGACCCAATGATCCAGAAACTTTTGGAATTGGTGAAGGAAGTACACAAGAACCAGAAGTAGTTGTAAACCACTCTAGAATCAGTAGTCCCCTTAATATAAATATTACCCCCACTCAGATTGAACATAATACTGTCTCACCTGAGAGTAAACTAAACAGTGATGCACTTTGGTTACAGATGTCCCAATTTTCTGAGCAAACTCCAAAATAGCTTTCAGAATTAGAAGCCAGCAATTATAGGATGAAAGCTTTAACAGCCTCCATGGACAAGATTGTCAAAACTCTTCAAGAAGGACATGCTCAATTGAGCAAAGCCTCTGAAGAAACCAGCAGAAGACTGAATCTAGTCTTTGAAGAACAACACCACAGAAAAAGGGACAGAGATTTTCTGGATCAGGACATAAACAAACTGTTTAATGTCTACCATAACATTAAGCCCCAACCACAACGCCGTGTTATGGATAATCCATATTACCAAGATGACATCAAACCAGATGCCATGTTGGTTAGTAAAGCAAGATTGCCATAACAATACCAGGATGGAGATAATATGTCTTATACTGAAAAGGAAGCTTTGAAACAGCTTCCTGAGGCCTCAAGCTGGCCCAAATTCTCTGGAACTGGAGAGTATGATCATATGGAACTCATAGATTATATTTATGGACTCTTCATTGATGTACCAAGCATACCAAATTACTGGATTACTGCTATACTTAACACAGCATTTAAAGGACATGTTAGTATATGGTACAAGTAAATGAAATAAATCCATGGCAGAAGAAGCTTTTCATGGTGTAAGCTTCAGATTATCCAAAAATACAGCAATGGTACTTGGATATGGCAGAAGCCCATGTCATTTGAAAGTGACAAATACTCTGTGGAAAAAGACCCATATGAGTGGTGTCTCAGACAGTCTAAGAGACTCAAAGCCATTGATCCTCGAATGAACACCCAAATGAGTAATCACAAACTTCTGACACAAATGCCAGGAGAACTAGAGCATGCAGTAAAATGCAGATGCAACCACAATTGCACTTTAGATGACATTGCCAATACCTTACAAGAGGTACGGAAAGAAACTAATATAGGGAATTTCACCTCATATAAAAGCAGTGGTTTCAAAGAGAAACAACCTTTCAGGGTATAGTTTAAAGACAAACCCAAAGAAAGAGTTGCAGAAATGGCAAAGAAGAAAAATTCTTGTCACAACTGTGATTCAGCAGACCACTATGCCAACAGCTGTCCAAAGACAAAGAAAAAATTCTATGCCATTGAGAAAGTTCCAGAGGAGGAATCCCCAACAGAGGATTCTGACTCAGACTCTATGGGGGATGCCATCAGAGAACAATTTGATGATGACCAAGACCCCAGAGAAGAATTCCTAGCGGAATACCAAGAGGAAACCCCACTAGAAATCCAGGACATACAGTTGGAAGCAGGCATGCCACAGGACACTGCCAACATAAACTTGTGCAAACACACACAAGATGCACAAACATTCCTAGTCACACTAACCAAAGGAATGACCTATTTACATGGAACAGCCACAAAGATGACTGTCTGTATTGACAATTCTCAACATCCATTGATCATTGATAGTGGAGCACACTGCTCCATAGTGGCCAGAAATTCTCTGGACAACCACTTCCCAAACTGGGAAAAACAGCTCTTGCCCACCAAGGCAAAGAACTTTAAAAGTGCATCAGGGAAGATGACTTCCATTGGGACAATTATCAAATAGATCATTATACCCCATAAGAAAGGTAACATCAGACTCAACCCAGAGCTTGTAGTGCTTGATTATGCCCACATCCAAGGATTCCTACTGGGAACAGATTACCAGAGGATGTATGGCATTGATATTTACAACAGTAAAAACAGGCATATTACACTTGGTACCAACAAGGAGAAGAAATTTTCACTTGATATATACCAAGTTTCCACCCATGACCCACTGGAAGAGCTACTGAATTAATTCAGAGAGGGCCAGTTTAGCACTACCCTCACCAGTAAGCAAAAACTAATTTTACTGAAAATGCTGAGAAAAAATAGACCAGCATCTACCATTGGTGAATAACAACTAGGCAAAATTAAAGGCCATTATATAGAACTATATCTGGATGTGGAGAGACCATATCCACCTATGCTCAGGAGACCTCCATACCCAGAAAGTCTTGAAATCAGGAAGGAAATTGAGAAACACATCAATGAACTCCTGGACAAGGATGTCATCAGAAATATTGGACACAATAAAATAGTGGAAATCACCACTCCTGTCCTAATCACCTGGCATGATGGCAAGTCTAGGCTGTGTGGAGACTTCAGAGGCCTGAACAACTACACAAAAGCAGACAGGTACCCTATACCCAGGATACCACATGCCCTGTACAAGCTGGCTAAAGCCAAATACATAACCAAATTGGATTGTATGAAAGGCTTTCACCAGATTTGAGTCAAAACAAACTACATGAAGTTGCTCAGAATCATATGCCATATGGGTATATATGAGTACACCAGGATGCCCTTTGGCATCAAGAATGCACCAGACCACTTCCAAAGGATGATGAACACAATATTTCAAGAAGAAATATTGGAAGGCTTGGTGGTAGTATATATTGATTATATCATTTGATACTCAGAGACATGGGAAGACCATGTACAATACATAGACAGAGTGCTAAGCAAATGTACACCCATCAATCTGAAAATTTCACTTAAAAAGTGTAATTTCGGCCAACAAGAGCTACTAGCTCTAGGACATAAAGTCTTAGTTATTATTTTGGCAATTGACCAGAGTAAATTAGCAGCAGTACTGCAAAATTCAGTACCAAGAAACATCAAATAGATGCAATCTTTCCTTGGGTTTGCTAGCTACTATAGAAACCACATCAAACATTTTGCCCACATAACTAGTAGTTTATACAAGTTATGTTCAAAAGATGTAGTCTTTGAAATGAGAAGATCAAATATGAACTCACAACTGCACCTTTTCTCATCTTTCCTTACTTTGAACTACCTTTCAAGTTATACATAGATGCAGCATGTATCCAAGGCTTAGGAGCAGCCCTTCACCAGAGACAAATTGTGGATGGTGAACCAAGAGAGGGAGTAATATGTTACATCTCTAGGCAGCTGAAATATTCAAAAAGCAGGTATGGGGCCACCCAGACAGAATGTCTATTCCTATTAAGGGCTCTAGAGAAACTCCATTATTATTTTGAGGGTGCAGTATTTGAAGTTTACACAGACTGCAGAGCCTTGAAGTCTTTACTAAACATGAAGACTACAAAGAGACACATACTGAGATGTCAAATAGCCATCCAGGAGTATAGAGGGAACATGACCATCATATACAAAGAAGTTAAAGGCCATACCAATGCAGATGGCCTCAGCAGATGGCCATTGGATAATGTAAAAAGCAACCCAGCTTATGACCCTGAAGTTTCACCCAAGACCCCTATCCATTTCATGGAGATATATAGGAAAAATAACTTCAGATTCTCTGAATGGGCACCAGAAAGTGGTACCCTGGACAGTGAAAACACTGATTCAGAATGGACAGAAACTCCCATACTGGGAATAAGTTCCTTAGAACTGCACAGTGAATTTTTTAGTGCAGTACTAAAGTCTTATTCCAAATACCAACAGTGTAGCATATTACTTCAACTCCTTCAACAAAAGTACAGGATTCCAGAACTGGAATCCCAACTGGAAGAACCCTGGTTGAGGGCCTATAAGGATAACAAGTTCTTCCTGATAGATGGCCTGCTCTACCACAGAGAAAAACACACAAGTGCACTCACAGTGGTAGACAGGGACCACATCTCTCTGATCTTGCAAGAATGCCATGACTGCCCCTACATGGGACACATGAGTGAAGACAGGACCAAAGAGAGGGTAGCAAGCACAGCTTGGTTGCCCAAGTGGGAACACTAGTTGAGTGAATACATCAACACTTGTGAAAGATGCCAGAAGGCAAATAGGAAACATGAGAAGAAGCATGGATTACTTCAACATATAGAAGAACCCAAACAGCCATGGGAAACCATCAATATGTACTGGGTTACAGGACTTGTCCCAGGAGGCAAAGAAAATTACAATGCCAGTTCAATCATAGTTGATAGGTTCAGCCAGAGTATGAGGTGTCTACCATGCCATAAAGAGGACAAAGCTATGGATACTGCTCTGTTATTCTTGAATAACATCATATCTACCTGTGGAGTTCCTAAGATCATCATTAGTGATAGGGACCCAAAATTCACATCTGAATTTTAGACCAACTTGTATGACATTCTTAGAACCAAGCTTACATTTTCCACAGCATACCATCCACAAACAGATGGGCTAGCTGGAAGGATGATCCAGACAATGGAGGACATCCTTAGAAGGTTCTGTGCCTATGGAATGAAATACAAGGACCATGAAGCATACACCCATGACTGGGTTACCCTTCTACCAGCAGTCCAGCTGGCTTATAATACAAGTCAGCACTCTACCACAGGAAAAACACCTGCACTGGTAGAAAAAGGGTGGAATTCCCTTTTACCTGTGGACCACTTGAAGAAAAATCTTCTAACCATCCACCCTACAGCCAAAAACTTCCATGAAATGTGGAAGAGGGCTTGTGAAACAGCTGCCAAATGCATAGCTGAGGCAAAGGAGTATAATAAACAGAGGTGGGACAAGACACACATGGAACCTGACTTCAAAGAAGGGGACCAGGTGCTGGTGTCTACACTAAACTTTAATAATCTCAAAGGACCTATTTATATGAGAGACTCATTTGTAGGGCCCTTTACTCTCATTAATTTGGTAGGGAAGAATGCAGTGGAGCTCAAACGCACAGAAGAGTTCTCCATGAAGCACCCAGTTTTTCCAGTGCGTTTGGTCAAACCATACTTCCAAACAGAGGAGGGTAAATTCCCCTCCAGGAGGAAGAACCCCACACCACCAGAAATAGTGGAGGTGGAAGACTCCCCTGGACAAGTGAAGAAAATCATCAGGGCCAGGAAGCTCAGACTTAATGGTAGGGATCAAAGACAATACTTAGTCAGATTCAAGAACCAGACAGCTGATAGAGACAAATGGTTGGCAGAGGATACCATACCAGATGGGAACCTTCATTTAAGGAGATTAAGAGCCTCTAGGAGGACTGGGAAGTCTCATCAATGATGAGCCTTTTTTAGAGGGAGGGTATGTCAGCCTATGACTCAAAACCAGAGCACAAGCATGGCAGCCAAATACCATAAACCAATGGTATAACCAAGATACCACCAAAACATGGAGCTGAGCCAAATCTGCTCAAAAGGGATGAAACCAAAGAGGAAACTCACATCTCTCCAAATATACAAGTCCCATCATCATAGGACAAAGAATAACAAAGTTATTCCTGCTCAAAGTTGTTGCTGAGCATAAACCTTAATTTGCACCTCTCATCTGAAATACAGAGTAAGAGGCCTAACCCCATCAAATTGCTATGAAAAATGAAGCTCCAAGCCAGGGCTATCCAATGGTACCAAACAAACTGAGCTAGCACCAGTATTACAGAAGTTATGGTCAAATTCAGGCCAAATAAGGGTGAATAAAATATTCACCTCTCCTGTAACTTCTACAGTTTTAGATTGAGATACTTAAAGTGGGGTCTTTTTGGAAAGAGAACAATCAGGGCTATCTGATGGAGCCATTCATTTCCCAATATCTCACATATAACAAAAGGTATGAATCAAACAAGCCCAATACAGCTTTTTGCCTAAAACATGAATATGTACAAAATCCTGTACATGGGATAACTTTGCCATATTCAATGATAACCATACCAAATAAGGTACCATTGTGTATATCACATACAGGGCTACACACTGAACCAATTCTGAGGGCTATAACTCAAGAACTGACAAATTTATTTCTGTTTTAAGGTCAAAATCCCACAGTTTGGCCAATACAGCCTTACCATGAGGTAATATCCCATAACCATGATTATGAGGTGTCAAACTGACAAAGAAGCTTGTTTTTACTTCAATACCTCATAGTTCACTCAATACTGGGGTCCCATACAGGTTCTGTACAGCATTCTACATGTCATACACATCAGAATCAAGCTGTGTGGTCCCCAGATGAAATTTTTCACCCTGTATTGGTGAAAACTGCCCAGATGTGGCTTCAACACCACATCTGAGGCCAATGCAGGCTGTACAGGCCTTTTTCAAACCACAAGCCTGTCTTAGAGAGTTAAAAATCTGCACTTCCTCTATGTGGAAAGGTCTAGCAGCCTTTCCACCCCATTTCAGGATAAAAAGGGGCCTTTTCACAGCCAGAAAAGGCTTCTTCATCCTGCTCTTGAATTCCTACATAGTATAACTGTCAAAAAAAGTTCTGCTCTTGGGAAATAAACAGGTATACTTCTAATTTTAAGTATTTTGGACTTTATTATTGTAATCCAACAGGTAAAGCTGCACCCAGGGTTTTAAATAGTGCTTACCACCACTATTCTTCAATAGTAAAACCCTTTTATTTAAATAATAAACCTTTATTATACTTTAATACCCTTATTTTTAATATTTATAACCGTGTCACAGTCATATTTAAAGTTGTAATTAGTCCTCTTACAGCTTCATCATAGACTCAGCCTGACAATACACGTAAGAATCAGGTTATATGGTCCCCAGATGAAATTTTTCACCCTTTATTGGTGAAAACTGCCCAGATGTGGTTTCAAAACCATCTTTGATCCCAATACAGGCTATACAGGTCTTTTGAAAATCAGAAGCCTGTCCTAGAGAGTGAAAAATCTTTGCTTCCTCTAAGTTAAAAGGTCTAGCAGCCTTTTCACTCCATTTCAGGATAAAAGGAGGCCTTTTCACTTCCAGAAAAGGAATCCCCATCCTGCTCTGGAATTCCTACACAGTACAAATGTCAAAAACAGTTATACTCTTGGAAAATAACCAAGTTACACTTTAAGCTTAAGTATTGTAGCTCTTATTATAGTAATCCAACTGGTAAGACTGCACCCAGGGCTTTCAGCAGCGCTCACCACCACTAGATCATTATAGTAAAGCCCTTATTATCTTATTTTAAACCCTTATTAAAATCAAAAAGTCTTTTTATTACCATTTTTACTGTGTCAAAGTCATAGTTAAAGCCTGTAAATACAATTATACACCTTTATCATAGACTCAGCCTGACAGGATATCTAAAATTGAACATTGCATAACTTTGCCATATTGAATATTAAGCATCCCAAAGGTGGTACCACTGTATTTATCACATTCAGGGATACAAAATGAACCAACGTTGAGATCAATATCTCAAAAAATGACAAAGCTATAGCAGTCTTAAGGTCAAAATCCCACATTTAGAGAAATACAGCTTTACTGTGGGATACTATCCCATAACCATCATTATGAGGTGTCAACAAGACAAATAAGCTTTTTCATACTTCAATACCTCCTAGTTCAGCCAATACAGGGTTCCTATACAGGTTCTGTACAGAATTCTACATGTCACCCACATCAGAAGAGGGCTGTAAGGTCCACAGGTGAAAATATTCACCCTGTATTGGTGAAAACTTCCTAGATGTGGTTTTAAAACCACATCTGAGCCCAGTAAAGAGTACATAGGCCTTGTGCAACCCACAAGCCAGCACTCAGAAGTAAAAATCTCCACTTCCTCTATGGGGATGGTCTATAGGACCTTTCCACTCCATTTCAGGATAAAAGGAGGCCTTTTTTCTGACAGAAAAGGAATCCCCATTCTTTTCTTGAGTTCCTACGTAGTACAACTGTCAAAAACAGCTATACTCTTGGAAAATAAACAGGTATACCTAAAATCTCAGAGCAATGGAGTTTTTATTATAGTAATCTGACTGGTAAGACTGCACCTAGGGCTTTCACCAGTGCTCACCACCACTTTCTTATAATATTAAAGCCCTTAATATTCTTATTTAAACCCGTTTTCATTAGAATTATCCATGACACAGTCATAGTTAAAGTTGTAAATCTTATTATTACTGCTTCATCATAGACTCAGCCTGAAATTAGGAGATTTTAGGTTAAGGTAGCAGTTTTACACAGCATGATTGACAAACCTCTGTTTCTTTGGTGTCCTCAAGGCATGAAAATTCTTGAATTCAAAGTCCTGGAATTAAAAAAGGCTTTATTTGGAACAAAACAAGCCTCTTGGTGCTGGTTGTTGCATTTTAAGGAATTCATATTTGCAATTGGATTCACCTCAAACAAGGAAGACCCAATTACATACACACTGATCAAGGGAACCATAAAGTCTTTATTATGGATTCATGTTGATGAAGGGGAACTCACCGCATCTTCAAAATAACTGATGGGGGAAATAACTTGTGGGATAAACAAGAAGCTCAAAGTCAAATGGGATGAAAACATTGGTGGCCTAGTAGGTATTTTCATTGAGAAGGTGCCATTGGGCTATAAATTCTCACAAACAGATTTGATTGATAAACTGACCTAACTTTCTCCTAGTAATGTAAAAGCTAAATACCACTTACCCATTGATTGTAAACTTCACTCCAACCCTTCATTAAGTATGGACAAGCTGTACCTCAAAAGAATTGGTATGTTACTTTACATCACACAAGCATCTAGACCTGAAATTGCTTATGCTGTCAACTACTAGGCAAGATTCTCAATGGATAAAAAAACCTCATTGCATACATAAGTGGCACCAGGACTTTAGGTATTTTAAGTGCAGGAGACAATGAATCACCATCAATACAATGTTATGTAGCTTCAAATTGGGGAGGAGAAGGCGATTGGTCTTCACAAGGTTATATTATTTTACATGTAAAAAACCCAATCTCTTGGCAATCAAAATGGTAGTCAACCATAGCCTCATCAACTGCGCAGGCGGAATATATGGCATTGTCCTTTGCAGCAAGAGAATTCATTTGGATATCTAATCTTTTTCAACTGATACTGGGAGATATGATTCCAACAATGCTTTCAGAATTTCTACCTCATCCATGAAGAGAAAACAAAAAAGACACTTGATAAGGGAATTCAATTTAATAAATGAATATATCACTTGTCAAAAGATTTGACTAGAATGGGTATCCACAAACAACCAATTCACCAACATTCTGACAAAAGCCACTGGCTATATCAAGACCAAGGAATTTTGCAAAACTGTGAACTGGTAAGGATGTGTTATGAAGGGGAGTGTTGTAACAAATACAAAGAACAACTTTTAACTAGAAACCTAACATAGTGATACACATAATGAATATGCAGGATTATTTTTTTTGATTTTTATTTCTTGAACTAACAATTGAACATTCTTACTTAATAAGTAGGTACGTTAATCTCAGGGGAGATCAATTAATACTTGTAGTTTGAGATTATCATACCTAAATATATTTGTGTTACTCAAATCAAGAACTAATTTTTTTTAACAAAATAACAGTCACCCTGTAGTTACTCCAGAATATTCTCGCTAGTTCTATGTATATGTTTATAGGTGTATATAAACTTTATACAGTGTTTTATGAAATATTTTAATTTTAATTTTTACTAATAAAAGATATATCTAAAAATGATTGGTACAACTAATCTAATAAAGTGTAACTTTTAGCTAATGATAATCTCCCCTATAGAGATTAGCGTACCTGTTAAAAGAAAAAATATATAAAATATATTTATTTAAAAATTAGTAAAAATTAACAATAAAATTTATTTAGTAAAAGATCTTCCCTATAGAGATTAGCGTACCTGTTAAAAGAAAAAATATATAAAATATATTTCTTTGAAAATTAGTAAAAATTAAAATTGAAATTTATTTAGGAAAAGATCTCCCCTGAGGAGAGATCCTTTCATATCATATTATTGTTTATATAGTAAAGTAATGTGTTATGAATATTCATTTTGAATTGTCATTAGCTTAGGTTTCAACATTGTATTTTCACAATGCAACACACCTGCTCCTATAATGGTATTCCCATGGGCTTTTTGGAAACTCCTTGGGCCAGGGCAGCCTTAAATACAAGTTGCCCGTTTTCAAAATGAGACAGTCTCCTTTTGTGACACCCACCATCATTTGTGCCAAAGATTGACTTCCCCCATTATTTTGGTTCATAATCTATAGTGATAACCTCATGTGAATAATTTGAGACACAGAATTATGAAATATTAGGGGGACTCAATATGTGCCGCAAATGCGAAATTTAACTCAATTTTTTGAAAATATATTAGGGGGATTCAGTCTTGTGCTGAACCAAAAACTTATTGAGTGAAATCAGACATCTTATTCCGCATTTCAGCGAGCGCAGATTTGCTTGAGTCCCACAGGAATACAGAAAGTACAGCTCCCTTCCCAAAGTATGCAAACGCGGGCAGGGAAGCTGTATGCTCGTGGCTGCTGCGCAGGCAAGTTCCCGTGGACAACTCTCATTTGTCAGAGGTCGCGCTCCGGCTCTGGGATTCAACTTCTTTTTTTATTTTTTTTACTATTTGTCTTATTTCTAATCTTAACACTGACAACAACAACTATGCCTACTTCATCTCACAGCATAAAAGATGGCCAGCACTCACGATTTCTGGCCAACTACAACCTCACCTGCTTGAAAACTTCCGACGCTGAGGAGGACAATCGAGATGTAAGCAGTCCTCTTTCTCAGATTACCAAAAGACGAAATGAATTTATTTATATTTTTTTTTAATAACAGAGCTTTATGCCTTACCTCAATATAGAAACCAGGGGACATATGGTTGGGATGCGCCAAGCAGGCCTCCCATTTCGAGCGATTTCGGATTTAGTTGGGATACCGCTCTTGACCGTCTATGATACAGTTGCAAAATTCCAGATTATTGGCACTGTGAGGACCCAAAAAAAAAACGGCCAACCTCCAATAATGACAGAATGAGACCGGTGAGAACTCAACCGTATCATCACTTGAGGTTGTCACTTAACGGTTGCATAGGTCACCGACCTGATGGCTCACACAATCCAGGGCGAGATCCACAAAGTGGGTAAGCAATTGTGCATTGCTCCCAAAAAACCATACCTCCGGCCTCAAGATTTCCAATGGCGCCTTGCCTTTGCCCAAGAGCACTGCTATTGGATGATAAATGAATGGGCCTGGGTTGTTTGGACGGATTATTTGGCATTTGAACTTGGGAAGAAGGTTGATTGGGTACAAGTCTGGATGTAAGATGTGACTATGAAACTGATGATAATATTACTATTAATCAACAGTACTATGTCTGTTCTTATGAAATATAATAATAAAATTATTATAACCACAATTAAATAATTATAAAATTATTTCTTTCACTTGTTATACACTACTAGTGATTATAACAGTGAGCAGTAATTGTCTACAAGAATCAATTACAAGAAGAATTTAATAATAAAAACTTCTTTTATTAAAATAATAAAATTACTTTAATATATAATTATCTTTTGCAAGAATAATTATAAAGATAATTCTTGAAGAAAAACTTTAAGAATTAAATATGAATGACTCACTAATACTCCAAAGAACTTATTGATAGATAAGAGTAGAGAAATTTGACGTAGAATTGTGGATTTAAGGGATCAAGATGATTTATAACAATATTACAACAATATATAGTTGGATTCTATGATTTCACGTCTTTCTGATTGATTCTGAAAGATTTAAAATACTTAAGAATAGTTGAACTAATACTTACTTGTTGGTAATAATGATTTAATAAATTTATAAGATGATGATATGGAAAAAACAGCAAGAGGAGGCCTCTTTTAAGTCTAAGACAGCTCACAGAGGCGTGCCATGGAGCAAACTGAAAAACCAGTGAGTGAGAAAACAATAAACCCTTTTGGCTTATTGATTCCATCATTATTTGTCACGTAACATTATCATAATTACTTATTTTGATGCTTTTACGTGACTACCAACCCCAATATGGTTAAGAATAAAAGGAGTAACACTTGTAAATCTTCTTTTATTCTAAAATAATCATTGATTTCTCAAAGTTATCAATGTTATTGCCAATTCCATCACAGGTTGTAATTACTGTGAATTTTTGAAGATTCAGTGTTTCACGTAGAATAACCAAAAATGGACTGTAAGTAAAACTGTAATTCTTTTTGGTTGTACCATAGATAATACAGTTCTCCTTTAGTCCTGAAAGTTTCAGAAAGATTCATTAAGAATTGTATTTTTAATTAATTTTTGAGGTTTTTACCTCATTTCTACGTAGAATTGCAAATAGCAGTGTTTTGCTGGTTGCTATGAGGTAAATCAATGAGTATGGGTCCCAAAAGGGTTTTAATTACTCTTTTGGGGTTTATCCATGGAAAGTCATTAGTCATTGACATGGTTACAGGAGTGTAAGTAGCTCATTACCTCCTTGGCACGTCAAAATAGCAGGTTATTTGCTATTTTCTTATGATTTACAGTATATGTAACTTGGTAACCAAGTTCCCAAAGAGGTTTAGTTTACCAATTGGGCTAAGATGAGCCATGGAACCAAGGTTTGGAGCTATCCACGCCTCTGGGGCCTCAGAAGTTGGGTACCCTGGCTCTCTTTGATGTCTTTTGTCCCCCTTGCCTATTTTTCACGTCAAAATAGAAATTTAAGCTTAAAGTGAGATATCCACTATGGGTGTACCAAAAGTGCATGTAAGAATACCATAATATTAAGTGCTCAAAACATGCATAACACTATTCTTAGTGTATATGTAACATGGGATTCCTCACATTCCCATTATTTTGGCGTGAAATTAAGAAAAACAAAAATTTTCACGGATCTTTTATGTGGTATTGATGATGTGGTGTTGAAGTATTTTCCATTTTACCACCTCAAAGAGTTAATTTGGGCTTATTCACTCTATGGAGCTACCCTAGGTGAATTTTTGTGTAGAATCCAAATCTGGCCTTAAATCCATGGATTTACTTACTCAATAAAAAGTTATTCAACTTTTCTGAAATCAAAAATAATGAAATTTGAATATATGCATGACTTATGAGGTATGCATTATTCAGAATTTATTTTTAAGATAATTGTGGCCTATTTGGGTATGTAAAATATACCTCAAGGCTCACATTCCCTCCCACCAAAAAATAAAATTGTAGTACAATTTTATTAGTGATAAAAAAATAAGGCCCCAAAGGGGGTTAATGTCCACTGTCCAACCTCTTCACATTACTCAGATCAAGTAATGAAAGCACATTTATAGACATATTCAGGCTTGTGGCCTTCTTTCATGTCTAAATCTTCTCAAAAGCTTATCTGAGTCAGGTATATCTGATTCTGCCAGCCATTCATCTTCATGTACTGGATTTCTATATCTGACAAGATATTCTCTTTGATTTTTACCCCTGAGTCTCCTTTCTTTGATAACTTTCTTAATCTTTTTATCTTCATTCTGTTCTACTGGTGGTACAGTTAAAGGAGTTGGGTTCCTTAAAGGAAACAGTTTTTTATCAGCTGGTTGATAAGTTTTTATCAAGCTGACTGGAAAAGTGGGCTGTTTATTTTCCAATTCACCACTCAATTCCACTTGAACTGCATTGGTTCCATGTAAGGCAACAATAACAAAAGGTCCTACATAAGATTCTTAAAGTTTCTTTGGGCCTTTGATATTGTTAAAATTCAAGGTTGAAACTAAAACTAAGTCCCCTACTTTGAAGTCTGGTACTTTATGACTCTTGTCCCACTTCTGTTTGGCATAATCAAAAGCATCATCCATACTTTGTTTTGCATGATGTTTTACTTTATCAAGCATCAATTTGAAGCTGGAAGCTGTAGGATTAATGTCAATCAAGTCTTTCCTCAGTTTGTCTGCTGGGAGTCTTGGATTCCATCCTTTTTCTAACATAGCAGGAGTTTGTCCTGTGGAAGAATGGACTGATGTCTTATATGCCAATTCTAGTGCAGGTATCAGAGTGCACCAGTCATGAGTAAAGCCATCTGAGTCTTTAAATTCTAACCCATAAGCACAAAATCTCCTGATCATGTCTTCTAAAGTTTGAATCATCCTCTCTGCTAGCCCATCTGTTTGAGGGTGATATGCTGTAGAGAATGATAACTTGGTCCCAAACAATCTATGAAGATTGGTCCAAAGTGCAGATGTGAACTTGGGATCTCTGTCACTTATGATATTCTTAAATAATCCTGTATGGGAAATAACTCTATTCCATAAAAGAAGAGCTGTATCCATAGCTGTGTCATCTTTATGACATGGTAAGAATATGGGAGTTTTGCTATATCTGTCTACAATGACTAAACAAGCATTATAACTTTGGTCACCACTTGGAGGAAGTGCTGTGACCCAATCCATGTGAACAACTTCCCAAGGGGATTTTGGTTCTTTAATATGGATCATAAGTCCAAATTTCTTGCCTGTACTCCTGTTTGCTTTCTGGCATCTATCACAGGTATGGCAATACTCAATGGTTTCTTTTCTCCAAGATGGCCACCATGCACAGTTATTCACTTTTTCAAGTGTTCTGTCTTCTGACAGGTGTCCAGAGTAAATGCTATCATGGCATTCATGAAGAATGGTATTGATAAGCAATCTAATACACAGTGTCATCACACAAGAATGTTTTGTTCTATGGTAAATAATCCCATCAAACAAGTGAAATCTTCCTTCAGAATAGGAATTTTTCAAAACTTCATCTAATGCATTAACCAAAGATGTGTCTTTGCAGTCTTTATCCAATAAAGAAGTCAAGATATGGCAATTCTTGTCTTGCTTATAAGATTCTCTGACTTCCTCAAAGAATTCAGTCCCAATATCAGTTATATTAATGCCTTCAATTGGAATCTGTGGTTATGCTTCCAAAGGTACATAAGCTGGGTTATCAGGAGTGTTGGCTAGTGCCCATCTACTAAGTCCATCAGCATTCTTGTGAATGTTTCCTGCTTTATGAACTATAGTCATGTTTCCTCTATACTCTTGAATGGCTATTTGCCATCTCAACATATGTCTGTTGGGAGTTTTCATGTTAAGAAGTGATTTCACGGCATTACAGTCAGTTATCACCTCAAAAACACTGCCATCAAGATAATAGTGTAGTTTCTCAAGTGCCCATACCAAACATAAGCACTCCATTTGGTTTGCACCATATCTGGCTTCTGTTGGTTTGATTTGCCTTGAGATAAAACAACCTGGTCCTTCTGTAGGTTTGTCATCAATAATTTGGACTTGATGTAGGGCTGCCCCTAATCCATCTCCACATGCATCAATGTACAGTTTAAAAGGAATATTCCAGTCAGGCATGAGGAGTAAAGGTGCTTCTGTAAGAGCTTTCTTTATCTTCTCATAAGCTTTGATCCTCTCTTGTGTCATCTCAAATACAGTCTGTTGATCACAGATTCTATAAAGTGATTTGGCTAGAATTGCAAAGTCCTTCAGGTGTTGCCTGTAGTAACTAGCAAATCCAAGAAAAGACATCATTTCTTTTTTATTCTGGGGTATTGGCTTAAGTAACACTGCTGCCACTTTATTTTTGTCAATTCCCAGGATTAAACCAGAAACAACATGTCCTAATGCTTTGAGTTCTTCAAATCCAAAATTAAATTTCTTAAGTGAAATTTTCATATTCACTTCTGCGACTTTGTGAAGTACTCTTGCAAGTCTTTCAAGGTGCAAAGACCATGTATCAGAACATATGATAATATCATCAATATAAATGATAAGCCATCCTTCAGACAATTCTGTGGGGAAGATGGTATTCATCATTCTTTGATAATGAGATGGAGCATTTTTAATGCCAAATGGCATTCTAAGATACTCAAAAATACCGCAGTGAGTAATAATTCTAAGTAATTTCTTAGCTTTAGGCGTCAAAACATTTTGATGGAAGCCTTTCAATGCATCCATTGATGTTATATACTTGGCTTTAGACAATTGAGTCAGGGTTTCTTGAATTCTTGGAATTGGATACCTATCTGGAACTGTGTAGGTATTCAATGCTCTGAAATCTCCAACCATTCTTGACTTATCATTATGCCAAGCAATAATAACAGGTGTTGTCACTTCAACTTCCTCATTATGGCCTACTTTCCTTAGTACACCAAGTTGTATTAACTCTTGGATATGTTTTTCCAAGGCCTCTCTAGCTCTGGGACTGGCTGGATAAGCTGGTCTTCTAAGTACTGGAGGATATGGTCTATCAATATTAAGACTAATATCAATTTCATGTCCTTTGATAGCACCTAATGGTTCATTATCAGAGGCAAATGCATTATTGTATGTATATAACACATCAATAAGTTCATTCTTCATTTTTGGTGACAATGATGGATTAATTTGTGTTTCAACAAGTTGATTAGACACAAATTTATCTTTATAAGTATCTTTTACAGAAGATACTACAGATATTTGTTTTGGCATATTGGAAAAAGAAAATTTTTGTCTTTTGTTATCCCCAATTGTGAAATATCTGTCCTTATGGTTGTTGATATCAATACCATAAATATTCAAGTAATCATTTCCAAGAATGATGTGCTGAGATGTGCAATTATCCATTACTACAATCTCAGTTTTCATTCTTAAACTTCCTTCAGGATGTGGGAACACAATATTAGTGTCCAATATGCCTAATGGGTACATATTGTTACTAGCACTACTAAATTGTACACCTTCTATTGGTAATAGATGGTTTTTCCATTCTGGAAGTATAATTTGGATATAATCTTTGCCTACACAAGTGCAGAATGCCCCTGTATCCAAATTTACTTTGGCTTCAATATCATTCATCAAAACTGATGTGATACAGGATGCTCCAGCAGTGTAGCCTTTTCCTTTAGCAGGTTTTGTCTTACACATTCTGGCATCCTGTATATTGATAAGGTTACAGCAGTCTTCACTATATTGTGGCAAGTGGGTATGGACTTCTGTGACCTCAAAGAAAGCTGTGATGTTTTCAATGGGATAGTCCTCCACTGGCATATCCTCAGAGATTGCAGAGTCTTGATCAGATTCCTCTTTCTCTTCAGTACACTGAATTTCTTCAATGACTTGGACTTCATTGATTTTTGTCTTCTTAGGGCAAGTGTTGGCTAAATGTGAAGTACTTCCACATTTATGACACTTCAAGACAGGTCTTTCTGGTCTTTTGTCCTCTCTAGGAATCTTTGAGACCATTCTTGACTCTATTGGGTTTTTAATCCAAGTCCTACCAATTCTTGTTCTGGTAGTGATATCTTCCATTGCATTAATGTAGTCCTCTGTTGAACAGGGTTCCACACATCTGCTTTTGATAGCATGTTCCAGTTCTCCTCCACACTTCCTTAATATTTTCATATTAATCATAGTGTCAGGCATATCTGGATGTAAAGCAGATAATCTGTCTTTTTGTTTGAAGAACCAAGTAAGTGGTTTATCTTTTTCTGAGTTAAAAATGGCACTTTCAAAATCATTTTCCATTTTAAACCTCCAAGAATTATTGGCCCATTTGGTAATCACTTCAGATTTCCACCAAGACCAGTCATGTCTTCCATGATCTATTCTCATCTTGTAATACCATTTCTTTGCAGTCTTGGTAAACAAACAATGTAATTTACCCACTATTATTTCATCAGGTATATTAAAGTCTTCTTGCAACATATCAATAGTCCTGATGAATTCAATATGGCTGTATTCTCCTTCACCAGAGAATGTTGGCCATTCTTCTAATTTGGGAATATCCTTTGCAGAAATAACATTTTCTCCTAAGAATGGGGTCAAACTTTCTTTAACAGAAAGTTTTTCTTCAGTCAAAGGTGTAGAATGTCTTGGCATATGTGGTTCATGATTCTTATGAATTTGTTCCACACTTGCAATTATTTCATTCTTCAGCTTCTGCCTTTCACTGTCACTTTTTGCTAAATGTATAGCAAATTGATTGGTATTCTCAACTATTTGTAAGACATTGTCTTCAAGAGCTTTAAGTCTATCATTCATTTTAAAAATGGAAAGATCTTCCATGTCATTATTCTGAGCTTGACATTGGTTCTCAATTCTTTTACAAGTATTGTCAATTGACTCAAGGGTGACAGCTGTCAATTGATGCCACTCAGAATGTTTCTTGTCACTTTTCTTTAAATCATTGATGTCTAATGTAATTTGCTTTAACTTTGACTCAAGTTTGCCAATTTCTAAATTAATACTTCTTTGTACATCAGTTATTTTCATGGAAAAGTCCTGTTCATCCTTTCCTGCTCCTTGGCTGTGAATTCCATAAGAGTTCTGGCCATATTGAAGACACTGTCCACGGCTGAAGGCTACAATTTGGGGATCCTGTACCCTTGTGGGTAAGGTCTGTGCCAATTGGCTTTGCCTTGATGGTTCTTGGGACCTTTCTGTTTCTTTTGAGGTCCTTTGGGCTTGTCCTTGGATGCTTTTGGAGCTGGTTTGGAGCTGGTAGATGCCACTGGTGCCTCTGTCTCCAAAGTTGGAGTCATTTCCAACTCTTTCTTCTGGTCTATGGATAAAAGACTTTGGTTGTTCAACCAATTCTTTATCTTTTTGACCTTGTATTTGCAAGACAGGGGGCTCCATCCTCCTAAGAGTTCTATGGTCTTCTCCTGACCCAGAAAGCTCTTGATGTGTAAGTAGGAGTTCATGGCCCCCTGCCAAAGGCTTGGGCAGATTTCCCACTCCTCTTCTTTGACTGCTCTGAACCAATTTTTGTACTGGCTCTGATATATTTCTATTGCTGCCACTTGAAAATGGTTCAGCCCTGGAAATATTATCATAAATTAGTTCAGGCTCAGAATTCATGTCAAAATCTGTTGGTACAGACCTTGGAGAATGGGGGGCAACTCTGGCATCCTCCAAATGTGTCTTTCTTGTGGAAGACTTGACACTTCTGGATTTGGTCTTGCCTCTTCCTTGTCCACATCCATCTGGTTGGACTGAATAGTTGCTTCCATTTCTGGTATGCACCATTTTCACGTCAATTTAAGGATAAAAGGTGAAAATATAAGATAAAAATACACACCTTTTGGTGGTAATTTAGCTTTTTCTGAGTTAAATAAGGTGCCTCTTTTAGCAATTTGCACCTCAATACTGTCTTCAGATTCTGCTTCTGAAGATTCTGGACTAGTGATATATCTCTTACTGAGTCTGTTGCCAGCTGCACAGTATTTGATTAAAGACACTAGAAAAAAATTATAAAAGAGAAAAAATTATTTTTTATACTTTTTAAAATATTTTTAAAGATTTTTTTATAAGTTTTTATATTTTTTAATATTAAAAAAATTATTCTTTTTAAAGAAAAAAAATTAAAATTTAATATTTTGAATGAAAATTAATTCAGAGTAACTCAAAGAATAATTTTATAAGTTTTTGGATGTGAAAAAGCCACGTGTAAAAACAATATAAAATTAAACCAAATTCCTCAATGAAAAAGATTTTGAAACAATTTCAAAAATAAAAATATTTTAACTTTAAATTGAAAGAAAAAAAATTAATTAAATTAATATATCTTAGAGCTTAAAAATATATTAATGAAGGGTACAAGGTGCAAAAAACACGGCCAGGCCCCCAAATGTAAAATGTGACTATGAAACTGATGATAATATTACTATTAATCAACAGTACTATGTCTGTTCTTATGAAATATAATAATAAAATTATTATAACCACAATTAAATAATTATAAAATTATTTCTTTCACTTGTTATACACTACTAGTGATTATAACAGTGAGCAGTAATTGTCTACAAGAATCAATTACAAGAAGAATTTAATAATAAAAACTTCTTTTATTAAAATAATAAAATTATTTTAATATATAATTATCTTTTGCAAGAATAATTATAAAGATAATTCTTGGAGAAAAACTTTAAGAATTAAATATAAATGACTCACTAATACTCCAAAGAACTTATTGATAGATAAGAGTAGAGAAATTTGACGTAGAATTGTGGATTTAAGGGATCAAGATGATTTATAACAATATTACAACAATATACAGTTGGATTCTATGATTTCACGTCTTTCTGATTGATTCTGAAAGATTTAAAACACTTAAGAATAGTTGAACTAATACTTACTTGTTGGTAATAATGATTTAACAAATTTATAAGATGATGATATGGAAAAAAACAGCAAGAGGAGGCCTCTTTTAAGTCTAAGACAGCTCACAGAGGCGTGCCATGGAGCAAACTGAAAAACCAGTGAGTGAGAAAACAATAAACCCTTTTGGTTTATTGATTGCATCATTATTTGTCACATAACATTATCATAATTACTTATTTTGATGCTTTTACGTGACTACCAACCCCAATTTGGTTAAGAATAAAAGGAGTAACACTTGTAAATTTTCTTTTATTCTAAAATAATCATTGATTTCTCAAAGTTATCAATGTTATTGCCAATTCCATCACAGGTTGTAATTACTGTGAATTTTTGAAGATTCAGTGTTTCACGTAGAATAACCAAAAATGGACTGTAAGTAAAACTGTAATTCTTTTTGGTTGTACCATAGAAAATACAGTTCTCCTTTAGTCCTGAAAGTTTCGGAAAGATTCATTAAGAATTGTATTTTTAATGAATTTTTGAGGTTTTTACCTCATTTCTATGTAGAATTGCAAATAGCAGTGTTTTGCTGGTTGCTATGAGGTAAATCAATGAATATGGGTCCCAAAAGGGTTTGAATTACTCTTTTGGGGTTTATCCATGGAAAGTCATTAGTAATTGACATGGTTACAGGAGTGTAAGTAGCTCATTACCTCCTTGGCACATCAAAATAGCAGGTTATTTGCTATTTTCTTATGATTTACAGTATATGTAACTTGGTAACCAAGTTCCCAAAGAGGTTTAGTTTACCAATTGGGCTAAGATGAGCCATGGAACCAAGGTTTGGAGCTATCCACGCCTCTGGGGCCTCAGAAGTTGGGTACCCTTGTTCTCTTTGATGTCTTTTGTCGCCCTTGCCTATTTTTCACGTCAAAATAGAAATTTAAGCTTAAAGTGAGATATCCACTATGGGTGTACCAAAAGTGCATGTAAGAATACCATAATATTAAGTGCTCAAAACATGCATAACACTATTCTTAGTGTATATGTAACATGGGATTCCTCACATTCCCATTATTTTGGCGTGAAATTAAGAAAAACAAAAATTTTCACGGATCTTTTATGTGGTATTGATGATGTGGTGTTGAAGTATTTTCCATTTTACCACCTCAAAGAGTTAATTTGAGCTTATTCACTCTATGGAGCTACCCTAGGTGAATTTTTGTGTAGAATCCAAATCTGGCCTTAAATCCATGGATTTACTTACTCAATAAAAAGTTATTCAACTTTTCTGAAATCAAAAATAATGAAATTTGAATATATGCATGACTTATGAGGTATGCATTATTCAGAATTTATTTTTAAGATAATTGTGGCCTATTTGGGTATGTAAAATATACCTCAAGGCTCACACTGGAGGATGCCTCAAGAGAAGTGGAACCTTGAGAACCTCACCGTCAACCATCAATCAGGTTGTCAAAGCCTCATGGTATGGGGGGCATTTTGTGTGGCGATGCGAGCGCCTTTGGTTTCTCTCAATGGGCAAATGACCTCGACCAAGATGGTTCAGCAAGTCTACCGACCGGGCCTGCTTCCATTCATTGCCTTGATGGAGCAGGCCCCTTGGATTCGTGGTTGCCACCGCCTCCTTTTGATGGAGGACAATGCCCCCATCCACACGGCCCAAGCAAGCACAGACTGGCGAAATCGGCACAAGCTCCAGAAGCTAGATTGGCCGGCTCATTCACCTGATTTGAATCCCATCAAAAACGTATGGAAGACGATGAAGAGTCAATTAAGTAAACTCTACCAACCTCAGATGGTGGATGAGCTATGACATGCAATTAACGCTGCGTGGACCGTTTTCCATGTTAACCTCCTCAATGCCACGACGCATGGCCATGGTTATTGAAATGAATGGAGGTCCAACTTCTTACTAGGACCTCCATTCATTAGTGGTAAGTTTTTTTTTGCTTCCTCACATTGAAATTACAATCGCTGATTGTATTTTCTCTTTCTCTTGGTTTTTGTCATCTCTTATCAGGTCTTTTGTTGTTGTTTTTTAAATTATTATGGTTTTTTTTTATTTATATTTTTTAAAATAACAAATCATACATGCTTGAGTAGTTGTAGTAGTTAATATATGAAATTTAAAAAAAAAAATTTGTGTTTGACTTAGAAAAAAAAGGCCCCTGAGTGTGAGACACAAACTGCGCAGCAAGAGAAAAATCTCAGTGCCCTGCCTGTATGCTTTTTGTTTGCATATAATTGGCAGGGCACTGTACAGGCCCTATACTCTCATGTCAATACAGCTCGTACACCACCTAAACTCTCACATAAGTGAATGAGCCACCACAATTTTTGCAACCAACCACAAATTTCTTTAAACAAAAACATTAACATTTCACACATTCATGGCCATTAAATGACATGTCTGATTTGAGCATTTTGTTGTCTCAAATGGCCATATCCCACGGCCAAAAAGTGCCCCAAATCAGGAATTTGTTTAAGACCAAAAAAGGGCGTTTCAGCTCAAGACTGAATCCCCCTATTAAAAACGATAAAAAAACGTCTTGCGGAATTTTGTGACAGAGGACTGGCACTGTACTGTCGTCTCAACAAAATACGCAATATTTGTAACCGCTGCATGATGGTAGATGTTACTTGACTGCGGTAACCACAAGTTGTACACAATAGACATAGTATATAACCCAACAATACAAGTAATAGAAAGAACTCCTTAATTCTCTCATAGGTTATGGGCCCTTATCTCATTTTTTTTTCAATTCTAGTCAATTCCTCTATTGTTTTCTTTCCTTTCCTCCCAAGTCATTTACCCTAAAACCTCCGTTTATTTCATTTTTTTGTTTTCCTTTTTCTTTTCTTTCTCCTCTCTTTGCTCTTTATCTCCACTATAACTGCTCTCCATCTCGGTGCACATTTTTTTTCTTTCAAACCTATACCTTTGTGACAACTGCATGACCCAGGATTTGACACGCTACTTCACACACTCTCAAACTAAACTGCAGGACACACCATCGGGAACAATGACCAAAGCTAAGCACCTACCTGAATTGACAAGAGACATGGGTATGGTCATCAACAAAGGAGTCAGTATGTTGAAACAAGAACACATACTATGCATTGACGGTTTGAATTTTCAGGCTTGGGAATGGAGACTCAGAATCATCTTCAATGGTTACCTTCAAGACCCATTGTACCTCCAATCTGGCTGTGTAGGCGACGAAAAACATGAATGATTTTGTCATGCCGTGCTCCTCAGCTCAGTGCCGGATTCAATCCAGGAAAGTATAATCACTATTCGCCCTTGCCATTCCATTTACACATGGTTGAAACATCATTACTTTGCTACTACTAGATTGTCACAATGGTTCACCTTCAACAAACTTCTATCAATCAGAATATGCGAATACAAAGCTCCATCCAGCCTAGTTATGCACATGAATAAAGCACTGACTGAATTCAAGAACCGGTCGGGCAACCTTGGGGATGAGTATGTGATGGGACAACTTCTACAACAGGAAATAATCAAGCAACCCTCCATTTATACGGCAGTAATGGATCAATTAGACGCGGAGGTGTCCTGTGGAAAAACAGCCACCTTTGCATCTTGCGTCCTTAACCTCGAAGCCTGCTTTCAATGACCCAAAACAACCAATCTTCAACCTTCTTTCAACTCTATCACCATTACACATAAACCTGAATCTCCTGAAAAAGAATAACACACTGAGCTAAGGACGATGATGCAGCTTATATGTCACACCTGCAACAAGCGCGGCCATATGACAAGGAACTGTCCTGAGCTCCTTGGCCAGAAGGCTAATACAACAGTACCAAAAAGTCACACCTTAAAACCAATATTAATGTCACCTTGATACCATGCCCACTACCCAATAATCACCCCCCGTAGCCTTTCCTTTCAACTCGTACCACCAACAATATCCATCAAAACAATCGCCCCAACCTGATCTTTACTGACCCTGCTACCAACAGCAACCAATTGCCGGTGTAAAGGCACGTAGGTCCAAATGAGCCAGAGACCAAGATTTCAGTGGAGGACATGGCTAACCCTGGTGATAGGCAATCTGTCTATGATACTGGGGCAAGTCATTCCCTCACAGGTGACCTTTCCACACTCTGCCATTTTAAAAAACTGACTAAACCTATCCCTTTGTGTGTTGCAACGAACACAGCCCAGCAAAGTTTTGTCACAGGGGTGAAAAGTTTGATATACCCTGGGTATCAGGGTACGCAAGTGATAATAAATGGTGTTTTCTACTCACCTGATGCTGCTGGTACATTGATCGCATTGATAATCACTGGTGCGAAACTCCAGATGATTGGCTCAGATATATTGATAAGCACTGAAGCTGAGGGACCATTGTTACAAGCAACTTACTGCGGGAACAGTTGGAAATGGCAGTTGCCCCTGTTTAGTAGACTGTTGGCCCATGCAATTGATAAAAATGATATCAACCGTTCCTATTACGCTAGAGATATGACTGAAGAATCCACATCAACTATTGAGCTTCCTTGTGCCAGTGTTTCTGCTATGTGTTCCCAACCTAAAAGCAACTTACAAAAAAACAAACCTCATACTGACAAAATAGACTACAAAAATGAACTTCTTCAATGGCATTTTTTGTTTGGGCATATAGGACTCTGGCGAATACAAAAACTACTCGGGGACTTGGCACCAGAATACCTCAAATTGAGCACCCAAGAAATTCATGATTGCAAGCACTGCTTGCTGGCAAAAAGTCTACGACATTCACCTTTGAAATGGAATCCCAGGTCAGTGGACCCGCTCGATATTGTTGTCGCTGACTGCATGGGTCCTTTTGACATTGTTACGATCAATGGTGGCCGATGTGCCTTGGACATCTGTGATGTCGCTTTGACATACGGCGAGTGCCATATCCTTTGCAACAAATCTGACATGTCAACACAAATCCAGGAGGTAATATCAAGATGGCAGCGGGCAACCGGAAAATTGGTAAAAAGTATTGTGAATGGACAATGGTGGCGAATTCAACAACCAATTACTGCTGAAGTGACTGCTGTCCGCGGGGTGCAAGCACAAACATAGCCTGCCTTTCTTTCACCAACAGAACGGTTGCTGACATGGGCAGGACCATCCTATTGGCATCTGGGCTACTTAAGTCATTTTGGGGGCACACTTTCATGTGGGCTGCTTACACTAACAATATGATACCTAACTTACACACAGGCGCAAAGGTCCCAACTGAAATTTCATTTAGTATTAAACCCAATCCGGATCGGCTGTGTACATTTGGAGAGGTGGCTTTTGTCCACATACTGCAGGAAAAGTGACAGAAGCTGAGCGATAGGGCTGTCAAGGCAAAAGTCGTGATGCACTTTCCGGACTCTAAGGGATGGGTGTTCTATGACGCTGCTGCTGGTAAGCTCTTATCTTCCGCGTGGGCAACATTTCTGAATTCAGCGGCCATCACAAAATACTTGACCCGCCGACCTAAGGAGACCACAAAGAAGAACAATATTGGCTTCCTGTTGAATAGCCTCACCCGGGGCGATTTTCAATACAAGGAGGTGGTAAAACATCAAGACGAACTCGCGGACAAGTTGTGTATCTCAAGTTCAGAATATCTGTCAATAACACCCAAGACATACAAGCAGGCAATAATGTCACCTGACAGAGAAGAATGGCTTAAGGCTGTCAACGGAGAATTAGGTAACATGAATAACCACGGTGTTTTTGAGGTCCTACCTCTTCCAAATGGCGTGAAGCCTATTGGTGGTGGTTGGGTCTTTGTAAAGAAGCAACCTAACAGCGTTGAACCTCCCCATTTCAAAGCCCGATACGTAGCAAGTGGTAATTCTCAGCTTAGCGGTCAGGATTTTAAGGAAACTTTCGCGCCCACTGTGACTTTTACATCTCTATGTATCTTGCTAAGAATTGCCGCACAGTCCGAGATGCACATTGCTAGCTTTGAATTTGTAGCTGCATATTTGAATGCTTCTATTGACGAGGATATTTGGATCTGCCCGCCAGATGGTCTGGAAGTCCCTGAAGGTTCCGGCTGCAAACTTCGGAAGGCACCCGCCAGGCTGGAAGATGCTAGTGGAGCCACCTTTGTACATCATTAAGAAAGAGGGGGTTTCATATGAGCAATTACGACTTGAGCATTTATTGGAACAATAATGGTATGATAATTTGGCTCCAGGTTGATGATGGAGTTGTCTTTTCAAAAAACAGGGCTGACATAGATACTCTTGAGCAAGCTCTATGTGCCGAGTTTGCCATCAAATAGAATGCTGCCCTGACCCACATTGTGGGTATCAACATCGCGTGTGACAGCAAAGGTTTTGAGCTCAACCAAGCACACCTTATTCGTTCTATCATATCCAAATACTGGGACAACCAATCATCTGCGGCTGTGCCCCTTCCATCAAAACTCAACCTTTGAATCTTGACTGCGGACAATGCTATCATATGCCAAGGCGACTTTCTGTCATGCGTGGGGGCACTCAGTTACGTGGCCACAGGTACGCGACCTGACATTAGTTTTGCGGTAAACTTAATGGCAAAGCACTCAAAGTACCCCGGTAAGGAACAGTGGTCATGCCTGCAGCACCTACTGGGATACCTCAAACAGACCAGCTCTCATGTGCTATGCTTCAAACCAAGGAGCCCAGAGATAGACTTGGAAGTTTATTCTGATGCAAGTTGGGGTGGTGAGTTCTCTCAATCAACACATGGTTACCTGACTCGTTTATCTGGCTGTTCTATATCCTGGTGCTCCAAGTGCCTGGTAACCGTCGCTTCCTCTAGTTGCCATGCCGATTTTATGGCATTAGGAATTGCGGCTAGACACAGCCTATGGATCCAGAACCTTGTAGGTGACGTCTTAAAACGCTGCTTAACAATTGGTATGAAATGTGATAATGCCTCATGCATGAAGATCACGACAGATTGTTCTTCCAACAAGAGAACCCGTCACTTGGACAGGGAGTTTTTTGTTAGCAACAAATTGTTGCATAAGGGACTGGTCACTGTCAGTTGCGTTTGTTCCACAGAAATGTTGGCGGATATTTTCACTAAGCCACTGGGTCCCCGGCTCCATACGGTTTTCACTGACAAGCTCCTTAACGCTTGACACATTCTCTCTGCCTCTACATACTGAGTTGTTACCTGACACTTTTGTTCTTACAGTCATGTTGCTTATATATATATTAATATTTTTTCTTGTTCTCTTTCTCTCACGATCTCTCAATTTCCTGTCTTGTCTTACACTACACCCTATTGTATGTTTCTCCGTCGAGCAGGGGGTGTGTTATCTTTTACACTACTAAACATATCCTATAGTAAAATATATATGCCTATAGTGAATAAACCTAACCCAATTATACTAACAAATAAATAATCATGTACATGGACTCTAAATAATTAGAAACATATCATCAAATTACTCCCTCAGGGGAGATTTCTCTTTTATCACTTATCTATGATTTACTAATTTTTGAAATTTTTTATAATAACTTTTTATATCTCAGGTACGCACCAAATAGGGGATATTTCTCTTTTATCACTTATCTACGATTTACTAATTTTTAAAAAAATCTATAAGAACTTTTTGTATCTCAGGTATGCACCAAATTAGGGGAGATATCTTATCTGCTATACCTAGATAATCAAAATATATAGTAATACTATATCACTTGTAGTAAATCGTAGATATATTGATAATATTAATTTTATAATTATTTAAACCAAATAATAAAAAATTATTGAGCAACAACAGGTTATGGGCCGTTGACTGCCACTGCGTGATTAATACTATCAAAATATTATTTTTGTTGTTCTTTTTTTTCTTGATACTACTTCTTTCTGGAAACTTCCAATCTGTATTGCCTTACATCCTGGATTGCTCTACTAATTGCTCTGGTAAACTCTTCTCCATACAAGATCTTTCTACGACTTCCTCCCCCCAGCGATCAAATATGGACAAACATTCTAAACTACCTGGAATCTCAAATTTATTGGTTAATGATGCAGTACTTCATGCCGATAAACAAGCTGAAATTTTGAAATGTTTTTAACTGATTGCTGATCAAATTCGCCCAAGATTATCTTCAAGCAGTTCCAATTTTAATGCCTGGTCAAGGAATCTCTTTGAAACTTGGTTTATGTGCTTTATTGAAGATATTGATTACTTCCAAAACCAAGAACGAGATTCCAATTATCGAAGAAAGATGATTGCTTTATCTTTTATCCAAAATAGTGTGGATCGACCCTTGTATGACTCAATCATTGCACGGCTAACTATGCCTAATGCGAGAGCAGTCTACCAGGCAATCAAACAACAATTCAGCAAAGCATCCTGGTCTTCCATAATCCACGATGCCAAATTATTTTTTCACCCAACGAATCATCAACATTCCATCAACATGGTCAAGGCAATTGATTCCATTGAAAGTCAACTCGGGCCACTTCATAGCTCAAAAATCTCCACCTTATCCCTTTTCTTTTCTCTTCCTCATCTACATGACCAGACAACCTCCTCTCCCAATACTCGTTTGGCAGCTAATCCCGGACTCACTGTCAATATGGAGGACATTTTGGATATCGTTCAACAATTACGAGGCAGGTCTACACCTATTGATAATGAAGGATCTATACATTTATCTAAAATCTATAAGTCTCAGGCCAAACCAAGATCATCTCAGCCATATGATGCTCCTAATTGCACTCCTAGACCACATAGACCCCTACAATAACCAAGTCAAGTTCCCCCCATATCTTCCAGATCGGAGGAATGGAAGAAGAGGTGGCTAACCCTGCAAAATCCTTGCTTCTATTGCGGGGAAGCTGGCCACTGGGCACCCAAGTGCCTGGAACAAAATAAAGCGACTAGTGCTGGGATATCATCTCAGCGGAAGGCAAATGTTGTAAGTATTGGTGCAGTGCCAGCCTTGGAATATGATGAAGCTTTATTGGACTCAGGAGCAACCCATTCTGTCATAGGAGATGCCTCTCTCTTTACTGCACTTTGGAAGACTAATATCACTTTGTCAGTTGCATCTTCATACCAATTTCCAGTAGATTACATCGGCAACATCGCTTTAGAGACTCAGGAAGGTACCTTGACAGTAAATAATGTGCTATTGTGTGACGCAATTATAGGAGTAGTCCTGTCGATTGGGAAGATTATCTCCCAAGGCTTGATAGTGCGCTTATCAAATAACGTTATGAATGTTGAACAAAATAATATATTATTTCATACCAAAAGCATCAATTTCGGCCGGTTTATTCCCTTTCTTCATCCTTCTTCTCCTGCAATTATCAATTGCGTTTCTGATTCCACCCCCCTCCTCCAATAAATTTATCCACTTGCCCTGATCACCATATTGCACACAATATGAGTGAACTGTGGCATCAAAGATTGGGGCACTTGTCTATTAGAAATATCAAACAAATAATGCAGTTTAAATCCTCTGACAGCATTCATCTTTTTAATGCTGACAATATCAAAATATGTCCTCCTTGCTCTGTAGCAAAAGCTGAGCATCGTCCATTTATATCTGCCTCACGAAAGCATATTCACCAACCTGGCAATGTGATTGCAGCTGAATTAATTGCCCTTTGCCGATCAGCATTGATGGCAAACGGTATGCATTGGTAATACAAGATATTTTCTCTAGACTTACAGCAGTGAGTGCATTAAATGATAAATCAGAAGCCAAATATCAATTGAGGCTATGGATGATAAAATTTATGAACGTTACGAAATTTGCTATACAAGCAGTTAGAACTGATAATGGTGCAGAATTCTGCATCCATTTTTTTAACAACTATCTAAAAGAGGGAGGAATAATCCATGAAATTTCAGTGCCTTACGAGCATCATCAGAATGGACAGATCGAACGGACTAATTGCACTATATTGGAAATTGCTAGAACTTCCTTAATTGCTGCTAATCTTCCAACATCTCTCTGTCCCTATGCATTTAGGCATGCAGCATGGATCTTTAACCGCACCCTACCTTCTGAAAGCAAGATCACTCCTTATGAAATCGTGGGATCTAGGAAGCCGTGTCTGGTTCAACTAAGAGTGTTTGGCGTAAAGGCATTTATTTTCAATTACCAAGCAAGGAAGGACCTGGGAGAAAAAATGGTAATTGGTTATCACCTTGGGATAATGGAGGATTCTAAAGGTTGGTCATTCTGGATACCCAAACAGGGAACAGTGGTATGATCTGCTAGCATGAAGTTCAACAAAGACAGTTATTTTAATCCAAAGTCAACAGCACATCATACAATATCCAAGATACAGGTAGACAATCTCTTTGATGGATCACTGATTGGGCAGCTGAATAAACAAGACTCTGTTATTTCAGCACTTAACTCATCGAGCGATCCAACAATGATTTTACCATTGACATATGACAAAGCGATGTCTTCTTTACAAGCCAAAGAATGGAAGACGGAAATAGAAGAGGAATTGATTAGCATGACTGAACAACAAGTTTTTGTTACATCCAACATCAGCAAAGCGCTGAAGGAGACACCAAGTGGGTATTTTCAAAGAAAGGGTCCCAGGAATGTTTCAAAGGCCGGCTGGTGGCTACAGGTTTCTGACAAATCCATGGCATCAACTTTGAAGAAACGTTCACCCCAACACCAACTTTTGGAGCTCTTTGACTGCTTTTCTCCATTGCTTGAAAGAAGAAGCGGAAAGTTTGTACATTTGACGTGAAAGTAGCCTTTTTGCACAGCATCATTGCTAAGTCAGTATATATATGGCCACCAAAAGGAATGAATCAGCCAAAATACACAGTACTTAAGCTCAAGAAAGTGTTGTATGGCACCAAACAAGCCGCTTGATGTTGGTGGCTACATCTTAAAGGGATCCTGCAGCAAATAGGTTTTAAATCAAGCGGCAAGGACCAAAGCACTTATTTTTATCACTCCAACAAAGGGCAAGCAATGCTATGGATCCATGTGGACGATGGTGGGTTGGCAGGCTCTTCTGCTTCAGTCATTGACTTTGTTTGTTCCAAACTAGATTGACATCTACAAATCAAATGGGATAAAGAGATCAGTGGTCTGGTGGGATTGTCAATAAAAAAGACCAATACTGGCTTTAACTTCAATCCAACTGTACTTATTGACAAATTAACTAATCTTTTGGCAAGAAGAATCACTGCCAGCTCTCCTCTGCCACAGAACGGCAATCTCCTTTCGAACCCTTCCAAAGAAATGGACAAAGAATACTTGAAGAGGATCGGTATGTTACTATACATTGCGCAAGGAACAAGGCCTGATATATCTTATGAAGTAAACTACTTTGCCAGATTCTCAATGGGGACAACTTTAGGTCACTGGGAATCCCTTGAACATCTCATTGGATACTTGAGGAAGACCAGGAATAGTAACCTACGGATATCTGAAGATGAAAAGCCTAACGCTCTGCGATGTTACATTGACGCTAATTGGGGTGGGGAAGGAAAAAGATTGACCCATGTCTTTGTCATCCTGCATAGAGGAAATCCAATAGCATGGCAATCTAAACAACAGGCAACACTAGCATCCTCAACTGCTCAGGCGGAGTACAATGCGCTTTCTTTTGCGGCACAAGAATGTATCTGGTTATGCAACATGTGCCATGATCTATTGGATTGCAAATACCCTTTACTATTATCCAACAACAAAACAGCAATAGTTATTCCTACCAACACCGTTAGCAGGAAGCAAACACGACATATGATTAGAGAGTTCAACCTCATCAATAAATTAATTACCTCCAACAAGATAGAATTGTGCTGGATTCCTACTCATGAACAACTCACAGACATCATGACAAAGAGTCTGGGAAAGTTGAATGTTAAAAAAAATTCATTCAACAGCAATATTACATAAAATTGAGTTATGGAGGGGAGTGTTATATTTTACAATACTAAACATATCCTATAGTAAAATATATATGCCTATAGTGAATAAACCTAACCTAATTATACTAACAAATTAACCATCATGTACATAGAATATAAATAATTAGAAACATATCATCAAATTACTCCCTCAGCGGAGATTTCTCTTTTATCACTTATCTACAATTTACTAATTTTTAAAAAAAAATTTTCATAACTTTTTATATCTCAGGTACGCACCAAATAGGGGAGATATCTTATCTGCTATACCTAGATAATCAAAATATATAGTAATACTATATCACTTGTAGTAAACCGTAGATATCTTAATAATATCAATTTTATAATTATTTAAACCAAATAATAAAAAATTATTGAGCAACAACAGGTTATGGGCCGTTGACTGGCACTGCATGATTAATACTATCAAAATATTATTTTTGTTGTTCTTTTTTTTCTTGATACTACTCCTTTCTGGAAACTTCCAATCAATATAACCTTACATCCTGGATCACTCTACTACTCACTCTGGTAAACTCTTCTCCATACAAGATCTTTCTACGACTTCCTCCCCCCAGCCATCGAATATGGACAAACATTCTAAACTACCTGACATCTCAAACTTATTGGTTAATGATCCAGTACTTCATGCCAATAAACAAGCTGAAATTTTTCAACGTTTCTCACTTATTGCTGATCAAATTCGCCCAAGATTATCCTCAAGCGGTTCCAATTTTAATGCCTGGTCAAGGAATCTCTTTGACACTTGGTTGATGTGCTTTATTGAAGATATCAATTACTTCCAAAAGCAAGAACAAGATTCCAATTATCAAAGAAATCTGATTGCTTTATCTTTTATCCAAAATAGTGTGGATTGACCCTTGCACAGCTAACTATGCCTAATGCGAGAACAGTCTACCAGGCAATCAAGCAACGATTCAGCAAAGCATCCTGGTCTTCCATAATCCACCATGCCAAATTAATTTTTCACCCAACAAATCATCAACATGCCATCAACATGGGCGAGGCAATTGATGCCATTGAAAGTCAACTCGGGCCACTTGATAGCTCAAAAATCTCCACCTTATCCCTTTTCTTTTCTCTTCCTCATCTACATGACCAGATAACCTCCGCTCCCAATACTCGTTTGGCAGCTAATCCCGGACTCACTGTCAATATGGAGGACATTTTGGATATTGTTCAACAATTATGAGGCAGGTCTACACCTATTGATAATAAAGGATCTATACATTTATCTAAAATCTATATATCTCGGGCCAAACCAAGATCATCTCAGCCATATGATGCTCCTAATTGCACTCCTAGACCACATAGACCCCTACAATCACCAAGTCAAGTTCCCCCCATATCTTTCAGATCAGAGGAATGGAAGAAGAGGTGGCTAACCCCGCAAAATCCTTGCTTCTATTGCGGGGAAGCTGGCCACTGGGCACCCAAGTGCCTGGAACGAAATAAAGCGACTAGTGCTGGGATATCATCTCAGCGGAAGGCGAATGTTGCGAGTATTGGTGCAGTGCCAGCCTTGGAATATGATGAAGCTTTATTGGACTCGGGAGCAACCCATTCTGTCATAGGAGATGCCTCTCTCTTTACTGCACTTTGGAAGACTAATATCACTTTGTCGGTTGCATCTTCACACCAATTTCCAGTAGATTACATTGGCAACATTGCTTCAAAGACTAAGGAAGGTACCTTGACAGTAAATAATGTGCTATTGTGTGACGCAATTATAGGAGTAGTCCTGTCAATTGGGAAGATTATCTCCCAAGGCTTGATAGTGCGCTTATAAAATAAAGTTATTAATGTTGAACAAAATAATATATTATTTCATACCAAAAGCATCAATTTCCGCTGGTTTATTCCATTTCTTCATCCTTCTTCTCCTGTGATTATCAATTGCGTTTCTGATTCCACCCCCCCTCCTCCAATAAATTTATCCACTTGCCCTGATCAACATATTGCACACAATATGAGTGAACTGTGGCATCAAAGATTGGGGCACTTGTCTAGTAGAAATATCAAACAAATAATGCAATTTAAAGCCTCTGATGTCATTCCTCTTTTTAATGCTGACAATATCAAAATATGTCCTCCTTGCTCTGTAGCAAAAGCTGAGCATCGTCTATTTATATCTGCCTCACAAAAGCATATTCACCAACCTGGCAATGTGATTGCGGCTGAATTAATTGGTCCTTTTCCAATCAGCATTGATGGCAAACGGTATGCATTGGTAATACAAGATATTTTCTCTAGACTTACAGCAGTGATTGCATTAAATGATAAATCAGAAGGCAAATATCAATTGAGGCTATGGATGATAAAATTTATGAACGTTACAAAATTTGCTATACAAGCAGTTAGAACTGATAATGGTGCAGAATTCTGCATCCATTTTTTTAACAACTATCTAAAAGAGGGAGGAACAATCCATGAACTTTCAGTGCCTTACGAGCATCATCAGAACGGACAGATCGAACGGACTAATTGCACTATATCGGAAATTGCCAGAACTTCCTTAATTGCTGCTAATCTTCCAACATCTCTCTGTCCCTATGCATTTAGGCATGCAGCATGGATCTTTAACCGCACCCTACCTTCTGACCACAAGATCACTCCTTATGAAATTGTGGGATCTAGGAAGCCATCTCTGGTTCAACTGAGAGCGTTTGGCATAAAGGCATTTATTTTCAATGACCAAGTGAGGAAGGACCTGGGAGAAAGAATGGTAATTGGTTATCACCTTGGGATAATTGAGGATTCTAAAGGTTGGTTATTCTGGATACCCAAACAGGGAACAGTGGTATGATCTGCTAGCATGAAGTTCAACGAAGACAGTTATTTTAATCCAAAGTCAACAGCACATCATACAATATCCAAGATACAGGTAGACAATCTCTTTGATGGATATGTGATCGGGAAGCTGAATAAACAAGACTCTGTTATTTCAGCACTTAACTCATCGAGTGATCCAACAACGATTTTACCAATGACATATGATGAAGCAATGTCTTCTTTACAAGCCGAAGAATGGAAGATGGCAATAGAAGAGGAATTGAATAGCATGACTGAACAGCAAGTTTTTGTTACATCCAACATCAGCAAAGCGCTGAAGGAGACACCCAGGGATTCTATCCTCAGCACCAAGTGGGTATTTTCAAAGAAAGGGTCTCAGGAATGTTTCAAAGGCCGGCTGGTGGCTAGAGGTTTCCGACAAATCCATGGCATCAACTTTGAAGAAAGGTTCACCCCAACACCAACTTTTGGAGCTCTTTGACTGCTTTTCTCCATTGCTTGCAAGAAGAAGTGGAAAGTTTGTACATTTGACGTGAAAGTAGCCTTTTTGCACCACCTCATTGCTAAGCCAGTATATATATGGCCACCAAAAGGAATGAATCAGCCAAAATACACAGTACTTAAACTCAAGAAAGCGTTGTATGGCACCAAACAAGCCGCTCAATGTTGGTGGCTACATCTTAAAGGGATCCTGCAGCAAAGAGGTTTTAAATCAAGCAGCAAGGACCAAAGCACTTATTTTTATCACTCCAACAAAGGGCAAGCAATGCTATGGATCCATGTGGATGCTGGTGGGTTGGCAGGCTCTTCTGCTTCAGTCATTGCCTTTGTTTGTTCCAAACTAGATTGACATCTACAAATCAAATGGGATAAAGAGATAAGCAGTCTGGTGGGATTGTCAATAAAACAGACCAATACTGGCTTTAACTTCAATCAAACTACACTTATTGACAAATTAACTAATCTTTTGGCAAGAAGAATAACTGCCAGCTCTCCTCTGCCACAGAACTGCAATCTCCTTTCAAACCCTTCCAAAGAAATGGACAAAGAATACCTGAAGAGGATCGGTATGTTACTATACATTGCGCAAGGAACAAGGCCTGATATATCTTATGCAGTAAACTACTTGGCCAGATTCTCAATGGGGACGACTTCAGCTCACTGGGAAGCCCTTGAACCTCTCATTGGATACTTGAGGAAGACCAGGAATAGTAACCTATGGATATCTGAAGATGAAAAGCCTAACACTCTGCGATGTTAAGTTGACGCTAATTGGGGTGGGGAAGGAAACAGATCAACCCATGGCTTTGTCATCTTTCATGGAGGAAATCCAATAGCATGGCAATCTAAACGACAGGCAACAATAGCATCCTCGACTGCTCAGGCGGAGTACCTTGCACTTTCTTTTGCGGTGCAAGAATGTATCTGGTTATGCAACATGTGCCATGATCTATTGGATTGCAAATACCCTTTACTATTATCCAACAACAAAATGGCAATAGGTATTGCTACCGACACCCTCAGCAGGCAGCAAACACAACATATGATTAGAGAGTTCAACCTCATCAATGAATTAATTACCTCCAACAAGATAGAATTGTGCTGGATATCTACTCATGAACAACTTGCAGACATCATGACAAAGAGTCTGGGACAGCTGAATGTTAAAATTTTTTTATTCAACAGCAATATGACATAACATTTAGTTATGGAGGGGAGTGTTATATTTTACAATACTAAACATATCGTATAGTAAAATATATATGCCTATAGTGAATAAACCTAACCTAATTATACTAACAAATTAATAAGCATGTACATAGAATATAAATAATTAGAAACATATCATCAAATTACTCCCTCAGGGCAGATTTCTCTTTTATCACTTATCTATGATTTACTAATTTTTAAAAAAAATTATCATAACTTTTTATCTCTCAGGTACGCACCGAATAGGGGAGATGTCTTATCTGCTATACCTAGATAAACAAAATATATAGTAATACTATATCATTTGTAGTAAATCGTAGATTTCTTGATAATATTAATTTTATAATTATTTAAACCAAATAAATAAAAAATTATTAAGCAACAACAGGGTGTAACCGCTGCGTGACGGTAGATGTTACTCGACTGCGGTAACCACAAGTTGTACACAATAGACGTAGTATATAACCCGACAAGACAAGTAATAGAAAGAACTCCTTAACGCTCTCACAATATTGGCTACAATAATTTCATCCTCATCTGTTGCCATGTGGACGACAGGCCTTCGGCTGAATCTGGACTTTCGAGAGTATTAATTTCGTCAGGTTTGAATGTATTGGAGAAAATGTACTGTACTGTACAGTACACTGAGCCTGGCCTTGGGAATCACGTACACGGCTTCTGACTCAAAGCACTCAAAAAACACTCAGGCACCGCTTGAGTCACTTCCAGGTTCCAACCTGGCAGGGTGTGCTCCTAGTCATAAGTCTAGTAGCTAGGATTCCTGATTCAGGGAATCTGATACAGTGTCGTTAGTTAGCTCATGAGCCTTTTATCTGCTAATTTGGACCTGGATCATAGAAAAGTAGACTATTCTTTTTAGGCTACACACCGCCTCCGTCCATCCTGGATCCTGAAAAAGTCAGAGTAATCCCTTAGTTAGTTGCTAAATGTTTCGACCACATTTATCAGCCAAGTCCTATGGCGTCTTCATAGCTATCCTCACCGCCTTTGCTCGCCGCAAGAAAGCAGAAGCTTCCAAAAGAGGGTTAGTGTTTAATATTGGCGTCATTCGCTGCAGATTTAAATACTGTTCTGTTGCAACGTTACGCACCACGGCAGGCTGCGTATAAGCACGTTTTGCGAGGTGAGCATGTTCATGACCCATAAGCAGAATTTGGATTATTGTTGTATAGCGGTGGCGCCCTCTTGCGCCCATCAGACTCTTAACGAGCTCAGAAATGAAGGCGACCTGTGGCTAGCTAAATTTTTCTTCAAGAATGAGCCTTCGTCATTAATGGCAGTTTGGGATCACTGTACTTGTAACCCAGACTACTCATCCCAGGGTTGGTCGACATATGCGTCGAAAGCTCAGTATACAGGTGTACACTGTACTGTACAGTACACATTGATATTTCCTCGTTTTCCATAGCTCTACAGCTACTTCGGCAAATTGCTTGATATACGAAAGGGTCCAGAACTCCAGCGGTGTGCGATCCCGCCCCCATCCATTTTTTTTGGCAATAAGTCTGGCACTCTAACCTTAGCCTTTTGCTTTGCACCATCGTTTTCCATTTTCATCGATTACTCTTTTTTTTCTTGAGGATTCTTTGCGTTTTCTTCTGATTATCCGAAAACAAAACTCCAATCATTCTATCTGACCTTCTTGTTAATATAACTTCCGAACTTGATGTTTCTTGGAATATCAATCCTCAGCATGCCGATCCCCATTTCTTTTACGTTCATTCTTTCATACTTTTTTGCTTTTTTCAACCCAGGACTTTGCCTGCCTGCCGATCATAATCCTACTGGAACCCAAGGAAGCCGGCCTCTTCCTTTGCAGGAAATTAAAATGACTATGGGTGAAAAGGTAGCAGGAAGCTGTGCGAAGCGCATGTCTTGGACAAGTAACGGTAACTCTTTCGATAGGGACGCTTTGTCTCCCTATGTGAATCTTTATAATAACGTTTGGAAAGGTAATGTCATCGAACGAGCTCCCCAAGGTTTTGTGTCTCACGAAATTTATCTTCCTTCATGCTTTTCTGTCATAGCGACTGCCACTCGAGAAATAAGCAGTCAGTCAGTTGAGTGCATTGACTACCAAGAAGGCATTTTGTTGTGGAGCTCCAAGTTTGATATTAAGTCCGCGTCTGGACAGGAAAGTCAAGTCAAGTCTTGTCAGCCTTTTTGCATTCATGTCCCGGTTGCTACTGTTATTTTCGCGCATTGTCGAAGCATTGCTTATGGGTTGAGCCTTACAATTTTTCTTCCTCTTTTAGACTCTAATGCGGCCTGGGCAGGAAAACCAGTACAAATCAGAAGTCTTTCAAGATTTTCGTCTGTTTGGAAGTGGTCGCTCCTGAATGAGTCGCCGAAATTAGTTCTGGACGTGGTGTGTTTTTCTTGATCTTTTAGCTTGTCCCCAATGTAAGCTGACAATCGAACCCCCTGCCGACTCAGTCCTTTGATATCTTTTTAACTGATAACCCAGATTGCCGTAGTCAAGATTGTGCCTCCCGTGAAATAATGGTATGCGACTTCTGTGATGCAACTCAAGTCATCCTATTCTGAGAACTATTTCTTTTAGATCTGGCTTGCTGCAACCAATGGTGCCCGTCCCGCAGGCAAACAGGTTAACCAGAGCCCAATTATTGTTGGTGGAAATTCTTTCGATCTTTGGGCTGGAGTGGTGGGCGTCTCTGTGCTATCCCTCATTCCTTGCGATCCCCAACAAAGATATACCAATTTCCGTGGAAGCTTTGTAAACTTACTGAGTGCGTCTATGCCTTTTCAATCTTTCAATCCTAACGCGTTGTATTGGGAAAGCTTCTGAAGCTGATGAACTACGTCACAATTACCTTTCGTAATAGAAAACGCCCTCGTCCCATATGGTGTTAGACCAGATGAGTATGTGATGAGTGTTGGCGCCGGAATTGAACTATTTGATGTTAGTTGTCAAGTTTCCCTTCGCCATCTGATCATCTTGGCTCACAATCGGATGAACTATCTGCCTTTTTCAGGGCTCCGGTACGTTCAACGTCAAGCGTTACAGCATGATTTTACGATAAAGCCACTATTCCTTTCCTTTTCGACTGAATGCCCTGGGCCTTTCTTAGCGGCTGGCTGCCTGATGCTACACAGTTTCGAAGTCTATGACTTACTGAATATAATGTCACCGAAACTCCCACACGTCATATCATTTCATTCGCCTAGTGCTTTTTGTTTTTTACGCACCCAATCGATTTCAATTTTCAACTTCTCACGCGGGTTTTAATTGTATACCCACTCTGTTTGAAATCGATTTAATGCGGTTCTAACCGATATTTTGAATAAATTTGTACCAAAAATTAGTATTTTAGCTTAATTTCAAAAGCTAACGTAATTTGTTTTTTAAGTTGCAAATTTAATTTTGCCAACCAGTTTTTAAATTACTTTCCTACTGGGTCGTGGAAGTCTCTAGTCAGTCCGACCGCACAGTAAGTATTGGCTCAAGAATTTATCACTAGTATGACTTTAAGTGCTAAACATAGGATCTGTTGGACACATCAACGAGCAATATACTCGCCCAAGAAAGACAGTAAGCTTTCAATAATGATTGGTCCACCCGCCTTCATTTTCACCATAACTATAATGATCACTCAAATCATGTTACACAAACCTATGTTAAACAAAATTATTTTTAAGGCACTCACAAGCTTATTGTCTGAGGTGGCAATAAGAGAGTTCAATATTATTGTCTAGATGACAATATGAGAATTGAATCACATCTAATACTATGCTCTAATCTACTCTGCTAGCTGAAGAAATAAGCTGAGAAATGATCTGTAGTTGTAGCATAAAACTCACATAGAGCTGAGAGCAATTGACCTTTTCCCCATCACCTCTTTTCATATTTTTTGTCTTCAATACCTTGAGGTGTGTGATCTTTGCCATCTCTCGCTCACTCTATTATCAAGGTATTAATAATTTTAGTCAATGTTTGCTTATAATAAAATTATAAAACTAATATATTGACTCTTATCATATTGTTTCTCTCCAGCACCTTCAGGTGTGTGATAATTTCTGCCTCTCTCTAGGTTTAGTATTAAGGTATTAACACCTTTAAGCTTAGTCAATCTTATAACATATAGAGTTGAAAATCTTAGGTTGGAATTTAAAACAAATTTTAGAATCATGGATAAATTCTTGTTTTAATTTCTCTAAATATTTTGGGCGGCTACAGTAGAAACTTTCCTAGCCCATGAGCATTGATGGATGCCATTTTTCATGGATTATGCATACATGTTTATGGGACAGTTTTCTTTCTCATTTTTGACCCACCTCCCTAAGCCCATGATTAAGTCATAATTATAATTATATCACCAGACAATCATTTTTTTCAATTACATGAGACAAGGACAGATATTGTAATGAAAAACCTTATATAATTCAAAGGAAATAAAAACAGATAACAAATTTTGAAGATAAAGTACAATATCATAAATATAAAACAGTCATAAATGCTTGATGCAGTCAAAGATTGATGACATCTTTATATTATTAATTATTTGGGTTTCTAAGAGCCTTTTTTATATTTCCAACTATTCACTAACCTGATTGGCTTCTTTGGAAGATGAAGAAAATTCATATGTAAAGATATTAAATATCTTCTTGTTAATAACAGAATCTGGAAGTTTGGGAAGTAAAGTTTCTTGAGTTATTACCTCATCAACTTGTTGTGAAAAGGGCTGATTCTTGTCAAACACCTCTTCTACTGAAAGAATATGGAAATTGTTTTCATTTTCTGGGTTCAAAAGTCTTACAATCAACATAAAATTTCTTTGAGAAAGTGATACTGATTCTTTTAAATGTGATCTCTATTGCTTGAGGTATTCCTGAGCCCTCAGAATAACAAAATCATCTTGAATTTTTTGAAGTTTGGGGAGGATCTTAATATGATATAAAGAGTTGTTAATAGTTTTGGATACTATTGAGTCCCAGGAAGGATGGAAAATTTGTGTGGTACTCAATTATTCAATTTTTTAAATATTATTGGAATTTGTATTAGTATTTGAATAAAAAATCAATAATTAGATTAAATTCTAACCATATTGTGCCTTGAAGGTGCCTGAAATGCCACCATCCAGTGATTGGATGTGAGCAGTAAGATTTGGGCTAAAAAAAACAAGTGTGATTTTTTTGCACTTGTGTTTGGGATTAATGTCAGGCTGAGTCTATTATGAAGGTGTAATAAGGCTATTTACAGCTTTAACTATGACTGTGACACAGTGAAATTAATTTAAAAGAAGTTTATAATGGATAATAAAAGTTTAACATTGAATAATAAGGGCTTTAATATTGTAAAATAGTGGTGGTGAGTGCTGTTGAAAGCCCTGGGTGCAGTCTTTCCAGTTGGATTACTATAATAAGAAGTACAATACTTAAGAATTTAGAGTATAACCTGATTATTTTCCAAGAGTAGGGTTGTTTTGGACAGTTTTACAAATGAGGAATTCAAGAGCAGGATGGGGAAACCTTTTCAGGTGGTGAAAAGGCCTCTCTTTATCCTAAAATAGGGTGTAATGGCCCTCTAGACCATCCACATAGAGGAAGTGAAGAGCTTTTCACTTCAGAGTACTGGCTTGTGGTTTTCATAGTGCCTGTATGCTCTTTATTGGGCTCAGAGGTGGCTTTGAAATCACATCTGGGCAGTTTTCACCAATACAGGGTGAAGCTTTCATCTGGGCACCACATAGCCCTCTTCTAACGTGTATGACGCGTAGAATGCTGTAAAGAACCTGTATGGGACCCCATTATTGAACAAATTATGAGGTATTGAAGTATAAACATGCTTCTTTGTCCATTTTACTTCTCATAATCATACTTATGGGAGAATATCCCACAGTAGGACTGTATTGGGCTAAATGTGGGATTTTGAGCTTAGAACTGCCATAGCTTTGTCAGTTTTTGAGATATAAAGCTCAAAGTTTATTCATTGTGTGGCCCTTAATGTGCTCTACACAATGGTACCTCATTTGATATGGTTATCATTAATTATGGCAAAGTTATGCCATGTACAAGATTTTTTGTATATATATGTTTTGTTTAAAAACTGTATGGAGCTTGTTTGTCCCATAGCTTTTGTTCTAGATGGGATATGGGGAAATGGATGGCACCATCAGATAGCCCTTATTGTTATCTTTCCAAAAACACCCCACTTTATGTATCTCATACCAAAACTGTAGAAGTTAGATGAGAGGTGAATATTCTATTCACCCTTATTTGACCTTATTTTGGTCATAACTTTTGGAATTCTGGTGCTAGCTCAGTTTGGCTAGTACCATTGGATATCCCTGACTTAGATCTTTATTTTGAATACCCATTTGATGAGGTTAAGCCTGCTCCTCTTTATTTCATATGAGAGGTGAAAATTAAGGTTTATTCTCGGCAACACCTTTGATCAAGAATAACTTTTTTATTCATTGTCCTATGATGATGGGACTTGTATACTTGGGAAGGGGTGAGTTTCCTCTTTCATTTGGTACCTTTTGATCTTATTTGGATCAGCTCCATGTTTTGGTGGTATCTTGGCTATACCATTGGTTTAGGGTAGTTGGCTGTCATGCTTGTGCTCTGGTTTTGAGTCACAGGCTGAAATACCCTCCCTCTAAAAAAGGCTCATCATTGATGAGACTGTTCAGTCCTCCTAAAGACTCTGAATCTCCTTAGATGGAGGTTCCCATCTGGTATGGCATGTTCTGCTAACCATTTGTCTTTATCAGCTGTCTGGTGTTTGAATCTGACTAAGTATTGTCTTTGATCCTTCCAATTAAGTCTGATCTTCCTGGCCCTGATGATCTTACTAACAGGTCCTGGGGAGTCTTCCACTTCCACTATGTCAGGTGGTGTGGGGTTTTTCTTCCTGGAGGGGAATTTATCCTCCTCTGTTTGGAAATATGGCTTGACCAAACTTACTGGGAAGACTGGGTGCTTCCTGGAAAATTCCTCTGTAAGCTTGACTTCCACTGCATTCTTTCCTATCAACCTAATGATAGTGAAAGGGGGTGCAGTCTTTCCAGTTGGATTACTATAATAAGAAGTACAATACTTAAGAATTTAGAGTATAACCTGATTATTATCCAAGAATAGGGCTTTTTTTGACAGTTGGACAAATTAGGAATTCAAGAGCAGGATGGGGAAACTTTTCCAGGTGGTGAAAAGGCCTCTTTTTATCCTAAAATAGGGTGTCATGGCCCTCTAGACCATCCACGTAGAGGAAGTGAAGAGTTTTTCACTTCAGAGTACTGGCTTGTGGTTTTCATAGTGCCTGTATGCTCTTTATTGGGCTTAGATGTGGCTTTGAAATCACATCTGGGCAGTTTTCACCAATAAAGGGTGAAAATGTTCATCTGGGGACCACATAGCCCTCTTCTGATGTGTATGATGTGTAGAATGCTGTACAGAACCTGTATGGGACCCCATTATTGAACAAATTATGAGGTATTGAAGTATAAACATGCTTCTTTGTCCATTTTACTTCTCATAATCATACTTATGGGAGAATATCCCACAGTAGGACTGTATTGGGCTAAATGTGGGATTTTGAGCTTAGAACTGCCATAGCTTTGTCAGTTTTTGAGATATAAAGCTCAAAGTTTATTCATTGTGTGGCTCTTAATGTGCTCTACACAATGGTACCTCATTTGATATGGTTATCATTCATTATGGCAAAGTTATGCCATGTACAAGATTTTTTGTATATATATGTTTTGCTTAAAAACTGTATGGAGCTTGTTTGTCCCATAGCTTTTGTTCTAGATGCGATATGGGGAAATGGATGGCACCATCAGATAGCCCTTATTGTTATCTTTCCAAAAACACCCCACTTTATGTATCTCATACCAAAACTGTAGAAGTTAGATGAGAGGTGAATATTCTATTCACCCTTATTTGACCTTATTTTGGTCATAACTTTTGGAATTCTGGTGCTAGCTCAGTTTGGCTAGTACGATTGGATATCCCTGACTTAGATCTTTATTTTGAACACCCATTTGATGAGGTTAAGCCTCCTCCTCTTTATTTCATATGAGAGGTGAAAATTAAGGTTTATGCTTGGCAACACCTTTGAGCAAGAATAACTTTTTTATTCATTGTCCTATGATGATGGGACTTGTATATTTGGGAAGGGGTGAGTTTCCTCTTTCATTTGGTACCTTTCGATCTTATTTGGATAAGATCCATGTTTTGGTGGTATCTTGGCTATACCATTGGTTTAGGGTAGTTGGCTGTCATGCTTGTGCTCTGGTTTTGAGTCACAGGCTGACATACCCTCCCTTTAAAAAAGGCTCATCATTGATGAGACTGTTCAGTCCTCCCAGAGGATCTGAATCTCCTTAAGTAAAGGCTCCCATCTGGTATGGCATCTTCTGCCAACCATTTGTCTTTATCAGCTGTCTGGTTCTTGAATCTGACCAAGTATTGTCTTTGGTCTTTACCATTAAGTCTGATCTTCCTGGCCTTGATGGTTTTCCTCACTGGCCCAGGGGAGTCTTCCACTTCCACTATGTCTGGTGGGGTGGGGTTTTTCTTCCTGGAGGGGAATTTATCCTCCTTTGTCTGGAAGTATGGTTTTACTAAACTCACTGGAAAGACTGGGTGTTTCCTAGAAAATTCTTCTGTCAGTTTGACTTGCACTGCATTTTTCCCTATCAATTCAATGATAGTGAAGGTCCCTAAAAATTAGTTTCTCATTTTATTAGGTCCTTTGAGATTATCAAAGTTCAGTGTAGTCACTAACACTTGGTCCCCTTCTTCAAAGTCAGGTTCCATGTGTGATTTGTCCCACCTCTACTTATTATATTCCTTTTCCTCAGCTATGCATTTGGCAGCTGTATCACAAGCCTTTTTTATAAGATTTGACTATGGAACTGATGATAATACTACTACTAATCAACAGTACTATGTCTGTTCTTATGAAATATAATAATACAATATTATTATAACCACAATTCAATAATTAAATAATTATTTCTTTGAAGTGTTAAACACTACTAGTGATTTTAACAGTGAGCAGTAATTGTCTACAAGAATCAAGTACAAGATTTTAATAATAAAACTTCTTTTATTAAAATAAGAAAATTATTTTGATATAGTATTATCTTTTGCAAGAATAATTATAAATATAATTCTTGATGAAAACTAATTTTAGAGAAAAAATTTAAGAATTGAAGATAAATCACTCACTAATATTCCAAAGAGCTTGTTGAGAGATAAGATAGAGAGATTTGATGTAGAATTGTGGATTTAAGGGGAGTGATATTTCCACGCCTTAACCTAAACTTTATGCCTATGCCTACGCATAAAATTGTGGATTCAGATACGCCTTCACGCCTTTCATGGATGTAGTTTGCTAAATCCACACATCCAAGTGATTACTAGATCCACGCACCAATTTTTTTTTAATCCAAAAGAACTATAATTTCACAGTTGCCCACTTTCAATTTTGATGTTCATATGAGTCTCTAAGAAAAGTTTTGATAGCTCAACATATGTCAAAGTACTTGCTAAAGTTGTTCTTACATGAAAAAAATAACCACCATAAGGACAGGAAAATAAAATCCAATCAGTGATTTGAATGATTAAAAATGTACACACCTTGCCGAAGTATGCTTCCTCTGTTGTACCTGTAATTCATAAATATAAAGTAAGTGGTTCTAAATTTTTCATTAAATAAGACTTCTTATGAATTAACATACCCTTTGCATTTTTATCTCCACTGTATCAGGTGATATAAAATGGTATGCCATTACATTTTTCCTTTGTCCAATACAATGTAGACAATCAATAGCTTGATCTTCAGAAGCTGGATTCCAATGAGGCTCCTAGACATATATTAGATATATAGATTATATTAAAATATTTCCTCATGGTCATGTAACCATAATTCATACCATTATAAATACCACGTCTGCACAGGTTATTTTCATACCAACCCCTGCAGCCCCTATTGAAGCCACAAGTACTTCTACATTGATGTTTTCCTTGAATTTCTTAAGTTCTACTTCCTGTGTAGCTTGGCCTATTGTTCCATCAACACGTGTAAAAATGATCTTATTGTTTTCTAAGACAATTCCAATCCTACCAGTTTATCACAAATAATTGTCAATCAAAAGCTTCATAATTATCAAAGGAGAGGTACAAAGCAGAAGTTTAATAGACAAAATAAGGGAAATAACCCAACTTACAAATCAAGAAATGTTGTAAACTGTGAAAAAATCACTGATTTTGGGGTTGAATATTTAATGTTTCTTCCTGATAAAAGAATTTTCAGGAGCCTCTGAATTTTAGTGCTTTGTAGACATGTTTTGACATCAACGTGTTCTGTTATGGTACTATTAAAAAAACTCCCCTCTATCTGTGTCCCATATGGTGAGATCACACCTTCAATGTCATATATACTTTCACTAAGCAAGTGATGATTGCAACAAAGGCAAAGCTTGTTTATATACTTGAAGAACATTACTGAGCCTTGATTAGATGATGATTTGAGCTCTTTGTAAATATCATTATATCTATCTAAAGTCCAATCTGAGAGAGTTTCATGGATATAATCATGATTAATTTCAGGTAGATCATTTAAAATGTGGTCCTTGTTTCTTTGTAGACAAAGATGCCTCAGGCATGCCTGAAGGGGGCTATAATTTCCTTTTTTGAGCTCTTCCAACATATTTGGTACCCAATTCTCTTGTTTTTCACTTTGAGGTGCTGTAATGAAGTTGATTAGGCTCATTAAGTCATTTATACTGTTTTGAATAGGGGTTCCTGTCAGGAAAATGCATCTGGATGTTTGTATTGCCCCAATTGCTTTGAAGAAAGTTGACTCCTGACTTCTTATCTGACTAGGTATGTCAATTTAATTTATATATCTTTCATCAGAACTCCACAATTTATGAATAATACGTTGAAAAACTCACTGGGCCTCATCTAAGACAACTTGGTACCATTCACTATGGTAAAACCAAGAGCTTTCTATATTATCAGGATGACCAAACTCATGGGCTAACAAATGATAGCTAGATATTACAATATCAGCTTCAGACCATTTTTTCAGTCCAATCTCCTTTCTTTTCTTCCCATGATAGGTGACAATCTTTAGTTGGGATATGTCTGTATGTAATTTTAATTCATCTTCCCAATTCTTTATCAAACAAGGTAAGCATATTATGAGTGTGGAGTGTTTTTGTTTTTTATTGAGAAAGTGAATGGATGGTGGAATATCTCTTTTGGAATCTTTAAGAGTTATACATATGAGTGATATGCACTGAATTGATTTGCCTAGTACCATGTCATCCGCAAGCAGACAGCCCAAGGGAGTATGGCTGAAGGAGTCTTCAAGGTTATTTACTTGCTTCTTTGTGATGCTATGTATCAAATTTATTCTTGTAGATGAGGATGATGGTTTATTTAACCACAGAGAATTTGCCGATTTTCCATTTGGGGCTTCTCTATCTAGGAGAAATGCTAATCCTTGCTTTTGATGAGGCTTAAGTGAAGATTTTAGGAATGGTATTAGGGATTCAATTTGTGGAAGGTCATTCCCACTTGGAATCTTCAGGAGCTGTGAGTGCAGCTCAGGTGACAACAATACGTTCTGAGAAGAGATAACAGGCTGGGGCTCCAGGTGTGAGATAAGTGAACACCCACAATGTTCAGAGCTGTTGTATGTGGCTGGTTGGTGAATTAATATTGAATTCTTCCTAATGAGGTCAAATATATGAATTATTGCTGAGGAAAACAAAAAAATAAACATTACTATTGGAATAGTGATGTTTTTCTTGTTGTAAAGGTTAAACTTGAGAAAGCTTTCAATGAATACTTTCCGGTTGGGGTTTTTCTCTAGATTGGTGTGCCACATGCCAGAAGGACCACAGAATATAAGGAAATTGGGGTCACCCAATAATGGTACGAGTGCAGAGGTGACATCCAGAGGAAGGCTACCCCAAGCTTCTATTTGATGTTGTCTATACAAGAATAAATTTTGACTTGTATGACATAAGAAACTCCAATCATCCGGTGGAAAAGGTTTCTGAATGGGATTAGTGAGGCATACATGGATTTTCAACATACCAAGGCAATATAACTTGGAAGAATCCATATTTTGAAAAAAGATTCAGTTTTATCTTGACAGGAATGAATGGTAAATGCAATGAACTGGAGAGCAAGAATATATACTAAAGTAATTTTGATACTAATCAGGCTGGCTTGTGGTTTGCAGTTACTATTTGTATTATAGATAGAAGCACGTGAGGTTCAATAAAATCTTGTTTGAAAAAAACAGCTCAATTTAGAGAGGCAAAGAAATTTATTCTTGGATATGTCAATATAGTTGTATCAAGCTCTGAATGAGAAGAATTTTTCTATTCAAAGTCCTGACTTTGAGCAGAATACATGAAGGAAATTCCTAAGGATACTTAAGGACATATATTTCAAGAAAGTCACCAAAGGAGAATATATACTCCAGCTTGCATCAACCATCCCATTTCATGCCTAAGTATCCTAGTCTAAGGGTGAAAAGCTACATCAAAAGAAATGGAAAATCACAAGAAATTTATATGTTTGAAAGCTTCATTTTTTTCTGTTGATGTCTTTTCTTTTAATTTTGAATCCTTTCTTGACGTCCACATGTCTTCTCTTCTTGGGTTATTGGATCCATACATATAAGGCTTTTAGCCCTTGAATATAGCATGGAGTTGATTTGGAAAGAACAACCAAAGTGAGTTATGGTGGGAAGTTCATCAAAAATAGGAGGTGGCTGAGTGGTCTGGTGAAAAGTGGTTGAAGTTTTCCAGAGAAGCTCAATAATACCTTGTTTGCAAAAAAAATCCAAAAGTGTGGAGTATTCAGGAAATGAGAGGCCATAGCCACAGGAGCGGATGGGAGATGGCATTGGTTTTATGGCTGATTTGTCAAAGAATGTGAACAAACCATAAGTCCAAGTATTTATGTCCTTCTCATCTCTATGAACACGATTATGAAAACCATTTGTTGTTATGATTACATTGGAGAAAGACCATAATTTTTGGTGGAACATTGGATTCCATTCACCTTCATGCCATTCAGGTAGCTGGGCTTCTTGCATGATTTCATTATTCTCACGGGCAGCAGACATAGAAAGAATCTTGATGCGGGAGGAAACAAAAATTTCAAACTGAGAAGGGGTCATCCATTCTTCATTATCTGCGTCTAATACTTCTGGATTCATTGTGGTCTTCCTGGCATAAACACCTAGTAAAAGGAGAATAAAATTAACAAAAAAACTTGAATATAATTTTCTAAAGACTCACCTAAGGATTTACCACTATCACTTCCACAGCAAAATCCAACTCCTTTCATATGACCATAAATAAGATCACTATTGGATTTAATATGAGGACAATTTTGGGCTAATTTGTAAAGTGCTGTTATTAATTGATTTAATGAAGTAAAAGTTGGAGAAGGAATATGAAATGGATGCAAGTGATAAATGAAGAGGGGCTTGTGATTTTTTGAATTGAAAACTATTGAAGGATTTGGTGTTTCATTTATGGAAGGTAATAAAAGTTTATTTATTCTATTTGGCTTGGGCTTAACTGGAATGGTACTGAATTCACCTCTGCTTCTTGATGCATGGTCCAAAATTTGGGTGAGTAATTTTCGTGCAATTTGAAATCTTCTATGTGAATGATTGGATTTCTTATTTAAAGATGAGTCATTTTTGGATAAGGGGGAATCATTCACAGCTGGTGAAATAGTCCTTCCCATGGAATGATCCTCAGATTTCAAAAACAACTCATCCTTTCCATTTTTGTTGGATAAGCTTGATTTACAAAGAGTTATTGGATGAATTGAGTCACTAATTGATGAAGCAAAATCATTTACAACTGGTGAAATAGTCCTTCCCATGAAATGTTTTTCTTCATCATGAAGTGACTCCATGCATTTTGGGAGTTTGATGAGTTGAGATGGTGAAAGTTGACTCATGATGGGTGAGATGGCAAGAAGCGACGTGTGAGGCTTTCCCCTATAATGATTTTTATTAAAAAAAAGTAAAATAAGTAAATAAAAATTGTTCTTGCTTAAATTTTATTAAAAAAAAACAAATAAGATTTTTTTTAAAAAAATTTAATTGTTGTAATGAAATTAAAAAAAAAATAGTAAATAAAAATTTAATTTTTTTTTTTTAAAAAAATCAGTGTTTATGATTGAATTAATGCCAAAACAACCAAAAATTAAAAATTTAACAAAAAAAAAAAAAAAAAAATTTTTTTTTGAAATTAAATTAAAAAAAATAAAAATTCAAAATATTTTTTTAAAAAAGAATCATTGTTGCCCCAGCAATTAAATTAATGAAAAAAAAAATTAAGAAATTAAAATTTAAAAAAAAAAACAAAAAAAATATTTTTTTTTAAAAATAATTAGATAGTGAACAAATTGAATTAAAAAAAAAAGTATTTGAAAAATATAAAAAATTAAAAATTACAAACATTTTTTTTTAAAAAAAAATAATGTTGCAGCAATATTAAAATTTAGAAAAAAAAAACTATTTTTTTTTTAAAAATAGTTTGAAAAAAATATAAAAAAAAATTAATTTAAAAAATTAAAAAATTAAAAATTAAGAATATTTTTCTTATATTATTGAAAAAAAATATTAAAAAATTAAAATTTAAAAAAAAAAAAATTGAATTTTTTTTTTAAAAGCAAAATGATTGCTGATCAAATTAAAGTTAAAGAAAAATCAAAAATGAAAATTTAAAAAAAAACAAAAAACCTATGATTTTTTTAAAAATATTTTGATTGCTGGGGCCCCAGCAATCTAATTAAATTAAAAAAAAAATAAAAATAAAAAAACATTGTGATCACTGGGGCTGTAAGAGAGCCCCAGCAATCAATTTAAATTAAAAAAAATAAAATAAAATAAACAAAAAATCAAATTTTTAAAATAAAAAAAAATTCGTGATTGCTGGGGCTGTAAGAGCCCCAGAAATCAATTTAAATAAAAAAAAATAAAATATTAAAAAATTTCCAATTTAAATTAAAAAAAATAAAATAAAATAATGTTTTTTTTTTCAAAAATTTGTGATCTCAATTTAAATCAAAAAAAATTAAATACTGAGAAAAAAAATGTTTTTTTTTTTTAAAAACTTTTGATTGCTGGGGCTGTAAGAGCCCCAGTGATCAATTTAAATAAAAAAAAATGAAATAAAAATAATTTTTTGATTTCTGGGGCTGTAAGAGCCCCAGCAATCAATTTAAATAAAAAAAAGGTCTTTTTTTGAAAAACTTTTGATTGCTGGGGCTGTAAGAGCCCCAGAAATCAATTTAAATAGAAACAAATAAAATAAAAATATATTTTTTTTTAAAAAACTTTTGATCACTGGGGCTGTAAGAGCCCCAGTGATCAATTTAAATAAAAAAAATAATCAAAAATTAGAATGTTTTTTTTTAAATAATTTTTGATTGCTGGGGTTGTAAGAGCCCAGCAATCAATTTAAATAAGAAAAATAAAATAAAAATAATTTTTTTAAAAAAAAAAAAAAAAGTTTTTTTTTTAAAAACTTTTGATTGCTGGGTGAGTCCCAGTGATCAATTTAAATAAAAATAAAAATAATTAAAAATTAAAATTTTTTAAAAAAAAAAATTGTTTTTTTTTTTAAAAAACTTTTGATCTCTGGGGCTGTAAGAGCCCCAGAAATCAATTTAAATAAAAAACAAATAAAATAAAAATAAAAATAATCAAAAATTAAAATGTTTTAAAAAAAAAATGTTTTTTTTTTAAAAAACTTTTGATCACTGGGGCTGTAAGACCCCCAGTGCTGAATTTAAATAAAAAAAATAAAAATAATTAAAAATTATTTTTTTTAAAACAAAAAATGTTTTTTTTTGAAAAAACTTTTGATTGCTGGCGCTGTAAGAGCCCCAGCAAACAATTTAGATATAAAAGAAATAAAATAAAAATAAAAATAATTAAATATTATTTTTTTTTTTAAAAAAAAAAATGCTTTTTTTTTTGAAAAATTTGTGATCGCTGGGGCTGTAAGAGCCCCAGAAATCAATTTAAAGAAAAAAATATTGGTAAATTGAAATTTAAAAAAGAAACTCACTTGAGTATCTTGTAATTACAAGTTTTTGGTTATGAGTATTATTTTATATCAAAGAAAATAATATTTTGAATTGAAATGTAGGTTTCAGTGATTATATCCGAAGTGAAAAGAATGCAGGTCAATTGGGCATTTTGCTCCCAAAGTGTAGGAGGAAGTCAATGTGATGTGAATGGCCTAATGGTTAGAGCATCTGCCTCTTGAACTGGTTGAGAGGTAGCATGTTTGATCCTGGGCGCTGGCCAGACTCACCCGGGGGCACCTGGGTTGTGAATCTGGGTGGTTGGTGACAATAGCTTTGGCAAACCAAATCCAACTCATTCTTCCTTGGTGGAATGGGTAGGCTCTGTGGGTTCAAGCCCCTCAGAAGGTCCCTGGAATCACTTCTCTCATATCCTTCTCTTTTTATGCTAAATTCCCATAAGCACAATTATTCTCTATTGTGATAATTGTGGCATCAACTTGTTACCCATGACTTTTTTTGCACTCAGGTGACAAAAGCAGGCTGGATAATCTTATAAGCCGCTTGGCACAAAGCTGTTCAAAGTCATGACTCCGCACAGTAAGCGTATTCTGCACTCAATAGTGATGAATTGCAGGTCACAGGTAATAATAAGTAATATGACACATGCACACTCTACTACACCTTTTGAATTTCTTTGTCAATGCCAACCTTTTTAGGTAAGTTGATGATTAAATTAGACTCCAAAGGGTGTTTTTTCTGCCATGCCTCACTAAAATCCAATGCCAAATATTCTGCAAGGCGGTATTTGCTTGGGCAAATTGGTGAAGATGAAGGATTCGAGAAAAAGCTTTCATGAAGGATTTCACATATATACTTGTTTGTGCGCTTCCAAATATCTTCATCTGGCAAGGATTCTTTTCTCTTGAGCATTGATGTAACTTTCAGAAGCTGAAGAATCCCTTTTGCTGAACTAATGCGTTAATCAGCTGAGCACACCAGAAGTCCACATACCACCCCTGTAAAGAATGCTGAAATCAGAGTGTAGCATGGCCTTCCAGCCTTCATCTGATCTTGAATGGTCACCAATGCTTGCAAAGGATCCACTCCTCTCTTGACCAATTGCTTTCCAATTTTCTGAGTAGTTTTGGAATCAACCTTAGTATGGGCCCGCACCCAATTTAATGCAATCATTAGCTGGAGGATATTATTGACCAAGCCAGTCAAAGTTGGTGTTAAAATTCCCTTTGATGTGATACTAGTACCTTCTTTACCTTCATTGCTTTGTGGAACAAGTTGAACCTTGTTGACACTCAAACATGAGCCCAAATATCACATAGCACTAATCTCCACAGACAAAGAATCACTGGAAGCTGAATCAGAAATATTGAATGTAACCGGAGGGTTCTGATCATCCATATGCAGTGCAATGGCTTCAAAGAAAATGTTGGCAACTCTCTGCTTTAGATTTTGACTTGGTTGAACAAGATTGTGCACCAATAGATACAGTGCATGGAGCCTCTTGGTTAAACCCGCCAGTATGGACATGTCACTTTGAAATAATGACATATTCCAAATTGTCTCACAGATTAACGGCTCCTCAGATATTGGTGAAAACAGATCTAAGCCTATGAAAAAATGAGATTAGTAAGATACCAATATATACATTTCTGAAAGCCTGTTTACCAGCTGCATGGAGCTCTTCAAGCCACTCTTTCATTCTAATTTCCCTACCACTCTTGTAGAGAATCCCACATTGGACCTTGGTTGGAAATTCATCCTTTGGAACAAGGAATTTGCGCTTTATGAAGGTCATTTGAATGAGCCAATTAAATTTGATCCAATCTTCCCTTTTGAATACATGATATGACATTAGAATGTAATCAAATTTGTTTTCATTTTCCAATTTGATTTTCATGCATGAAGGACTTGGAGGTAGAGTTATTGTACAAGCAGCTGAATCCATTGATGGGTCAGAATTTGTTTGGGTCAATACAATTTCATCCTCAGCCACTGTTTTTTGAGCTTCTGTACCAATATTTTCATTGGGAACAGTAGTTGCTTCCTGAGTGTCCAAAATTGGACTTGGAACAATGTTTTCATGATGATTGGTTACACCTCCAATGTCAGGAATTCCAACAGGGTGATCATTTGTGGTGTTTATTAGATGTCCATTATTACTTTCATTAGCAGAAGGAGAAAGAGCCCCTGATTCCCCCTCATTAACTTCAGGGGCCAATTGAAATGTTTGGCGAATTTTCTTTTTTGCTTGATTCTTTGAAGGTTTAAACTTCCTTTTTGAAGAAATGTTTGTCATTCTACCAATTTTAACATGTGATTTGGGAGGTAGTGTATTGCCCAATTTGACCCCTAAAATTATAATTCCAAGATATTGGGGTGGAATTTGAAATATATGAGATAACAATTTTTTATACATACAATCAATATCAGCAACGAGCAGTTCTCTAGCCTCCTGGAGCTTCTCTCGTACATATTGAGGAATACATGCATCTTTGGACATTCCTTCTAATCTTGGGGCTATTTGTGATGAATTGTTCATGAACTGTTCCTTTGCTATGACTTCTATTTCAGCCCCAAAAAGCACCTCAGTAGATATTACGGTGGAAGAAGCCCAATGAGCATGGGGTGCCTCTATGTTGCTTTCGTGCATTATTTCTGATTAATTGAGATACTGATAAGACTGATTTGTTCAGAAGTAAATTCCATTCAAAAAACATACCTTCTGGCAATTCTGGAGGTGGATTTGGGATGGCTGTACTAATGGCAATGATACTTTCACTTGATGAGAACTCCATATCAGAAGATTCGGGAGAATTTAATTGCTTTTTAGGACCCATATCAGAGGTGTTAGTAGTATTGGCATCCATAGAGACAAAAATTACTAATAGTAGATAAAGATTGTATATGTGCTTGGAAGGGAAGTATTTTTATGAAGCTATAAGAAGGGGTTGTAGTTCTAGGCTACAAATTAAAATGAGAATCCCTCTTATAAACTCAATGAGGAGACAAAGAGGGCCAGAATGTGGTTATTGAATTTTTTGGTCTAGAAGCTTATAATTCATATGAGAATACAGAATTCAAGATAGTACCACACATAACAAGACCTGAGGGGAGCTTTGTATTTGTTCCCCTCACAGACTGAAACCTAATGAGAGCTGTGATTAGACTAAAATTGTACACCTGTCACCAAATTTGTCTTCCTGTTCAGAGTTGCCACATCAATCAAGGATCCATTTGAGAAATATATACAGCTATTTGGATACTTCTAAAATGTTCCAAGTGTATTTTGATGTGTTCAGAAATCTATCATTGATTGTTCCCGGAAAGACTCAAACAAAAGCTCCCTTGGAATACACCTTTATCCCACAATCCATTCTAGTATGATTCTTTTTTGTTATCCAGATGTTGGTCGATTCAATTGAAAAAGACCAAATAACTCTTAATTCAAATCATGAATAATGATAATTTTAGAGAAAATTCTATTGCAAAATCATTCTCACTCTAACCACAAGTTGCCAATATCAGTGTGAAAGAATTGGAAAGGTGTTCCTCTTTTACAAAATATATAAATTCCATCATTATTACAAGACTTTTAAGCTATTAATATCAATCTATATTCCACAAAAAATCATTTTTAGACCTCTATTTCTGAAACACATCATTTTTTTCAAATAGTTTCATCATCTACCCCCTTATGTCCCCTATCTTTCACTTTGAGCCTGATTACTCCCAATTTGATACTCATCCAGTCCATTATAATGAATAAGAGTCCTCATATCCTTCTCAAAATACTATATTAACACCTGGGAAAACCTTGAAGCCCCACAACCTTCCACCACCTGAATGCTTGACCTCTTGAATGGAATCATTACAAACCATTGAAGCTCTGAATCTTCATGAATCTGGGAAAACTCAGTTCAAAGGTGAAATTGAGGAAATAAAATCATCTATACAGGCCACTACTCATTGCACATCTGCTTTTTTGGTCCCTAATGAACAATTCCCTCTCATTACCAACCCAAATAAATATGATTACTACACTGGATGTAAGCTTACATATATTTCCAATCATCCACTACACTTTTACTGATTTGAATAACTATATAGTGAGATTAGAACCACCTCCACTTGCAAGGTTCAATTATGTAGATACCCTCATCCAGTTTGCAGAAAAGTGGGCTAAAAGTCATGGCTATGCATTAACAAAGAAAAATTCTCACCAAGGGAAGAACGTTTACTTGGCATGTGACCGATATGGTGAATATATAAACCTTAAACGACCTACCCAGAGGCAGTCAACAAAGAAAAATGTGGATGCAAGCTTAGGCTCAGAGGCTCTATTCCTTCTCTGAGTAAGTCATCAAATATACTGTACGTATTTACTATGTTCTTACCATTAAGGTAATATCAATTCTGAGGAAGTTCACACAATTCACCTCACCAGATCTGGCTATTGGGGTTTAGTACCACTAGAAATTCTGCACAATCATCCACCCTCTACAACCCCATCAGTACATCCCATTCATTGTTGGCTTCATGAAAAAGAACTTGTGCAAGTTGAAGGATTGATGAAGGCAAATGTCCATCCTAATCAGATTTTAAGCCAGCTTTATTCCCAAAGAAATATCTGTACCACTAGCAGAACTCTGTATAACTACCAAGGACATCTATCAATCAAGGAAAGGAATGATCAATCTCAACTGGCATATCTAATACGTCTTCTGAAAGAGAGCAATTGGATTCATAGTAATAAAATTAATATAAATGGAAAGATTACCAACCTATTCTTTGCACACCCAGCCTCCATTGAACTGGGTCATATAAACCACCACGTGATATTGATTGATGCCACTTACCGGACATGCAAGTGAAATTTGCCACTTTTCCACATGGTTGGCCAAACTGCAACTGGGCACACCTTCTCATTAGCCTTTTGCTACATGGAATGGGAAAATGACGATGGATACATATGGGCCCTTCAAGAACTCAAAATGTTATTTCAGCCACCCAGAATTCCCAAGGTTATCATCACAGATTGTGAGCCTGCTCTGAAGATGGCCATTGAACTGGTCTTTCCTAGCTCAATCCATAATCATTGCACATGGAACATCAGCAAAAACCTTATCCAAAATTGTTGCAAATATTTTCAAGAGGATGATTGGAAGGATTATCAGACATCCTGGAGCCTACTGGTCAGTTCCAAGTCAACTGAGGAATATGAGAACAATCTTAAAAAAATCAAAGAGAAGTCAAAGGATTACTGAGGAGCATGGGCATAGTTCTCAAACAACCTACTCCCATTCAAGAAAAAGTTTGTCACTGCTTGGGCAAGCCAGCATCCTCACCTAGGAAATCAAGCCAGCTCCCATGTTGAATCTGCACACTCCTACATAAAATCATTTATTAATAATTCTAATGGAGAGCTTTCTACAGTATTTCAAAATTTCAAAACAGCAATTGATATTCAATTGAAACATATCCACCATACTATGGGAAAAGAAAGAGTTGAAAAATTGACTAATTTTTCCCCACCTTTCAAGCAGCTACTTGGCACTATATCAATCAAAGCAATAAAAATTATTGAAGACCAATTTAAAAAGCTCAAACATCAACCAAATCTTCAGCCACACTCCAAAACACCAACTAATGGCATGGGGATTCCTTGCTCACATGAAATTGAGAAACTTCTTAATACTAAAGGCTACATTGGAAGTGAAGATTTTTATCCACAATGGAATCTACTTTATAATCCTCTTGAGGTAGGTGGCATCTTATTTCTGATATGTGTGATTGTAGTCATGCTAAAATCATGTTTAACAGGACCATGATTCTAATTCACAATGGAATTTGGAACAACAAATGGGAAAGATTGAAAAGGAAGTTGATGAACATGAAATACCATTACAAAAAAAATTGACCAAGCAAATTCAGGAGCTACTTAGCTTTCAATACACAACCATTAAGCTTTGTCACTGCAAAAAGGCTTTAATTTCATGTGGTAGGCCATCACTAAAAAGGAAAAGGGTAAAGTCTACCAAAAGGCTTCCATCCAAATTTGAAATTGAGCAAGATATGCTGAATTGTCACAAAAGATTTCTTAAAAAGATGCACAGAGCTACTATTGGTCCCAAAGCTCAATTTATGAGGGGGGAAAAGTTCTATTTGATGCAAAAAGAGGCAAGCCAAGATGATGAAACTACCACAAAAAGAAAAAGAAAATTATTAAATAATATAGGAAAATTGGAAATAAACTTGAGACCCCGAAATAACTCAAATTGTTTGGAAGAACCAGTGAGTGGATAAAATTTGATATGCAAATGAATAAATGAAAAATAACCTCCTTTTCAAAGACTCTCTATATTGATCAGATACAGCCACCTTTCATGCAAAAGTTCATTGAGAAAACGTTTAATCCTCCTGCAGATGGGAATTGTGGATTCCATGCAGTGGCAAAAGGATTGTCACTTTCAAGCCCACAAAAGGAAAAGAGCTGGAGAGAAGGGAGACAAGATTTGATAGAAGAAATTGATAGGAATCACAATTATTATAACCAAATATTGGGAGGAGCAGTGGAAATGGATAAGATTAGAGATAATCTGATGGCTACAGCTATTACAGGAATGGATAACTGGTTAAGTAAATGGGATCATGGACCAATATTGACAAATACATATAAGCGTCCATTTGTATTTTTCCATCCAGATTGGCAGAACCTCCCACCACAGACATTCCTTCCAACCCTATGCAGTCCATGTGGAGTTTCAATTATGCATCCAATCTGCCTAGGTCACATAAATGGTAATCATTGGATACTCATCATTTTCAATGAACATGAGATAGGCAAATTACCTCTTCCCAAATTGCCACTGCAGTGGCCTGGGGCACATTCACATCAATCAGCTTCAAATTGGAGAAGATTATATTCCTCATCAATAAAATTATTCCAAAAATGTAGACAGATCACTTGTATATAGCATTTTTCATTTTAAAGTTTTTTGTCAAATTTCTGAGATAAAAATCTTATCAACATCTTATTTGGCGTGGATTTAGTAATCACTTGGATGCGTGGATTTAGAAAACTACATCCATGAAAGGCGTGAAGGCGTATCTGAATCCACAATTTTATGTGTAGGCGTGGGCATAAATTTTAGGTTAACGTGTGGAAATATCACTGCCTGTATTGAATGGATCAAAAATGATTTATACAAGGATTACAACAATATATAGTTGGATTCTATAATTTTACATATTTCTTATTTATTCTGAAATAATTAAAACACTTAAGAATAGTTTAACTAATACTTACTTGTTGGTAACAATGATATAAATGGATAATAAGATGATGATGTGGAAAAGACAGCAAGAGGAGGCCTCTTTTAAGTCTAAGACAGCTCACAGAGGCGCGCCATGGAGCAAACTGAAAACCAGTGAGTGAGAAAAAAATAAACCCTTTTGGATTATTGATTGCATCATCTGTTGTCACATAAGATTATCATAATTACTTAATTAATGCTTTTTACATGACTACCAACCCCAATATGGTTAAGAATAAAAGGATTAACATCTGTAAATATTCTTTTATTCCAAAATAATCATTTATTTCTCAAAGCTATCAATGATATTGGCAATTTCATCACAGGTTGTAATTACTGTGAATTTTTAAAGATTCAGTGTTTCATGTAGAATAATCAAACATGGACTGTATGTGAAACTTTAATTTTACTAGTAAACCCATAATTCTTTTTGGTTGTACCATAGATAATAAAGGTCTCCATTGGTCCTGAAAGTTTCAGAGAGATTCATTAAGAATTGTATTTTTAATGAATTTTTGAAGTTTTTACCTCATTTCTACATAGAATTGCAAATATCAGTGTTTTACTGGTTGCTATGAGGTAAATTAATGAATACAAGTCCAAATGGGTTTTAATTAATCTTTTGGGGCTTATCCATGGAAAGTCATTAAGAATTGACATGGTTACAGGAGTCTAAGTAGCTCTTTACCTCCTTGGCACATCAAAATAGCAGGTTATTTGCTATTTAATTAAGATTTACTGTAGTTGTAACATGGTAACCAAGTTCCCAAAGTGTTGGAGCTTACCAATTGGGCCAAGATCAGCCATGGATCCAAGCTTTGGAGCTGTCCACGCCTCTGAGGCCTCAGAAGTTAGGTACCCTGGCTCTCTGTCAGGATGAGTCTATGTTGATGAGGTAATAAAGCTATTTACAACTAAAACTATGACTGTGACATGTGGAAAATAGTTTAAAAATGTTTTATAAGGGTTAAATATGGATTAATTTAATAATAAAAGGGCTTTACTATAATGAATATAGTGGTGGTGAGCACTGTTGAAAGCCCTGGGTGCAGCTTTACCTGTTGGGTTACAATAATAAAGACTACAATACTTTAATTTAAGAGTATACCTGTTTATTACCCAATATTAAAACTGTTTTTGACAGTTTACTACGTAGGGTATTCAAGAGCAGGATGAGGAGACAATTCTGGCTGTGAAAAGCCTCCCTTTTATCCTGAAATGGGGTGGAAAGGGTGCTAGACCTTTCCACGTAGAGGAAGTGAAGATTTTTCACTCTCTAGGACTGACTTGTGGTTTGCAAACAGCCTGTTTGCCCTGTATTGGGCTCAGATGTGGTTTTGAAACCACATCTGGGCAGTTTTCACCAATACAGGGTGAAAATTTTCATCTGGGGACCTCACAGCCTGATTCTGACGTGTATGACGCGTAGAATGCTGTACAGAAACTGTATGGGACCCGAGTATTGACTGACTTATGAGGTATTTAAGTATTAACATGCTTCTTCGTCTATTTGACACCTCATAATCAGAGTACAACTGTATCCTGTCATAATACAGTTGTATTGGTCATATTGTGGGATTATAACCTTTAAATGGCCATACCTCTGTCGGTTTTTGAGATATCATGCTCAAAGTTGGTTCATTGAATAGCCCTGTATGAGCTCTACACAATGATACCCAATTTGGTATTGCTATCATTAGAAATGACAAAGTTATCCCATGTACAAGGTTTTTGTACATAGGCGTGGTTTGGGCAAAAAGCTGTATTGAGCTTGTTTGCCTCATAACTTCTGTTATAGGTGAGATATGGAGGAGTGGGTGGCACCATCAGATAGCCCTGATTTTGCTCTTTCCAAAAAGACCCCACTTCAAGTATCCCACACTAAAACTGTAGAAGTTAGATGAGAGGTGAATGTTTTGTTCACCCTTATTTGGCCTGAATTTGACCATAACTCAAGTAATACTGGTGCTAGCTCAGTTTGGCTGGTACCATTGGATATCCCTGACTTAGAGCTTCATTTTGAATACCCATTTGATGGGGTTAAGCCTCTCCTACTAGATTTTAGATGAGAGGTGAAAATTAAGGTTTATGCTCAGCAATAACTTTGAGCAGAAATAACTTTGTTATTTCTTGTCCTATGGTGATGGGACTTATGTTTTCATAAAGAGGTGAGTTTACTCTTTCTTTTGATACCTTTTGAGCTGATTTGGCTCAGCTCCATGTTTTGGTGGTATCTTGGCTATACCATTGGTTTATGGTATTTTGGCTTTCATGCTTGTGCTCTGGTTTTGAGTCACAGGCTGACATACCCTCCCTCTAAAAAAGGCTCATCATTGATGAGACTGTTCAGTCCTCCTAAAGACTCTGAATCTCCTTAGATGGAGGTTCCCATCTGGTATGGCATCTTCTGCTAACCATTTGTCTTTATAAGCTGTATGGTGTTTGAATCTGACTAAGTATTGTCTTTGATCCTTCCCATTAAGTCTGATCTTCCTGGCCCTGATGATCTTACTCACAGGTCCTGGGGAGTCTTCCACTTCCACTATGTCAGGTGGTGTGGGGTTTTTCTTCCTGGAGGGGAATTTATCCTCCTCTGTTTGGAAATATGGCTTGACCAAACTTACTGGGAAGACTGGGTGCTTCCTGGAAAATTACTCTGTAAGCTTGACTTCCACTGCATTCTTTCCTATCAACCTAATGATAGTGAAAGGCCCTACAAATGAGTCTATCATCTTCTTGGGTCCTTTAAGATTATTAAAGTTCAGAGTAGACACTAGCACCTGGTCCCCTTCCTTAAAGTCAGGTTCCATGTGTGTCTTGTCCCACCTCTGCTTATTATATTTTTTTGCCTCAGCTATGCATTTGGCAGCTGTGTCGCAAGCTCTTTTCCACATATCATGGAAGTCTTTGGCTGTGGGGTGGATGGTTAGAAGATTCTTCTTCAAGTGATCCACAGGCAACAGGGGATTCCACCCTTTCTCTACTACTGCAGGTGTTTTTCCTGTTGTAGAGTGCTGACTTGTATTATAAGCCAGCTGGACAGCTGGTAGAAGGGTAACCCAGTCATGGGTGTATCCTTCATGGTCCTTGTATTCCATGCCATAGGCACAGAACCTTCTAAGGATGTCTTCCATATTCTGGATCATCCTCTCAGCTAGGCCATCTGTTTGGGGATGGTAAGTGGTGGAAAAAGCAAGCTTGGTGCCAAGCATGTCATACAAGTTGGTCCAAACTTCTGATGTGAATTTTGGGTCCCTATCACTAATGATGATTTTAGGGACTCCACAGGTAGATATGATGTTATTCCAAAATAACCAGGCAGTATCCATGGCTGTGTCCTCCTTGTGGCATGGTAGACACCTCATGCTCTTTCTGAACCTATCAACTATGATTAGGCAGGAATTGTAGTTTTCTTTCCCTCCTGGGACAAGTCCTGTAACCCAGTCCATGTTGATGGTTTCCCATGGGTGCTTGGGTTCCTCTATGTGTTGAAGTAACCCATACTTCTTCCCATGTTTCCTATTTTCCTTTTGGCATCTTTCAAAGGTGTTGATGTATTCACTCAACTCCTGCTCCCACTTGGGCCACCAAGCTGTGCTTGCTACCCTTTCTTTGGTCCTGTCTTCACTCATCTGTCCCATATAGGGGCAGTCATGGCATTCCTGCAGGATCAATGAAATGTGGTCTCTGTCTACCACTGTGAGTGCACTTGTGTGCTTTTCTCTGTGGTAGAGCAGGCCATCTATAAGGAAAAACTTGTTATCCTTATAGGCCCTCAACCAGGGTTCTTCCAGCTGGGCTTCCAGTTCTGGACTCCTGTATTTTTGTTGCAGGAGTTGTAGTAGTATGCCACACTGTTTGTGTTTGGCATAAGACTTCAGTACTGCACTAAAAAACTCATTTTGCAGTTCAGAAGAACTTATTCCTAACATTGGAGTTTCTGTCTCCTCTGAATCAGTGTTTCCACTGTCAGGGGTACCACTCTCTGGTGCCCATTCAGAAAATCTGAAGTTCTTTTTCCTATCTATTTCCATGAAATGGATAGGAATCTTGGCTGCAACTTCAGGGTCATAAGCTGGATTGCTTTTGACATTGTCCAGTGGACCTCTGCTAAGGCCATCTGCATTGGTATGACTTTTACCTTCTTTGTATATGATGGTCATGTTCCCTCTATACTCCTGGATGGCTATTTGCCATCTCAGCATGTTTCTATTTGTAGTCTTCATGTTTAGTAAAGACTTCAAGGCTGTGCAGTCTGTGTAGACTCCAAAGACTGCACCCTCCAGATAATAATGGAGTTTTTCTAGAGCCCAGACTAGACATAGAAATTCAGTCTGGGTGGCCCCATACCTGGCTTCTGAATCTTTCAGCTGCCTTGAGATGTAGCAAATTACTCCTTCTCTTGGTTCACCATCCACAATTTGTCTTTGGTGAAGGGCTGCTCCTAGGCCTTGACTGCATGCTGCATCTATATATAACTTGAATGGTAGTTCAAAGTCAGGTAAGATGAGAACAGGTGCATTAGTGACTTCATATTTGATCCTCTCATATGCATCCCTCCTTTCCTTGGTTATTTCAAAAACTACATCTTTTGAACATAACTTGTATAAACTGCTAGTTATGTGTGCAAAACTTTTGATATGGTTTCTAAAGTAGCTAGCAAACCCAAGAAAGGATTGCATCTCTTTGATGCTTTTTGGTACTGGCTTTTGCGGTACTGCTGCTACTTTATTCTGGTAAATTGCCAGACTAATACCTGAGACTTTATGTCCTAGAGCCAGTAACTCTTGTTGGCCAAAATTGCACTTTTTAAGTGAAATTTTCAGATTTATGGGTGTGCATTTACTTAGCACTCTGTCTATGTATTGCACATGGTCTTCCCATGTCTCTGAGTATATAATGATATCATCAATATATACCACCATCCACCCTTCCAATGTTTCATCTTGAAATATTGTGTCCATCATCCTTTGGAAGTGGGCTGGTGCATTCTTGATGCCAAATGGCGTTCTGGTGTACTCATATATGCCCATATGGCATATTATTCTGAGTGATTTCATGGAGTTTGGTTTAACTCCATTTTGGTGGAAACCCTTCATACAATCCATTTTGGTTATGTATTTGGCTTTAGCCAGTTTATCCAAGGCATGAGGTATCCTGGGTATAGGGTACCTGTCTGCTTTTGTGTAGTTATTCAGAGCTCTGAAATCTTCACACAGTCTAGACTTGCCATCATGCCAGGTGATTAGGACAGGGGTGGTGATTTCCACTATTTGATTATGTCCAATCTTCCTAATGACATCCATATCCAGGAGTTCATTGATATGTTTCTCAATTTCTTTCCTGGTTTCCAGGCTTGCTGGATAAGGAGGTCTCCTCAGCGTGGGTTGATAAGGCCTTTCCACATCCAGATATAGTTCTATATCATGGCCTTTGATCTTGCCTAATGGTTCTTCACCAATGGCAAATGCTGGTCTGTTCTTTCTCAGCATCTTCAGTAAACTTAGTTTTTGTTTACTGGTGAGGGTAGTGCTAAACTGTCCCTCTCTGAATTGCTTCAGAAGTTCTTCTAGTGAATCTTGGGAAGATATCTGGTATATATCAAGTGAAAATTTCTTTTCCTTGTTAGTACCAATGGTGATGTGCCTATTTTTACTGTTGTAAATGTCTATGCCATACATCCTCTGGTAATCTGTTGCCAGTAAAAACCCTTGGATGTGGGCATCCTCAAGCACTACAAACTCTGGGTTGAGTCTGATATTACCCTTCCTGTGGGGTATAATTATCTCTTTGATAATTGTCCCAATGGAAGTCATCTTCCCTGATGCACTTTTAAGGTTCTTTGCCTTAGTGGGCAAGAGCTGTTTTTCCCAGTTTGGGAAGTGGGTATCCAGATAGTTTCTGACCACTATGGAGCAGTGTGCTCCACTATCAATGATCAGTGGGTGCTGAGCATTGTCAATACAAACAGTAATTTTTGTGGTTGTCCCATGTATATATGCCATCCCTTTGGTTGGTGTAGCCAGGAATGTTTGTGCATCTTGTGTGTGTTTGCACAAGTTCTTGTTAGCAGTGTCCTGTGGCATGCCAGCTTCCAACTGTATGTCCTGGATTTCCAGTGGGGTTTCCTCTTGGTATTCCACTAGAAATTCCTCTCTTGGGTCTTGATAATCATCAGATGGTTCTCTGATGGCATCACCCATGGAGTCTGATTCAGAATCCTCTGTTGGAGGTTCTTCCTCAGGGACTTTTTCTATGGCATAGACTTTTTTCTTTGCCTTTGGACAGTTGTTGGCATAGTGGTCTGTTGAACCACAATTGTGACAAGAATTCCTCTTCTTTGCCACTTCTGCCACTCTTTCTTTGGGTTTGTCTTCAAACTATACCCTGAAAAGTTGTTTCTCTTTGAAACTACTGCTCTTATATGGGGTGAATTTCCCCATATTAGTCCTTTTCCTTATGTCTTTTAAGGTGTTGGCAATGTCATCTAGAGTTCAATTTTGGTTGCATCTGCATTTTACTGCATTCTCTAGTTCTCCTGGCAATTGTGTCAGAAGTTTGTGATTCCTCATTTGGATGTTCATCTGAGGATCAATGGCTTTAAGTCTTTTGGACTGTCTAAGACACCACTCATATGGATCTTTGTCCACAGAGTATTTGTCATTTTCAAATGACATGGTCTTTTGCCATATCCAAGTTCCATTACTGTACTTTTGGATGATTTGACTCTTCCACCATGGCCAGTTTCTCCTGCCATAGATTTCTTTCATTTCTGTGTATCATATACTAGCATGACCTTTAAATGCAGTATTCAATCTAGCAGTGATCCAGTAGTCTGATATTCTTGGTACATCAATGAAGAGTCCATCAATATAATCTATGAGTTCCATATGATCATATTCTCCTGATCCAGAGAATTTGGGCCAGCTTGAGGCCTCAGGAAGCTGTTTCAAGGCTTCCTTCTCTGAATAAGACATTCCATCTCCATCCTGGTATTGTGATGGAGAGCTTGCCTTATTCATCAACATGGCATCTGGTTTGATGTCGTCTGGTTGATATGGAATATCCATAGCTTGGCCTTGTGGTTGGGGCTTCAAGCTATGGTAGGCATTAAAAAACTTGTTAATGTCTTTATCCAGACACTCCCTGTCCCCTGTGCTGTGGTGTTGTTCTTCAAACACTATATTCAGTATTTTGTTGGTTTCTTCAGAGGCTTTTCTCAGTTGAGCATATCCTTCTTGAAGATTTTTAACTATCTGTTCCAAGGAGGCTTGAGTTTGTCTCACCCTCTCTTGGCCAGCTTTAATTTCTGAAAACTTCTTTGCAGATTTTTCAGCATATTGGGACATTTGTAACCACAGTGTATCACTGTTGATGTTACTCTCAGATGTGACAATGTTATTTTCAGTCTGAGTGGGGGTAATGTTTCTATTACTAGGACTACTGATTCTAGAGTGGTTTACAACTACTTCTGGTTCTTGTGTACTTCTTTTACCAAATATAACAGCTTCTGGATCATGGGGTCTGACTCTTTCCTCCTCTGGCTGAAGGAGGCTTTGTTCTTGCCCTTGTTTCCTTGTCTTCTCCTGGAAACTTCCTGGAATTGTGAAGAATGGTGACTCTTGGCCACTCATCTGCTGGTTTCTGAATGGTGTGAAGCCACTGGAGGGCTGATTTGGCCTGCTCCTTGTGAGCCTGAAGGAATCTGAGTAGGCCCTGTCTGGGTCAACTGTTCTTCCATAGCTTGGATAGTGGCTTGGTTCTCCCTTAGCCTCTGTGCCCTTGCCTCCAGGAGTCTGAACTGCATGGTAGGATTCCAACCTTTGGTGATTACCATCAGGTCTTTGAAGTCTATCTCTTTGAGACAGATCTTCTGGCAACTTGCTCCAAGTTCTGCCCAGTGACTTGCCAGGTTGAACCTCTTGTTGTCCATGCTCCATTGAAATACGTCTTTGAGCAGTTGGTGGAGCTGAAGAACTTGATCCATATCCTTCCAGTCCTCTGGTTTGAGGTTCCTGTTGAATTTGAGTGTGAATGGCAAGGTTGATATCATCTCCCTCATTGTTTTGCCATCCACCACTGTGTCCAAACTGTCTTCTTCCAGGTCTTCTGGTTCTGGACAAGCTTTCTCTGACCTCTGGTTGGTTCCTTTTCAAGCCAAGGTCTCTGAGGTATGCAGGGGACATATCAGTGTTTGCAAGCAGTCAAAAACTTTATGTTCTTAGGGTATTTACCTTTGACTGTGCCTTGTACAAATTTGTTATCTGCGGATTTGGGCAGTTTGCCTTTGGAGGTTACAACTGGGTTAATAATTGTAATCTTCCCTGTACAAGTGGTTAAGGTTGGTTTACCTTGTATTGAAGCAGAGTTTCATGGTTTTCTACTCCTCTGAGTGGCTATTGGTGTCCACATTTTGGCTATAATGAGGCCTTCACTAAGTCTTTTTCCTTTGCCCTTGCTGCCCTCTGGCTCTGAGGGTGTCACCGGTGTGTTGGCCTGTGACTGGGTCTCAAGTGGTATGAAATTTTCTTCCACTGAATCAAACAGGAAAAGAGGGCTTATGTCAGTTAAGACTTCTTAAAAGGCTGGTTTTGCACGTCTAAGAATGGCCTCTGGGCCTGTATATTACTACAATATGCCCTTGTATTATGACAGTGTAATTGAATTAACAATTCCACATCAAAAATACAGCTTACTGATATGTGGTATACTCTTTGTATACCAATATCTTACAGAATACTTGTAATTAGCAAGTATAATCTGTCAAAGATGGTGTATTACAGGGCAATTGAGTTAACAATGTGCCCAAACACGCCGCAACTGTTGGTTTATCAGTATGAGCTGTCTTGATTCAATTAAGAATTAAGACTGTATTAGTGGCTTAGAAGTGTTTTTATATACAAAACACGCCAAAAATGCTGGTCTTGTGGCTATCAACCACGTGACAGATACTCTTTAAAATATGAATATTTTTTAAAAAATAAATAAAAATATATAAAAATATATATTTCTTAAAGAAAATGATGCCTAAAAAGATAAAACAAGTGTCAATAAAATGATAAAAAAGAGAAAAACTTACTTGTAATAAGTCCAAAGCGTTTTAAAACACGGCCAGGCCCCCAAAATGTCAGCATGAGTCTATGTTGAAGACGTAAGAAAGCTATTTACAACTAAAACTATGACTGTGACACATGGAAAATAGTTTAAAATGCTTTTATAAGGGCTAAAATATGGATTAATTTAATAATAAAAGGGCTTTACTATAATGAATATAGTGGTGGTGAGTGCTGTTGAGAGCCCTGGGTGCAGCTTTACCTGTTGGGTTACAATAATAAAGACTACAATACTTTAATTTAAGAGTATACCTGTTTATTACCCAAGAGTAAAACTGTTTTTGACAGTTTACTATGTAGGGTATTCAAGAGCAGGATGAGGAGACAATTCTGGCTGTGAAAAGCCTCCCTTTTATCCTGAAATGGGGTGGAAAGGGTGCTAGACCTTTCGACGTAGAGGAAGTGAAGATTTTTCACTTTCTAGGACTGACTTATGGTTTGAAAAAAGCCTGTATGCCATGTATTGGGCTCAGATGTGGTCTTGAAACCACATCTGGGCAGTTTTCACCAATACAGGGTGAAAATTTTCATCTGGGGACCTCACAGCCTGATTCTGACGTGTATGATGCATAGAATGCTATACAGAAACTGTATGGGACCCCAGTATTGACTGACTTATGAGGTATTTAAGTATCAACATGCTTCTTTGTCTATTTGACACCTCATAATCAGAGTACAACTGTATCCTGTCATAATACAGTTGTATTGGTCATATTGTGGGATTATAACCTTCAAATGGCCATAACCTTGTCGGTTTTTGAGATATCATGCTCAAAGTTGGTTCATTGAATATCCCTGTATGAGCTCTACACAATGATACCCAATTTGGTATGGTTATCATTAAATATAACAAAGTTATCCCATGTACAAGGTTTTTGTACATAGGCGTGGTTTGGGCAAAAAGCTGTATTGAGCTTGTTTACATCATAGCTTCTGTTATAGGTGAGATATGGAGGAGTGGGTGGCACCATCAGATAGCCCTGATTGTGCTCTTTCCAAAGAGACCCCACTTCAAGTATCCCACACTAAAACTGTAGAAGTTAGATGAGAGGTGAATGTTTTGTTCACCCTTATTTGGCCTGAATTTGACCATAACTCAAGTAATACTGGTGCTAGCTCAGTTTGGCTGGTACCATTGGATATCCCTGACTCAGAGCTTCATTTTGAATACCCATTTGATGGGGTTAAGCCTCTCCTTCTAGATTTTAGATGAGAGGTGAAAATTAAGGTTTATGCTCAGCAATAACTTTGAGCAGAAATAACTTTGTTATTTCTTGTCCTATGGTGATGGGACTTATGTTTTCATAAAGAGGTGAGTTTACTCTTTCTTTTGATACCTTTTGAGCTGATTTGGCTCAGCTCCATGTTTTGGTGGTATCTTGGCTATACCATTGGTTTATGGTATTTTGGCTGTCATGCTTGTGCTCTGGTTTTGAGTCACAGGCTGACACTCTCTTTGATGTCTTTTGTCCCCCTTGCTTATTTTTCACGTCAAAATAGAAATTTAAGCTTAAAGTGAGATATCCACTATGGGTGTAACAAAAGTCCATGTAAGAATACCATGATATCAAGTGCTCAAAACATGCATAACACTATTCTTAGTGTATTCAACATGGGATTTCTCACATTCCCATTATTTTGGCATGAAATTAAGAAAAACAAATATTTTCACAGATCTTTGATGTAGTATTGATGATGTGGTATTGAAGTATTTTCCATATTACCACCTCAAAGAGTTAATTTGAGCTTATTAACTCTATGGAGCTACCCTAGGTGAATTTTTGTGTAGAATCCAAATCTGGCCTTAGATCCATGGATTTACTTATTCAATTAAAGGTTATTCATCTTTTCTGAAATAAAAAATGATGAATTTTGGATATATGCATGACTTATGAGTTATGCATAATTCAAAATTCATTTTTAAGATAATTGTGGCCTATTTGGGTTTGTAAAATATACCTCCAGGCTCACATTTTTCCACATATCATGGAAATATTTGGCTGTGGGGTGGGTGGTCAGAAGATTTTTCTTCAAGTGATCCACAGGCAACAGGGGATTCCACCCTTTCTCTACTACTGCAGGTGTTTTTCCTGTTGTAGAGTGCTGACTTGTATTATAAGCCAGCTGGACAGCTGGTAGAAGGGTAACCCAGTCATGGGTGTATCCTTCATGGTCCTTGTATTCCATGCCATAGGCACAGAACCTTCTAAGGATGTCTTCCATATTCTGGATCATCCTCTCAGCTAGGCCATCTGTTTGGGGACGGTAAGCTGTGGAAAAAGCAAGCTTGGTGCCAAGCATGTCATACAAGTTGGTCCAAACTTCTGATGTGAATTTTGGGTCCCTATCACTAATGATGATTTTAGGGACTCCACAGGTAGATATCATGTTATTCCAAAATAACAGTGCAGTATCCATGGCTGTATCCTCTTTGTGACATGGTAGGAACCTCATAATCTTTCTGAACCTATCAACCATTATCAAGCAAGAATTCAAGTTCTCTTTTCCACCTGGTAAAAGCCCTGTAACCCAGTCCATATTGATGGTTTCCCATGGGTGCTTGGGCTCTCCTATGTGTTGAAGTAACCCATACTTATTCCCATGTTTTCTGTTGGCCTTTTGGCATCTTTCACAAGTGGTTATATATTCACTCAACTCTTGTTCCCATTTGGGCCACCAAGCTGTGCTTGCTACCCTCTCCTTGGTTCTGTCCTCACTAATGTGGCCCATATAGGGGCAGTCATGGAATTCTTGTAGGATCAAGGATATATGGTCCCTGTCTACTATGGTGAGTTCACTAGTATGCTTTTCTCTATGGTAGAGCAAGCTATCTATAAGGAAAAACTTGTTATCCTGATAGTCTCTCAACCAGGGTTCCTCCAACTTGGATTCCAGTTCTTGGCTCCTGTATTTTTGTTGAAGGAGTTGAAACAATATGCAACACTGTTTATGTTTGACATATGTCTTCATCACTGAATTGAAGAATTCATTATGCAGTTCTGAGGAGCTTATTCCCAGTATGGGAGTTTCTGTTCCTTCTGAATCAGTGTCTCCACTGTTTGGGATACCACTTTCTGGTGCCCATTCAGAAAATCTGAAGTTTTTCCTCCTATCTATTTCCATGAAATAGATAGGGATCTTGGCTGATACTTCAGGGTCATAAGCTGGGTTTCTTTTGACATTATCCAGTGGCCATATGCTGAGGCCATCTGCATTGGTCTGAATTTTACCCTATTTGTATATGATGTTCATACTGCCCCTATACTCTTGGATGGCTCTTTTCCACCTCAACATCTGTCCATTGGTAGTCTTCATGTTCAGTAAATACTTCAAGGCTGTGCAGTTTGTGTAGACTTCAAACACATCACCCTCCAAATAATAGTGGGGTTTCTCTAGAGCCCAGAATAAGCATAGACATTCAGTCTGGGTTGCCCCATACCTGGCTTCTGAATCTTTCAGCTTCCTAGCCATGTAGCATATTACTCCCTCTCTTGGTTCACCATCCACAATTTGTCTCTGGTGAAGGGCTGACTCTAAGCCTTGGCTACATGCTGCATCTATGTATAGCTTGAATTGTAGTTCAAAGTAAGGTAAGATGAGCATAGGTGCATTTGTGAGTTCATGTTTGATTCTCTCATATGCCCCCTTCTGTCTTTGGTAATCTCAAAAACTACATCTTTTCAACATAACTTGTATAGACTACTAGCTATGTGGGCAAAGCTTTTGATGTGGCTTCTATAGTAGCTAGCAAACCCAAGGAAAGATTGCATCTCTTTGATCTTCTTTGGTACTGGTTTTTGCAGTACTTCTGCTAATTTATTATGGTCTATGGCCAGACTAAGAACTGAGACTTTATTTCCTAGTGCAAGTAATTCTTGTTGGATAAAATTGCACTTCTTAAGTTAAATATTCAAATTGATGGCTGTGCATTTACTTAGTACTCTGTCTATGTACTGCACATGGTCTTCTCATGTCTCTGAGTATATAATGATGTCATCAATATATACTACCATCCAGCCTTCCAATATTTCTTCTTGAAATATTGTGTCAATCATCCTTTGCAAGTGGGCTGGTGCATTTTTGATGCCAAATGGAATCCTGGTGTACTCATATATACCCATATGGAATATGATTCTGAGTACTTCCATGGAGTTTGGTTTAGCTCAATTCCGGTGAAAACCTTTCATACAATCCATTTTGGTTATATATTTGGCTTTTGCCAGCTTGTCTAGGGCATGCAGTATCCTTTGTATAGGGTACCTGTCAGCTTTTGTGCAGTTATTCAGAGCTCTGAAATCCCCACATAGCCTAGATTTTCCATAATGCCAGGTGATTAGGACAGGAGTGGTGATTTCCACTATTTCATTATGTACAGTATTTCTGATGAAATCCATTTCTAGGAGCTCATTAATGTGTTTTTCAATTTATTTCCTAGTTTCCAGACTTGCTGGGTATGGAGGTCTCCTGAGAATGGGTGGATAAGGTCTTTCCACATCCAGATATAGTTCTATATAATGGACTGTCAGTTTGCCTAATGATTCTTAACCAATGGCAAATGCTGGTCTATTCCTCCGCAGAATCTTCAACAAAGTTATTTTCTGTTTACTGGTGAGGGTAGTACTTAACTGGCACTCTCTGAATTCATTCAGTAGTTCTTCCAGTGGATCCTGGGCAGATATTTGGTATATATCAAGTGAAAATTTCTTTTCCATGTTGGTACCAATGGTAATGTGCCTGTTTTTACTATTGTAAATATGAATTATGGTAATCTGTCCCCAGTAATAACCCTTGGATGTGGGCATCATCAATCACTACAAACTCTGGGTTGAGTCTGATATTACCCTTTCTGTGGGGTACAATTATCTCTTTGATAATTGTCCCAATAGAAGTCATCTTCCCTGAAGCACTTTTGAAGTTCTTTGCCTTGGTTGGCAAGAGCTGTTTTTCCCAATTTTGGAAGTGGTTGTTCAGATAATTTCTGGCCACTATGGAGCAGTGTGACTCACTGTCAATTATCCATGGGTGTTGAGCCTTGTCAATGCAAACAGTCATTTTTAAGGCTGTCCCATGTATGTATGCCATTCCTTTGGTTGGTGTGACCAGGAATGTCTGTGCATCCTGTGTATGTTTGCACAAGCGTTTATTGGCAGTGTCTTGTGGCATGCCTGCTTCCAACTGTATGTCCTGGATTTCTAGTGGGGTTTCCTCTTGGTATTCAGCTAGAAATTCTTCTCTTGGGTCTTGTTCTTCATCAGATTGTTATCTGATGGCATCACTCATAGAGTCTGAGTCAGAATCCTCTGTGGTGGATTCCTCCTCTGGGACTTTCTCAATGGCATAGGCTTTTTTCTTTGCCTTTGGACAGTTATTGGCATAATGGTCTGTTGAACCACAATTGTGACAAGAATTCTTCTTCTTAGTCACTTCTGCAACTCTTTCTCTGGGTTTGTCTTTGAACTCCACCCTGAAAGTCTGTTTCTCTTTGAAACCACTGCTTTCATATGGGGAATATTTCCCTATATTTGTTCTTTTCCTTATGTCTTGTAAGGTATTTTCATTGTCATCTAGAGTGCAATTTTGGTTGCATCTGCATTTTACTGCATGCTCTAGTTCTCCTGGAATTTGTGTCAGGAGTTTGTCATTCCTGATCTGAATGTTCATTTGAGGATCAATGGATTTGAGTCTTTTAGATTGTCTAAGACACCATTCATATGGATCTTTGTCCACTTAATACTTGTCATTTTCAAATGAAATGGTCCTTTTCCATATCCCAGTACCATTGCTTTAATTTTGGATGATTTGACTCTTCCACCATGGCCAGTTTCTCCTGCCATGGATTTCTTTGATTTCTATGTACCAAATAATAGCATGTCCTTTAAATGCTGTATTAAGGCTAGCAGTAATCAAGTAGTTCAGTATGCTTGGTACATCAATGAAGAGTTCATAAATGTAATCTATTAGTTCCACATGATCATATTCTCCTGTAACAGAGAATTTGGGCAAGCTTGAGGCCTCAGGAAGCTGTTTCAAGGCTTCCTTCTCAGAATAAGACATATTTTATCCATCTTGTTATTGAGATGGAGATCTTGCCTTATTAACCAACATGCCCTCTGGTTTGATGTCTTCTTGGTGATATGGATTATCCATGACATGGCCTTGTGGTTGGGGCTTCATGTTATGATAGACATTAAACAGTTTGTTTATGTCTTGATCCAGACAATCCCTCTCCCTTTTGCTGTGGTGTTACTACTCAAAGACTATATTCAGTCTTTTATTTGTTTCTTCAGAGGCTTTGCTCAGTTGAGCATGTCCTTCTTGAAGGTTTTTAACAATTTTGTCCATCGAGGCTGTCAATCTTTTCATCCTCTCATGGCTTGCTTCAAGTTCTGAAAACTGATTTTGAGTTTTCTCAGCATATTGGGACATTTGTAACCACAGTGCATCACTGTTTAGGTTACTCTCAGGTGTGACAACATTATGTTCAATCTGAGTGGGGGTAATATTTTTATTAATAGGACTAATGATTCTAGAGCTATGTACAACTACGTCTGGCTCTTGTGTACTTCTTTCACCAAATCCAACAGCTTCTAGATCATTGGGTCTGACTCTTCCTTCCTTTGGTTGAAGGTGGTCTTGTTTTTTCCCTTGTATCCTTGTCTTCTCCTGGAAATTCCTGAGATTTTGAAGAATGGTGACTCTTGGCCACTGATCTGTTGCTTTGTGAATGGCATGAATCCAATAGAGAGCTGGTTTGGTCTACTCCTTGTGAGCCCAAAAGGAATATGTATATACCCTGTCTGGGTCAGTTGTTCTTCTATAGCTTGGATAGTGGCTTGATTCTCCCTTATCCTGTTTGGCCTCATCTCCAGGAGTCTGAACTTCCTAGTGGGATTCCAACCTTTGGTAATTACCATAAGGTCTCTGAAGTCTATCTCTTTGAGACAGATATTCTGGCAACTTTCTCCAAGTTCTTCCCAGTGAGATGCCAGGTTGAACTTCTTGTTGTCCATGCTCCATTGAAAAAGGTCTTTGAGGAGTTGGTGGAGCTGAAGAACTTGATCCATATCCTTCCAGTTCTCTGGTTTGAGGTTTCTGTTGAATTGGAATGTGAATGGCAGAGTGGGTATGATTTCCCTCAATGCTTGGCATCCACCACTGTGTCCTAGGTGTCCTCTTCCAGGTCTTCTGATTCTGGACAAGCCTTCTCTTTCCTCTGGCTGGTGCCTTTGGAAACCAAGGTCTCTGAGGTGTACAGGTGACATATCAGTGTTTGAAAGAAGTCAAAAACTTTATGTTCTTAGGGTATTTACCTTTGACTGTGCCTTGTACAAATTTGTTGTCTGCTGCTTTTGGCAATTTACCTTCAGAGGTTATAACTGGGTTAATGACTGTAATCTTCCCTGTGCAAGTTGTTACGGTTGGTTTACCCTGTATTGATGCAGAGTTTTGTGGTTTTCTATTCCTCTGAATGGCAATGGGTGTCCAACTTTTAGCTGTTATAAGGCCTTCACTGTGCCTCTTTCCTTTACCCTTGCTGCCCTCTGGTTCTGAGGGTGTCACTGGTGTGTTGGCCTGTGATTGGGTCTCTAGTGGGATGTAGTTTTCTTCCACTGAATCAGACAGGAAAAAGAGGGCTTATTCTCAGTTGAGACTTCTTTAAATGCTGCTTGCACATCCAAGAATGGCATCTGGAAAATATATTTCTATATCATGCCCTTGTATTATGACAGTGTAATTGAATTAACAATTCCACATCAGAAATACAGCTTAAAGATATCTGGCACACTGTTTGTATACTAGTATCTCACAGATTAACTTGTAATTAGCAAGTATAATCTGAAAAAGTGGTTATGTAAGAGGGTAATTGAAATTATAAATGTACCCAACCACACCTCAACTGTTGGTTTTAAAGTAAGAGGTGTCCTTATTTGATTAAAAAAAGGGCTCTATTAATGGCTTCAAGTGTTTAAAAATGTAAAAAACACCAAAAATAAGGGTTTTGTGGTGATTAAATTATAATCAACCATGCCACAAGGCAGAAAATAGAAGAAAGCACAGTGGTATACAGCATATACCACTCAAAAAGTAAATAAGAGATATATATTTTATTCATTTTTTAAAAAAATTTATACCTAAAAAAAAGAAACAAAAGTGTCATAATGAAGAAAATAAGAGAAAAGACTCACTTATAAGGTCCAAAAAGGTTTAAAAACATTGACAGGCCCCCAAAATGTCAGGCTGAGTCGATGATGAAGGTGAAATAAGGCTATTTACAACTTTAAATATGACTTTGGCATGGTAAAATTGATTTAAAAGATACTTATAATGCATAATAAACGTTTAACATTGAATAATAGGGGCTTTACTATTGTAAAATAGTGGTGGTGAGCGCTATTGAAAGCCCTGGGTGCAGTCTTACCAATTGGATTACTATAATAAGAGCTACAATGCTTAAGAATTTAAAGTATAACCTGATTATTTTGAAAGAGTATGGCTTTTTTGACAGTTTTACTAATTAGGAATTCAAGAGCAGGATGGGGAAATCTTTTCAGGTGGTGAAAAGGCCTCTTTTTATCCTAAAATGGGGTGGAATGGCCCTCTAGACCATCCACATAGAGGAAGTGAAGAGTTTTTTACTTCAGAGTACTGGCTTGAGGTTTTCATAGTTCCTGTATGCTATTTATTGGGCTTAGATGTGGTTTTGGAACCACATCTAGGCAGTTTTCACCAATACAGGGTGAAAACTTTCATCTGGGGACCACATAGCCCTCTTCTGGCGTGTATGATGCATAGAATCTTGTACAAAACCTGTATGGGACCCAAGTATCGCACAAATTATGGGGTATTGAAGTTTAAAAATGCTTATTTGTCCATTTGACACCTAATAATCATACTTCTTGGATGTGAGCCTGTGAGGTATGTATAACATACCCATAAGGCCACAAATGGTTTTATATACAGCTGATTTGGTCTTCAACAGACTTTTTCATTGAATTTAAATAACAAATAACAAAAAATAAGTATAACTTTTTTTGGAGAAACAAAGTTATAAATATTATGTCATTTTTGGATTCTACACCAAAACTGACCTAGGGTACACCCATAGGGTGTTATACCCAAAACCACTTATTTCTTATGTTATTGGAAGATTTAAGAATCTCACAGTACTAATCTAACTTTTTTGACATTTTTTTTAAAATTGTTAAATTTAAGCTTAAATAAGCTCAACTTAAAGGTTGCATAAGGTTTATGCAAACTTACCAAAATTTTAGTTAAAATTGAGGTGTGGTGTATATTTACTGAATTGGCTAAGGATTTGCCATACAGAATGTAAATTCTGTGTGAGCTCAATTTAAAAGGGTTTAAGACCATAGTATGGCTTTAAATAAATAAAAGGGCAAAATCCATGCAAAATGGTGGGACAAAGGAAAAAGACCAAACAGAGCTGGGGTACCGAGCTTTTTGGATCTGCAAGGATTAAATCAAGATTTTCCACCTGGATTTGATAATTTTCAACCTTATTTAAACTTTAAGATTAGACTTTGATACAACCTTAAGGTTTAAACTGGTTTTAACCCAATTTGGACAGGAATTTCATGCTGCCATAGGGTAAATCCCAATATGCAGGCTTGATATTGAAGTTTTGAGACCTGTCAAAGCTTAAATAAGCTTGAAACTTTAAGGTTAAAAGCATTAAAACCTTCTCAAAAGTTAAGGTTTGATGTGTATTGCTATTTTACGTGGAAAAATAGTAATAAATTCAAAAATTCATTAAAATTCCAATTCTTAATGGATTTGCTTTAAAATTCCACACAGCTTACAATTAAATATTATCTATATATAAATTAAATTTTAAGTATCTTTCATAAACAGATTTCTTGGGTAATTATCCTGGAAATTTACCTTTTTAATTATTGTTAAATAAAATTAAGATTTCTTTAAAAATTAATTAAAAATTGAGTTTAAGGGATTTCTGCTTGAAACTCTACTTTTAAGTTTTTCATGTGATGAACTTTAATATAAATAAACTTTTTTTATATTAAAACTTAAAATAATTAACTTAAATGAGGATTAAAGCTACTTGGAGTCAATAATGATACTGGTAACTTTAAATTGGAATTAAAAATAAGTTACCTTAAGCTACGAACCTTATTTTTAAGCATTGCTTTTCAGTTTTGACCTGAGCACGCCCTCTATATCCATTATGAATCATGAGGGCTGCTCTGCAGACATAAAAAGAGTCTTTTCATCACTGTTTTTGTCCATCATCACTTATCAATACAATCATATTAGACATTTAAACAGGTTAAGTTTTATTATATATAAGATATTATTATTAAAGTATTTCTTAAGCATTTTATTCTTTATAAATCTCAAATTAAAGAATTTAAATCATATAAATTAGATTATTGTTGTAATCACCTATAATATATTTTATTTCATAAAATTATTGTCTTTAAAATATCTTTTAAAATCCATAACTTCCTCTCAAAAACTCGTTAATCTTAATTTTTATTATAAAAATTTGTTTTATCTTTAAAATTATTGATTTTTGGTGTGTTTTTAACTTATAATTATTATTTAACATAATAACTGTTTTTGTTTGACTTGTTGTATTAGATAAATATTGTAAGTAAGTTTTCTCTAAAATTCTATATTTTTTATCTATTATTAGTTTTTTTCTATAAGAATTATTTCTGCACAGTGGGTGTCTTAACTCTTTTATAAGAATATCTATATATTATTTATAAGTGGCTAACTATTTATATTTCCCACGTTTAATTGTCTCATTAAGAGATTTACACTTCTTATTGTTACAATTGTCAGTGACTACAAAAATAATAGAATAATTATAATTTATTAAAATTATTATATTTTTTCATTATTATTTCATATAATAATAATTAAATTTATTTTTTGATATAATTTTTTTTAATAATTATATTTAGATTTATGGTTATAATACTTTATTATATTATCATTTTCTACTGAGGACAGTCATATTACTCTTGATATTGTTACTATTATCAAGAGTTTCATAGACAAACCTTACATTGGAAAATATCCCACAGTAAGACTGTTTTGGTCTAAATGTGGGATTTTGCGCTTAGAACTGCCACAACTTTGTGATTTTTTGAGATATCAAGCTCAAGGGTAATTCATTTTTTTGGCCCTGAATGTGCTCTACACAATGGTACCTCATTTGGTATGGCTATCATTAAGTATGGAAAAGTTATTCCATGTACAAGATTTTTTTTCCCCATAATGTTTGTTCTAGATGGTATATGGGGAAATGAATGGCACCATAGGATATCCCTGATTGTGCTCTTTCCAAAAAGACCCCACTTTAGGTATCTCACACTAAAACTGTAGAAGTTAGATGAGAGGTTAATGATTTATTCACCCTCATTTGACCTTATTTGGGTCATAAATTCTGTAATTCTGGTTCTAGCTCAGTTTGGCTAGTACCATTGGATAGCCCTGACGTAGAGCTTCATTTTGAATACCAATTTTTGATGGGGTTAAGCCTCTTACTCTGTATTTCAGATGAGAGGTGAAAATTAAGGTTTATGCTCAGCAACAACTTTGAGCAGGAATAAATTTGTTGTTCTTTTTCCTATGATTATGGGACTTGTATATTTGGAAAGATGTGAGTTTTGTCTTTCTTTTGATACCTTTTGAGCTAATTTGGCTCAGCTCCATTCTTGGCTATACCATTTGTTTATGGTATTTTTCTGTCATGCTTGTGCTCTGGCTTTGAGTCACAGGCTGACAATTAAGGTCCTTTTAAATTATCAAAAAAATTGAACATCTCAATGTGTGTTGTGTAGTTTACTGTTCCATGTAATTGCCCACTTTCAAAAGATTGCACCAGTCATCCAGTATTTGGTTTTTAAATTATACTGGTATCAAAAACCTGGTCAATCAACCCTCATGGAAAGAATTTTTTCATAATATAGAAAAGAGTTTCTTCCAACAACACTTAAAGAAATTATGGCACCACATCTGTTGGGAAATTTTTGAGGCCCATCACAGCTTCAGTTCCCAGGTTTTCTTAACACATTTTTTGTCCCAATCCCAATAGAGGCTCACTACAGACTCTATGAGATGTAAGGGGGTTAGAATATTTATTTGACCTCCCAGACCCCAACTTGGAAAGTTTGGCCAAGATATTAGACAAATACCAAAAATGGTAAGATAAACTATTGAGCTCAATAATCCAACCCAAACTTCTCAAGACCTTTCAGTCCCAGAAACATCCTGGGGCAGTGGAAACCAATCCATTATAATTATTATATTATCAAAACTGATCATTCCCCTCTGTGGTTGAAGCTCTGGCCATCTCGCTTGCCCAATATCATCATATTATAATCATGCATAATGTTTCCTTGTGAATACATTTCTAAACTAACTCCTCCTCAATACCAATTATGGCATATCCCCCCAAGACTCAATGACTCAAGGAAAGCCACTTCAAGGAGACAGTTGTATAAGTCCAGAAAATCCTGATTATTACACTATTCATTATTCCATCTTCAAGGATCTTTAAGACCAGTTCTCAAGGTTCCAAGTATCAATACACCAAGGAACTCCCAAATTCAGCCAATGCAGCCTGAAATCACAGGACGTTTTATGGCATTTACCCCTTTGTTCAATTAAGCTCAATACTGTGGGTAATGAAATACACATAGCTTGCTTTCCAATGTGTGCATTTGTGTTTTCCCCACGCATTAAATACAGCTTTCCAAAACTCATACAGCTGGGATTCCAACCAGCAAGAATCAAGTTCTCAACTTTTCACATATAATAGCCACTCTTTCAACCCCTTGGGGGCTTCCACCAGTTAGTTGATCTATTGGATTTATTTCCATGATTTATTTTCATCTTTTTATAGTAAATACTGATAATATCAAGCAAGTAGTTTGCACCTTTCCTTTCCCATCCATTTGATATTGGTTTTTATATCCCTGTTAATTACTTTTCTCCTTATAAAAAGGTTGAACCAGTGACCCAATAATCTACTTGTTTGGTTCTTTGGCCATTGACTTATTCCTCATAATTAAATAATTGTACCGAAGTCCTATCATAGAAAGATAATAAATTTTTTAATTTCTTAAAATATTTGGAGTTAATCAAAGTAAGCTCTTATTAAATGAGCTCCAGGCCACTCTTACTCCCAAGAGTTCCTGTCAAAACTGGTAGTCAAGGGAGAATACAAAGTTTTGGTTGAAGCAAAAGGGTAACTCATACTTATCAATGTACAAAAAGGGTAGTTGTTCAGTACCTGTGGAATTTCATGTTAATGCAATGGTAAGCTGGGTATTATTCCCTTTAATATCACATGACTGTGAATAGGAAAGCCCCTTTTCTGGTGGTATCCAAAGAATAAGATACAATAAAAGAAATACCACTTAATTTATAAAATAAAGAAGAAATAATGCATAAAACATTCCTGTTTCATCCATTGTAAAAATATCAGCTGTCTGGAACCTCCAAATAATAGGAGCCAAACCACCAATTTCATCTTTTATAATGATTTTATCAATACCAGATGATTGAAAATGTTAATTTTAGTTATTCAGATTCTTTCTATTCTTTAAGGACTGTAACCAACCATTTTACAACTGGAGCCATTTTTAGTTAAAGATTCCTGAAAGATGAGAAAATTATTCCCATTTTTTCCTGATAAAATAACCTGAAATTATGATGTTGTTTTTAAATTATTGTTGGATATACTCTTAAACAAAAGAGATATTGTTCTGTAAATTCACAGATGTAACTCCCTTGATATTTGGAGGGCCAATATGGTTTTTCTCTTGAGTCATATTTTCTTCTTATTTGAGCTAAAAAGACACATGAGGTTTTTTAAGTAAAATGCAAGGAGATGTTAGTGAAACGTCTTCACATTTAGCTATTCTTTTTTCATCTTTGTGGTACAAATTGCTCATCTAAATTTTCTCTGAAATTTTTGCAAAATGGGTCCTGGCTTGCTGATCCACTAAAGCTTTTTCTTTTTTATTGTTTTTTTATTTTTTGTTTGTTTCTTCAGAAATCTTTCTCTGCCTTGTGTATTTCAGATTTTTTGGTCAAGCTCATGAGACTATTGCTTGGACAGGCTTATTTTTTACTTCCCATTTTCATTAATTCTAAGAAGCATGTCATTGAATAAGCTTGCCTGGACATAAATCCATTATTATTTTTTTTCAGTAAGGTTTTTGTTTTCGTTGTATCAATATATTTCTCTTTATAGCCAAATAAAAAAATACAAAGCCTTGAGACTATCTTTAAGTCTATCAAGTTAAAACTTTTTTAGAATTGCGATTGAAGAGAAGAAAATTTACTTTAAACTATATTGTGAGAACAAGACTGTGTTTCCAATTTAGCACGAAGATAAATTCTGGAATAGGGGTGCAGTAATTGTTAGAGTTCTCATGAGGAATTTAAATGGAAGGTGAAATAAAATTACTATAATGGGGTGAGACAAAAGAAATTTGCCCAAAAAAACATTGGGTTGTGAGAGGAATTTTCTTTTCTGGATGGAAACTTCATGGGTTATGGATCTCCCTTCACTGGCTATGGGTTGTGGAAATAGGCCCAAATATGGAGGATAGCCTTGAAAATGGGATTTGGGGGTTTATGGGCTCGGATATGGATAGTTTAAGAGATTTTTGACTGTATATATAACGCTGCAGAGTTTTTATTTTGAATAAATTTGACAAATTTAACATATTTGTAAGTATCCTTTACTTCATTTCTTCCATTTTTCAATTAATATATATTTTGATTTAATTTCTTTCTGCTTAGTATAGATACCGTAGAGGTTTACAGATAAAACAACAATTCCTCAAATACTTGTATACCAAGATAGCTCATTTTAAGCTGACAAAACTTCTTAATAACTAGTATTTCCATTATCAAGATTAAACACTGGCTCAATTTTATGAAAATAAAACCAATATTCTCTCACTTAATCAAAAGATATCCATAGATCTTATAAAAAATAGAAAAATAAGTCCATATTTAGCAAAATAAATGGGAAATTGTCTGATTTTCAAATAAATATTGATTTTTTAAATATGGGTCACATATACACTCATAATCAATTCGAGGTCTTATTCCATATGCGAAAATTTTCAATACTCCTTATATGGAAATATTTGGCTGAAAATTACTCGCTTTATTTGAAAAGAAGGATTTTTTAACCAGAATGATATTATGAGAAATTCTAAATGTTTTGGAAAGTCAAAATCCAGAAGATCTCTGAAATTCTTTTGAAAAGGAGTTGTTGATATTATTGGTCATGAATCCTCATTCCAGGAAAATAAATCTCAATCACAAAGAATACTCCTTGTAAAAGAGGAATGGTAGTTTCCTGGATGTAAAACATTCTCCAACTCTATGCATTGGGAAAGGAGAAAGCTCCTAAGAAACCTTTTTTGAGCAATTTCAATAGAAGAAAGATTTTGACAGTTATTTTTGGAAAATTAGCTTTAAAATACATATTTTTTTGGGATTCAAAATTTTTCAAACACAGGTGATTCAATAATACCAATTTTCAAAAGAGAAATCCATTATTTGATATATATTTAAACTGTGTAGCTTCTCTAAAGATTTGGCTAAATATATAATATAAGACTAATCTTTACCTTTCAGATAAATGAGAAGAAATATGATTTTACAGAAAAAACTATAAGTACCAAGCTGGGGAACCTTTCAACAAGTGAAATGAATAAATAATTTCCTGTCTTTTTAAGATAATTCAGTCAACCAAATGGGCCAAAGTTGCAGAAATTAAATGGAACGTAAGGGGGTATGAAAGAAATATAGGAATAAAGAATTCAGTGTATAACAAGCATCATTTATATTAATAGTGGGGCCATTCTTCCGTAAAAGTGGCAAATTATGAGAAATAATTATGAACTCTATTACTATATTAAAAATTATTTCTGAGGATATTACAGGGACCCATGAATAAGGTATGACTTAATATGATAATCCAGAGTTTTAAATTCCAAAAACACATCATGAGCTGGATATTTGAAACACCATAATCACAGTTAAATATAAATTGATTGTGCTTAGGAATACAATCTCATATCATCTTGTGAAGAAAATTTGGATGGAAATAAGAGAAAATAGATTATATTAATATTCTATTTATAGCTTATTGACTTTTTTTACAAATTTTGAAATCAAATTTATGCTATAGTGGATTTGGATTCAAATTTAATTTATAATTTTATCTAAAGAAACATATGATAGCTAAAATGGAGTTTAATCTATTTATTTACATAGTCTGTATCAATTCATTACTTCCTTGATTTGCTTTTATTCCTTTGGTGTGATATTAACTTCATTTTCTCGCAATATTCTCATATAATCTATTTATGTGCAGTTTTTTCTTGAATATTTTGTGAGGAACTTTAATTGAGAATAAAAATAAACTTTCTTTTGAAATGTTTTTGATTATGAGAGTTTAATTCCTTTGAGGTGGAGCGATTTTTCAATCTTTATCCTCTTTAATTCTTGAATTGGTAAAATACTTACGACTTTCTTCCGGAGAGCCCTAAATTTTCAAAAAAAATTCCTTGAAGCTGCCTATTTATGTGTTTTCTTCACCTTGGTGGATTTTCTGATTTCTCCCAGACAGATTCTAATTTTAAAGAAGCTTCCTTGGTAGAATGTAGATATTTCTCCTTTTAGTTTTCCATTTAATTCAATGGGGCTGTCAAAACTGGGGCTTAATTTTTAACAGCATGGTATATTTCCAAGAAACTAAGAATAGCTGTATTTAATAAATCCAATTTACAAAAAAAAAAAGAGAAATATTTTCAAAAAAGCTCGAAAGTGAATATGAAGCTTTTGGCTCACATTTTTTCAATAGAATGAGAGTATTGGCGAATACTAATTTTATTTGCATCAAACATTTCCACCAATATTTTTTAAAATTTAGCCCACAAGATAGCGCCAGATTTTCTTATTCTTGGGAGAACCCTTTTAGAGTGTTTTTCTTTTGTTTCTATTTTCATGATTCAGGCATAGATCTCACCATAAATGATGGTCCTTGCATCTTTTGTTAAGTATTTTGTGATAACTTTGAATCTCTAAGTTGAAGTAAAGAGTTTTCAGCTTTAGGAGAGAATTAAATCTAGTGTAAATTGAAAATTCAATGTGAAAAGTCAATTTATCAGTTTCTGAGATAAATATGTATCTCCAAATTTGGAAATCCTTATTTAAAAACAGAATATTCAATCTTAATTTGGTCATTTCTGAAGCGCAAGTGTATACTGAGTCTGTAAGGTTTCTGTAATTCACTTTTACAGAATGTACTTATGGAAATGGTTTTTAATGCCTTTCATTAGTTTAAATTTTGAAATTTTGATACTTGAAAGTTAATACTCATGTCATAATTATAAATGATCTTATCTTTTTAATTTTTGTAATTTAATGTATTAAATAATCTTATAATTGAGCTGAATAAATGTTTCTCTAACTCTAATAATAAGAAAAATACCATGATAAAACTTGATTCTTATTTAAAAAAGCTTATTTGAGAAAATATTGAATAACTTACACCATTAGCAAAGTGGCTGCACCTGAAAGAAAGTGTTGAATTTGAAAATTAGCTTGGGCCAATCATAGAATGAGCTTGGCTCCTTCCTCTGAACTAGGTTGTAAACAGGATTCAAATTTTCATTGATATTCCAGGTTATTCTAATCCACTAGAATACTACAAAATCCCCAAGATTATGATTTTTTGATTTTTATTATAGCTTATATTATATTTAATTAAATACCTTAAAAAGCTTTTGATTAGTGAAGAATCCTTTGATCTCCATTTGAATCTTCACACAGCCAATATATACTATAGCTATTTTACCCTTTATGTATTTTTTGAAGTTAAGCACTTAATTTTTTCTTTTTGGAGCCTCAATTGAAAAAAACAGCTTTAAAAATGAAGGAAGCTTTCATTTAAATTGATTTTGAAATGATTCAAAGTACATAATAATATTACTTCTTATTGTTAAATTTAAAGGTGGATTAAAAATGGTTCCATCCAGGATGAAATACTCATCTTGAGAAGAATAATAGTTTGACCTTTTCTATATATTAAGTTCTCTTGAAACTCCAAAGAAAGAATATGAAATAATAAAGATTTTCTTCCATGAAGTTATTCAAAAAAAGGAGCAATTTACACAATGTGCATATTCCTTATTTATTATGGTTTTATCAACATAGTTAATATTTTTATTTTCATTTCATTTTATGATTCCTATTATATGTAATTAGACTCATCAAAGTTTTTAGGAGTAAGGCTCCCATTTCTATTTTTTACACAGAAGTTGTGCCTTCAAATTTTTGTCTTTCAATTTTCTCTTATTTTTTCATTTAAAGGAGGAATAGCAGTGTCTTTAACAATCATCCTGCTAATGAAAGAAATTTTACAGTTCCTATCAATTTTAAATTTCCAGGAAACGAAGGAAAAATTACTGTAAGAAATGTAAATCAATATTTAAAGTTAAAGGTATCACAAAGACCACTACTGTGAAATTGGCGACGATTGTAGACAATTTTACAGTAGAAGGCCTTACAGGGCCTTCTACTGTAATTTTTAGTATAAAATTAAAAATAAATAAACACATAATTACTCAAAAAGTTTAAAAATTTGAAATACTTCAGACATGAAAAAGCATCATAATATCAAAGAATAACTGTCCTCATAAAACAATTGACCTTAAAATTGAGAAAGTGGAGAAAAATTAATAAAAAGAGCTTTTTTGCCATCAGCAGGAGTATATCTTTACTGCTTATTTTCTTTGAAAATAAATGAAAAAATATCTATAGAAACTATAAAAATAGAAAAGATATTCCTCATTTTTCATAATTTTTTCCTTTCATTAATTTTTGAGATAATTTTATACTTTGTTTTTGAATTTTTGAAAAAGAAATTATGAAATTCATTTTCTGTGGGGTTTTTGGTTTCTCTCTTTTCCTTTAAAAAACCAAGAGGGGGAAATTTGAATTTAAAAAGGAAAAAGGGGGAAACTAATTATAGGAGATATATTAATTCCAATCCTACTGATGATATAAATTCGAATTTTCAATATTATCCTTAAAAAATGAGGACCAAGTCACTCAATATCTAAGAATTCTCTGCTTATATATATCAAAGGGATTCAGTTAGAAAATATTGTATAAAATTCTTTTCAGTGTAATAATGTTAAGCTAAATTCAAGCTTTAAATTAATACTTTACTTTTAATTTTTCAAGTCTTAACAGAAATCGAGTTATTTTTTGAAAAAATGATCAAAATTTGATCATAATTTCAGTGAAACAAGACTATCATTCCTGAATTAGATGAATGATATATGAAGTGTATGAAAAAAGGTTTTTTTAGTGTGGACATTTCTGAATGGAAAATCCTAATAAATTACCATCAAACAATGATCAAAATCTTAGTCAATTCCTTTCATCAATGTTCAATAATCAAAATTTCAATTTTGAAAGAGGATTGTGACGATTCTTTTGGAGCCTGTTGGATCTATATCTGAAATAATATTTTCATGACTCCAAAAAAATTCCAAACCATTTCCAGCTTAGTTATGTATCCCATAGCTAAAAAGAGAAAATATTGGTTAATTTTATAAGCTATTACTTAATATATACCAGAAATAAGGCAAGGAGGCCTCTTATATTTTATCTTAGATCTTTTGAAATAGGGTTTTTTATAATTACATAAGATAAACTTCATAAGTCCCTTATAATTGAAAATAGACTATCATTTTTGGGCTTAAAAGATCTTTCAAATTATATTGAAATGCAGAAGACTCTCTAAATTTTTATAAATGAGACTCAAGATAGAGATTTGGTAAAAATTCTTATTCATACAAATTGATTTTTTGAAATATCACATATATTTCAATAATGCAGAAAAAAGATTTTTTATCTGTTAAGAAATGAATTTTTTTGAATTATTCATGAACACTATATGTTATGCATATTATATCTGGTTTGACTGCTATACAGATTTTACATAGTTACCCACATATCTTTCAAGAAGATTGAATGCATAAGAAATGGAAAACTATCCTCTAAATTATATCTACTGACCCGTTACTCTGCCCTGTTTAGAATGAGGAAAGTGAAAAAAATTTTCTGGAATAATTAAACCTTTTAGCCCATTAAATCACCCAACTTTCATTTCTCTAAAAATGGAGAACTTTCCGTAAATTTAAATTATTAAAAAAGATTAAAAGGTAGTTGATGAAAGCAAAACAAATAATTCCTATGAAATATAACAAGAATAACGAAAAGATATACCAATAAGAAAATTTAATAAATTTCTTTATTTTAAGTGAAAACTCAATTGATGAAAATTCAGTCTTGCCATATTGATACGTGAAGGTCAGATTTACTCAATTTCAACACATATAATTTCAGTGGCTTCATATAAAATATAAAATTATCAGGTATGAAAGCTAGAATTATTTTTTTTATAGATTATCCCCTTATTTTATCAAGGCAATAGCTCACAATATCAGTTATTTTAGAAATATTGAAGTATTCCATCAAATAAAGATTTTAAATTACATATTTTTTATTTTCCAAAATTAATATATCAAGTGTTAATGAAGAATTCATTCCAAAAGGAATTATTTACTTGTTGAATAGCCTAAATAAAATTATATTTTAGAGGAAAGTTACACAAACTATTCTATGATTAAGCCATGGGTCTTTTCTGAAAATCAGAAGGATTCTTGATTTAAAAGATTTTCTTGCATCATAAAATGCTTCTCCAACTATAAAATTAAAGAAAGATATTTTTTCTTTCAAGCTCCATGTATCATAAAAATAAGTGAAATAATTTCCTCTCAAGAATTTCATGGGTTCAAATAATTGTGATATTTAATAAATTTATATTGTATTTTTCTATTTCCTTCTTAAATATAATTTCTTGTCAGTTCAATTGAGGGTATTCTGAATGTAAAATAGATAATCTGAATTACATGATAGAAGAAAAAATGGAATAATGTGTATCACTTAATACAGAAATTTTTAAGAGAAGCCGATTTTATTTTGGAGTCACTATTTTGTGATATCTATATTCTCAGAAAACTCTCAATTAATTGTTATATCTGCTTACTTATAAAATATTTAAAATTATAACGGTCCCAGTATTGATTCTTTTCAGCTATTGTTTGCCACAAATAGGTTTGTGAAGCTGAAATATGTATGTAGAATCCTATGAAGAAGACCTTAAATCTTGAATGTCTTTTCAATAGAATGATATTTATTGAGAAACCAGATTTAAATACATAATAAATTGAAATAATCCTTCTACATATACTTTTGAGCTATTGAGTTTGACCATACTTACTATACAAGTATATTAAGGAAACTAGATTGCAGCTTTGTGGCTTCAATATGTGGCTTGTATTCTTCCAAAGATTCCATTTTGAAATTCAATTTATTTCCTATCTCCCACCTTCATCCCGTTTATCTTCCATGTCAAATTTCAAATGCAACACCTGCTGTAAGGTGTAGCCACTTTACTAATGGTGTTAGTGGGTATGACTCATTCAATTTTGAAAAGTTTATCTCAGTAAAACTAGAATTTTATTTTTTTTTCTGAATATCCATCATCATTAATTGAGAGATATTTTTCAGATAGTTTTTAGTATAATACTAAGAGAAATTCTGTTAGATATATTTATACCATTATTACAGAAGATTTCAATTTAAGAAAGATGCTACTTAGTATTTGAGAAACTTTCAATTAGTTCTAATCAAGTGTTAAGATAACTATTTTTAATTAAATGAATCATTTTTGAAAAAAGGTCAAAAATCTATGTATATTGACAAATAAATATTATTTTCCATATATCTGAAGGCCCGAGTCTCTTTGATTGAGAATATTGTTTGTAATTTGAAAATAAATATCTGCCAAAGAAATTAAATTAAATTCTCTACCATAAACAAGCGCTTGCAAAATTGAGTTCAAATTAAAAGATTTTCGTATAATTCACAAAATTTGATATTTTTGATTTCCCCATTATTAATTTCTATCAATATTGATACTACATGTACTCCATTTGGTATTTGGATATATCTATAGGTATACGCAATATTTATATTTATATCTCTATAATTATTCCTTTACTGTTGAATCCACTTTCTGTTCTATTCCTTATTTAATATGAGATGATTAAGGTTAAATATAATAATTCATATTCAAGATTTTTGAAACCGATTCTAAAATCAATATAAATTATAAATATGCTTGAATTTAATTTCCAAAAAGTATCAATTTTTCAAGCTGAAAAATCTCTGAATGATTGGGTTTACAAGATCAAATAAGGAAATATACTGATTCAGTTTTTATAAAAAAAAGGTTTAAGATTTAACATTGAATTTTTGGATTGATATTATTTAAAAAAAAATCCTACAGTTAGTTTAAACTACTTCTATTTAGTATAGATTTTATAAGAGTTCCCTATTTCCAACCTGGTAGATTTGTTGATACTTTTGATTGTAGCCTAAGCCATATGATATCGTTACAGATTATTGATACTATTTCTATTAAGACTCTTTAATGGTTATTTTTATTCATGGAAAATTATTTTTTACTGATATGTGTACTATGAAGATTCACTAAGGACTGAATATATATATAAAGACTAAGAATGTAATATTTATCCTTTCTGTCAAAAGAAAAACAACTAAAAAAATATTTTGATAGATCATTCCAGTTTCCCTTAATTTGATAGAAAGGACATAGAATTTATGATATATTTCACTTAAAACGGAAATATAAAAGGGGAGATCAAGTAAATATCTTTGATTGAAATATATTGAGTTAGAAAAAAAGAGAAATTATACCAAAAAATAGACTAAAAATCAAAGTATAAGCCTAGGAGAATATTATGAAGGCTCAATACTTGTTATAATTGGAATAATCGATTAATATATCGAATTAATTAAAAAAGGAATGAAATTTATCTTATCAAGTTCTTTATAGCTATTTAAGTATGAGTTTGGATTTCAGAATATGCCATGGTGTCACATTATCATTAATAACTACTCTTATATTCATAGTCTCTATAGCAGTAGTAATTCCAAACTATTTTCTAAATTATTGCAAAATTGAAATATTATTGTTGATCTTTTTCTAAAACCTTTATGTGATTTAAAATGTACTCGGTAGTAAGATTATACTAACCCCAAACTTGCTTAATAAATTGATGAGCCAAGTATCATGCACAAAATATGGTCTTAAATATTTATCCCCCAGAAAAATTATTGGAGATATAAATTGAAAGCTATTTTTTTGATTTTCTACAATATCTAGTATTTTAAGGGCTTCTTTCAATCTATTAAGGCAATTTATTTTTTTCTAATCTTATATTTCTGTTTTTATGAAAAATATTATAAAAAGAGATTTCAATGTATAGAAATAATATTTACTCTGCTATAACTGTAATATGACTATAATGATTGAGATGAAGAACCAAAAATATTGATAAGAGCTGATTACAAATTCTAAAAATGATAAATAATTGATTCTTAATATTCCAGGTGCTATAGCCTCCTGGGAGAAATAGTGGTAATATAATTGAATCACTCTATCAGGAAAAAAATATTCCAAGATGAACCTGATAATAATAGGTAATTATAGTAAGATATGATTGGGGGATCAAAATATTTTGTTAAAAAATGGAAATGAATATATTTGGCTTAAATTTGAGCTTGAAGTATTAGGAAAAAGGTAAGAATGATTTCAGAGTAAAAATTCTTATTTTGGAATTCCATTTATTCTAATATATTTTCAAATATGGATTAATTCAATTTATTCCTTCAATCAAAAGGAATGGAAAACTTTAATATAAAAATATATCAATAAGGGTATTTGAAGACCTATTGATAAATATAAATAAGCTAAGATATAACACCTTCCCCATAGATTTGGTATGAGGTGGATATTGGACACACAAAACAAAAAGCTTCAGTTCTTGAAGGATTTTTCATCAGAACTGAGATAATTATGTATTTGAAAGGTTTGGTTTGTTATGTTCTTAATTCCAGAATTAAAATCCATTTTCCTTGGGAATTTATAAAAAAAAAATAATATTGGTGAAAAAACGTAAGAGAATGCATGTATTTGACCAATTATTAAATAATTATTCCATAATGTAGTAGAAAACCATAGGGGGGTCTCTGTGTTGAAAATACATTGGAAAAATAATTTTTTAAAAGAAAATTCCCCATTACTCTTAAAGAAAAAAAATAAAAAACACCCTAAAATAGCCCAAATGATCATAAAATGAACTTTTTCCCCCAAGCCCCCTTTTTAATGCAATACTTTTGGAAGAACTTTATAAGCCTCATTATTTATTTAAAATATACGATTTTTCTATCCAAGAAAATATTCTTCAAGAAAAACAAATATGAAACACATTTACATACCCCCCTTCAAACAACTCACATATTATATATATATATTTCATCTTTTCTCATCCTCAGTCCTTTTTTTGAATTCTTTAAAAAATTATTTTCCCCAGTTCTCCTCCCATAAATTAAAAATTACTTTGAAATAACTTCACATTTTTCAAAATAAAATGTTACAATACCAAAGGGAAGGTGATCTCAATTCTATCAAGTCTTGAGGTATAGCTCTAATAATGATTCAAGAAAGCAGGGTACTCTGTGGCCAAATTGAGATCAGATATGACACAAACCAAATCTTTCATATGTTTTTATGTGTCTGGACCACTAAGCTATCTGAGATATGAAGTGAAGAAATTCACTAACATTAAATTATATTATCTATTTATAATCTATCCCACAAAATACTTTGAAGGTAATAATATGACTTTTAGAGCTAAGAATTATGATAATATACAAAAAGAAACTAAATATGTCGCTTTTCATTGTATTTTAAGCTAATTGAATGAAAATGGAACATAAAAATCTCATATATTTCTAAATGATTTTTTATACCAAAAAATACGAATAAAAATGAAACCACAACGGCCGGTCTTTTTTTAATAAATTTTGAAACAGAGAGAAATAGATTGAGGAGAAATACCGAAATAAAACAGGAAAAAATGACCTTGTTGCAACCCCCAAGAGATAAAATCTACAGTGATCCCATGACAGAGAGCTATATTGTCAAAATTCCTGATTAATATTGATTAATTCACCTTCTTTAAAGATTTTCCCAGAACTTATTCATGTTCTTCTTACAGATAAAAATTCTATCAAAACCAAGCAAAGAATGACACCCTTTCATATCATTGTTTTTTTTACTTCATCAAAAAAGACTTTAATTGTTTGTTTTTCCTTCCTCGGAAAGAAATTTAATTTATGTTTTTCCTTTTTAAAAAAACCTTTATTGCTTGGTTTAACTTCATAAAAATAAGCTTTTATGAGATATTCTTCTTAATAGGGAAATGAACAAACAAGCTATCCTAGAAATATTTCATTGATTAATATATAAAGCTACTAATGATCAAATCAATATTTTTTCACCAAACCATCATTATTTACTAATATTAGGACTTGAAAGCACTTTAAGCGCACATTCGTTATTCAAAAAATCTTCTTGAAATTTGGGAGCTTCAAAAAGATTTTTTTTCAAATTCAATTAAGAAATTTAACTTTTAAACTGATTTTGAAAATATTAAGAATATTTATATTTTGGTTGATTTTTATTCTTATTCTGTAAATTTATTCTCAGAATTTATTTTACAAGTAATTAATCTAGGCTGATCTGCCAATTATATGCAGAACCTTGCACAGAATGCAGGAAGATTCTTCAAGAAACCATTAATATTACCAGAAATTCTTTATTATTTACCATTAGTTTTCTCCCTTAAAAAAATTTCATTCAATATTAACACATCTATTACTAAAATACGTAAATTATTCCATTTAAATAGTTGAAGTTTACCATTGTATTGGGAGTTTCTGGCTTTAAAAGTCAACAAAGTTTTTCCTAGTTGTAAAACTTCCTCTTAATCCTCATCATAGAAGAATAAATTTAGATCGTCATAATAATTTGAAAATAAAGTGTTTTCGATGAAAAATATTACCACCTTTGATTTTCTTTTTTCATCTAAAATTACTCTCAATAGACTCTTGGCATATTCCTTGTAAGTCACAAGAAAAAAGGAAAACCAAAACAGCTATGTACTAAGAAATACAGATATCATCAAATAAAATCCCTTAAGAAAGAAATAAAAAATCAAATTTGAAAACCTTAGTGTCTCAAATCAAGAGATGTTTGTACAAAATCATGTTCATAGCCACTGAAAACTATATCTTATAGATTTTTTGTGGATCTCTTGGAAATAATTCTCATTAAATTGCTGATATTTATAAATAAAACTATCAAAATGGTAGAGAAATGATGAAAAGGGGAACCCAATTTTTTTGAAACCATTAAGTAAGATGTTCTTCAAAGAAAAAGCATAAATTTCTTCAAAAATTTAAATCTTTCCCAAAGGTCTCACAGAAAAGTTTCCTTTTGAATAAGTTCTAATTTCTCAGTGGATCCAGATTACCATCAAGACCCTTTAGAGATAATAAAGTACTCAAATAAGAAATTTTGTGGAAACAATGAAAAAATGGATCCTTGAAATATGAAATCATTTAAAATCAAATGATAAATAGGAAGAACCCACTAAGAAAAAACAACCACCACTTTAAGAGACATTTTAAATTATTAAAGGTAGTATATCTAAAAGAGTATTTAATTATATAGAAATAAGGAAGAACAATAATGATAAAGATAATAATCCTCAGTCACAGACTCAAATATTTATTACGACTTATTAGAGCCCTTACTAATTCTCAAAAGGTTGGAGAATACTAGGAAATCGGGAATAATGAGCCATAGATATGCTACTATTTTGAGTTTCATAATTCAATTTACTCAACATTTGAAATTGAATTATAATAAAAGCTATATATTTTCGTTAGTATTCTTATATTTTCTGCATTTATATGAGAAAAATACTTGGCTTATTGAAGTATTATAGATTAATTAAATAATCCTTTCCAGTTAAATGGATAAAATTAATTCTCCAATGAAAGTTTGGAATGCTTCTCGAAGAATCTTATATTTCAAATTGATGATAATTTTGGCTAGAGGACTGTTTCCTCTTTCATTCCAAATATTATAGGCAGATTTTCAGAGTACTGGGAAGAGGTCACTAAAGAAAAATTACTAAGTCAAGAGCTTTATGGATCCATAAAGACTTTTCTAACATCTTTTGAAGGATAACTGGGAAGCATTGAATGATATGAAGATATTCTTCAAGCTTCAAAGTAAATTAGATATTAATTTTTCGCAATGAATAGTCCTATTGCCAATATTTATTAATGAATGTTGTTTTTCTATTTCACAGTAAGCTATATACATTTCTTGAATAATAATTGTGGTCCAGATGATAAGCCAAAAAATCTGCATTTGCTTTCTGGGTAGCTTAATTAATTTTTCTGAAATATTATTATTTTCAAAATTAAAAAATTGATACTCACCTCTTACGATCATCATATAGCAACTAAAAATTGAAGAGGAAAAATTAAAAATATCGTTCAAATGTGTTAAATCTTCCAAAAATACCTTAAAAGGAATGTTTTAATCAAAAACCATTCACAAGCTTCTGGTACATTTTCTTTTGAATTTTTCTTCATCAATAATGTCAGTGTCTGATAATAAACTATTTTAGGAAAAAAACATATCCCCATTTTTGAATATTTTCCTCTAACAAGAATCTTCAAATAGAATAATCACATTGATTTTATTCCCCCTTTTCTATCAAAATATTGATGTATCAATTAGTCTTTGATCTTAGATATCGCTAATAGCTCCATGATAAAGAAGAGGAGAATGCCCAAGAGATTAAAGCAAAAATGAAAATTAATATTCAAAGGTATCAAAGTAATTTCTTTGAGTTTAAAAAATCAATCTAATAGGAAAAAAATATAATTGATTCAGTTTTGTGGTAATATGTCTCACAGAAATATCAATATATATATATAGAATTATTTCAAATTCTTCATATTCAAGACCAATTTGTTATTGTAAATCCTTCATTAAACAAATTCAATGGCTGCATCAGTCCAGCTTATTTAATAAATTTTAATTTTGACTGAGCTCAAGAGAATATTAAAACTAGACTAAATAGCTTTACTACCAATACAGAAGAAATTTTACAAATAAATTTTCTTTCAAAAATTTAGAAAGAGCCACAAAATTAAACCTGTAAATATAAGAGCTCATGAAAAAAAGATTTTTCTGACCCAAGCCAAGTAAGAAAATTAATTCTGATTCTAATCCCTAATATAATATTGAAAAAAAAGAGAATAAATTCTACTTTGAGCTATATAATATCAGGTATAATAGAAAAGAAGCTAGAAGAACTGAAAAAAGGACTTTTTAGTATTTCATAAATAAAGTAAGATTGCTAAAAAGAAATTAAGTTCATCAAAAATATTTCCCAATTACCTATTAATTTGAATATTGATTTGAAAAAACTGATGATATATAGTGGGGATATTTTAATTCACAAGATTAATCTCACTTTGAACTGACCTGTAAAAGGAATAGAGAAACAATAATAGTTCAATTATTAAATTATCTTATTTCTTTTGTATTCTGTTTTGGTTGGGTAATTATAATTGTAAATTATTGTATTTTCAAAAAAAAAGTTATCTAATGATTAAAACATTTTTTAAATATTGAAAGCCCTTGTTCAGAGGGAAATAAATAGGATAAAACTACAAATCAAAAGTTTTTCCAAAAATCAGTCTTGAGGTTTCTATGGAAAATATTAATATAAGCCTTGATGAAATAAAAAAATCAAAAGAAAATTATTATTTTTATCATTTTTATATTTGTACAAAATTACAAAAAAAATTAAATGAATCTCATATATTAATAAGCGTTCTTTTCTGATTTCTTATTATTCAATAAAACCAATTGAATTTTCATCTATATTGTTCTCAAAAATTACTTATAAATTCTCCAAATCTTTTGATGAGATTATTGATTAGTTTTATTTGTTTGAAATTTCTGGGTTGTAATAGGGACTCTTCTAAGTGAAGAGGGCCTGGAACTCAGTAAACAGACTTAATGAGGGAGGGCTCAAGGAGAATACTCAAATAATAAGCGGAAATATCAAAGAAGAATATATTTCCTGATAATAAAGGTAATGCAGTTCAACAACATGCAATAAAGATTCAACCACAAAATAGTACTGTATCACTTTTTAAACCTGTTCAGAAAGAAGAGAAGGGCTCATTAGGATATGGCCACTAAACATCCACTGAAAAGGTGAGGGGAGGAAAACACTGACTTGAGAAAATAAAGATATAATATCTTGAGTAAGAAATATAATATAGTTATTAATAAATCCAATATGTTAATTACCTTGGGGAAAACACCCCAAGGTGGTGAAACAGGCGCTGGTATATGTGGGAAATACCCGCCTGGAGTTTGATTACTGAATCCAGGAGCTGTATGATTCAAATAACTCGTTCTAATAATGAGCTTTAATTGAGCTTGAGCTGAGTGGAAAGCTTGTATTGGTGTACCAATGAAGATTTTGTATTATTTGGTCGAATACAAGTTTCTTCACCTGTATTTGGGTGTAAACTGTATTGAGATGTATTTGAATGTACAGTGCCCTGACTATTGTATACAGACACAATTTTAATAAAGGAAGGGATCTGTAAAAAATGAAATCTCTTCTCATTTTGTTTTGGCACTGGGCCTCTCACTTGGGAGCTTAGGCAAAAAAATCAAACATCACAAATTATTGCAGCTCAGAGTTAACAACACATAGCACAGTAACACAAAGAGACAATCGAAAATAACTAATGCAGTGGGCCTGATATGAGGTTGGACCACCATCTGAAACCTCCTTGGAACTTATTGGAGGTATTGGTTAGCTATTCCATAGTGGACATTGCTCCATGACACCTGATTGGCATATTTAAGCTCATTGATTGTTTGAGGTTGGTAAAGTTTTTGCAGTTTTACTCTTAATAGATTTTCAAATGTTTTTGATTTGATTAAAGTCTGGAAAATATTCTGGCCAATGCATTTTGAGGATTCCATTTTTCTTGCACCATTAATTACTACGATTAGAAATATATATCAGCGTGTTATCTTTCATTAGCAGCATACATTGACATCCTCAGATCCATGAGGCTTTCTCCACTTTCTCAATGAAGGTTTTTGAGGCTTGTAATTATACCTGTTGTATCACTTTGTTTAAATTAATTTGGCTTGTCAAAAAGACCAGAAAGACATTGTGAGCAGTAGAAAATGAACCCCATATCATCACCAATTTTGATTCAGATTGGTTATTGACAGACATTTTCTCCATCAACTTTTTTCCAAGGCTGTCGTCTAAACTCACACATGATCAACCTCCTTCCCAAGATTAAAGGAAAATTCATCTGTCCAAATGATCTTTCCCCACTCATTAAATTCTCAATGACAATGGTTGTGAGAAAAGGTCAGTTGGCATTGGAAATAAATTGGTTTCAGTTACAGCTTAATTAGAGCTATTAATTATTTCTTGTCAAGCTTGTGTATTTTGAGCTGGATTGTAAATTGGGAGAAATTCTTGGTAATAAGCTTGGTCACATGCACAAACATTAGTTGTTTTCACCTAATGCTAATATGGCTTACCTGGAACCAATATCAATTGGTAAGCTTGGCTGGTAACCCACTCTTCTTTTGGGTCTTGACTGTTTAAATTTGTTTTCAGAAGAAAATTTTTTTGTATACTGTTGTTGAAGGAATTTCAGAATTTTTGGAAATAATTCAACAAGAGAGCCTGGCTTGATTTATTCCCACAAGGCAAGCTAGGATCTTGATGTCTAAATAAGGAATTGAAAAAATAGCTTCCATAACTTCAAAAATAAAAATTCATACCTAGTTTAAGAGGCAAAGCTTAAATAATTTTTGAGGGAAAAGGATAAGGGGATGGATGGTAATAGAAAACCATTGGTGATGGTCTTTTAAATCAGTGTAAGGAGTGTTGATCTTGTTGCATTAGAGAAAAAAGAGAAGCGAAAGGAAAGGAAAAGATAAAAAAAGATAAAAAGAGAAAAAAGATAAAAAAAGATAAAAAAGATAAAAAAGATAAAGAAGATAAAAAAGATAAAAACGATAAAAACGATAAAAAAGATAAAAAACGATAAAAAAGATAAAAAAAGATAAAAAAGATAAAAAAGATAAAAAAGATCAAAAAGATAAAAAAGATAGAAAAAGATAAAAAAGATGAAAAAGATAAAAAAGATAAAAAAGATAAAAAAGATAAAAAAGATAAAAAAGATAAAAAAGATAAAAAAGATAAAAAAGATAAAAAAGATAAAAACGATAAAAACGATAAAAAAGATAAAAAAGATGAAAAAGATGAAAAAGATAAAAAATAAGACAAGAGTTGAAAAAGAGGCAGAGTGCAGCATGCTGAATCTGACCAATGGGGAGAATATTCATCCCCTGGACCTGCAGCATGTGCATTTGCGTACAATAGAAAGGGAACTGTACAGTAATCGGTGTATCTTCCATAAAACCCCCTTTCTGATTTGTTTTGGAAGATCTTCAATTATTCATCCTTGTTGATACCCTTGACCCTGTCTTCATGGCTTTGACAGAGGTTTGGTCAATTTTATTGATTTTTGTCTCAAAAATTATATTCCATTCTTTCATTCTTTATCCCTTCAAGTATTTCACAATACTGTTGCTTAGAAAAATACAGAATATTATTTGATGATTAATTTAAGTGAAATCATAATCATAAAAAGTGGATTTTCCATCTGAAAACTGCTCTTGTAGAATACCAAATTTCCATATAATATTTTCTTGGCATCTATTAAAATTCTTTGGAAAATACTTGCTTCAATAGATCAGAAAACAAACTTTTAAAGATATTCAAATAAGTTCACCTCTGACTTACCTTCTTCAGTATAAGATGTTAAATTTAAAATAGATTTCTAACAGTGACTAATAAATCCAAAACTGATTAGATGAAGCTTTAATCAAAGCCACTTACTGTTAATTCATATTCTTTTACTTTTTTATTGATGATTTTTTCAAATAATGATGATGGATTGAGTAAATTTGTATCATTTTTAGCTCCTGGAATGACAAATAAATAATGTTAGAAAAGCAAATTTCTAGCACAAAAGGCTTCAAGGAACATAGTTTTTTCACAAAATACTTTGTATAAGTACCAGATGTATAAGATAACCAAATATGAAACTCAAAATCTCTCTTCCTGTGTAGTGCCTTTACCAATTCTTGGGATAGATTTTGAAACTTTAACACCTGTATTGTTGAAAGCCAAGATTATAATTCAAGACTCTCCGGGATTCATATTTGTGAAGCTTCCCAAACTTACTTGTGTTTTGATATCTAAGTGATTGTTATTTGAATGGTCAATTATTTAAGCTATGAAATGTTTTTTTTAAAAAAAAAATAGGTATTTTCAAAATATTATCAACATATGCACCATATGAGAGCTTTCTCATTTCAGAAAGTATCTCTTTTAGCTCCAATAAGTCCTTTGTAGGGAACTCCTCTGTGAGGGATAAATGATGCAGTACCTGGAAAGGGAAATTAAAATGAAACAGTTTTTAATTTCTGTAAACCTTTTAATTTTTCTCTTCTTGTATGCTAGAGTAATTCAGACTCACCTTAATAGTAATTCCAAAGCATCTTTACTTGAGCTCAACAATAAATTCAATTCATTTGATGATGGATGGGTCAGAAAATTCTATTCAAAGGAATCTTATCATACTTTTCTTGATCTTGAAAGGTGGTTTAAATGAAACATTAAAGAAACAAGACAGTATTAAAAGCTACAAACTCATCTGAAATTTACCAATAGAAACTACTAATAGCTTGAGTATGTGATAAACCACAAAAAAAACAGGAACTGATAGCACCACCAAAGTAAAAATTGAAAACAAGACTAATAAGAATTGTTCTGTTTTCTCTGGGTATTTATGGATTCTTTTGTGTTTGATGTTTTCTCATGTTTCTCATCTTTGAGATGAGGCTATTTTAGTTTCAATGAAATCTTCAAATTGTGGGATAAATTTTGAAAAATTGATGATGGTGATAGAAAAAAATAATAGGAGGTAACACATTTTGATAGACTATATCATTTGAAGGGACTATAATTAATACGTTTTTTCAATACTAATAATGATAATTTTCTTCTTCAAAAGGTTTAAACTGCTTTAAATATAATAAGACCAATTTTTTAACCTATAATGGAGTGGTTTATAATATCATTCAGACTACTATCAACTAGTATTATGTATAAAATACTACAGAATACCTGGATAATGCTTGATTGATAAGGGGATTTTCTCAAAAAAAGTATCAAGAAGTTTCAATTTGTTTGATGATATCCCTTGTTGGATCTGGGAAAAAGACTTATAAGGAGGAGAAAGTACTTCTACTTATATTTTTGGGCCCCTATAGGAGCTTTAAAGAAAAGTAGAATTATAGTTTTCTCAAGTCTCCTATTTGGGTTTCTATAATGTGACCTGTATTATGAAATATCTACTCATGGTTCTGAATCATGTGAGCTTTATTTTAATTGAGCTTGTAATTTTGAGGGGAAATTTAAATTTGCTTTTATTCTGATTGATCAAATATAGTGTGTGGTGAGCTTGATTCAATTAGCTTTATGAATTCCTTATCTCCTGATTATTACTAAGCAAAAAACCTTTATGAATAATTATTTCAATTTGTTACTATGAAAGCTTAAAGAGATTAGTAATAGCCTATATCATTACTTCTTATGTAATTGTAAGATGTGTCTATCATACTGTTGATAATATCACTATTAATCAACAGTAATATGACTATTCTTATGAAACATAATAAATAGATTTATTATAACCACAATTAAATAATTAATTACTTAATTATTTCTTGTACTTACTATATGCTACTACTGATTATAACAGTAAGCAGTAATTTTCTAAAAGAATCAATTACAAGAAGTATTCAATAATAAAAATTCTTTATTAAAATAATAAAATTATTTCAATATATAATTATATTTTTCAAGAATAATTATAAAGATAATTCTTGAATGAAACTATTAATAGGAAAAAACTTCAAGAATTAAATAAAAACACCCACTAATACTCCAATTCAACCTTGTGAAGAATTGGCAGAGTGATTTTTATGGATTAATTGTGGATTTAAAGGATCAAAATTGTATTATGACAGTAATACAGAAATATGATAGTTAAATACTATTTTGAATAGTATATTTCTATTCTTTCACGTCTTTCTGATTTATTCTGAAATAATTAAAACACTTTAAGAAAAGAATCAACTAATACTTACTTGTTGGTACTAATGGTATGATTGGATAAGAAGATGATTTGGAAACAACAGAAAGAGGAGGCCTCTTTTAAGTCAATAGCAGCTCACATATGCATGCTATGAAACAAAATGAAAAACCAGTGAGTGAGAAACCAATTATACTGTTTGGATTATTCATTTCATCATCTATTGTCATGTTAGATTATCGTACTTACTTAATTAAGTCATTTACGTGACTACCAACCCATTTATGGTTAAGTAATAAAGGAGTGAAAACTGTAAATATTCTTTTATTTCAAAATGAAAATTAATGTCTCATAGTTATCAATTTTATTGGAAATCTCATCACAGGCTGTATTCTCTGTCAATTTTTGAAGATTCAGTTTTTCATGTGGGATTATCAAAATTGGACTGTAGCTAAAACTTTTAATTTTGATCATGAATTAATGATTATTTTTGGTTTATATATATATAATACCTTTCTCCATTGGTCCTGAAAGTTTAAGAGAGATTCATTCAGAATTTTATTTTTAATGAATTCTTGAATTTCCTACCTTATTTCTGCATAGAATTTCAAATAGCACAGTAATAGCTGGTTTCCATGAGGTAAATGAATGGATACTAGTTCAAAAAGGGTTTAATTACTCTTTTAAGGATTTATACATGGAAAATAATTAAGAATTTACATTGTTACAGGGGTCAGAGTAGCCCATTACATCCTTCTCACATCAAAATAGCAGCTTATTTGCTATTTTCTTATGAGTTAATGGGACTTTAGCTTGGTAACCAAGTTTCCAAAAGGTCTCAGTATACTAGTTGGGGAGTTATGTGCCATGGATCCAAGATTTAGATCTGTCCATGCCTCAGAAGCTGGGTACCCTCGATTTCTATGATGTCTTTTGTCCCCCTTAGCTATTTTCACATCAAAAATAGTAATTCAGGCTTATAAAGACTGATATTCACTATGGGAATACCAAAATTTTATGCAAGAATAATGTATTTTTGAAGTGCCACAAACATGCATAACACTAATCTTAGTGTATATGTAACATGGGATTTCACACATTCCCATTATTTTGGTGTGAAATTGAGAAAAACACAAATTTTCACAATTCTTTCATGAGGTATTGAAGTATTTTCCATATTAACACCAACTATAGTTAATTGAATCTTATTCAATGTATGGAGCTACCCTAATTGAATTATGGTGTGGAATCAAAATATGGCCTTAAATCCATGGATTTACTTACTCAAAAGAAAGTTATTTATTATTTCTTGAATGAAAAATGATGGATTTTGATTATATGAATGACTTATGGGTTATGCATAGTTCAAAAGTTGATTCTATCTTTATTTTGGCCTATTTGGGTATGTAAAATATACATCAAGGCTCACATTCCCTCCCTCCAAAAAAAGAAATTGTACTACAATTTTATCAATGATACTTAAGAAAAAGGCCCCAAAGGGGGTTAATTTTCACTGTAAAACCTCTTTATATTACCCAGATCAAGTAATTTAAAGCAAATTTATAGGAATATTCAGGTTTGTGGCCTTCTTTCATGCCTAAATCTTCTCAAATGTTTATCTGAATCAGGTATGTCTGATTCTGCTAGCCATTAATCTTCATCTACTTAGCTTCTATATCTGACAAGATATTCTCTTTGATTTTTACTCTTAAGTCTCCTTTCTTTAATGACTTTCATTATATTTTTTTCTTCATCCTGTTCCACTGGTGGTATAGTTAAAGGAGTTGGGTTCCTTGAAGGAAAAAAATTCTTTATCAGCTGGTTGATAATGTTTAATCAGGTTTACTGGAAAGGTGGGGTGTTTTGTTCAAATTGACCACTCAATTCCACTGTAACTGCATTTGTTCCATGTAAGGAAACAATAAAAAAAGGTCCTACATAATAATCTTTGGGTTTCCTTGGGCCTTTGATATTTATAAAATTCAAGGTTGAAACTAGAAATAAGTCCCCTACTTTGAAGTCTGGTACTTTATTACTCTTGTCCCACTTCTGTTTTGCATAGTCAAAAGTGTCATCAATGCTTTTTTTTGCATGATGTTTTACTTTATCAAGAATAATAATGAAGCTTGAAGCTGTAGTATTCATGTCAATTGAGTCTTTCCTCAGTGGGTCTTCTGGGAGTCTTTGATGACATACTTTTTCTGTCATAGCAGGAGTCTGACCTGTAGAAGAATGGACTGATGTTATATATGCAAGTTCTAATGCAGGTATCAGAGTGTGCTAGCCATGGGTAAAGCCATCTGAGGCTTGAAATTGAAATCCATAGGCACAAAGTATTCTTATCATGTCCTTTAAAGTTTGAATAATTCTCTCTGCTAGCCCATCAGTTTGAGGATGGTATGCTGTATAAAATGATAACTTGGTCCCGAAAAATCTATGAAGATTTTTCCAAAGTGCAGATGTGAAATTGGGGTCTTTGTCAGTTGTGATATCATGAAATAGCCCTGTATGAGAACTAAGTCCATTCCATAAAAGAAGAGTTGTATCCATAGCAGTGTAATGCTTATGAAATGTTAATAATATGGGAGTTTTTCTGTATCTGTCTACAATGAATAAACAAGAATTATAACTGTTGTCACCACTTTGAGGAAGTGTTGTGACCCAATCCATGTGAAAAACTTCCCAAAGGGATTTTGACTGTTGAATATGGATCATGAGGCCAAATTTCTTGCCTGTACTTCTGTTTTCTTTTTGGAATATTTCACAAGTATGGTAATATTCAATGGTTTCTTTTCTCCAAGATAACCACCATGCACAGTTTTTGACTTTTTCAAGTTTTCTTTCCTCTGACAGATGTCCAGAATAGATGCTATGATGACACTTATGAAGAATGGTATTAATAAGCCATCTACTGCATATTCTCATTAAACAAGAATTTTTTGGCTCTGTGGTAGATTATGCCATCAAACAAGTGAAATCTTCCTTCATAATAGGACGTTTTCCATATTTCATCAAGTGAACTGACCAAATCTGTGTCTTTGAAGTCTTTGTCCAGTAAGGATGTAAAGATATGGCAATTCTTGTCTTGTTTATATGACTCTCTGACTTATTCAAAGAATTCAGTCCCAATATCAGTTATGTTAATGCTGTCAATTTTAATCTGTTTTTCTACTTCCAAAGGCACATAAAGTGAGTTATCAGGGGTATTGGCTAATTCCCACCTGCTCATTTCATCATTATTATTATGTATATTTCCTGCTTGATGAACTATAGTGATGTTTCCTCTATATTCTTTAATGGCTATTTGCCATCTTGTTCAGCAGAGAGTTTACCACATTACAGTCATATATCACCTCAATAACACTTCCATAAAGATAATAGTGTAATTTCTCAAGTTCCCATCCAGAACATAAACATTCCATTTGGCCTGCACCATATCTGTCTTCTATTGGTTTGATTTTTCTTGCAATATAACAGAATGGTCCTTCTGTGGGTTTTTCATCAATAATTAGGACTTGATGTAGGGCTTCCCCTAATCCACCTCCGCATGCATCAATGTAAAACTTAAAATGTATATTACAGTCTGGAATAAGTAGTAAAGGTGCTTCTGTAAGAGCTTTTATTATCTTCTCAGAAGATTTAAGTCTTTCTTGTTTCATCTCAAATACTGTCTTTTGGTCACACATTCTATATATTGACTTGGATAGAATTGCAAAATCATTCATGTGTTTCCTGTAATAACTGGAAAAGCCAAGAAAAGACATTATTTCTTTGTTATTATGGGGTTTTGGCTTAAGTAACCTTTCTGCTAATTTATTTTTGTCAATACCAAAGCTTAGGCCAGAAACAATATGTCTCAATGCTTCAAGTTCTTCAAATCCAAAATTTCATTCATTGAGTAAAATCTTCATATTAACTCCTGAAACCTTTTCAAGTACTCTTGTAAGTACTTCAAGGTGCAAAGACCATGAGTCTGAACATATAATTATATCATAAATATAAATAATGAGCTATACTTGATATAGCTTTGTGGGGAAGATGGTATTAAACAATATTTGATAATGAGATGGAGAATTTTCAATCCCAAATGGAATTCCAAGATGCTCATAAATACGTTGGTGATAATTCTAATTAACTTCTTGTATTTGGGTGTCAAACAATTTGGATTAAAGCTCTTTAATGTATCCATTTAAGTTATGTTCTTGGCTTTGGATAATTGGGTCAAGGTTTCTTGCATTCTAGGAATTGGATACCTATCTGGAGCTGTGTAGGTATTCAGAGCTCTAATATATCAAACCATCCTTGATTTATTATTATGCCAAGAAACAATGACAGGAGTTGTCATTTTAACTTCTTCATCATAGCCTACTTATCTTAGTACACCAAGTTGTATTAACTCTTGGATATGTTTTTCCAAGGATTTTCTAGCTGTGGGGCTTTCTGGGTAAGCTGGTCTTCTAAGTACTGGAGGGTATGGTCTGTCAATATTAAGAGTGATATAATCTTCATGCCCTCTAGTAGTTTCTAATGGTTCATTATCTGAAAAAAACTCATTCTTATTTGTGTATAACACATTGATAAGATTTTGTTTCATTTTGGATGATAATTTTGGATCAATTTTTGCTTCACCAAGTTTATTTTTAACAAATTCCTCCTTATATGTAATCTTATCTGAGGATACTACTGATATTTGTTTGGTCATATTGGAAAAAGAAAATTTTTGTCTCTTGTTTTCTCCAATTGCAAAATATCTGTATTTATGGTTATATATGTCAATACCATAAATATTCAGATAATCATTTCCAAGAATGATATGTTTAGATGTACAATTGTCAATCACTAATATCTCTGTCTTTATCCTCAGACTTCCTGAAGGGTGTGGAAATACAAGATTAGTGTCCAATATGCTCAAAGGGTACATATTATTACTAGAACTACCAAATTGCACACCCTCTATTTGTAATAGATGGTTCTTCCATTCCGGGAGTATGACTTGAAGGTAGTCTTTTCCTACAAAAGCTCAAAATGCTCCAGTGTACAAGTTGAATTTTGCTTCAACATCATTTATCAGGATTGATATAATACAAGATGCCCTAGCAGTATAACCTTTGACTTTAGAAGGCTCAGTCTTATATATTATGGCCTCATGTATATTTATCAGGTTGTAGCAGTCTTCACTATATTGTGTTATTTGATTATGGACTTCAGTCACTTCAAAGAAAGCTGTAATGTTTCCAATAAGATAGTCCTCTGCTGGCGTGTCATCAGAGATTGCAGAATCCTGGTTAGATTCTTCTTTCTATTAAGACCACTGAACTTCATTCACTTTAGTATTCTTGTTAAAATTGTTGGCTAAATTTGAAGTGCTCCCACATTTATGACACTTTAAGAAAGATCTTTCAGGACTTCTATCTTCTCTAGAAATCTTTGAAACTATTTTGGATTCTATAGGGTTTTCAGTCCAGGCTTTGCCAATTATTGTTCTAGTAATGATATCTTTGATAGCATCAATATAGTCTTCTGTTGAACAGGGATCTTCACATCTGCACTTGATAGCATGGTCTAGTTATCCTCCAACTTTTTCTTAATATTTTCATATTAATCATTGAGTCAGACATATCTGGTGGTAAAGAAAATAATCTGTCTTTCTGTTTGAGGAGCCAAATAAGTGGTTTATCTTGGTCTGAGCTAAAAATGGAACTCTCAAAAGCATTTTCCACTTTAAATCTCCAGGAATTGTTGGCCATTTGGTTATAATCTCATATCTCCACCAAAGCCAATTGTGTTTTTCATTTTATTGTCTCATCTTGTAATACTATGTCTTTGCATTTCTGGTAAGCAAGGAGTGTAATTTTCCCACTATCATTCCATCAGGTATATTAAAATCTTCCTGAAAAATATAAATTGCTCTAATGTGCTCAGTATGGCTATATTCACCTTCACCACAGAATGTTGGTCATCCTTCTAGTTTGGGAATATCTCTTGCAGAGATTAAATTTTCTTCTAGAAAAATAGTTAATCTTTCTTTTACAGAAACTTTTTCTTCAGTTAGGGGGGTAGAATTCCTTTTAATATGTGAATTTGGTTTATAGTTCTTATTAATTTGATACACATGTGCAATTATCTCATTATTCAATTTTTTCCTTTCACTGCCACTTCTTGGAAAATGTGTGGCAAAAAGATGAGTATTATCAACTATTTCCAAGACATTCTCTTTCAGATTTGTAAGTTAGTAATTAATGTTATCAATTGAAAGATTCTCCAATTCATCACTTTTTACTTGAAATTTGTTCTCAATTCTGTCACATGTGCTGGGAATTGACTCAAGTCTGGAATTTGTCATGTTTCACCATTCATTGAAAGTTCTCCCAGTGTTTCTTGAGTCATTTATGTTGGAGGTTAATTCCTTTAATTCTGTATCAAATTTATCAAATTTTACATCCATAATAGATTAAGCATATCTAAATTTCTCCATTATTTGCATGGAAAGGTCCTGCTCATCCTTCCCTGTTCCTTGGCTGTGACCTCCATAAGCGTTCTGGCCATATTGAACACACTGTCCATGGCTGAAGGTTCCAATTTTGTAATCCTTTACCCTTGTGGGTAGGGTCTGTGCCAATTGCCTTTGCCTTGATTTTTCTTGAGACCTCTCTGTCTCTTCTGAGGTCCTTTGGGCTTGTATTTGGACTGTTCTGGAGCTGGTTTGGAGCTGTTTGACACTACTGGTCCTTGCTTTTTAAAATCTGGGGTCATTTCCAACTCTTTCTTCTGGTCTATGGATAAAAGAATTTGGTTCTTTAACCAATGATTTATATTTTTGAACTTGTCTTTGCAAGAAAAGGGAATCCATTCTGCTAAGAGCTCTATGGTCTTCTCCCAACCCAGAAACCTCTTCATGTGTAAGTAGACATTCATGGCCCCCTTCAAAAGGCCTGAGCAAATTTCCCACTCCTCTTCCTTGGCTTCTTTGCACCAGTTTTTGTACTGGGACTGATATATTTCTATTCTTCCACTTGGAAGTGGTTCAACCCTTGAAACATTACCTTTAATCAGTTCAGGCTCAGAGTTGATTTCAAATTTTGTTGGTACAGACATTGGGGAATGGGGGGGAACTCTGGCATCCACAAAATGTGCCTTTCTTGAGGAAGGCCTGCCAGTTCTAGCCCTGTTCTTTCCTCTTCCTTTTCCAGATCCATCTGGTTGGACTGAATAGTTTCTTCAATTTCTGGTATTAACCATTTTCACATTAATATGAGAGAAAACAAAGAATAAAGACAAAGAACATACACCTTTGATGGCTGTTTGGTTAAATCTACTTTGAATAAAGTTCCTATTTTCACAATTTGCACTTAAATTCTCTCTTCAGATTTTAGACTGGTAATATATCTCTCACTGAGCTCATTACCAGCTGAAATGTACTTGATTAAAGACACTAGAGAAAAATTGATAAAAGAAAAATTATTTTTTATACTTTTTAAATATGTTTAAAAATTTTTTCATAAGTGTATTATTTTTTTAAATATTAAAAACAATTATTCGTTTTAAATAAAAAAAATTGAAATTTAAAATTTTTAATCAAAATTTAATTGAGAGTAACTCAAAGAAGAATTTTATAAGCTTTTGGATGTGAAAAGCCACACTTTAAAAAATATAAAATTAATCCAAATTTCTCAATGAAAACAGATTTATAAGAAAATTTCAAAAAAAATAGTTTCAACTTTGAATTGAGAGAAAAAAGCTATTGAAATTAATATCTTTTAGAGCTTAAAAATATATTTATTGAAGTTTAAAGCTTCAAAAAACATGGCCAGGCCCCCAAATTTAAGATTTGTCTATGAAACTGTTGATAATATCAATATTAATCAGAAGTAATATGACTGTTCTCATTGAATATTATAAATGAATTTATTATAGACACAATGAAATAATCAATTACTTCATTATTTCTTTTGCTTGTTATAAACTACTAGTTATTATAACAGTAACAAGTAATTGTCTACAAGAATCAATTACAAGAAGTATTTAATAATAAAATTATTTGAATATATAATCATCTTTTTCAGGAATAACTATAGATATAATTCCTGAAGTAAACTATTACTAGAGAAAAACTTTAATAATTAAATAAAAACACTTACTAATACTCCAATAAAACCTTGTAAAGAATTGGAAGAGTGATTTTGATGGATAAATTGTGGATTTAAAGGATGAAAATTTCATTATGATAGTTAAAAGCTATCATAAACAGTATATTTCTATTGTTTAACTTCTTTATTATTCATTATAAAAGAATTGAAACACTTTAAGAAAAGGATTAACTAATACTTGCTTTTTGGTACTAATGTTATGATTGGATAGTAAGATGATTTGGAAAAGCAGAAAGAGGAGGCCTCTTTTAAATTAATAACAGCTCACATACGCGTTCCATGAAGCAAAATGAAAAACTAGCTAGTGAGAACCCAATCATACTCTTTTGATTATTGATTTCATCATCTATTGTCATGTAAGATTATCATAATTACTTAATTAAGTCATTTATGTGACTACCAAGCCATCTATGAATAAAAACCAAAGGAGTATGAACTTTAAATATTCTTTCATTTCCAAATGAACATTTATTTCCCAAATCCATAAATTTGATTGGAAATTTCATCACAGGTTGTATTTTCTGTGAATTTGTGAAGATTCAGTGTTTCATGTGGGATCATCAAAAATGGACTGTAAGTAAGAATTTGAATTTTAATTATGAAGTAATTATTATTTCTGGTTTTTATATGGATAATACCTTTCTACATCGGTCCTGAAAGTCTCAGAGATATTCATTAATAATTGTGTTTTTAATGAATTTTTGAAGTTTTTACCTTATTTCTATGTAAAATTTCAAATAGCACAGTAATAGCTGGTTGCCATGAAGTAAATTAATGGATACTGGTCCAAGCGAGGTTTAATCACTCTTTTTAGGTTTTAACCATGAAAAATGATCAAGAATTGACATTTCTACAGGGGTCAGAGTAGCTCATTACATCCTTCTCACATCAAAATAGCACCTTATTTGCTATTTCCTTATGATTTAATGGGACTTTAGCTTATTAACCAAGTTCCCAAAGGGTTTCGGAATACTAATTGGGCTATTATCAGCCATTGATCCAAGCTTTAGAGCTGCTCATGCCTCAGAGGCCTCAGAAGTTGGGTGCCCTGGCTCTCTTTGATGTCTTTTGTCTCCCTTGGCTATTTTCACATCAAAAATAGTAATCCAGGCTTAAAGACTGATATCCACTATGGGTGTACCAAAACTGTATTTTTATGTGCCAAAAACATGCATAACACTAATATTAGTGTATATGTAACATGGGATTTCCCACATTCCTATTATTTTGGTGTGAAATTGAGAAAAACAAAAAAATCACAATTTTTTTATGTGGTATTGAAGTATTTTCCATCTTACCACCACATATATTTAATTTAAGCTTATCTACTATATGGAGCTACCCTAGTTAAATTTTGTGTAGAATCCAAATCTGGCCTTGAATCAATGGTTTTACTTACTCACCAAAAATTTATCAATATTTTAAAATTAAAAATGATGAATTTTGAATATATGTATTACTTATGGGTTATGCATAGTTTAAAAGTCAATTTTATCCTTATTGTGGCCTATTTGGGTATGTAAAATATATCTCAAGGCTCACAGTAATACTCATTTTGAATATGAATATAGATTCTCTCTTGTACCTGCTTTCCATTTTAAATAATGAATTTTAATTCCTTCAATATCTTTCTGTGAATATTTATTTGGTTTACTCATACTATATGATAATCAACCTTCTCTTCCTTATTCATGGAATCTTATCAAATTCACCTGCCCCATGCAATAAAAAAAGCCTTCTACTAAAAATACCAAGCTCATATTTTAAATAAATGTGTAATACATACCCCATATCCAATTCTTAATGTAATTCAGATTCATTTATTTATCTACCTTGAGCTAATATGATGAAGTCTTAATACAATACTTTCCTCCTTGTTTCAGATATTACACCCCAGATATGATAACTCATAGTCAAAAGTCCTCCAATTGATTCAAATTGAAATTTCCTTATAATGTGATCTTTTTGAAGCTATAGCTCTTCCATAAGAGGTTATTTTATACATTATCATTCATTCTCAGACCCTTTTTTCTGAATTAATATTTACTACCCACTTAAAATGCTTATATTTATAAAATCAAAGTCAAAAATCAATACAAATAAATTCAAAATTTATGATAATTTTGGAAAAACAAATCCTCCATGCCTTTCAGTTTTCAAGGGTATAGTGGGGCATGACATCATCAGTATCAGCTATTTTTTATCCACTATAAGGTATTTTAATATGGAATCATTAATAATGATAGATTCATACGCCCAGGTTAGATAATAATGGTGCTTTAACTCAAATCAAAACTTTTTTCAAGCTAAAAAATCATTTTATGGTCCATTAAGCCAATATTTTCTAAGAATATTACACCATCTTTCCTGAATAAGTGATACTTTTTTGTAAATATGAAAAGGGTTTTTCTATATCTGAGGATATAACTAGAAATAGGGATGTTGCATAATTTTTCAAATAACTCAGGAAATTATCCATCAAAGAAAATTCGGTAAATCAATCCATTTTCTAAGTCATTTCTCTTGGCTATTATCAAAAGAACCTTTTGGTATTGGAGGGCAACTAAAAGTTTACTCTCAAGAGTCATTTTAATTATTTATTAGGCTTTTTTGGAGAAATTCACTTTATTTTGAAAGTAAAAAAATTTGAGAGGTATCAAATTCACATTCTCTGAGAATGGGTGGAGTTGTCTACAAATACAGCTTGCAGAAAAGGGACTCTACCCAAATAATCAGTAGCAAGCACATTCCCTCTACTGCTATAGATTCCCTATTTTTTTGTACTAAGATAAAGAAGAGAAATGTGAATAAAATAATGGTGACATAAATCACAGCATTGGTAGAAATCTGTGGGAAATTAAGATTTATTATGTTAAAAGTAGGTAGTGTCTTGGTTTCATGCAAATTTCTTGATGTTTTTGCGCGCAAAGCGGGATTTGTCGGGATGCTTATGAAAGCGCTCAGTTTTTGATACACTAACTGGTCTTAGGAATTGAGAAGAGTGAGATTTTTTGAATCTCTGCAAGTATTGAGTTAGTGGTGTTTCTGGGGAAGAATTGGGGAAGAAGTCCCGTACAGGGTGTATTGAGAGAGATTTCGGATTTCAGAGTGGTTAGGATGCTGGATGGACAGTTGGCTTGGCTTATTAGCTTCGTCTTGGTCTAGGGTATTTTGGGTTGCATGCAAGGAAGGGACGATGTATTTGATATGGTTCCTTCCTAGCATTCTTGGCTGGTGTTAGTGGGTCGGCTGACTCATTTTTCTCGATACTAGTGTTCATGTGTCCTGAACACCAAATAGAAAGTAAGAGGGAAGCAGTGCGTAAAGCTGAACCACTTATCTAATATGAGTATCTAGATGTGTTGGCCTTTTCTTGGTAAGCAGCATGACTTGGTAAACTTTCAGTTATTTTTGCAATTTTTGCCAAGTGCTCACCCGCCTTCCTCCGTTTCTTCACCTTTGTTTGGAGAAGACAATCAAGAGGGTGAGTCAATGAGCGAGATTACGCTATCTTATTGTTTCTTATCATTTTTCACTCTAATTTCCCAGTCCACAAAGCTTCATACCATTGGCTTGTGCTTATCCAAGAGCTGAACGTTAATTTGTCTCATAATGAAAGAGCCTGACCCTATTTTTAAAGCAGGTTGAGGTAACAAATAGTCGCAAAGATGTAACAAACCTGAAACCCAATGATATAAGTTTGATTTGGCGGAAACACTACTTCGTGGACCTTGAACGAGAAAATAAAATGTGGAAAATAGAAATAAGAGTAACGTATATCACAATTTGAGGAAAAGATCAGCGTTGATATGGATAACATTGAGAGTGTTTGTCCTCTTCGAGAGCAAGATGCGCGTTGGAGGCCAAGAGTCTTTGAAGTTTCTTTGTTTTAGCTATACTGGAGCAGTTGACAGCCATGAAGGAACTGCGTCGTGATAATTTATAGTCTATTCCAGAATATTGTGATGTTTATCAGGGTCCTTGAGGACCGTCATTATAACCTGCACACTCGTTGTGGTGCGTGGGCGCTTGAGCGTCAGACCCTGGGCAATAGCCGACTTTTTGGCTATTGTACAATTAGAGCCAAAAGCTCACATAGCGCCGGTGCCTTGCGGAAATGTTGCTTGGGTTGCTCTTTCTCTTATTCGTGCTACGCACAAACAAATGAGGATTTCCTCAGTGATCAATCAGAGGGCGGGTGATCTACTAAAAGCAGTGTAATGGGGAAAAGGGAAGGCTATATCAAGGCCAGTCAAAGTTGACTAAGGCTAGATTTCCATCTCTCTACTTCGTTAGCTTTCTATTCAAGACTTTTTGCTCAAAGTATTGAGCTAGTTCAGCTACTTTAGCCCATCTTCAGAAATAAAAATAAACTGACATTTTCTTATGTTGCAGTAGCCGGAAATTTTAGCTTTCTGGTCTCTCTTGTCGAAAACTCGTTGTCACCTAGGCAGTCGCTTTCCATCACTCTTTTTTCGAGCTTGAAAAATATTTACCGAAGCTCAACGGAATTGGCTGAAAACTTTGAAGAAACTTCTTTTCTTGAGTTCTGACGAAAAAAAAGTGATTTGGATTACCTTACTTCTGCTGAACTACTCCGTCCTATATACCTAGCAAGCAGAAAAGCTCAAATATCATGTCCGAAAATAGTTCAATAGTCTTACGCCAGAGACGATTGTCAATAATTCATGTGTTTATTTTCATTTTATTCAATTTAGTGCTTGAGCTAAGATCCTGGGATTTTAAGGTTACGGATAAGGGTTACATGAAACGTGGATTCCAGGAAACTCATTTGCAAGAACGTAAAGTGTCCCAAATCGATTTTGACACTCAGCTTACAGCAAAGCAGATTTCAGAACGCCTCAGCTTCCCTCAGAGATTAGATACCCTTCCGGATTACTCCTACGCTGGCTACCGATCCGGTTCTGTTCCACTCCCTCATGTGGACAATATAGTGAAAAATATATATCCAACCAACGACCAAACTGACCGAACGTCGGAGATTCAGTCTGCTATAGATTCCATGGCTGGTACCTCAGGAGTCATTCTTTTTGAGGAGGGAGAATATTGGCTTTCAGGAAACAAGGGCCTCCGTTTACGCTCCTCCGTTGTCCTAAGAGGCGAATCTAGTATGCCCTCAAAGACAATTTTTCGGGTTTCAGGCCCTCCCAGAAATTTGTTTGAATTTGGCGAGGTCAACCCCTCGGGAATACTTCAGCCGTCTTTAGGAATTAGTTCTATTATTCAAAAGTACGTCGGCGTCGGGTCTACATCCGTTGAAGTTAGAGATGTTAGCAGCTTCAAGATTGGGCAAAGCATTAGTTTGAATCGAGTAGTTAGTCAATCATGGCTCGACGCGATGAATATGAGTTCACTGGAGAGACACGGAAAAAAAGAAACATGGATTGCAGTGGGGACAATAGTCCAACAAGAGCGAGAAATCAAAGCCATACAAGATAACCACTTAGTTTGGGAAGTGCCTTTGACGGATTCGATTGATTTAGCATTATCTGAAAACAACGCTACTGTTGTGGCCTATCAGCCCCCCACTCGGATCCAGCAATCTGCCATAGAAAACGTATTTATCATTCAGCTTAATTCGACGTCTGGACTGGAAGTCGGAACCCCTGCGATTCTGCCAATCAGGTTTGGCGGATCAGAAGATTGTTGGCTTAAAAACGTCCAAGCAAGCGGCTTTTTGGAGTATGCGTATTTGGCCCCAGCCAGCCGACGAATTACCATGGCGGATTGTGTTGTCATTCGAGATCAGCCTACTTCTAACGGTGGAAAGGGCGCCCTACCCTTGGATATTACGCTTGCTGGATCACAAGCCCTTATCTTGCGAGGCAAAACCTTGGGAAAAGAAAACACGGCGTCTTACATTGTAGCCACAGCTAGGCTAGCCGCCGGGCCCAATGTAATTTCCGGATACATTGCCACTGGCTCAAGCCGCCACATGATTGAGCCCCATCAGCGTTGGAGCACTGGACTTTTGGTGGTGAGCAAGCAAACTCAATCCATGAGCTTATGAAAGATAACGCTTTATCATACAAGCCTATCTCACTTTGATGTGATACCCTCTTCATTTTATTGTCTAGGAAGGATCTTGGACAGGCCAAATTAATATGAAAAACAGGGGCATTTTGGGCTCAGGGTAGGTCTTAATCAATTTTTTGAGATTTTTTCGCCTCATGAGACGCAAGAAAATGACAAGCTAATCGAACTTAACAATCCAAGACATGGATGGTGCATGGGAGCAGGTGTAGTTTGGGGATCCTTTGCGAGCAAGCTCACAATACAAACCCCTCCATTGTCACAGAATTTCCAAGTCAACTCTCAAGAAGTAAACAATTGGCAGGATTTGAATTCTACTATGGGTCAATTCACGATTGCAAACAGCTTATACCAAACTCAGCTAGCTTCTAGGATAGGATCCGAGGCAGCTTCAAAGATTTTGTCAATTGGTGGCCAAGGAGTGCTGGTCGCAAAGATCCCTTCCGTTAAAAGTGAATCATCAATACCCGGCGATAACCCTTCTTCCCTTGGAGCTGAGACTCCTGCTCTTGAAACTGACAATCCTCTACTCGAAGACCCGCCTTCCCGTGACACGGACACTCCTTCAATTAGCAACGTTACTTCTTTTCGCACTAAAATCGCTTTACTTGGCGATGATCCGGCCTTCCTTGTTGTTAACGCCCCTTTGCTTGGAAATACACCTTCCATCCTCGACAGATAATCTCTTGGTGGAGCTGAAAAATATAGGAACACACTCAAAATCAATCATAAAAATCTCTCCTTTTAGCGAGGCTGATTTTCATTTTCGGTGACTTTTAGGAACTCTCATGTCAACACACATTCGTTAACTGCTTTCTTTATGGCCAATTTTTTAAAACTTCATATGTCTGACCCATGATGCGGTTTGCTTAATAATTCATTCTTTTTAATTGATTGCATTAAATGGAAAAAATACTACCTTTTCAACGTGAGATTTACTTTCGATTAAAGCGATAAAAAAATCTTTATAAAAGTGATTGAAAATAAGTTTCATACCAATAACTCTGCAATACTTGATATTCCCGTTCTCAAGCCATTTTGAAAATAATTGAGACAATGGAATAAATATTGAAGTTTTAAGAGAATAGTTGTGAGGGACCAACTTCCTCTTGGAAAACATCCACCTCAAAGATATCTTTTCTTATATCAAGATGAGCATGAAGTTAAAATCCCATTTAACAAAACTCTATAAGAAGTGATATTCAAATTCAAAAACAAAACTTATCACATTATTTTATGACCTATTCAAAGACTGAAAGTAGGATTTATTTAAAAAGAAGATTGAATTTATTTATAAGGAAGAATTTGATAAAAAGAACTTACTCGGACTCGGTTCAGATAATTCTCAATAATCAATAATTCATTGACCTTTCAAATTTGAATTATTATTTTTAAACTTGGGTGAAAATCAAAATAGTATGTAAATTAATTTTATAAATCAATAAAAATATGAATTAATTATTTCAAATAAAATATCTTTTTGACATGTTGGAGAAAGATCAAAAGAAAATCTAATTTCATTATATTGGGAGGTCTCAGACCCGCTGAATAATTAATTAAAAATCTCAATTATTGTTTCTTCAAATATAAAAGATGAAACTTATCCTTGTTTTCAAGTCAACTCAAGTCATTTCAGAAAGTATAACTTACTAATAGAATCTTGCTAAAATCATAGCTACTTGATATTTTTTGTATGAAAAATCAATAAAACAACTCTTTTTATTTTTCTTTTTTCTTTTTATGGTCCACCTTGGAAAATTTTTCCTCTATCATGGAACAAATCATAGAATTGAAATAGTAAGATGTACCTTTATAAATATGGTACTATCAACCACACAAAAATAAATCATCAGATAAATCGGCACATGAGGTGATTACATCTTATGATTAGAGGACTGATTTTACACAGGAGGGTCTCAAAAGATTAAAATTACTCTTCAAAACCGGAAGTTTCCAGAAACATACCAGCTAAGAATACAAAATAAACTATTACAAGTCATTTTATCCTCACCTTAACCCCTTCAAAAACCCGCTACTCACTCAAGACAGTCCAAAATAAAAAATCATTACTCAGAAAAGAAGGGAGGATTTAACTTTCATCAAACATGAAATTACACAATCCCTTTAAGCACATAAGCTCATAGTATCAACATACACAAGCAACTCCACAGCTCACATGAATTATATGCAATTTCATCCCAGTGCCCACATAAAATTACATCACCTCACCAATTTCTTCAATAGGTGCATCACATAAACCATAAAAGATTTATCTGGATAAAAATCACATCATATTTTCTTCCCTAAATGCAAGTCTCTTTCATAAATCTATAGTTAAACCAAGAATACATCTTACCTAATCAATAGTCTCATTAATGAAATTCAATTCACCTGCATAAATACACAGCCCCAGAAAAGGAAATCCCCTCTTAAAAAAAGTCACCTCAAATCACGAAATAAAGTTCCGCGGAGATCATGTGGTACCCAAAACAACATGAATAGAGAACATCCACCCTGAATTTTCCTTTCCCTTCTTCATGGTACAAAATACTTTTGAGTAATAAATTACTCATAAATAAACCAGATAGAACTAGCACCCAGACTAGAAGGGAGTCTGGTAATTATTATATTATTACCAAATTTAGGAGGTATTCTATTCAATATTGAACAATTGTATTATAAGTAGCAAGAAAAAATCAGCATCTTTTTAGTATTATCAATATAATTCCTATCACCAGTTAATTATACTATTAGTACTTATACCCAGGTCAAGGATTATCATTAATCTATATTATAGGGATATCAATAAGAGATATATTTTTTATAACAAAAATAATTACTAGCTACCTAGTTATGGATACTGTTACTATTTTTAACAAACACAAAATCCAGCTGACATAATATCACTCAAGTTACTCTAGAAATAGTAGCCAACCCATATCACACTCTTAAAATGAAAATAAATCCCATAACCACCCTATTTCTATTATATTTCATCTGATATTCCTTATACTAAGCTCACCTAGCCCAACAGAAATAATTATAGTTTATTACCTTGATTTAGTGAGCCATATCAGGTGGCTTAAAAAGATAAAATACCTCAAATTATTTCACCTTATTCTCAGTTTATTATCAAATTGATTTACCGCAATTCTTTATTTGGTCTGATAGAGACTTCCTTCTAGCTGGGGCCTCTTTTGTGGCTCCCAGTACAAATAATAGGAGTTTTAATAAAATAATTAAGAGTGGAAAGACCATTATTTTTCATTAATAGAGAGATCACTAGTGTTAGAATAGTATAACTTTTGGAATCCAACTTAAACAATCATATAAAAGTTTTCAAAAGTGAAATAAATATATTTCAATATGAGAGCACCAATATTTTCTAAAATGACATGTATTCAGTTTTAATCTGTGAAAGTATAATTTGTTAAGAGCTCTGTACATTAATTCAAAAAGAATTAATTTTTCTTTAGTTCTATTCTTCAAACTTTGAAATGAAAATGTTATGAAGTAATTTTGTTTTAAATAAAACAAGGGTTGCTATAGTAACAGGAACAACTATAACAAAAAAAATTAATTACATAATGGGAACAAATACCAAGAAAAAAATGATCTATTAGGCATAGATACAAGATTTAATTAATTTTATGATACAGTTAATATACCTATTTCAAATTTATACATAAAATTAAAGAAAATTGAAGAAAATAATTCATAAGAGTGGCTGAAGAATTTTCATGGGGTAAGGCTTTTCATGAATGCTGCCTCATACTGCTAAATGAGTGGTCTCAAGCTGTAAGGCCACAATCTCATTATTTTGGTTAGTGATCTCAGAAGAAATATGTTTTTTCAAAGCCAAAAGAAAATCTCAAAAACTATTGGAACTGCTACAGGATATTTCAGAAACTTAAAATGTATTGCCTTTTATTTCCCCCTCAAGGAATTCCTTAACCAATCCCACACTTGAAGGAGTTACACAACACAAAAACAATGAGGTTTTAGATTTAATGGCTTAACATGTACAAAACAATATAAAAGGTTTATGATTAGATTAATATATTAATTCCCAGAGAATATTCAAATAAAAAATACTAGTGAGCTACAAGATTCTGGTATTTTTAGTTGATAGAAAAGTTATTCCAATGATGAATAGACACTATATTGTTAAATTTATATATAATTGAGTAAAGCCAGCATCTCTCTATCTGATTTGGATTCATCCCTTATTTTTAAAACTGAATTGATTAAGTCATGAAGTAATGTATCCTTTTTTTAACTTTTAAATAAGTGAGCCCTAGTACTGAGGAAAGGGTAATTGGTAAATTACTATAGTTATTTCGTAATTTGAGCCATCCTTCTTCCACTTTGCATCAACATTGGGACACATCCCAGATAATTTATTTAGCTTTTAATTTTGAAGTTTTATATATGAATTTTGTAAATGTTTTCTATGAAAATCTTAATAATAATACTTATTATTAATATCACTATGACCATCCTCAAATGAAAAGATAACAAAGACAAATAGAAATATAATCATTATTAATGTTGATAACTTCAATAATATTATTAAAACTTTCAATAATAAAGAATAATTTAGCTCCTCCATTATCATGATTCACCGAAAATTATAATGATAAGGATATAGAAGCTCTACTAGAGAAAATTACATTTTGCTTGAATAAAGAAAACCAAGTTATTAATAATATAAAATATTATACACAGCTGTGTAATGAAAATTATAACAATAAATCTATAAGCAAACAATAATAAGTTGGAAAAGATAAACCATTGATGGAAGACTAATTGATAATTTATTTGATAAAAACATTCCAAAAAACTCAGAAGAAACTATAAAACAATAAAAATAATTCGAAACATGCAAAAATTAATAATTAAGGTATTTTTTAGAGGATTTGTGGACTTTACAAGATAAAACAATTATTAAAGATTGTATATATATAATAAAATAATTATATTTTAATTATTCACTAATAATAATAATTAGTAATAAAGCATTGAAGAATTATTTATAATAATAAAAATTTTTATTGATAAAATGTCATGCTTTGGAAGATTGATTGTACTGAATGAGGGGAGAAAGAAAACAGTAATGGAAGACCCCTTTTTATTACTTAATACACCTACTCCATGATCAAAGAGTCTCTTGGTCTCAGAGGAAGTTTACTCATCAAAACTGAAAAAAACACAATAATACATTGATTTTCAATTTGAAAACTCCCAATTTTTAACTATAATTTAAGTTACAGGTGTTATTCTTACCTCAAAGTAACTCGAAGATTTATTAATGATCATTATGTTTAAATATTAAAATAGAAGGAATTTATTTATTTCAAACTTAATATCATGAATATCTCAAAAGTACAATCTCAAGCAAAAATTTAATAAATCAGATTTTTAATCAATTCTTAGAGAAATCTCAATTTTCTTTAAGAATAATTAAATGTGATATTTTCAAGGCTAAGTAGCAAAAAATCTCAATTATGAAATACAACTAATTTTTTATGTATAAAAAGATAAAACTACCATTTAAGCTCTATGAAATATTTCAATTCAATCCATTTAGAAATGAGTTTTCTATAAATTTTTGAAATTATTTCTTTTTTCCATGTAAAAATAGAAACACACACCATACCTTAGCTTTGAATAAGTTTTTTTAGCTTTAATTTCAAGCTTTTAAAGTTCTAAAAGCCTTGATTACAAGCCTATATTAAGAGATTTACCCTTTGGGAGCTTGGAATTCCTGTCTAAATGGAGGATAAACCTTTTTCAGCTTTGATATTCAATCAATGTCTAATCTTAAACCTTAAATAAGGTTTAAAATAATTTAATAAAGGGGGATAACCTTGTCTGGGCACTTTCAGATTCCAAACATTGGGTACCATGGCACCTTTTTCCATTTTCCCTTTCTCCCCCCTTATTTGTGGATTTTTCCAATTTATTTACTTGAAGCCATACCATGTCTTTAAATCAGTTTCAATTGAGTCCCCACAGAATTTTTAGCCTGTATGTAAAATTCTTATCCAATTCAGTAAATAAATGTGACACCTTAATTTTAACAAAATCTTTGTAATATTTCATCAACCTTATGTAACTTTCAAATTTAGTTAAAATTAACAATTTATAAATATTTATAAAATTGATTAAGTCTTCTGAGAAATTCTTTAATCTTCCAAAAACAGCCAAAATAACCAATTTTAGGTATAAAAACCTATGGCTTTAACCCTAGCTTATTTTTGGTGTAGAATCCAGAAATGTAAAAATAATTATACCTTTGTGTATTCAAAAGGAATTTATAGTCATTTTTAATTTTTTGTTGTTTTGAAACCATTTGAAAAGTCAATTTTTGACAAAATAAAATTTATAAAATATCATTTTTTGCCTTATTGGTATGTCATACATACCTCATAGCCTGAAATTTTTCAAATAGCTTATTCCGGATTTTTCAACAATAAATGATTACGAATATGGATTCAAAGAAGTACTCTATATACTTTCAATTCTGAAATGAGAAAAAACCAGTTGTTTGGATTAAAATTAAATCTTTGATGGATTTATTAAAATTAAACTACAAATAATAATGCCATCATGTTTGTAATTTGATATATGTTTATAATCGAAACAAATTTAGTACTCGGGGACTAAACAATCAATAAGAGAAAACCTTTGGGCTCATATTAACCTGAAGACAAAATTTGAAGCCTAGAATCAAGATCAAATAATAAGTAAAATCCATGAAAATTCTATATTCATTAAGTATTCTGGTAAAAGAATGTAAAATATTTCCTTTTCCCATTTTCAATTGAAAAAAAACCTGTATTCGGAAATAATTTTCCAAAACCTGCCAAAAAAATCCCCTGACCCATTGTTTCTATTACTTTTTCACATCCCCCCAAAAAACAAAAAACCCAAACCAATATTCCAAAATATAAACCCCCCAAACAGACTTTCTTTGTCAAAAAAAAACATTTCAAACCATTTTCATTTATCCTTTCCCCCAAACATCCCATTTTTTTCAAAAAAACCTGCCTCCCAAACCCTTCATGTCTCTTTACTTCACCGATAAAAAAATAACCTTTTTTCACTTCCCTCTTCAATCATCAATAATCTTCTACCCATTTTGGCCCCCTTTCATAGCCTTTTCTCCTATTTGCATTCTTTGAAAGTCTATTCACTCATTTGATAAGCCGAAAATTCCCCCTTTTTTCATTTTTTTCAAATTCCTCTCACTATTTCCTCAAAATATGCTCCAACCCCCCACTTGAGGTTAATTTTAGACCCTCAGGCCTCTTTATAAGCATTTTCATAATTTTTCCAGGGGAAATTAGTATTCTTTGTCTACCTTGAAGTACAATTCATCCCACAATCAAATTTAAATAGGCTTTGATAGGTCTGGGACCCCAAATTCCCACAAAAGCTCCGCCAAAAAAGTCACTTCAAGAAAGTTTGAGTGTAATTTTACACTTTATTAAAGAAACTATGCCAAGAGTACCAGTTGGACTCTGAAAGTAAAAATTTCTGAATATAGTCATGATGCAACTTTAGAAATTGTGGCATAGCCTGCTTTCAGAAAAGTCGATGAGCAAGAGAAATTCCAAATTTCTCAGATTTCTGAATCACTGCCAATTCCAAGAAAAATTAAGCCTCAATTTGGAAGCCGGAGGGAGCCTTACAGGCCTGAAATACTTCAAGATGCTAACACCCAAGTCAAGAAAATCATCAAGGAAAGACTTAAATAAAGAAAGACCATGGATGCTCTGAGTTACACCCTCAATGAAGGAAGTTTTGTATTTTCCTCTGCAGGAAATACAAAGGGAAAAATTAAATCATTGTTTTTCACTCATATAATATAAATAAAACTCCCTCAAGGCTTTCTTCACGTAATTATTATGGATTGTACCTATAAAACAAATAAGTAAGAAATTCCACTTTTCTATAGTTTTGATTCAGTTCAACCAATAAGACCTTCTCTAGAGCTATTTTTTGATGAAGGATGAAATCTAATTGTCCTATAGTTTGGCATTTAATCAATAGATGCACAAATTCCCAAACAATATCAATATTCTCCCCCTTCAGTAACCGCTATTGATAAGGATTTTTTCTTGTAAAATTCTCTTCAGAAACTCTTCCCAGACTCAAAGGTCATGCTATGGATTTGGAACATAAATAAAAATTTATCTACCCATTGATGAAGAAAATTGACCATGGGAGTTATTTTGAAACCTTTGTGGGTCTTTTTAATCAATTAACTCACTTTTATTTTAATTGATGTGGTTATCAATGAATTTTGGAATCATTAATCAGTCTATGTGTTAATTAAATGAAAAATATTTCAAAGAAAAAAGGAATAAAATTGAACAGAAAATTAGAAATTGTCAAGTAGTAAAATATTTGGAGAAAAATGGCTTCCTCTGAAGGAGTGTTTTTTCAGCCTTGATTGAAAATTATTAATCACTTGGGTAATTTACACCTCAAGGGCTTAAGGTACCCATGAAATGGTTAAGATTTGGCTTAAAAGGTCTACTGGTACTCTCCTGAATGCTTACAGATCCCTTCAAATGGCTTTCAAGAAACAATTTTTTGAAAGAATCAACAGGATATCAAAATAAATGATTGTTCATATCAATGATTTCCCTCCTCACATCTGTTCTCTAAATGGAAAGGTGTCTCATTATGCCCTTCAGATTTGACTATAAATTTCCAGAACAAAATTTTCCTCAAATGAAAAATACATCCATAAATACAGTAATTCTCAAGGAATACCTTGAAATCACAAGGTCAAACAGGAATTTTGAAAGCATCAAATAATCCAGTTATCAGAATTCCCTCCACAGTGACATTTGGCTTTACCTGTAAGGATATTACATTGTAAATTTCCTAGCTTTTTCACTTTTACTTATTTTCTTTGCAATATTTTTCCCAGAATTGCTATCAAGGAGATGATCAAAGAATTTAGAATTAATTGATTAATGAATCCAAGAGAATATTTGAAGCTATTGAGGAAGACCTTTTGAAATGAAATTTTTTAAAAATAACTCCAATTATTCAACAGTTCCAAGTGTCTTTAAATTAAAAGCTACCTTTTGATTGAATTTCCAAGAGTCAATAGGACCAATAATAGAATAAAGACCCACTTTGATGATAAAAGACCTTTGGAGGACCTCAAGCAGAAAAAAAATCAAGATAAAAGAGATCACTCAAGGTTTGACATTTTTAAACATCAATCCAAAAGAAGAGGAAGGCATACATCTAAATTCACAAGCACATCAAATTCAATATCACAGTCAATCCCCCCTCAAATTATGTAAGTAGATTAATCTGAAGATTCTGAAGATTCTGAGGCCTCATTTTTCAAATAAATCACTTCATCAGATTGGCTACCCTCAGAAACTGAATTTAATGAGTCTGGCCAATAAGGAGTTACATGCAGAAGGTCCAAAAGACTGGCCAAGAGCATAAGATTCTCAGAAATAAAGTCCCATGATATTACAACCTCTTGGGAAATGTATTATTCAATTCATTTAGCTTGGGAGAATTTGCAAAGAACTTATTACACAATTGATGAATTCTCCAAGCCTTTTGTGAGTTTTTGATTCATTTTAATGCAGATTTTTTTGGTTATTTCAAACTTGTTTTTTTCAACCATTTTCATTAGGTCCCTAGCTCAAAAGAATTTTCAAAATTTCTTTTGAAATACAACTTCAAGCCCATCAATGTCCAGGTTTATGGGAACTGTGGCTATATAGTTGTTTTTCATCACATTCAAAAGACACAAGATCAATTTGCTGATGTCAGGGGTGACTTGGCCTAAGAAATTCAAAAAAAACCAAGACCTTCATGAGGACATTAATACCTTTTTGCCATCAGTAAGCTTTCATTTGTAAATGATTGAGTGTTATGGAGATGTTAGCCATTGTATTTCATAATTTCTAAACCTTTCCCCATTCCACCATAACTTTGAATTGTAAATTTCTCTATCAAAAACAATCCCTGGGGAAGGCAGATAAATTTTAGAATCACATAATGTCATATTTTTAAAAAAATTATCCTTTTCAGAAAAACCCCATCATTTTGGAGGTTTATTAATGTTGAAATTATTATTTGTATTTCTTCATATATACAATGTATTTGCGCCATCCCCCTTATAAGAATTATTCATTTCTTAAATACCCTCACTCATTTTTTCTAATCAAAAATATGGAACCTTTGTACCTAAAAACAGGCATATTCAAAACATGAAAAAAGAAATTCAGAAAAAAAAACAACTTTTTGGGTCTTAAATTGTCCTACCCAAAGAAATCCCAGAATTATGGGCCTTTTTTTTATTTTTCACAAGATTGATCCCTTCATTTTGAAAAATGAATTAGGAAAACTCATAAGTATAAAATTTTCTAATTAATTTTTTAAAACATCTGGCCATTTTTCCAAATCGGTGAAATTGAAGAAATTTGGCAAAAAAATAATTATGAAAACCTTGGGGATCCAAAAATCTCACAAATAAACAAATATGGCTAAAAGGAATCAAAAATACTTCAAATTTTTGCTCAACAAGTTTATCAAAAAAAGGACTCCTTATATGCTTTTACTCAAGCCCTTTATTGATTAATTCAATAAAACTTTCTGGAATGATATATATTTTACAGAAATTGAAATCACAAATAATAGCTTTTAAAGTCAATTTATTCCTTTTTTTATTTAGAAAAAAGTTATCATTGAAAAAAAGTCCCAAAAAATCCATATCTTATCAAAAAAATAAAATAAAAAAAAGATATCTAATATTATTTTTAATTGATTTATCTATTCATAACTTAATTAAAGGTATCAATTAATTCATCTATATATGTAAAAATAATTTCTTTTTAGCTAAATGTATAATTGATTTCAAGATAAATATATAGCTTTTGTATATAAAAGATATTTATTTACTTTCTCAATTATTGAATAAGGGAAATATACAATTTTTGGCTTACTTATATTAAATAAAATTAATTTTCTTGTTTATGAAAGCACTCAATTTTTGTATTTGAATTATTATTGAAAATCTATTTTGATTTGGTAAGCTTTAGAAACAAGTGGTTGGTTTAAATTTAATATTGATTAATCTCATAGGTTAAAATGCAAAGTAAAAATTTGTATAACATAGTTTTCTTTCAAATTTATACCATTTTTTATAAATTTCATGATGTTATATTCAGCTTTCAAGCACATGTATTTTTCTATTCTTGTATATCTAAAGAGATATTTCATGTCCTGGTTTTTTCATCCAAAATGAAACAAATAAAAGAATCTTATTATTTTCTTCATTTTCTTTATCACTCTGAGAAAAATGAATAGAAATTCATTTCCTGTTTATTAATGATTTTTGATCACAAGTTTATAGTTTTTAAGCTGGGTTTTTATTGGTTTTGTAATTAAGCTTAATCATATTTTTAATCCTTTTCAAAACCTTTAAGATTTTTTCTGTTTTATTTCATTATTCAATTTTACATACTCGTAATATATTATCTTAAGTTTATTGATATTAATCATCTACCTGAAAGTACTGTCAATTTCTGAAATACAACTCAAATTGTTTTTAATCCGCCAATCTGACTTTTTTTCTATTATTAAAAATTTCCAAAAAAAAACAGTTGTGTATTCAATTTAGCACCTATTATGTACTCCAGAAATATGATCTCAAAACAGAGGTAGGGGAATGGATTCATTCAAAAAATATAAAACATGAAATTTTAAAGAAAAAGACAAAATAGATGGATTAAAAGGTCAATCGAAGCACTGGCTTTATGGGGGGAATTCAGTATATCTTTTTCTCAAATATATGCTAGGAATGGTACAGGAACATCTTTATGGAGAAAATACTCAATAAAGACCCCAATACAAGATATAGGTAATTGAGGATTGAATATTTGAATAAAAATTAGTTTCTTAAATTATAATTCTTTTTGGAAAGATATTTTAGTAATTATGAAAAATGAAGAGAAAAGATCTAAAACACAAGTAGGTGAATACTGATAATATTGAAGTTTTCTGAAAAGAATTTTGAATAGCTTTTGGAGTGTTTTTTGCTTTATCAATTAACAATAAGATCCCTGAGCTACCCTTTACTTCTCTAATAGATAAACAGAAAATCTTGTCATTTAGCTGAATTAGATTCATATGTGCTTCTCTTGAGAATCATTGAATTAGAATTAAGTTGCATTTAGTTATTTTCTAATCATAAAGAATTTCTAATTTAGGACTCAATAATAGATATTCATCAATCTTTAGAAGAACCTAAATCTGTTATTTCTTCTTGGGAAATTGGTGTTTGAGCTTTGAAGCTTACTAATCACAAGGCTTGATATGCTATACAAGGATAAAACTGATAGTATTACATAATTAGGCTGGAATTTTGAACATAAATTATTTACAATAAATCAAATTCTGGAAGAAATGGATAACATTTCCAGGGAGATGTAAAATTACTAGAATGTGAGGGTAAATTTTTCAACAATAAAACAATTCTAGCACAAACAGAAAAATAAAAATAAGTTTTTGATAGAATAAAACAAGGAGAATTGAGCTTACAGTCTAAAAGTATTGAAAAATTATCATGAATTTTAATTACTAACTTCATCCAGGTCTTTACTAAACACAAAGATGATTTTGCTTAATGAAGCTCTCAATGTGGGTGATCATAAAACTGTTCGTAATTTAATCTTTCCAAAAAGAATTTCTCAAATCATCAGAAACTATTCTATCATCACAAAAATTAAATTTTTTGAGCTTTCATAGTCCTTCTGTGAAAAGGAAAGCCTACATCAAGCTAGTGGGTTATATATCTATAGAAGATTTACTTTCTAAAATATAATATTCACTTCAATTAGACTTAATATCAATCTTATGTGGCTATTTTTGTGATTAAATAAGGAACTTTTTTGCAAGGAGATAGATCCTTGATTAGTTCAGAGAATAAAGATTAATAGATTAAATTAAAAATCTATTAATATTGCTTGACCTCAAATTGTATCTTGAATACATTCAGCTGAATTTTAAATATCAACCTGTGCCATTTCTAATTATGAAATGATTTCTTTTATATTTTCAGAATACTAAGCCCAAATATGTTATCCCATATCCTTCAAATGATCTTATATCCTACTTATTCCCCAAATAAGCATCACTTTGAGCCTTTTGTATATGACCAAACATCCAAAAAAGCTACAAATATAATTATGAAGCTTATTTCAATAAAACTAATTAAAAATAAATTCTTAAAAGCCCATTAAAATAAGTAGAAATGCTATAGCAAAGCATTAACTTTTGATTATCTCAGAAACCAATGAATAAGAATTCGAAATAAATTTAACCAATAGATTCTAATACAAAAGTAGATATATGAATCTTTCAGTTAATCCCTGAAAACCTAAGACTTGATGAGATACATGGATATATTCACTTTTATTATCAGTGCATATATTGATGGATTTTAGCCCATATCTTTTCAAATACTCATCATAAAGGAATTATCCAATATCAAAGGTACCACTAAGTATCTTTAGAAATAAGTTTATAAAACTTATTTGGAAAGCTACAAAGAATAAAGAGAAATTGACCAAAAATAGCAATAACATTTGACCACTTAAAGCCAGAGGTGGTTCAAGCTTAAAGCAAAGTGGATATTCATATTCTAATACTTTATACACAAATATTTACCTAGTTTATATCATGATATTCAAGTTATAAGTCCATTAAATAATGGTCCAAAGCTTAAATGGGAAATTCCAGAAGAAAGATGGATTACAAGAAAAATCATCAAAAATGGAGCTCTGATTATGTAATAGAATTGTCTTTTCACCTTAGTAGGGACATTCCAAACTATTAGAATTCACTCTTTTAATTGCAGTTTCATGAACGACTTAAAATTCATTAATGATCAAAGTTACAGCTACAAAATTATTATCTTTGACCTTTGACTGTAATCTTAAGTCAAGTTGACTAGTTGAATAGAAGATAAAGCTTGTGGATATTTGTATCTTATGCTTAAAAATACCTTAATACAGAAAAATGAATTATTTTACAAGCTCATGATTTCATAAAATCAAAGTTACAGTGATAAATTTAAAATATGGTGTAATAATGATGTAATCATCACTAAACCTTAAAATATTGATCAGTTCCAATTGATAGCATCATTAAACATCTGTAATTGGGTATCTTGCTACTAGAAGAAAGGATCTTCACTACATAAAGACCCCTCCCTCCTCTTTTTCTCCCTCTTTAACATAAAATCCAATAAAATATTAAATAAAAAGGTAATCCAGTTTGTTCTTTTGGATATATGATTCTTATATTGTAAAAGACTAAAGTGATAGCTGTAATAATCACTCAAAATTTTGTGATTATACTATTATTTTTTTATCATTTCTTAAATTCTCTTATAATCTCTAAATCCATGTAAAAATAGTAGAATTTGTATTTCTCTCTATCTTTTATTGTAACTAAATTTTAAAAAGCTGTATTTACTAATTCAGCAACAAAATAATTCAAAATTATTATATTAAGTGTTAAAAATAAGTTATTTTGTATCCCATTATAATATTTCTCTTTTAATTTCTCTTTAAAATACTTTCTTATCAATATTAATAGGATTTATATCAAATTAGAACTTTCATATTGGTAATATTTTAGCTATAAGTTTTTATTTATTATTCAATGAAAATTTTCTATGAATTTATTTCTTGTTTGTAAAAATAATAATTTTCATAATATATTAATTATTCATTTATTGATACATTAATTTTATTTTATTATTCATTCTTTATAAAATTATACTATATTTTACACCATAATTACAATAATATCTTATCATTATAATTATTCTAATTCTTTCTATTAATTATTATAAGGAAATTAAGAGTAAAATAAGTAAAATATTAGTAATTTTTACTTTTTCATAGTAAAACCTTACAATCACAGTAGACTTAAATAGATAATTTTCTACGATTATAAACAAGTGAAATCTTATAGTGTTTCTTTCCTTTAATATATTTGGTTTCCCCTTCAAAGGTAAAAATATTAAAATTGGAAGGTCTATTCAATAACTGGAAAAGTGCTTAATTCAAGAAAGATAAATAAGATCTTTATCATGTGACAAGATAATTAAATACTCCTAGAACTTATTATAGTAAAAATTGGTACAAATTTCATCTTCTTTTTTTCATAATCAGAATCAGGTATCATTGTTGTGGTGAAATGTCCAAAATTATTAATATTTTATTCGTTGAGAATTCTATCTATGAAGTTTAGCTGATATAAGTTGAAAGTGATTTTTCTTTTGGATATATTTTATTTCAATATCTAGATAAAGATTACTTCTCCTAAGTATTGAAGCTCAGAATCTCTGTGAGTTTTTAATTTGCTTTTTTCTCTGGTAATAATTATATGATATACCTTTACAAAGTAAAATATAGAAAATGTCATTTTTTCTAATAAATAGACAAGGATATTCTTGAATTGGAATAAAATTGTATTTTTTGAGTATTTTTTGAAAAATTGTACCAAAAAAACAACTTTTCTTAAATCATAAAATGACTTGATTACCTGTACACAATTTCTATGCCTTTTCTCATGGGGGTATCCTTCGAGATACTTCATAGGTACATTTCATTAAAGAAAACCATTCAGAAAAGTGGGTTTGACATCCCTTCAATGGACACCAATAATTTCAAATGAAAAATATCCCAAAGCAAATAGTATCAACATGAGACATCTAGTTGGAAGAAAGTTATTATTGGACTCTAAAACTTTATTTTTGAACTATCTTCACCACATAGGAAGGATTCTAATATAATGATCTTTCCATGTCCATCTTACATTCCTCTTAATACCCATTTCAACCCCCATAGATTAGAATTATATGGTACTTTCAATACTTTCCAGACTCCCAAAATTTTATTTTCAGATATATATTAATTAAATATTCATTGCATTCTTCAACATTAGAATTTTACTATGGCTGAAAAAAATTGCTGAACCTGCAGACCAGGTGCATAAGCTCTCAAAAATATAGCCCAGTTCTTTTGTCAAAAAAAACTGCTCTCCTGTATTTTATATGAGTTTTTTTTGCGTGGAATAGAAGATAGCACTTCATTTTGTTCAATTTTTCTATTTTCAAAAAATAAAAATGAGATAAAAAATTCCTTCAAAAAAAAATAAATTTTTGAAAAAAAAAATTCTTTTCACAAAAAAAAACTTGGTTTCAACAAAAATGATATTTTAGCCTCTCAGTAATATTTCTATATGATTATTTCAGGGATTTATCACACGTTAAACAAAATAAAAGGCACTAAAAGGTGATAAACAACCCAAAAACAGCTTTAAATACTATTTTTAATTTAAGGCACTGTGTAATCATCAAAATGAGGAGAATTTATCACCTCAAAAAGTCTCTACTTCTATTTGATAATGATATAATTGCTTCAAAACATGTAAAGCTTTTATAAAATGATAAATAGGAGGAAATGCCCATAAAATAGCTCTAAAAGTCTCTTTTTGTCGCGAAGAAAATTTTAATCATCAATATAAGGATTTCTCATTATCTTTAAGGCTCTTCAAAACATTTCTAATACTTCATGTTGAATATATAATGCCTAGAAAAACAACTAAAGCATTGAAAGAGGACTAAATGACCATGAAATAGCTCTACATGCCATGTGTAATCATCAATATTATTATATCTAATTTCATTTAATCCCCTCAGAGGAGTTTTTTTATCCCCTGTTTTTATCATAGCATTTCTATAGGGCATTAAAAACATTGAAAAAGACACAATATGGGCATAATTAGCTTTAGAATCTCTGTTTTGAACTCATAAGTATGCGTAACAAACAATATGTGGGAAGTTTTTTATCGCAGATTAGAGTTAAAATTTTATCTCTTACCCCTTAATTTTAATAACTTTATGGCTTAAAATAATTGAAAAATGAAGAAAATAGCACCAAATGTTCAAAGTATCTTTAAATGCTTTATTTGGGCTGCAATATAATGTGGAATAATTGAAGAATGGGTGTTTTCTTGTTCTTAGGGACCACAAAAAAAGTTTCTGTTTCATTTTGGTTGATTTTCTAACGCCTATGAACCAGCTAAGAAATGGAACAACACACAAAAGGGCACCAATTCACCAAGAAAAGGGCTCAAGGCTTTTTTTGGCTTGGAGACCATTTTCAAAAATAGAACTGAACGTTTTTAATCATAATAATTATTTTAAAAAAATTCTTCCTAATTATTTTTTAATTATTATATGGGAATGATGCATGTCCAAAATTAAAAACACACAAGCTGGGACAAAAGGGACACAAATGGATATACAGGATGTGTCTTTTCTTCAAGGGAATTTTCAACGATAATAATAATAATAGGACGTTCTTGACATATTGAATATGTCAAAGACCTCACATGTGCCCTATTTTGAGTATTAAACTACCAAAACATACGAAATCAATTGAAAACCAACCCAAATTAAAAAAAATGGCCAAAAAATAGCTGCAAAGGCTGTTTTTTCCTTGAAGACGATTTGGAATTATGTTTTTTCATGTTTCAAATCTGCTCTAGCCATGAGAGAATTATAACAGGGAATGAAGCAAAAATTTAACTTCAAAGCTAAAGACTACTAAATATTCTCATGGTAATAGTTACCTATGTTCTTGAAGCAAAAAAAAACACCTTCAGAGTTATTTCTTTTGATATTTTCCCCATTTTTTTGTTTTGAATGTTTTACATGTGTTTACGCCTCTGAATAAACACCATAAGGTTTTAGGTTTTGATATTTTTAAAGGATTAAACATAATAAGACACCCTCATTCTAATAATTTCAAATGGTCTTTAAGGGAAAAAAAGCCAGTAGATCTATGTTTGACCAATTTATCCAATTTTGATTTCTTCTAATTTTCTAAATCTTTTATTTCCCTTGAGTAATTAGTTGAATTAATTGAATATTCTTTCAAAAAAAAGCAATAGGGGGATTCAAATCTTCAAAATCCCGACTTCAAAAAACTAAGGGTGTGCTCTGAACCCCCAAAAAGTAACTTAATTATGCAATACTGAATTAATCTTTTCATTGCTTTTTTAAAAATCCAAATGGGTTTTCCAAGAAAGAAGCAATTATTAGGAGACTTATTTTTTCCTGCAGGTAAAGAGTCTAAAGAGGGAAAATTGAGTAGGACCTACTTCTTTTTGCTGGATTTTTCTTTTTCCTCATTACATCACAATATCTTGAGCATTTCACTACCCACATTATACAGCTGGAAGACATTATGGACCCCTTACTACTTACCTCTGAGTACAGTTTTCAGAAAGCCTCCCTTTCAGAAGCTACAGAGCCATTGAGAACTAATCTGACCACATCTGTTCACAAAGGGCAAGGAAACTCTTAATGAAATTATTGTACAACTGAAAAACTACATTTTTTCTGGAGAAATATGCATCCATGCATGATCTTGGGAAATATACCGATGGCAGAAATATCAAAAAAAATTACGGCTTTTGTCTGTGAATTGAATTAGAAGTTTTTCTGAGCTTGGAAAAAAAAGCAAGCTGAAAACGAAAGAGATATTTTAAGTGAAAAGAAAAAACAGGGATTTTGAATTCTGATTAGGGAATGTCTAACTCCTGTGGTAAATAGATTAAGCAGCTTTATACAAAATATTAGTTCTTAAGATTACTAATGAGAGCTGTATGGGATGGGAATAGGAAAATAATCTTTGGAAACCAGAAAATTTGGTCAAATTAAAAAAAATCATCTTGATTCTGGTTACAAAAATCTTTAAGGTGTTGAATTTCCCACTTACAGCCTGTGTAATAGGGATTTCTGGGGGATTTATGCAGCTTGGAACTATGCAGAAACCAGTACAAAGCCACCTTGGGAGTCAGGTGCAATCATTACTCAATCAAGTGATTTCGAGATGAGAAAAGTGTATAAATATGAACCATCTGGGTTCATACGGCTGAATTTGGCTAAAGGGAAAGGTTTTTGTCTGTGTCATTGAATGACAAGGATGATATTTCCAAAGGCAACTATACTTTCCAAGTCTCAAGTATATCAAAAAAGATTAATGTTGTTTCCGACCTGGTGACATCCTTACAAAAGGCCAGCAATGAGCCATCTAAAACATGTAAAATTTGAATTAGATCAACCAATACACATGATTATTTAAGGGATGCTATTTATATTTTGAAATATAATTATGGTGAATTCTTGTTCAAAACAGATCTTATTAGATTATTTAAAGACAACTATCCCCTTAGCCATTTTCAACTATTTAGAAATTACATCCCAATGATTGTGTAATAACCTTTTAATAGATGACTCAATCAATCATTCTCCTGATTGCCTTTGAATGTAATTCATATAGTTCTCCCATATTACCTGTTCCATTGCCTGTCTTAAAATAAATTTGAGCCTCCTATATATGAACAACAATATTTCCCTTGGGTAAATTGTAAGGTTTACTGACATCATTGATCTCTTCAAATTCCTTGAATATTCAATTTGGATTTATCAATTAAATATAATTATGTAAAAAGCTCATTTCAGAAGAGATTTTTATTTTGAACAGGCACTGAATAATCCAATGCTCTCCTGAGGATTTCATATTTCCCTTTAAGGACCCCTATGACCTTCTAAACTAAATTTTATAGTTATTCATGCTGTGAGTCAAATAATTCCTCTGTTTTCAGAATATTTAAAGGGGAAACACCAATTAATTTGTAAGGATAAACATTCATAATATGTAATCTCATTAATTATTGCCTCAAGTAATCTTTTCCCTTCTCATTAAGGCTGTATTGAGCTGCACAATACAGCTTCAAGAATTGGCTTCTCAGTGAATAAAAAGTATTTGAAAGGTAATACTGATTGGGTGGTACATTAAAATTTCTTCCTATCTCATCTGTTAACACCCTTTATTCATGAGTACTACCCTCCTGCCCAACATAAATGTAAGTAGCTTTGATGTAAAGGTTAACTGAAATCATAGAAATATATGAGATGCCTCTCTTACATTGTTAAAACTCGGCATATTTTGTATTGAAATAGATTTCCTTGGGGATTCTTGCAGAAGCTTAATTTTTGACCTAGGTAGGATACAAAAATCACATTTAATTGATTGTATTGTGAAATTCATAATGGATTGTCTTTTTATCATTCTAAAAGATTCAACAAATTGGTGGGTTGAATTGAAATTTCTTATAATCTATAAAAACACATGATCTGTTCCATTACTGAGATGTCTTTTCCATCTTTAAGCAAGCCTTTAGCCACCAAGTCATTGGTTAGGTGTATAAAGGTATCCTTGATAATACAAAGAGCTTAGTGGAATCCTCCTGGGGGTCCTTGGAGAATATATTGAATATATAAATTCCCTAGTAGAGACCCAGTATTGAAAACCTCTCTGAGAGGTGTGGATATGAAACTTTGATTAAAAATCAAGTACTTTTCCTGTCTTCAAAATTTGCATAAGGTAAAAAAATGATGAAAAAATGTTAAGAATTAATATTTTTTAAATAAAACACACCAAATTTATTTTATTTCACTTTATAATTATAAAGAAATAATATTATAAAGATTTATTGTTTTACCAACAATAAAAATCTATCCAAAAATACTCTACAAGAGATATTCAAGGCTACAAAAGAAATTTCTTCAAGAGCAATTTCAATTGTAATTAATTGGGCAAAGGACTGCAGGAAATTAATGAAGGAAAAGGGTCTTGCAAGAAGAATATTAAAGAGAAAAAATATCCAAAAGTGACCAGAGTGAATTTGGGAACAAAGTGACAAAGTTAACAGCAATGAAAGATGCTTTAATTGACCTCTGGGGTGGTTCAAGGGTAAAAATGATTATAAGAGTTACAAACAATAATTATAATGATTTTTTCAAGTGGCTAAAAGGTTGGAAGTTATGAGAAAATGGTGGTTGGAATCTTTTATTGATTGGTTTAACAGTATGTAAACTAATTATAAAAGGAAAAGATTCTAACATGAAGAGAAAAGTGGGGCAAAGAAGACATTCTTTTATATCCACCAATTATCTTACTCCAAAAGTAAAATTTACTCTTTTAAGTCGTGAAAAACACTCTGACACCAGAAAAAACAATTATGGCATCATGAAACCCTGGCTTGAACCAAAAAAGGGCTGGTTTTAGCCATTTTTTGCTATTTCAGCCATTTTGGACCCTTAAATCAGCCATTACTATAGTAATACTTAGATTTAAGCCTCCAAAACACGTCATAATGTGTGTAAGAGACTTTAAAGCCAGATAAAACTGTTTTTACTATGATTGTTTTATCTTAAGAGTAGTTTGGCCCTCTTGGCAACAGTTAAAACTTCCCTGGTTGGTATCAAAACCTCATCATCAATTGAGATACAGACCCTGTGACTCAATTCAAGGCCAGAAGTGATTAACTTTTGCATTTATTTTGACATCTCATGGCTGTCAGCAAGGAATTTGGGGGTCTGGCTTCCCCTCAGCGCCAAGATTCCTTTTTCCCCCCAGAATCAATCTTTCCAATTTATTCTTTCTCTAATTCCTCATCATGTGTTATACTTATAATTTACATATGTAATTCAATTGAGTTTTTACAGTACACAACTGTAATAATTGATACCTCATATGTGGATTAAAGCTCACTTATGTAATACATGTGCACATTTTGGCATTTCAATTGAAAATACTTCACTTCCTCATAGCTTCTAAACCTACCTTATGTTTTATGAGGAGTCCAATGGTAAAATAATTTTAATATGTTTATTTGTTGGATAAAAAGTTATAGTAAATTTTATTCAACTTTTCTTCAAAAATATTTCCATTTTAGTATTTTTGTTGAAAATTTATTTTTACTCAATTTTTTCAAGTAAAAATGTGTTTTCACATTTTTAAATTCCCAAGTAGCTTTTATTTTGAATTATAATGGAAACTTTAATTTCTTATATAAATTTTGTATTTATATTTTGATTTTGTTATTAATAACATAAATAAATTTATTTTATCTATGATTGTGTAATTTTCTATTATTTGTGGTCTTTTGGTTATATAAGAATACCTCTAAGGGTCACATTGCCTCCCCCTAAAAAAAGAATATTACTTTGAAGTATTGTTATTTCTAGTGTTTCTGAATCTTCTGGAAAGTGTTGTGGATTCAGGTATGTATTTTTCTGCCAACCACTCATCTTCACAAGTTGGGTCACTGTACCTGACAAGGTATTTCCTTACTTTTTAGTCCTCAATTTTCTTTCTTTGAGAAATTTGGTAATTTTCTTAGTACTAGGTGATTCAACAGGAGGTATATGCTGGGGAGCTTTATTTCTCAAGGGTAATATCTCAGCATCACCAGATTTATATGCCTTTATTAAGCTTGCCGGAAATGTAGGATTCTTATTACTAAGTTACTCAGATAATTCTACTTCTACAGAATTTTATCCATGGAGGGCCTTAACAACAAAAGGTCCTTCAAAGCATTCTTTGAGCTTCTTACATCCTTTGATTTTATTGAAGTTTGTGGTAGATACAAGTACTAAATCTGCCACTTTTAAGTCTGGGGTTTCATGTGATTTATCCTACTTGTCTTTGGAATATGCATATGAGTCCTCCATGAGCTTTACTGAATGCTTCCTAGCTTTTTCTAGCATTCCTTTGAAGCTATTGTGGGAGCTTCTCTGCCTGTGGGATAAAATGAGGCAGTACCTGGAAGGGGAAATTACAAGAAAACAGTTTTGAATTTCTTTTTGAGACTTGTAACCCTTGCTCTGCTTGTGTGCTAGAATAATCTAGACTGCCCTTCCTCATATGCTAAGTTATCTTTATTGAGCTCACCAAATCAATTTTTATTATTGATAGTGGCTTTATCAGAAAATATTGTACTCAACAATCTCTAATCAGACTCTGCTCTACTAAAAACAATGGTTATTTAAAACCTTAACAAATAAATTCTTTTTAAACTTTAAGCAGGCTGAGTGTATTCCACCAGATTCTTGTACAAAAATATATAATATAATATAATATAATAAATATATAGATAACAGTAAACACTATTTCATAATACAAAACCACAAAATCTTCCTTTCTTGATAATTCTTGAGCAAATAAAGAAACTAAATAGCTAAAATAACAACAAGCAGCAACTCTCTAAAATAATAAACTTGAAAAGGATAAAAAATATTTCAAGCCCTTTTGATGTAATGGATAGGCTAATACTCTAATAATTGTTAATAATATAGTCTAATATGGGTAATTCAATGTTATTTTTGGTGTTGTGTTGTAATAGTATATTATATAATCTCTTCTGGGTTTTTGATAATAATACTAGCTGATTGCTATAGGTTCAATATTAATCTTAACTAAACACTAAAGTATTTAAATTTGATTTTGTTCCTTTCTGTCCCTTGATTATAATTTATTAGGTATTACCCAATAAATACAAATCTGCTTTCATTTTAAATAGTAAAATTACTTTGGATGTGAAGGTTTTCTTTTGAAACAAGCAAAATTACTCTCTTTGAGGAAGTTTACAACAAGAATTAGCCCATAACTAATTAAAATGGTTAGGTTTTATTTTAAAGCCTACAAAATTACTTTGGTTTGATGGTTTGCTTTTAAAAATCTTTAAAAATTACTTTTAAGGATTTAAACACTAAAATCCAGAGACACCTTTGTCATGAGCTTCAAGCTTTAAGATCCTAATTAAATAAGGCACTAGTTTACCTACTAGCAAGGGATGAATTAAAGTCTTGTCACACTATTGGCTCTCTTTATCTATGTCAATAACAAACCTCAGTTACTAGGCTTAATTTATCAAATAAATATATATTATAACCTCCTAGAACAGGGATCAGAAAAAATGAATTCAATTTACAATTTCTAGATGCGGAAAAGGGAAAAAGTGGGAGAGAGGGCCTCTATTTATAGCCGTGGGGCCCTCCATAGGAGTGCAAAAAAAGAGGGGACTTAGAAATTTTCAGCCTCTGGTGGCTGTAAAAAGCTGTGCAAACTTTCATTTTGGATTTACAGGGGCAATGTGTCATGATGTGACACGAGTCTGAATTTCTGACCAATCAGATTGCTTATCTTCACTTTTCATAATGACATGACATGTTTCTGACCAATCAGATAAATTCATTCTTATCTCACCTATTCATATGACATGTGGCTGTCAAATACAGTCAAACCTTAATTTCTGGCCCTGGAACCCTTATCTCCATGTATTACTCAATTGATTACTAATAAGTCAGCTTATTTTACTGTATTATAGTTTTCTGCCCTTTGAGGGCTGACTTGTGGGTTAGGTTTCACATTTTTATTAAAATTCACATAGGACTGATTATGTGTATTCCTTGTTGGCCTGCATTACCTGTATTCTTCCTGAAAATTCCTAAATCTTCTTAAAGCTTCCCAGAACTTCCAGAAATTTCATTTTTTAAAATTCTCAATTTTGAGTGTGTCTTTGATGTGGCTTGAACCCGTGACCTTTCCAGAATTCAGATTCAGAGATACTCCTTACCAACACAGCGGGCAATTGCCTGACATTTCATGTGTAGTGCTGCACCAATGTTGCGGTGAGGTTTCACTTGATGCTGCATGAGAGCTGTCAAGTTTTTGATGTACTGAGCTCTCTGGAATTTCTACCATATATTTCTAACCCTTCCTTATTCTAATTACTCTCAAGAAACAAACTGACAAAGAAAAAATATATCAATTTTTAATTAAAAAACCGCCAACATTGTTTTTTTCATTCATGGAGATATGCACTTTCACAAAGTAAAAAAACTTTCAATTTAACAATAGCAATGGTCAAAAACATCAAGGTATTCTCCTTTCACAAAGCACTTTTAACAGACATTGGGCTAAAGCCGCAGAGACAGGCAATACAGTCTCAGAATCAACTTCCCAGATATTGACCAAACATGAAAACTCTGATAGCACATCTCACAGATCAAGTTACACATCTGAAACCTCTTTTTCCTCTGATGAGGAAAATTTGTCTTCTAATTTCATCCGTGAAATTTTTTTGGGACTATTAACTCCTCTATTTCTTACTGATATGTTTTTATGATTTAGAACTCACCTTATGCTTCATGGCATGGCTACACCTTGTTTGTGGTCTCAGCCATCAAAGATGTAGATATGAAGTTGAATATTTATTTCAATTCATTGAGATTTGCCAGTTCAAAAAAGCAACTTTGAGTGTCATAAAAAACTTCCACAAGATATATGAACGGCTCTCAAAATACTCAAGCTTGTTCCCCAGCTTCAAAGACATGTTTTCTGTCCTCAATTATATTGTGTATATGACATGGATCTTGCTCCATTTGAATGCGGATATGAAGAATTTTCTCACTCCATTCCCTGTGGTGAAGCACTTCTTGTTCCCCAAGCCATTAGTTCTCTACCCAGATTTAGAAAAGACTCACAATGAAATTTGAAAAATTCCAAATGTTCCAAAAATCAAAAACATTTCTCACCATATACAACTCAAAGGTTTTCTGACTGGCTTACTTGGTTCATTCCACAAGCTGAAGCTTCAATTGACAACTGAAAGGAGAAAGTTCAAAGTGAATCAAGTTTGGTTTCTGATTATCAAAAATCACCTGCATGGAAGAATCTTTACCCAATATCACAGCAGTCAAATTCTTCATTGATGCTCCTTTCATTTAGCTTATTTGTTGATTGGTTTAACCCACTAATGAAAAAACTTGCTGGGAAGCAAGTTGCACTTGGTATCTTGGCACTAAACTGCTTCAATCTTCCACCAACTGCTCAATGGAAGTTCAAAAACACTTTTATGTATAGCCTCATTCCTGCTCCAAACCAGCCTAAACCAATCACAATAAACAACATCTTATGCCATTTTGTTGATTAATTGATTGAGCTCCAATCAGGTATCAATATCACCACCCCAAAATTTCACAAAGGATGGAATTTCATTGTAAAACTTGGTTGTTTAATTGATAATTTAGTTGCCACTCACAAGGTTGCGGGCTATGCTTTGCATTCAGAAAAAAAAATTCCTGAACATGGTGTGAATTCACATGAGCTGGAATTGGGAATTTAGAAGTTTCTTGCCTTCGTGTATCCAGAATCATGAAGGACTATTCAAGAGCATTCAAAGATGCAAAAAATCAGACCATAGCAGATTGAATAGTGAAAAAGAGTGGTATTTGTTGGTCCAAGCTAAAGTGCCGTCCTTATTGGGACCCAGTGCAACAAACCTCACTTGGTATCATGCTGTAACAGGGGCTCTTCGAAGTGAAGAGGGCCTGGCACTCAGTAAACTGGGACTCACTTATGGAGGGCTCAAAGATAAGACAAGAATGGATACACTTAAGAGTGTGGATAATGAATTACTAAAAGAATAAAAATAAGAAAGCAGCAACAAAGAATAAGAGTAAGAAAAAGAAGAGCCAACCACAAACAAGTCCAAGTCCACTGTTTCAACCTGTCAGAATGGAAAGAGAAGGGTTAATAAGGATATGGCCACCCAACTCATACTGTACAGGCGAAGAAAGAAAAAGGGCAAAGACTAACTTAAGATTAAATAAATATAATACCCAAAAATTATAAGGATAAGAATATTCAGATAATAATAAATCAACTAAATTAATTAACTGGGGAAAAGTCCCCAGGGGGGAGGAAGAGGGGCTGGTATATGTGAGAATCACCAGCCCTGATCCAGAGGAAGAGTTTTCATGGGAATACTTGATGATTTGAATTGAGTCTGGCCAATACAGGTCCTGTACAGCTGTACAGAACCTGTACAAGAGGTGTGGTGTATTTGAGTGATCATACAGTTCCATATTGGTGTATTGAAACTGTATTGGGTGAATCCAGCCTGTACAGGTATTGACAGGCTGTATTGAGGTACCAAGCTGTATGCATGTTTCAGAATGAAGATTGCTGAAACTGCATGCTGATGCAGATACTGGATTTGCTGATTTGGGGTGTTTGAGTGGGTGTATGAATGAATACCCTTACCCCTGATGGATGGTTGTTACAGTATCCCCCTCTTGAAACTGGTGGGCTCCTGAACACCATAATACCCTGCCACTGTTGAGTGGCATCTCAATATCCCCACATTTTTTCAAAAAATTTCCTTTTTAATTTTCTTTCCTCTTGACCATTATCCTGAAAATCCTTCATTACTTCTTCCCTGCCAAATTCAATTGATTCCCCCCTTTTTTTCAAGTTTGAGTGAGTATTCCTTCCAGAGTATGCAATTTCTTTTCTTTTGATTCAATCAGCCATGTCTTGGGATGTGGCCTTGGGATATATCCCAGAATAAAGACCATTGAGCACTTGTGCTCAAAAATTGGTGCCCAATGAGTATATGACTTGTACTCATTGGCCCAGACTTAACCCATTGAATGAACCTCCAAGGGGTCTTGTCCCCATGATCCAAGGAATTGGCCTCAGGCAGCCCTCCCAATGGTTTTTGGGCTGTGGCCTCCATCTTGAGTGATCTTGATGTATCCTGCTTTTTATGGCCTTTTTGGCCTTGTTGGGTGTTTTGGTGATTAGGGCAATTTTTTTGATTTTTGTGGTTTTTTGGCCATAATAGGCCTTTTTGACGTTTTGGGGTCCTACGGTCCGCGGGCCGTGGACCGTACGCCGCGGTCCGCGGTCCGTGGGGGCTATTGGAGGCCCCCTGGGCCCAAATTTACTGGGGACCCAGGGTGACCAAGGGGCCCAAAAATGGCCCCATTCCAAATTTCACCATATATGGCCTGGATCCATTGAAGGGGTCCAGGACCATCAAGATCTTGGCCTCCCCCAAAGTTGCAGGGGAGGCCCTGGGTGATGAGTTCAGCCCCAAAGGGGTGTGAACCTTCACCTTAGAGGCTTTGAGGTGGGGCATAAGTGAGTTATGGCCCCAGTTCCTTGAGTCAAATTTCTTCTTCTTGATGTGGAGTGGATTGATTCTGACGTCTTGAATCTTCTGCTTGCACTTTCTTCAGTTATGAGTTCCAAACTGACTGAGCTCACTGAATCTTCCCCTTCTGCACCGCCACCGTCTGTTCTTCATGGTTCTGGCGTCTTCAGTCGATTGTCTTCTCCCTCCATGGCGTCTTCTGGCCATTTTGACCCCTCCCAAACATATGATGGGTTCAGAGCAGTTGAAGTTCTTGATCCTGCCTGTACTGAGTGTTTGGCCAGGGGGAAGGATTGCTTTCAACATTACAATCCTCGATCGTCAAGATGCCATTTCTGCTTTATTGGGAAGAAGCCTTGCCGCCGTACCGGATCAACTTTGTCCCAGGTGAGGAGGCACTTATGGAGTAGGAAGGATGGGCCTTATGGGCAGGAATTCCCCATTCTTGAGGAACCTACCCCTGATGCCACTTCTGGCTTTTCTCAATGTGAGTGATTTGCATTTCTTGGTTGAATTGATGCTGATATTTTGATGTAGTGACTGGTTCTAGGCAGAGGGATGTGGCCATATGGACTAATGTTGGAGGGCCCATTCCGATTGGTGGTAGGCCCATCCACTACAGCTCAGAAATTCCCATTTCAAGGACCAATGCTGATGGAGTGGTGAAAGTAGTGAAGAAGCTAAGAAGAATTGTTGATTCCCCATCAGATCCAGATGCTGAAGGAAGTGATGAGTTGGATGGTGAAGAAGTTCAAGTTATTCCTCATTCAAGTGGCCACCCATCCAGCAATTCCTCTTCTCAACCTCTTGCCAACCACAGATTCCAAAGCCAAGTGATTCCCAGCACTCCAAGAACCTTCCAACCAATGCTTGCTTCAATTCCTACAACCCTTCCTCCTCCATCACCAACTACTTCCCACACCACCAGGCCTGCCTTGAATCCAGCAGTAAGACCATCTCCAGTTCAACAGCCCAGAAACTCACCCATAAACACCTCCCGTCAACTCCAACCTGTGGCCAGCTCCAGCAGAAGAAGAGATGGATTGTCCCCTTTGCCGTTTCCTGCTGCTCAAGTATTCCAAAGAAGAGAACGTTGGCCTATCCGGGTTACCAGAGAAGATCCCAACACGGCTAGTGAAAATCAAGATGCTGTGGCCAGATTGTTCAGGAGAGTTGATAGAAATAGCAGAGAGGTGATTATGTATGCCAATGACAGGACGATTCCAGGTACTGCTTCTGAAGAAATGGCTGCAAAATTTGCCTGGTATGAAGATGAGTTGATAAATGATTTCCAGAGAACTTTTGATGACTTGGGTAGAGATAACTAGTTTCCTTTTCCTTGTTTGTGTTTGGCTTGCCTTCTATCCCCACTCTTATAAATACTAAAAAATGAAAAAATAATGGAACCTCCCAATACATGATTTGGGGAGGGGATGCTGCTGCTTTAAAGAAATAAAAGAAAGAAAATTATACAAGTAAAGAAAGAAAGAAAAATAAAAGAATAAGAGAAAATGAGAGTAAAGAAAGAAAATAAAGAAAAATCCTGATGGTTGGTCCTTCTTGTGGTGAGTTGCTTGATTTTGGCCAATAAGTCTGAAAAAATGAAAACCAAGCATTTTGATGCTCACAGAGTGGCCAAGGTAATGTTTTACAAGAAGTAGAACCCTCAGGGATGCATACCAGGAGATGGAACTTACTTTCATAACTTCCACTCCCCACCAAGCACCATAAACTTGAAATAACTTGCCATAAATGACTTCTGAGTTGAATTGCCATAAATGACTTATGAAAAGAATTGCCGTAATGACTTGAAGTAAATGAATGTCTTGAATTATGATGATTGGCGTAAAATGAAATGATAATAAAGAAAGAAATGAAAAATAAATAAAGAAAACATTGGGCCATATCTTGATAAGGTCCAAATGGAGGGTATTGATGTTGTATGCTTCCTGAACCTGTCCAAAGAAATGACAAGTGCTCACAAAGTGGCCAAGGTGATGCTTACAACAACATATGGGTAGAATACCCCCTTAAAGGTGCATGCCAGGAGAGGAACTTACTTTCATAACTTCTTCTCCCCACCAAGCACCATAAATCAAACTCTTGAGGTATTTGGACCGGGCTTGTCTGGATACAATGAATGGAAATCCTTGACAAGGTCTGGTGAGTTGGTAAGGTTGGAAGATGGTTCCCAAGTGGTTCTTTCTGGGTCTTCACTGAATCCTTTCCACTCTACAAGATACCATAATTTACCTCTCTTGAGTTTTGAGTCCAGAACCTGAGCCACTTCCCATTCTTCTTGCTCCTCCACTAGAACTGGCGGTGGCAGCAATTGATGACTATTTGGGATAGTTGAATGCTTGACTGGTTCTAATAAGGACACATGGAATACAGGGTGAACTGTCTTCCATTGCTGAGGCAACTTGAGGTGATATGCATGGCTGCCAATCTTCTTCAGAACTTCAAAGGGTCCCAACCATCTTTCTGATAATTTCTTGGTGGGTCTTGTTGTCTTGATGTTCTTGGAAGCTAGCCATACTTTGTCCCCAGGTTGGAAATCAGGTGGAATTGCCCTATTTCTATCTGCATACTTCTTGAATCTCCTTATTGCTGACTCTAATTCCTCTTTGACAACTTGCTGTACTGATTGGAGTTTTGTTGATAACTTTCCAGCAGGTGAGTCTTGAGAAATATGGATTGAGTCAAAGCTGGGATTTCTTCCATAAATGGTGAAAAAAGGTGATTGCTTGGTTGATGAATGTTCTGCATTATTATAGGCAAATTCAGCCAGAGGGAGCCAGGTGTGCCAGTCATCTTGATGATAGCCGACATACATCCGAAGGTACTGTTCTAGTATCTGATTTACCCTCTCTGTCTGTCCATCTGTTTCAGGGTGAAATGCAGTTGACAGGTCTCTTGATATCTTGAGCTGCTGACATAACTGGGTCCAGAATGATGAAACAAATAAGGAACCTCTATCACTAACAATACTTACTGGAAGGCCATGTTTGGAAAATACATGACTAATGAAGATTTGAGCTAAGTCCAGTGCAGTGATTGTGCCATAAGTTGGAATGAATATTGCCATTTTTGAGAATCTGTCTACAATTACTAAGATTGAGTCAAAGTTGTTTGACAGAGGCAATTGAGTGATGAAGTCCATTGATAATGAATTCCAAGGACCAGATGGAATTTGAAGAGGCTTGAGTAATCCAAACTTCTTATGGTGGATGTTCTTGTTTCTTGAACATTGCTGACATGAGGACACATAGTCCTTGATGATTTGATTCATGCCAACCCAATAAAAATCCCTCTTGATGAGCTTGAGGGTCTTCTCCTGGCCAGGATGGCCAGCCAATGGTGAATCATGACGCCTTTGAAGAATGTTCAATTGGACTTCATGATTGCTTGGAATAACTACTCTATCTTTGAACAATAATAATCTTGCTTGAGGCTCAAGAGAATAGTCTGGGACTGATTCTCCTCTTGCTAATTTCTTGAGAATCTCCTTATAGTCTTTGTCTTGCCATACTTGTCTTTGAATCTGATCAACTAAATCTGAGAACATTTCAACTTTTATGGAAAAGAATCTTGACTCTTGAATTCCATTTTGCTTGAGAACTTGATGAAAGTTTTGAGGATTCTTGCTGATGAAATCCACCCCCCTCTCTGGGTACACGTCGTCCCGACGTGACAAGGCATCTGGTAAAGTGGCCAGCCTGCCTGGGCGGTAAGTGATAACAAAGTGGAATTCAGACAAAAATTCAGCCCAACGGGCTTGACGACGAGTAAGGACTTTAGAAGACATAAAATATTGGAGAGAACAATGGTCTGTCAAGACCTCAAAGGAATCAGAAAGAGAAAGGAGAAAGGCTCTCCAGCGCTTGAGAGCCCAAACTATGCCAAGGAGTTCCTTGTCATGAATTTCATAGTTGAGCTCAGCTGGTAAGAGCTTGCGACTATCAAATGCAATGGGATGCTTTCCTGAGTCATTCACCTGACTCAGTACAGCACCCAAGGCATAATCAGAGGCATCAGTCTCTACAATGGTTGGAAGAGAAGGATTAAAGTGAGAAAGGATAGGAGCAGAGGTGAAAGCTTCTTTGAGTGCTTGAAACTGACTAAGAGCTTCCTCATTGAAGATGAAAGGAGAATCTTTTTTGAGAAGGGAAGTGAGAGAAGTGATTTTTTTGGAATAATTTTTAATGAAACGACAATAAAAATTGGCAAAGCTGAGAAAAGATTGAAGAGCCTTGATGTTTTTGGGCTGAGGCCAATTGAGGACTTGCTGAACTTTTGAAGAATCCATCTTGAGGCCATCACTTGAAACAACATAGCCCAAGTACTCCACACTTGAGGCATGGAATACACACTTGGAGGCTTTGGCAAACAGATTATTGTCCCTCAGTCTTTGGAGGACAGAGGCCACATGTTTGACATGTTCCTCCTCAGAACTGGAAAAGACCATAATATCATCTAAATAAACCACAACAAACACATCCAAAAAATCTGCAAAGATATCATTTACCAGATTTTGGAAAAAAGCAGGAGCATTGGTCAAACCAAATGGCATGACCAAATACTCATAACTGCCATATTTGGTTCTAAAGGCAGTTAAGTGCTCATCCCCCTCTTTGATTCTCAGAAGGTTATATGCACCACGCAAATCTATCTTGGAGAAGATAGTGGACCCGTTGAATACGGTAAGGAGCTGGTTCATAGGAGGAACAGGTTATCTGTTCTTCCTAGTGACAGCATTGAGTTTGCGGTAGTCAACACACAAACGAAGACCTCCATCCTTTTTCTTGACAAAAAGGACAGGTGCTCCTGTTGAAGAGGAGCTTGGTCTAATGAAACCTTTCTCTACATTCTCTGAAATGTAGGCCCGCAGTGTTTCTGACTCTTGATTTGATAATGAGTAGATAACACCAATTGGAGGTAGAAGACCCTCCAATTCGATATGGTGATCACAGGCGCGGTGTGGAGGAAGTTTCTCTGCTTTCACCTTGGAGAATACATCCAAATAATGGTGATAAGCAGGAGGGACAACCTTCAACACAGTTTCAATTTCTTCTGGCTCTTCCTCCTCATCCCACTGCTCCTCCAGGGATGCATGAAAAGATAAGGGAGGAAGGTCCATATCTCCTTGAAAGAGATGAAGTGAAGATATGGCAACATCTTCTCCAACATCCTTTATCTCTTTGAAGACTTCATCTCTTAATGGAAGTAATGACTGAGAGGGATTAATGGAAGGGATATGGACAGAAGAAGGAAGGGAAGGTGTCTTAAGTTCACCAACCAGAGCAACACTGTTGACAGCAGTGGCAAAGTCATTACTAGTAGAAGGAATAATACCACTAGAATCCTTATGATTAGAATCATAGGTGATCAATCCATTTTTCCAATCAATAATGGGATTAAAATGGTAAAGGAAATCATAGCCCAATATCAGGTCTTCTCCCTTGGGTGAATCTATGACAAAGAAGTCCCATTCAAAGCTTGGGAAGGAAGGCAAGTCAACTACCCACTTGGTATAATGGGTGATGAACAAGGCAGGGGATTCATTAGAATCCAAAATGAAAAGAGGAATCTTTTCAGGGAGCTCTGACAAAGTCAATGAGTACTTGAGAACAAAATTCTTTGCAATAAAAGAGTTTGTAGCACCAGAATCAATGAGAATACTATAAAAAATATCAGAGACAGAAGAGAAAATAAGAAATTTTAAAGATTTCTTGACACTAGTATTCAGAGTGCACAATTGTGCTCTTGAAGGGAATAAGTGAGAACCATTGAACACATCATGATTCCCACTCAGGCTTTTCCCTGTTTGCTAGGGAAGCCTCTTGATTATGACCCAGGCTTGTTCTGAGGTCTCTTGAAGCATTTTTCAATTGGGTGCTTTCCACCACAATAAGTACACAACCCCTCTTGAATCCTCCTCTCCTTTTCAGAACCGATTAATTTATTGTCCTTATTGAGGAGAGCAGCATGGGGCTTGTCCTTTGAAGATTGGAATTGCTTGCCCTTCTTATTCTTCTTCTGGTGAGGCCTCTTTGAAGATGAGTTTTGAGGAGGCCTAGACTGATTGGATCCAATGACTGGAGGCTTCTTCTCTTGATTGCCACCCTTTTCTTTTTGCCTCTCATGATATCTTGTGTCTAATTCTAAGGTGACATCCATAAGTTCTTGAAGAGTATCAAAAGTTCCAGGGTGAGAAGCCAACTGATCCAATAATCTTGATGCCAATCCTCTTCTGTACACATGAATGTAAGCTCTTTCCCCCCAATCTCCAATTCTTGACATTAAGCTTCTGAAATCTGCTATGTACAAGGAGACATGACCACTTTCCTTCATCCTCAAATTGTCCAACTCTTGTTCAGCTTTCCTGACTTCATTGGGATCACCAAACAGAGTGAATAATTGAGATTCAAACAATGGCCAATTATTGAGGAGGTAGGAAGGGTCTTCATTGGAAATATTTGAGAGGTAAGGTTCAATCCATTTGCCATCTCTACCAGTGAGAAAAGAAGTTGAGTAAAGAACTTTCTTCCTGTCAGAGAAGAAATTTGCTGGATCATTATGGAAAATTAGTTGACAGGATTGGATAAATCCTCTCAACTTATGAGCTTGAGTACCATCAAAAGAATCAGGTGCCTTCATGGATGGAGTCTTGAAAGCAGGGGCTTTGGAATTGTCCCTGGGAGCAACTGCTTGAGTGAGTTGCCCCATGAATTGAGTCATCTGCTCCATCATCTTGAGGAGACTTGGATCAGTTTGAGAGACAAGAGGTTGACTAGAAAGGGCTAGATTAGAACCCTGAGGCACCTCTGGAACATTTGCCAAGGCATCTGCCACTTCAGTTTCCCCAGAATCTTCCTCTTCCACAGACTCTTCCCCCTCTTCATCTTCAACTTCCCCTTGTCTTGCTCTTGCACCTTCAGACATGCCAGGGTAGCCACCCAAAAGTCCAGAGAAAGATCTTGATCTTCTAGATTTCATTCCACCTCTTCTTGAGGGTGCTGCTCCTTCCATTGGTGGTCCTCTGTCTAAATTTACACTCAGTTGATGAACTGATGGTGTGCGGTCAAGAGGAGCCCTTGCTGTAGGAGTGAGAACAGCTTGAATTCTTTGGGATCTAGTATTTTTGGCTGGGGGGCTATGCTGAACTGGCATTTTGAAATAATGAAATAGAACTTGATGGTATTAAGAAGAATAATCAAATTTGGCCAAATCAATCACAATAAAATCTTGATGAATCTTGAGGAATCAATTCAAATCTTGAGGAATCAAATTCAATCAACAGTCAAATAAATTCAATCAATCAACAATCAAATCAAATCAAATATCAATAATCTTGAGGAATTCAATAATCAATCAATATTCAATCAATAATCAATCAATAAGTGTCTTCAATATGAAATCCAGTCTTGAGGAATCAATCAATCAGTTCAAAATCTTCAGAAATCAATTCAATATCTTGAGAGTTCAAAGTCAATAAATCCAATAAATCCTGAATCAATAACCCAAATGAATCCCAATGAATAATCCAATCAATTAAACCAATCAATAATTCCTAGATAAAACCTGGATAAGAACACAGAAAAAATTTGATTAATAGAATAAAATGAAGTGATGAAATGGTCAGCAATGATTAAGAAAAGAAAAAGAATCAATTTTCATAAGAATGAAATGAGTGAGATGAAAAATTGATAAGAGAGAAAAATCATGATCATTAAAATCATAAAGTCATTCAGAGATCATAATTTGATGAATAAAAGGAAAATGAATATAAATGAATGAAAAGAAAGAATCAAATATGAGTTAATTAATTTAATGTCACAGGGGCTCTTCGAAGTGAAGAGGGCCTGGCACTCAGTAAACTGGGACTCACTTATGTAGGGCTCAAAGATAAGACAAGAATGGATACACTTAAGAGTGTGGATAATGAATTACTAAAAGAATAAAAATAAGAAAGCAGCAACAAAGAATAAGAGTAAGAAAAAGAAGAGCCAACCACAAACAAGTCCAAGTCCACTGTTTCAACCTGTCAGAATGGAAAGAGAAGGGTTAATAAGGATATGGCCACCCAACTCATACTGTACAGGCGAAGAAAGAAAAAGGGCAAAGACTAACTTAAGATTAAATAAATATAATACCCAAAAATTATAAGGATAAGAATATTCAGATAATAATAAATCAACTAAATTAATTAACTGGGGAAAAGTCCCCAGGGGGGAGGAAGAGGGGCTGGTATATGTGAGAATCACCAGCCCTGATCCAGAGGAAGAGTTTTCATGGGAATACTTGATGATTTGAATTGAGTCTGGCCAATACAGGTCCTGTACAGCTGTACAGAACCTGTACAAGAGGTGTGGTGTATTTGAGTGATCATACAGTTCCATATTGGTGTATTGAAACTGTATTGAGTGAATCCAGCCTGTACAGGTATTGACAGGCTGTATTGAGGTACCAAGCTGTATGCATGTTTCAGAATGAAGATTGCTGAAACTGCATGCTGATGCAGATACTGGATTTGCTGATTTGGGGTGTTTGAGTGGGTGTATGAATGAATACCCTTACCCCTGATGGATGGTTGTTACACATGCATATATGGTTTGAAGGTATCCTTCAAAACCATTTTGTTAATCAATGGTGCTTTATTTTTTCCAAAACTTGTGAAAAATACACCAGAAATGACATCAATGAAATTGATCAAATGGAAGAAGACAAACCACTTCATACAATTTCTGGCTTCTCCAACAAACAACTCATCAAGATGAAGTCATTGTTAAGAGAAGTTATTTTACCATCAGGAATTACAAGAGTTCCACATAGTATTGGGACTTTTAAGGGAGAGAAAATGAATTCCAGCAAAAGGAAATCACTGTTTTATATATACCTACCCTTAGTTTTCCTGGAGGTATTTCTTGAAGATGTTGAGATATATGCTTCAAACTCACTCAATAATTGGCTATTACTGAAAAATATTTGTGCATTAATATGTTGCACAAACATTTTAGCCTCTCAATTAATTACTGAAGCCAATGGTAAATTGTTTTTCAAGAGATATAAAAAATACTGTAAAAAATCACAGAAGATTTTTTCAAATTTTGAAATGAATCCCAATGATCATTATGCATTGCATGTCAAGAGCCAGCTCTCATGATGGGGTCCCTTAACTTCAATCTTGGAATTCTCTGGCAAATGAATAAATGGTTTTCTTCAAAGCTTTCAAAACAATGGGCAGAGTGGTGAGTTCTTTAAAAAGTTATTCTGTTGGTTGAACAGCTTTATCCATAATATTATGCTTTATTTTATCATGTAGACAAATTTGGAATGACACACATGAAAAGCTTTTGTCATTTGAAAAGACTAGTTTCCAAAAATATTCCTGTGGAAACACCTAAAAAGAAGGATGCGTCTGAGGCAAATTTTTCACTTGATTGCACGACATATATCTGCATTATTTTGTTTCTGCAGCTGAAGGATCCAATGATTCAAGATTAAAGTCAGTTACCCCATCCTGAGGGAGCCAAGATTTTCTTCAATTATGCAAAAGAAATTTCTGTAATAAACTGCAAGGATCACCTAAATTGCTTTAGCATCAGCAAGAAACACCCCAATCATATCATTCAGTATAAAGACAACAATGGTAGTATAAAATTTGGTTTAGTTTTACACGTATTGAAGCTTCTCTGCAAACCTGAAGAAAATATTGTGTTAATTTTGCAAAATCTGATAGAAGCAGAATATTCTCAATCTCAATGTACAGTATTTTCTGTTTTATTTTCCAATCTTTCAATTAATCATTTAAAAAAATCAACAGAAATCAAAATCATTCACCCTGGTCAAATTTTAGGTATTTGTGCTTATTGTGAGTTACCAGCATGGAGCATGGCAATTAAAGAGCCCATCATTCTTGTATGTGCCATTAGCAAAATTTATAGCACCTATGAGGCTGGTAGTAATATTACTTAGCTTACTATTATTTACAAGTTCTGGTTTTAGTTCCTTCTATTGGGACTTTTTCAAATGAATGATGTGACCTAGTTATATGTTTTTTCATTTCAAAGCTAAAACTGTCTACATACAAGGTCATAATACAATATGAAAGTGGTAAAACATGTATCCCAAATACAATTATAAAACCAATTTGACACTTCACTACATCAACTGTGTGGAGTTTGAAAGTAAATATTGGGAATTTTCAAACAAACCGATTTGGTTTCAGAAACAATATTAAGTTCAAGAAGTGAATGTTTGCGAGATAGCTGTGATTCTCATGTCTTCAGCCAAAGTACGTAAGGCTCTCTTCATAATATGCATGCTGCCTAAGATTGTTTTAAGATCCATGTCTTTAGGTGGAGTTTGTAAAATGTTATTTATCATCTCAATTAGTGCAATAATGTCATGTGATTGATCATCTTTGGATGTTCCGTTCAATATTAAGTTGTTATATGACCCTTTTTATTCAAAAAAGTGTAATGCTCAATTAGGGATAATACATAAAATATACAATGAATGCAAACCTTTATTTTTATCTTTTCCAATAGTGGCTTTGAGGGAGATACAAACATCATCCAATGTCTTGACTTGTATTTTCTCCCAAAATGAAGGGTGCCCAGAAACTAAGATTTTAGTTTTGAATAGATTATTTTTCAAGGCATACTCATCCATCCATGCTGAAATTCACAAATATGTAAGAAAATGTAGACTGATGAATATTTCAGTGAAACAACTGACCAAAAAACTTGCAGCCACTTTTCCATCCATTGTTTGGATTCTTATGGGGGCAAGGAAAGTAGATTTGATTTTTGTGGGCTACACCCATTACCAGCAGAGTCGGGTCATGGAAATCACAAAATAGCATCTTGGTGTTCTGAGTAGTTGTTGCTGAAATAGTGAGAACACTTGTAACATGTTCCATGCTGAATATTGAACGGAATAAACTGAAGCTGGAGATAAGTTAAGTAATAAGCAGAGCTGATATATGGGTTTTGAAAATTAGATGATGGGGGTAAAAGATGCTTTATTTTGGCTTAAATAATATGTTGAATATATTTTGGCGCAAATTTGGGGTTTGCCTTTGTAATTAAATAAATGCTTTCATTGAAGGGCTGGATTCTTTCACATGCAAATAACCTATTCTTTGTAGCTTAAAACCATACACATTTTCCTTTTGAAAGATTTAAACCTTTCTGCCCAATGGCATGCCTTTTTTCTCTTTTTTATTCAATCTTATTTTCAGCTCAATGATATAGTTCAAACTGACACTTCGCTTGAAAAATTGAAACCAATATTATATTTAACTATGACATACACTAACAACTCGGAAATGGGCACTATGACCAAATATATTTCAAATACCCAACCAAATTCTAAACAAACAAAGCTTGAGTTGAAAATTAAGTAACTAAGACCATTAGGGAATACATTGTGCAAAAAAGCAATAACTAAAAAAACATAATAAGGCTCTTTACAAGAATTTACTGCCACACCTGTGTACCAAGCTTCTCTTCAAAAAAAGCATTGGAACTCTGTTTTGATGGACTATCAAAATAATCAACCATCTCTTTGTCAATGTCTGCTGTCCATCTAGCTTGTTCCACCCCTCCACGTTGGTGAATAAATTACTCATTATCCTCTTGCTTTCCTTGTCACTTTCACCACTTTCAGAATTCTTGAAATCTACAATATCACAATCAGACAACTCATTGCTTTCAGTATCATCATCTACTTCCTCATTGTCACTACTCTCATCAAGCTCATGTGATAAATCATATGGCTGAGTAACCAATTCCCAGTACTTGTCATTGAAGGCCTTATCCCAAAGGTTTTCATTTGGATTGAGCTTCTTTGCTAATTGAATGTAAGTTGTTGGTATGAATGCCACTTGCTTGGTGTTTGCAACGAAAAAACACTCAGCATAATCACAATTGTTGAACCAATCTGGGGGGTAGAAATCCAACGGAATTCTTTTGGGAGCCTTTTTGAAGCTGGATGGCATAGGAACAATTGGTCAACATTGTGGACGCAGTGGGGGTGGATTTCCCAAAAGGTTGTTACTTTCACTCATTTTCCGGTCTAAATTTCTTAAAAAAATATCAGCACTTTCTGAAGGGTAAGGTAATTTCTTTATTGCATAAGATTTAAATAGTTGGATGAATTCATCATTTCTGTGTGCATTAAAATTTTGAAAAACACTTAAATATCATTGAGGATAGTTATTCACTACTGCAAACCTGTACCGTTTATGAGCAAACTGATTTGGAAGACCATGACTAAGTAACAGGGAGACAAGTGACAATGAAAAAAAATCTTACCCTTTGTCGTCTTTGTTGAGTGACCCTCTTCTTATCATCCTCAAAATTCTTTCCAGCCTGTTTTTTTTCTTTCTTAAACTTTTCAGCCATTAGATAGTGTACAACGTGGTCATAAGCACGATGAAGTAAGTTTATGTCATTCAAGTATGTAATGTTTTCACGCATATATTGATATGCACCACTACATGCAAGCTGGAAAAATGTCATTAGGGAAACAGTAAGACAGGCCTTGTTTGACAAGAATCCTGGTGCTTCTTCAAGATTGGGCACCCAAACACAAATACCAAGTCTTGAAAGGAGTGAGAAAATGTAGCAAAAGTAGAAATCTTCTAGGTTTACTATGTGCTTTCCAATTTTCTTGCGCCCTGCACATGCATCACATAAGGTTTGAACTTCTTTCTTATTGATGAGAGTTGTTCCTGTTTTACCTTTTTCAGTATTGTTGATTTGCTCATTTGTCGAGAATCGTGCATTTAATTCCTTAAGAAGTGAGTTATTGGGTGAAGGTGGGACAGAGTGTTCTTCAATAATACCCCAGAACATTTTTATGTGGATAAAAAATGCATCCTTAAATAAAGAAATAAATGAGACAGATTTCCCAAAGAAACAGAAACAAACAAACTGCCCACCTTTGTGTACTTGAAATCTTCCGGCACTTCACATGTGAGCATCTGGAGAGGGTGTCGCTTTTTGGGAGTTTCTGGTGAATTTCTTTTCTTATTCTTCCTTTATTTAGTTGAGCTCTTTCCTACTTTGGGAATTAAATCTTTTTTTACTGAGAAAGATTTTGATTTTTTTTGCTTTTTAGATTGTTCATTGACTTCCAGGAATTCGACTTTCTGAATAAGTGTTGCAATCACTTCATCTCTTTCTAAAAATGAATTTTTGAGATCTTCAATTTTGTTTTTGTGAGAGTTTCCTGTAGAAAAGTAATTATAGTTGTAGCTGGTACTACCATAAGTATAATGACCTCAATTCATCTCAATGAAATAATTTTTTTAAAGCAAATTTCAGAAAAAAATAAGGATAATAAGCTTTCGTTAAACCATAAGAATCAGAAGTTGAAGGAAGTATAAGTGATGAGAAAGTTAAAAGAAAATTATTGAAGATGAAGTTTCAGAAAGTAGGTAGCAAACATAACTATTACTTCAATCAAATTATTAACATGAAACAAAGGCATGAGCTGGGAATTTTTAACATATCTAAGGAATAATAATTAACAGGATTTTTTCAATTTATATCTAAAGTTTAACTTGACTGAATATATTTATTTATTGGTCAGTTTTGTTTTATCAAACCCTTATTTTGTATTATTTGATAACAAATTTAAAATAGACAGGTGAAAAAGCATAGAAGACTTACTCATTATTTCAGCTGAGATTGACTTCAAATACAGGACTTAAGAACCTTTCTTGAATTGTATGAGAATAATTTCTCATAGTTAGACATAGAGGAATGAAAATAGAAGTGAAAACCTGAGGGTGGCACAAGAAACTGAGTTTCTGCACCTGAATTCAAATATAGAATCAACTGGTGAGATGATGCGTCTGAATTTCTTCTGTCAGAATTTTATTTAAAAACAACTAAGCTTTTTAAAAATTGACAAATATGGTAAGAAAAAAGAAGTTTACCTTCCTTTCTTCCACAGCTCAGATCTTCAGATAGCTTATTTTCTTTAATTCCTCTTTGTCGATTGAATTTTCATTAAGGACATACAATGTTGAGTTCTCAATTAATATTAAATGTAACTCAACGTTGAATCTGAATTTTCACCATTCAGATAACAATGAAACCTTTCTTTTACTAACATCCGTCAAAATGGCTTTTGGCCCAACTTGAAATTACTATTTAGGTCTTTCTCCATTTTCTGAATGCTAATTTCTCTTTCTATCTCTCATTGGTCAACCAATTTTCTCACAACTTTGTCATTCCCAGTAATTTCCTTTTTTTTATAAAGGTTTTTACCTCAACCAATTCAATGAATTTTATACACTTTCCTCTAATTTTGATTTGTCTTATTGCTTCAATTTTGGTTTTTATTTTATATTTGTTTCTTCAGTATATCTTCATTTTCTTATTTTTTTCCCTTATTTTTCCTCTGATATCAGAAGTCTTTCATTTGCTTTTTATTGTTTCTCACTCAATCATTTTATTCTGTCTCACAGTCGAAAAAATCAAATATATCTTTTTATTTACATTATTTTTCTTCTAAATAATATTTATAAACCAAAGAAACAAGATGGATTGCTTCAAATAATCCAATAGTTTTTTGGCAGAATTTATCAATGGGGAAACACAAAAGAGGACTTATTTAAAGCTACAAAATCAAATTAAGGCTAAAAGATTTCAATTTCTGTTTGCAAAATCAGAAGCTTTAGAACAAAACTTAGTTATTGTTTCTCTCTTACGCTGATCTCACTTTAGCTATCAAAGAATTGACTAAGCTTTGTTTCATTAGCACCCATCTTGGTCAACTTTGAACAATCAGAGTGACACATATGGGGAATTATGGTGCCAACAATCTGTATTATTTCAGATATCTCTCAAGCATTCCCTGTCAAAAATAATAAATCTCATTTGGAATTTGTTTAGATTATTTTCTCTCCAAAATAAAATGTGTGTGGTTGCCATTTTCTTGTGATCTTATATCACTTCCCATACTAATATTGTTGCTCTTATACTGCTAGATATTTACTCAGAGGAGATAGTGACATATCATTACCACAGAATTCATGGCTTTGTTTAGGTGTTACAGCTTCTTAATTTGTGTATTATAAGATTTAGAGTGTGTTACAGATTTGGAAAAAAAATCATGCCACTATTCTCAAAAAATTAAAGAAAGATTGAGTTTTATTGCTACATACTTATGCAGAACCAGAAATGAGAAAAAGGACAAAACCTTGAGTTGACACTACACTGATTGAAGTGAAACATCTGCACAATACTACATTTGCAGGGTCAGCAGCTTTTCCTTCCATGTAAGAGAGAGGGCCTTTTCTGAGACTCCCAAAATAGTGATCACTGTCACATGTCCTATTCGTTTTCTCTTCAAAAATATTTTTAAAACCATATCCCTTCCAACATCCAGTCCCACTCTTCATTTCTGCAGCTTCAATGAGAAATTTGGGGGTTACATTAACAGAAAAGTTGATGTAATATGGCCTTTCCAATTCAACAATAAATTATTTCAGTATTCAAAATTAATCATTTAATTATTTGAAGGGACCTAATGATGCTTATCCCCTTTTTGGCTGGTTTATAATAGCAAAAATACATGAAATTTCCCAAAATTGATACCTCAAAAGTGTTTTGTTCCACACCTTGAGCCTTCTATGTCCCCTATGATTCCTACAGCTCTGCTCTTTATTAATTGGAATCATCATTGTTACTCTGATTACATTAATCACCCAATTACTTATATTTAAGCATATTGAAAAAATATCTATATTAAAAAGTTATTTACAGATTAAATTGAAGAATGTCTTTGATTTGGGTACTGTCCATGGCAATTATGTGTTGGATAGTGCAGTGGGGTGACACTGGAAGAGCAAACCTGTGGTCAACTTTCCTTAATGAATATATCATTTGTGTTCTTCCATGCTTATTTTACTGTTATTTTCCCTCAAAGGTGATTTAATACCATTGATATCCTCTTTTATATAAATAATTACCATAAAAGTAGAATGTATTCAGCTGAACTGTAATGGTATACCACACTAGCAGCTGTGGGATGTAACTCAACCAAATCTTTCCTCAAGGAATCTTGGGGAAATCTGGGATTCCATCCTTTTTCTAGGACAGCAGTGGTCTGATTGGTACTGGCATGAATGGATGTCTTATATGCCAGTTCTAGTGCAGTTAAAAGGGTACACCAATCATGGTTGAATCCCTCACAATCTTTGAATTCCATGCCATATGCACAAAATCTTCTGACCATGTCTTCAAAATTTTGGATCATTCTTTCAACCATACTGTATGGTTTGTCTATTAAGCTCTTGATAATAGTAACAATATCAAGAGTACTATGCCTGTCCTCAGTAGAAAAATATAAAAAAATAAAATACTATAACCACAAATCTGAATATAATTATTAAAAATAATTATATATGAAATAAATTCAATTATTATTATATAAAATATCAATAGAAAAATATAATAATTATAATAAATTATAATAAATTATAATAAATTATAATAAATTATAATAAATTATAATAAATTATAATTATTCTATTATTGTTATAGTCACTTACAATTATAACAATAAGAAGTGTAAAGCTTTTAATGAGACAATTACATGTGTAAAATATAAATATTTAACCACTTATAAATAAAATTTAAATATCATTTATAAAAGAATTGAAGCACACATTGTGCAGAAATAATTCTTATAGAAAAATTCTATATAAAAAAACTAATAATAGATAAAAAAATATATAGAATTTTAGAGGAAACTTACTTATAATATTTATTTAATACAACAAGTCAAACAACAACAGTTGTTATATCAAATAATAATTATAAGCTAAAAACACGCCAAAAATCAATATTTTCAAAGATAAAACAACTTTTTATAATAAAAATTATGATTCAAGAGTTTTTGAGAGGAATTTGTGGATTTTAAAAGATATTTTAAAGACAATAATTTTATAAAATAAAATATATTATAAGTGATTACAACAATAATATAAGTTCTATGATTTCAATTCTTTAATTTAAGTTTTATAAAGATTAAAATACTTGAGAAATATTTTAATAATAAGATTTTATATATAATAAAGCTTTACCTGTTTAAATGTCTAATATGATTGGATTGATAATTGATGATGGACAAAAGCAAAGATGAAAAGACTCTTTTTATGTCTACAGAGCAGCTCACATGATTCATAATGAATATATAGGGCATGCTCAGGTCAAAACTAAAAAAACCATGCTTAAACATAAGGTTCTTAACTTAAGGTAACTTATTTTTAATTCCAATTTAGCTTTACCAGTGTTATTCTTAACTTCAAGTAACTTTAATCCTCATTTAAGTTTATTATTTTAAGTTTAAATATAAAATAAGATTATCTATATTAAATTCTGTCACATGAACAACTTAAAATAGAGTTTCAAGCAGAAATCCCTTAAACTCAATTTTTAATTATTTTTTAAAGAAATATTAATTTTCTTAAATTATAATTAAAAGAGTACATTTCCAGGATGATTACCCAGGAAATCTGTTTATAAGAGATACTTAAAACTTGGTTTATATAAAGATAATATTAAATTTTAAGCTTTGTAAAAGTTTCAAGCAAATCCATTAAGAATTGGATTTTTAATGAATTTCTGAAGTTATTACAATTTTTCCACATAGAATAGCAATACACACTAAACCTTAACTTTTGATAAGGTTTTAATGCTTGTAAACTTAAATTTTTAACCTTATTCAAGCTTTGACAGGTCTCAAAACTTTAATTTCAAGCCTGAATATTGGGATTTACCCTTTGGCAGCTTGAAATTCCTGTCCAAATTGGGATAAAACTGGTTTAAACTTTAAGGTTGGATCAAAGTGTAATCTTAAAGATGAAATATGGTTGAAAATCCTCCAATACAGGTGGAAAACCTTAATTTAATCCTTGCAGATCCAAAAATCTGGGTACCCCAGCTCTGTTTGGTCTTTTTCCTTTGTCCCACCTTTTTGCATGGATTTTGCCCTTTTATTTATTTAAAGCCATACTATGGCCTTAAACACTTTTAATTAAGCTCGTGCAGGATTTAAGCTCTGTATGGCAAATCCTTAGCCAATTCAGTAAATATACACAACACCTCAATTTTAACTAAAATTTTGGTAGGTTTGCATAAAACTTATGCAACTTTAAATTTAAGCTTATTTAAGCTTAAATTTAACAATTTTAAAAAAATGTTAAAAAAGTTACATTAGTACTGAAAGATTCTTAAGTCTTCCAATAACATAAGAAATAAGTCTTTTTGGGTATAACACCCTATTGGTGTACCCTAGGTTATTTTTGGTGTAGAATCCAAAAATGATATAATATTTATCACTTTGTTTAACCAAAAAAATTATACTTATTTTTTGCTATCTTTTATTTTGAATTAAATTGAGAATTCTGGTGAAGACTAAATCAGCTGTATATAAAATCATTTGTGGCCTTATGGGTATGTTATACATACCTCACAGGCTCACACAGACCATCAGTCTGTGGGAGGTAGGCTGTAGAGAAGGACAGCTTTGTGCCAAATAATTGGTGAAGGTTTGTCCATAGTGCTGAGGTGAATTTGGAATCTCTTTAACTAATGATGTTTTTTAATATGCCAGTCCATGACACTACTCTATTCCATATCAGAAGAGCTGTGTACATGGCTGTATCATCTTTGTGACATGAAAAAAATATTTGAGTATTGCTAAACCTGTCAAAAATCACAAGGCATGAATTATACCTTTTATCATCCCCTGGTGGTAGACCAGTTACCCAATCCATATGAACAATTTCCCAAGGTCTGCTGGGTTCTTGGATTTTGATCATATTTCCAAGTTTTTTTTCAGTGGATTTTTTTTCTTTTTGAAATCTGTCACAGGTCTTGCAATACTCTGAAACATCCTTCTGCCACATTGGCCACCAAATACAGGTCTTGACTTTTCCTCTTGTTCTGTCCTCAGATAGGTGTCCTGAAAAGGGGCTGTCATGGAATTCTTTCAGTACATAATTGATTAAGGATCTGTCCACAACTGTAATTAAACATTTGTGTTTATTTCTGTGTTAAGCTATACAATCAAGTAAGTGAAATCTTCTTTCATAATATGATTTCTTCCATACTTCATTCAAGGCCTGTATAAAGGAGTTAGCTTTACAGTCTTTAGTAGGTAATTGGAATAAGATTCTACAGCTCTTATCCTGAGTATAACTGTTCCTTACTTCTTCAAATAATTTAGTGCTTGGATCTGCAACACCAATTCCTTCTATTAGGATCTGTGTGAAAGCTTCCTCTGGTACATAAGCAGGATTATCAATTTTATTTGGTAATGGCCATCTGCTTAGCTCATCTGAGTTTTTGTGAACAATATTAATATTTCATCTATACTCTTGTATGGCTATTTTTCATCTGAGAATATGTCTGTTAGGTGTTTTCATATTTAAAAGTGATTTGACAGTGGTACAATCTGTTATACTTCAAACACACATCCTTCCAGAAAGTAATTAAGCTTTTCTAAGGCCCAGACAAGTCATAAACACTCCATTTGACTTTCCCCATATCTGGCTTCAGTTGGTTTGATCTTCCTAGATATGAAAAATATGGGTCCTTCTACAGGTTTGTCGTTTATAATCTGTACTTTATGAAGTGCAGAACCCAGCCCATCCCCTGATGCATCAATATAAAGATTCAAGGGAAATTTAATGTTTGGCATCAGCAAGAGTGGAGCAGTGGTTAAGGCTTTTCTTAAAGATTCAAAGGCTTTGAATCTCTCAACAGTAATCTCAAATACTGTCTCCTTGTCACATAACTTATAAAGAGGTCTTTCTATGGATGGAAAGTCTTTAATATTGTTTCTGTAATATCATTCAAATACCAAGAATGACTAAATTTCTTTCTTGTTCTGAGGCATGGGTTTTAGTAGTACTGCTGCAACCTTATTTTTGTCAATTCCAAGGGATACACCAGATACCACATGTCCCAGGGCTTTGAGTTATTTAAATACAAAATGAAATTTCTTTAAAGGAATTTTCACATTTACACATTGAACTTTTCCCAAAACTCTGGATAATCTGTATATGTGCTCCCTCCAAGTCTTGGAGCAGAAAATAATGTCATCAATTTAAATGATTAACCAACATTCTGACAGTTCTTCAGGGAAGATTTCATTCATCATTATTTGAAAGTGTGAAAGTGCATTTCTGATACCAAAAGGCATCCTCAAATACTCATATAACCCACAATGGACAATAATTCTCAAGTCTTGCCTTGCTCTAGGTGTCAGCACATTTTGGTGAAATACCTTAAGGGCATCCATAGTGCTTATATACACTGCTTGAAATATTTGAGTAAGAGAAGTTGGGATTTTTGGTATTGGGTACCTGTCTGGGACAGTGTATGTGTTCAGAGCTCTAAAGTCTCCCACCATTCTATATTTTCCATTATGACATGCCACTATGACTGGTGTAGTTATTTCTACTTCTTCATTGTGGTTAACATTCCTTATTACACCAAGGTCTAGAAGCTCTTTAATATGAAGCTCCTGAGCTTCTGTGAGCCTTTGAGATATGACCACATATCCAAAAAGGTCACAAGAGGAATTCTAAAATAATTATCTTAAAGCTAGTGAAAATACCATAAATAGGTACAAAATCTGAATTAACACAGAATCTAATGGGTAAAAATTTGAAATGAATTACACCATTAGATTCCTCATGGTAAAATACACATATTCCATTTTTATGACATATCTGAAAAGTCAATAATTACTGAAGAATAAGTAATAATACCCTAAAAAAGACACAAAAACTTATTTAACTCAGAAACCAATGAAGCAACATGTGAAATAAATTGTACCATTGGATTTTCCATAAAGCCCCACACATAAAACAGTTAGATGGCTATTCTCTAAAGTCAATACTTAAGGAATTAAGCGGAATATATGCACTTTTTTGGTCAATGCATATATTCATGGTTTTTAGCTAATACCTCTTGATATATACAAGATAGAGAGTTAAACCAAAAATAAAGTCACCAAATAATTACTTTTGGAACATAGATATGAACTTTATTTTGCAAGGTGTACACAAGGTTAAAACTTGTAATGGTTTGTTGAACAAAATCACTGGAGCTGTTGACCACTTTGTTGTTAAAGTGGTCCAAACTTAAAAAAGATAGAACGTCAGATCCTAATAGCTCATACTTTAAGAATGATGTAATTGTTATTATAGTATTCAAGGTATAACCCCTTGAAATCAAGGTTTGAAGTTTGACAGAAAAGATGAGTTACAAGAAAAATCATCAAAAATAGAGTTTTGATGATGTAATGAAATTCTATTGGAAGTTTCATAATGCCATGCCAAGCTATCTTAATTCACTCCCAGAATAGCTGTAGCTTGTATAACTCAAAGGTTATTAATGATAAACGTTTAAGCTTAAATTGATCATTTATGATCACTCACTGTAATCTTATTTCAATTTTAACAGTTATATAAGTGATAAAAATGATGAATACTATTAGATTATGATTAATACTAATAAGATCCACAAATTTTAGGCTTTTGCCAAGCCTATGATGTCATCAAACTTAGAGTTATAGTGATAACTCTAAATAATGGCATAATAATGAGATAAGATGGTTTGATCATGATGTAATCATCACTAAACCTTAAGATACTAATACTTTCCAGTAGATACCATCAGTATATGTCTACTAGAAGACTACTGGACTCTAGAAGTGAGGTATTTACTATGAATAGAGCTCCTTTTACTCTATTTTCCCTTCAGACACATCAAAACAATTAAACAATTAAATCCAAAGGGAAAAATTCTATTCTTTATATATAAATCTCTTATATTATCAAATACCAAAAGTTATCTTCATTTTGACGTGATTACTTCAATTGTTCTCCTGTTTTGTTATAATTCTCTTAATAATCTCATTTCCATGTAAAATCAACAAAAATCATAATTTCTCTTACTTTAATTTGTAAATACAATTTGAATAAGTTGTATTTACATCATTTGGCATGAATTAATTCAAAAGTAGGTTATTTTCTCTTTATTCTTACTATCAATAATTCTTCAATTAATATAAATAGTATTTATATTAATATATAACTTTGATATTAGTAATATTATTGTTATTAATTGTTTTTTATTAATAAAAACAAATTTTTTATGCCTTTATTATTTGTTGGTAACAATAATGAAGTGCTTTTAAATCTATTTATTTAATAATATGATTATTTTTTATGCCATAATTATAATAATTCTTTATTATTATAATTATTTTTTATCTTATTTGTTTTATTTATAAGGACATTCACATTACAATAATCAAAATATTAGTAATTTTTACCTATTGTTTCATAGTCAAACCTTACATTTGGGGGCCTGGCCATGATATTTACTTAAAGGACATTTGAAAAAGATTCTAATTGGGTTTATACAATAATAAATTATATTTATAGCCATAAAATTATATAATGTATTTATATTTATTGATTTTGAAAGCTATTGAGGCATTTGACAAGCAATTGTACTTTCTTAAATGTGGTTTTTCACATCCTTAGACTTGCAAGAACTTTCTTTGAGTGACTCTAGCTATTAAAAGAGATATCTTTTAAATAAAAAATAATTTTATATTATAAATTGATTTTATAAAAGAATCATCTTCATTTTCATTTAAAAATGAAAATATAAAAACATTTAAAAATATAAATACCAAATAAAAAGAGTTATTGTTATTCAATTTTTTATTCATTTCTTTATTCATTTCACTTATTCTGAGATATAAAAGCAATATTATGTGGAAAATTGCCATATCTTACCAAAAAGTAACACTTTTTACAAAAGACTTATATTTATTTGTCTTTTTTAGTGTTTAAAGACAATTCAACAGAGGACAATCAAACCACTGTTGAAAGATTAGTGGAAGAAACTTTCCCAAGTTCTCCAACACCAGTTTTTATTAAGAGAAAGAAAACTAAGAAATTAGACTTCCCAGGACCCATTATTCAGGACTCTGAAGGTAAGTACCTCCTTTATAAATTGCCATAAAAAGATATTCCTGTCCTGAAATATTTTTATTTCTTATTTCTTAAATTATGACCACCAGAAGAGGCTCCCAATACTCCATCCAATCAGATTGAGCTTTACTCAGAGGTAGAATTGATCCCTCAAAAGGGAAGAGAAAGAGCAAAATCCCCAGTGGAACAGAATCCACACAAGGAAGTGCCTTATCCCAAAGGCAAGTCCCAGAAATACCCATGATATCAGAACCAGAGTTGGAACTAAGTATTAGTAACTCAAATAGGTACAAATCACATTCAGAGGGAAAAAAGAACTGGAGAAAACCATATTCCCCAAGCTACAGGATTCCAAAAATTCAAAAAGATTCCATGGACAATGTCTTCAACATGGCCAGAACCTTGATGGAATTCAAGGACAAGGAGGAACAAAGAATGAGACAACCTCATTTCTCAAACAAATAACCTTGTCTCCAGATGTTGTAAATACTTTAACAGAAATAGAAAAATTATTTCACCTCTCAAAGAAATTGAAAATAGTATCTTATCCTTAAAAGAAATAAATAATAACTTATCATCTTTAACAAAAATTGTTGTAAAAAACACAAAAGAAATTGATAATATTAAATTTCTTGTTGAAAATAATAAACAAAAAGTTTTAATTAACAGTACTCAAAAATTAATACAAGGACAACAGTAATTTTATAAGTATATAAAAGATATCAAAGATAAAACTTTGACAATCAATTATGATGTGAGTATTGATAATCTTACAGAAAAAGTAAACAAATTAAGTATTTTTGTAGAAAAATTTGAAGAAAAAACTTCATCACACCAAAAGTTACTTCTAGACAATGTGGAAAAAACTGATGAAGCAATAATGAATCTGAAAGATGATATTCAAAGTAAAATAAGGCCTATTACTGAAAAAATGGATGAAATTAATGAGGCTAACCTAAATATGCCAAAGTTATCAACCCCTTTTTCACATGAGAATCCCTTTCACACCAAAAGATAAAATAACAAATCCATTCAGAATAGACTTGATTCACCAAGATAATAACCAAGTCTTAATGAAAGAAGCACCTCAATTGAAGGAATGGCCAACAGTCACAGGAGAAGGTGAATATGACCATATGTCATTTATTAAAACAATCAACATGTTACAAGAAGATTATTGCATACCAGATGAATTTATCACTGCCAGATTACACTCACTGTTTGAGAAATCTGCAAAAAGATGATATTATGGCATAAGGCAAACAAATGGCAAAAATACTTGGTCTTGGTGGAAACAAAAAATAATCACCAAGTGGGCTAATGATGCCTGGAGGTACAAAATGAAAAATGCATTTGAAAATTCCTTCTTAGACCTGGAAAAGGATAAAACTTTGACTTGGTTTTTAAAACAGGTTGAAAGATTAAATGCATTGTACCCAGAAATGTCACAGAAGATGGTACACATAAAAATACTTAAGAAATGTGGAGAAAAATTGGAACATTCCCTGAGAAGAAGGTGCATAGATCCATGCTCCACAGAAGAGTATATTAAAGCACTAGAAGACATAGTGACAAGAACAAAAATTGGTAGAACTTGGAAGAAATTGGACATTAAAAGTCCAAATAAGCAATTTATCAAAAAAGATAAGCCAAGAGAAACTTTCAAGCCCAATACATCTAACAGCAATTAGCAAAGTTCCACAAATGTGGAGGTATTGTACACCTAGCCAATAATTGCCTTAAAAAAGCGAAAATCAATGAAATTGTGGAAAAAGAGGACCACAATGATAAAGAAGAAGAATCTGATTCTGAAAAGGACACTGAAGAATCAGAAACTTCTGAAAGTGATGAAATTAATATAATTAATGCACAAATTAATAATATTGATTTAATATATGAAGTACTAGATGTCGATTCAAACTTACCACAAGTTGGAAAATCTGAAACAAGCCTGACAAACATACAAGATGTCAAAATTTTTACAATCAAATCAGCAAAAGGAATGGGATATACAGCTGGGAAATCAAGTATAAGTATTGTCATGGTGGAAAACCAAGAATAAAAAGTGAGCTTAGATACAGAAGCATATTGTACCTGTGTTGGTAAGGGTTATTTGAAAACAATTGTATCAGATTGGGAAGAAAAACTTATACCAATACAAGGAGTAAAATTTAGTAGTGCAAGTGAATGCATGAAGCCCCTTGGAATAATTGACTTAACACTCATTTTCCCTCATCCTTCACAATGTATCAGATTGAAAGTAGAGTTTTTAGGAATGGACAACTGCACTAGTAACCATTTAATACTTTGAAATGACTACTTGTCAATTTATGGCATAGATATTTCACAATAGGGGACAAGACAAAAATTTGGCTTCTTCAATAGCAAAAGACAAATTGCAGTTATTAACAATGAAGAAAAAAGCCCATAAAAAGAATTTTTTATAACTGAAAAACTAAAAGAGGCAGAATTCAATCATGAATTAACAGAAAAAATGAAAGAAAAATTGATTTACCTCTTATTTAAATATAAAAATGCCTTTGCAACTGACAAGGAGCCACTAGGTGCCATAATTGGACATGAGGTAGACATAATCCTCAATGTAGAAAAATCTTAGCCACCTCTATTAAGAAAACCAGCTTATCCAGCTAGCACAAGAGCTAGAGAAGCTTTAGAGGTACACATTAAATAATTAATGCACCTTGGAGTATTAAGGAAAGTAGGACATAATGAACAGGTAGAGGTCACTACACCTGTCATTATAGCCTGGAATAATGGAAAATCAAGGATGGTAGGGGACTTTGGAGCTCTAAACACCTATACTATCCCTGACAGATATCCAATACCCAGAATCCATGAGACATTAACACAATTATCTCAGGCTAAGTTCATCATAGCCATGGATGCTCTAAAGGGTTTTCATCAAAATGTCTTAACAGACAATGCCAAAAGACTAATGAGGATAATAGTCCACTGTGGAATTTTTGAATATCTGAGAATGCCATTTGGTATAAAAGATGCACCTTCCCATTATCACAGAATGATTAATACCATATTTCCTGAATAATTGTCAGAAGGATGGTTAATCATCTATATTGATGCTATTATAGTTTTCTCAGAAACCTGGAATAGTCACCTAACAAGACTAGAAAGAGTCTTGCAAAAGATAGTAAAAGTAAACATGAAAATTTCCTTGAAAAGGTGCCATTTTGCATACAGTGAACTGAAAGCACTAGGAAATGTTGTATCTGGACTAAGTTTGGGCATAGATAAAAACAGATTAGCAGCAGTACTATTTAAGCCGATTCCCCAAAACAAAAAAAAATGCAATCATTTCTAGGATTTTCTGGTTATTACAGACAGCATATAAAAGATTTTGCAAGAATTGATAAGTCCCTATATAAGCTATGTGACCAACAGACAGTCTATGAAATGACTGAAGAAAGAGTCAAGGCATATGAAAAATTGAAGCTTTCCTTAACAAATGCACCATTGCTTCTAATTCCAGATTGGAAGCTCCCTTTTAAGCTATATATTGATGCTTGTGGAGAAGGACTAGGTGCTGCACCACACCAGACACAAATCATCAATGACAAACCTGTTGAAGGACCAATTTGCTTCATTTTAAGACAAATAAAGCCAAAAGATGCAAGGTATGGAGCAAGCAAAATGGAATTCCTATTCTTAGTGTGGGCTTTGGAAGAATTACACTATTATTTTGATGGAACAGTGTTTGATGTAATTACAGATTGAAATGCTGTAAAATCTTTATTAAACATGAAAACTCCAAATAGACATATGTTAAGATGGCAAATTGCCATCCAAGTATATAGAGGAAATATGACTATAGTTCATAAATCTGGTACTATTCATAAAAATTCAGATGGTCTTAGCAGATGGGAGCTGGCGAATACACCTGAAAATCCAGAATGGGTACCACAGGAAGAGCACAATATAGAAGGCATATGCGTTACAGATATAGGCACAGAATTCTTTAACCAAGTTGAATAAAGCTATAAAATGGAAAAAAACTGCCATATCTTATGCCAACTTCTAATGAAAGACTGTAAAGACCCATCACTTTCATCAAAACTAGATGAAATATGGAAAAAAGCATATGATGAAGGAAGATTCCCCTTGTTGATGGAATCCTCTACCATAGAACTAAACATACATATTTTATGGCTTTAACAGATAGAACTCTGATAAACACTATACTACATGAATGTCATGATAGTGTTGCAGCTGGACATCTCTCAGAAGATAAAATACTAGAGAGGGTAAAAACCTGCTCTTGGTGGCCAAATTGGAAGAAAGATGTTGCAGAATACTTCCAAACCTGTGACGGATTCCAGAATGCAAACAGAGCCACAGGAAAGAAATTTGGAATTATTATCAAAATGCAGGAACCAAAATCCCCTTGGGAAATAGTTCACATGGATTGGGTAAAAGCCTTACCTCCAGGAGAAGACAGAAGTTACAATGCATGCCTAGTATTAGCTGACAGATACAGCAAAACTCCAATTTTCTTACCATGTCATAAGGCTGACACAGCTATGGACACAGCCATAATGATATGGAATAAAGTTATTATCCACACAGGCTTATTTCAAAACATCATAAGTGATAGAGACCCAAAATTCACTTCAGCATTATGGACAAACCTTCATAACCTGTTTGGAACAATATTATCATTCTCAACAGCTTACCACCCCCAAACTGATGGTCTAGCAGAAAGAATGATACAGACATTAGAAGAAATGATCAGGAGCTTCTGTTCTTATGGCCTAGAATTCAAAGATTCTGATGGTTTTACCCATTATTGGTGTACATTAATAAAAGCTCTTGAACTGGAATATAAAACATCAATCCATTCTTCAGCTGGCAAGACACCAGCAATGCTAGAAAAAGGCTGGAATACAAGACTTCTTTATGATACCCTCAAAAAGGACTTAGTGGATATACACCCAACAGCAAGTAGCTTCAAGTTAATGCTTGACAAAGCAAGAAGCCATGCAAACCAATGTATGCAAGATTCTTTCAAGTATGAAAAAGAAAGATGGTATAAAAGTCATAAACCACCTGACTTCAAAATAGGAGACTTGGTCCTAGTGTCAACTCTAAATCTTAATAATATTAAAGGCCCAAAGAAATTGAAAGATTCCTTTTCAGGAGCATTTATGATAAAAGCACTACATAGACCTAATGCTGTGCAATTAGAGCTCACAGATGAATTAATGACCAAACACCCAACATTCCCTGTAAGTCTGATAAAAAGTTATAGCTCAAGTGACAAGGAACTATTTCCACTAAGAAAAAAACCTCCACTTGAAATACCCCCTTTAGAAGAAGTAGAAGAAAAGAAAATTGTGAAAGTCCTTAAAGAAAGAAGGACAATAAACAAGAAAGAAAGGGAATACCTTGTAAGGTATAGAAATCCAGCTCAAGAAGATGAATGGCTACTTGATAAAGATATGACAAATTCTGATAAACTATTAAGAAGGTTCAGACATTAAAGAAAGCCTAAAGAATAGAAAAATAAAGCATTATTGAGCTTCAAGACTAACAAAGTCTACTGAAGAGGTAGGACAGTAGATGATACCCTAATTAACTATATCAGATTGTGGTTAAATTTTTTTTTTGATGGTAGGGAATTTGAGCCTTTGAGATATGACCACATATTCAAAAAGGTCACAAGAAAAATTCTATAATAATTATCTTAAAACTAGTGAAAATACCATAAATAGGTACAAAATCTGAATTAACACAGACTCTAATGAGTAAACATGTCAAATGAATGACACCATCAGATTCCTCATGGTAAAATACACATATGCCATTTTTATGGCATATCTGAAAAGTCAATAATTACTGAAGAATAAGTAATAATACCCTAAAAAAGACACAAAAGCTTATTTGACTCAGAACCCAATGAAGCAACATGTGAAATGAATTGTACCATTAGATTCTTCATAAATCCCCACACATAAAACAATTATATGGCTATTCTCTGAAGTCAATACTTAAGGAATTAAGCTGAATATATGCACTTTTTTGGTCAATGCATATATTCATGGTTATTAGCTGATACCTCTTGAAATATACAAGATAGATAGTTAAACCAAAAATAAATTCACCACGTAATTAATTTGAGAACACAGATATTATCTTTATTTACATGTTATAAACAAGGTTAAAACTTGTAATGGTTCGTTGAACAAAATCACTGGAGCTGTTGACCACTTTGTTGTGAAAGTGGTCCAAACTTAAAAAAAGGTAGACAGTCAGATTCTACTAGCTCATAAATTCATAATTATGTATTTTCTATTATAATATTCAAGGTATAACCCCTTGAAATCCAGGTTTGAAGTTTAAAATATTGAATTTTGACACAAAAGATGAGTTACAAGAAAAATCATCAAAAATAGAGTTTTGATGATTTAATAAAATTCTCTTAAAATTTTAATAATGACATGCCAAGCTATCTGAATTTACTCTCATAGTAGCTTTAGCATGTATAACTTAAATTTTATTAATGATTAAAACTTAAGCTTAAACTGATCATTTATGATCACTCACTGTAATCTTATTTTAATTTTAACAGTTATATAAGTGATACAAATGGTGAATACTATTAGATTATGATTAATACTAATAAAATCCACAAATTTTAGGCTTCTTCCAAGCCTATGATGTCATCAATCTTAGAGGTATAGCAATAACTCTAAATAATAGCATAATAATGAGATAAGATGGTTTGATCATGACATAATCATCACTAAACCTTAAGATACTGATATTTTCCAGTGGATACCATCAGTACACGTCTACTAAGAGCCTACTGGACTCTAGAAGGGAGGTATTTACTATAAATAGAGCTCTTTTTACTCTATTTTCCCCTCAGGCACATCAAAACAATTAAACAATTAAATCCAAGGGTAAAACTTTTATTATTTATATATAAATCTCTTATATTATCAAAGACCAAAAGTAATCTTTATTATAATAATCATCTTTGACGTTATTACTCCAATTTTTCTCTTGTTTTGTTATAATTCTCTTAATAATCTCATTTCCACATAAAATCAAGAAAAATTGTAATTTCTCTTACTTTTATTTGTAAATACAATTTGAATGAGTTGTATTTACATTATTTGGAATAAATGCATTCAAAATTATCATATTAAGTGTCAAAAATAGATTATTTTCTCTTATTATAATAATTTCTCTTTATTATTACTATCAATGATTCTTTAATGGATATAAATAGTATTTATATTAATATATAACTTTAATATTAGTAATATTGTTGGTATTAATTGTTTTTTATTAATAAAAAACAATTTTTTATGACTTTATTATTTGTTGGTAGCAATGATAAAGTGCTTTTAAATATATTTATTATCATATATTAATATATTTATTTATTATATGATTTTCTCATAATATAAATTATATTATTATATTTATTTAATAATATAATTATTTTTTACACCATAACTATAATAATTCTTCATTATTATAATTATTTTTTATCTTATTTATTTTATTTATAAGGACGTTCATAGTACAATAAGTAAAATATTAGTAATTTTTACTTATTGTTTCATATTCAAACCTTACAGCTTCTCTAGACCTTGGTAGTTCTGGATATGCAGGCCTTCTCAAGAGTGGTGGATAAGGTCTTTCAATATTAAGAATAATGTCAACTTCATGTCCGACAATTGCTGCCAAAGGCTGTTTGTCTGATTTGAAGGCTTCTTTGTGTTCATATAAAAGGGAAGAAAGCTAACTTTCTTGTTTATTAGTGATATGAATACTTATTTAAGCTTCATTGAACTGTTCATACTTGAATTTTTCTAACTCTAAGCTGACTGGTAATACATTTCTTACTGTAATTTGTCTTTTAAATGGTAAAAAGACAAATTTCTGATGCTTTTTGTCCCCAAGATTAAAGTATCTGTCTTTATTGTTATGTAAATCTATTCCATACATGCTTAAGTAATCATTTCCCAATATAAGATTGGTACTAGAGCATTTTTCCATAACAACAAACTTAGCAGTTACTCTTAAATTTGCATTTATATGTGGAAATATGACATTAGTTTCAAATATGCTCAATGCTTTCATGGGATTACTTGCACTGTTGAATTTTATGCTATCAATTGGAAACAATTGATTTTCAAAATTTGTTACACAAGTCTTAACAAAAGATTTTCAAACACAAGAGCAGAAGGCTCCTGGGTCAAGTAATATTCTTGTGGGTTCATTATTAATTACCACCTCTGTTATACAAGCATTACCAGCTGTATAACCTTTACCTCTTTTTGGTTTGGTTTTCATAAGTTGTGCATCTTGAGCTTTTGACAAATCAAGTTTACCATTTCTCAATTGTGGCAAGTTGGAATAATATTTCATGATGTCAAATGTGACATTGATATTCTCTATGTCTTGTGAAGATTCAGAAAATATTAATGATTTATCATCTGAATTATCTTTGATTAAATCATCTTTTTCAACATCAGGTTCCTTTTGAATGTCAATTTCATTTATTTTCCCCTTCCTGGGACATGCATTAGCTAAATGTGTGGTGCTTTGTCAAATATGGAGCTTTCTGGTTGCATCTGAAGATCTATACTTGATATTACTGAAATTTCCTTTGGGAGTTTTTTCCACATAATCTTTCCAAAGTGTATTAGATTTTGTTTTGGAATTCACTCTACTAGAACCAATTCTGGTTCTGGTTGTTACTTCTAATATATTAATAATATCTTATGCTGAAGATTTTTAAGTAGTCCTGCCTTCAACAGAATTCTTCAAATCACCTCCACATTGTCTTGGAATTTTTCTGTGAATCATAAATTCTGACATGTCAGGATATAATTCTGTTGATCTGTCTTTTTATTGGCAAAACCATGGTAAAGCTTTATCTTTTTCAGAATTAAATTTGTAATATTCAAAGACTGTTTCCACCTTAAATCACCAAGCATAATTGGCCCATTTGTTAATTATTTGGGTTTTCCACCAAGTCCAACTTTGGTGTCCATGTGCTTGTCTTAATTATATATACCATCTGTGGGCTGATCTGGTAAACAAGGTGTTGAATCTTGCTGTTACCAATCTTTCTGGTAATTCAAGATCTTCTTTAATCATGTCAATACCTCTGATGAATTTCATATGGTCATATTCTCCTTAACCACTGATGTGAGGCCATTGCTTAAGCTTTGGTACTTCTTTCAACATTGCTTGGCCCATTGATGGGTCCAAGTTATGGAAAGAGGTGGAAAATTCATTCTTTAGTTGTGAATTTTCTACATCCAATACTTGTGGGTTGGAAACTCTTGTACCCTCATTTTGTTTCAGAGGTGTAGACATTCTTGGTAAGGTGTGCAGTAATTGTTCAATATCATTCATTTTACTGTTGCCAAACCTTTGAGAATTTCTGAACTCATGTTGGAAGCTTTGTATCAAATTTATTACTTCAATTTTATACATAGCTTCCTTATGTGTTAATTCTTTCCATAATTTTGTCTTTCTTGTATTATCAGAGATGACTTGATTCAACTTCATTGTCAATTTTTAATACTTATTGTTGTGAGGTGTCAAAAAACTTCTTCAAGGCAATTTTATAAGTCTTTAATTCAGTAAATTAATTTGAAATATCATCAAGGACTTTTTTATTATCTTCTTTGATAATATTTTTGGCTTGCCTTATTATTGTTTTGATTATTCCATCAATATTGAATTTGGAATATTTGTCTGTTAATTCTTTAATAATGACAGATTTTTCATTTAACTTATTGCCAAATGAATTTTCATTATTAGAAGTTTTCATTGATCCTAAAGCTTTTTAAAAGCACATGAGTGTCTCATTCATTTGGCTCAGACTTAAGTCATTTGCTTTAAGATTGTTACAAATTGATTAATTTTCATCAGAAATATGACTTTTCACGTCATGTATAGCTATCTACAAGCTCGGAATTCCATCCAGAATATCAGAAATCAATTCTGATATTTTAGTGTGGCTTCCTCCTTTTTCTGTAATTCCATCATTGTTCTGGCCATCTGAAATACATTTTCCATGGCATCCTGCTGAATCTTTGGGATTCTGTAGCCCTGGCTGTAAGGGTTTGTAGCTGGTGCTTTGCCTTTGCCCTGTTTCTGAGCTTGTGGCTGCATTTTCACGTTGGAATTGCTGCTTCTGACTTCTGGGGCGGTTTTGGGAACTTTCTTGGGTGGGGGAGGGTTTTTTTTCCTCCATTCTGCTGTTAAAAGCATCATATTTTTCTTTTCCGTCAATGGATGCCATCCATTGAGTAACTTGCAAGTGTTGGGATTGCCCAGAAATTTTCTTGAAGTCAGGTAATATTTCATGCAGCTTTTCCACAGATTGCAAGGATCTGGTACTCTTTGTGCTGCAATGCATTGTTTAAGGCCTTCTGGCTGGCTTTGTATATGTTCACTGAGGCTTCTTGTGACGGTTTCAGCTCTGTTTGAAGGTAAAACAGTATTAGCAGCCTCAGAATGGGATAATTTTTCAGTTTGGGATTCATTCACTGACCCTTGCTCTTCTTTAATTAATTGACTTCTGCCATAATCATGTCCATAACCTTTTTGGGGGATCTGCTTGAGGGGTTATATCTGGCTCCTGATCTGGTTGAAGGCATTATCATGATTAAAAAAGCTTAAAATAGTAATTTTAGGTCAAAGAACTTACTTTTGGCCAAATTCTTAGCTTTTTGGAGAGTATTACTAATGTCCAAATTGATTAATTCTGAAGAAATTGGGTATGGTTGATTACTCTGAGTTATAATAACAGTACTATTATGCTCAGAATTGACAGTACTTTCAGGGATAATGCTAATTACTGTTGATTCAGTTTCAATGTTTTCTTCCCTTACCACGTTGTCAGACACTAAAATTATTGAAAAAAGCAATTAATTAAGTAAAAAAAGTTTTTTCAAAAGAGAAAATGAATAAATAAGCCTCACTTAAAAAATGAAAAAAGTTTCATTTTTTATGAAATTTTTGAATTATAATTATTTTGTATGGAGTTGTTGAATTTTTTGATATAACAAAAAGTTTAAGAAAGGTAAAAAATTATTTCACAGGTAAAAGATCATGCCTGGGACCCCAAATCTAAGGTGTGGATATGAAACTTTGATTAAAAATCAAGTACTTTTCCTGTCCTCCAAATCTGTATAAGGTCAAAAAAGGATTGAGAAATATTACAAATTGAGATTTTAAAAAGAAAACGCACCACTCTTCTTTTTTTAAATTTATAAGTATAGAAAAATAATATTATAAAGATTTATTGTTTTACCAACAGTAAAAAATGATCCAAAAATACTCTACAAGAGATATTTAAGGCTACAAAAGATATTTCTTCAAGAGCAATTTCAATTAGAATTAATTGAGCAAAGAACTGCAGGAAATTAATATGAGAGAAGTATTTAAAAAAAATATTAAACAGAAAACTCAAAAAAAAGTGACAACAGTGAATTCGGAAACAAAGTGGCAAAGCTAACAGTTATGAAAGATGCTTTAATTAATTTATGGGGTGGTTCAAGGGTAAAAATGATTATAATAATTTTTTCAAGTGGTTAAAAGGTTTAAAATGATAATAAAATGGTGTTTGTAATCTTTTATTGATTGGTTTAACAGTGCTTAAACTAATTATAAAAGGAAAAGATTCTAACATGAAGAGAAAAGTGGGGCAAAGAAGATGTGAGCCTTAGAGGTAATTTCATATACCCAAAAGACCACAAAATACAAAATTAACATATAAATATAAATAAAATAAATTTATTTATATTATTAAAATAAAAATCAAAATATAAATATAAAATTAAAAATTCAATTACAATTTAAAAATAAAATTACATTAAATTTTGAAATTGTAAAATTACATTTATACTTGAAAAAATTAAGTAAAAATGAATTTTTAATAAGATTGTAAAAAATTAAATAAATTTGGAAAAAAGTTAAATAAAAATTATTATAGCTTTTTATCCAATAAATAAACATATAGAAATTATTTCACCATTTGATTCCTCATAAAAAATTAGGTGGGGTCACCTCTGAGTGAAATTTTTGTAACTCAACTCTAAATAAGCTTAAATTAAGTTTTTAGTATTCTCAATACACAAGTTGAAAATCCTCAAAACTCTAATTTAATTCACACCACATGTGGTGTTAACCATCAATTTTTTGTTAAAATTGAGGTGTTGTGTTTAGTTTAGAGGTTATGAGGAATTGAAGTATTTTCAATTGAATTCAATTGAAATGTCAAAATGTGCGCATGTATTACATAAGTGAACTTTGATTTACATATGAGGTGTTAATTATTGCTGTATTGTACTGTACAATATAATTGAATTACATATGTAAATTATAAGTATAATACATGATGAGGAATTAAAGGAAAAAATAAATTGGGGGGGAAAGGAACTCTAGCTCTAAAGGGGAGCCAGACCCCCAAAGTCCTTGCTGACAGGCGTGGGATGTCAAAATTCACGCAAAAGTTCATCACTTTTGGCCTTGAATTGAGTTACAGGGTCTGTGAACTCAATTGATGATGAGGTTTTGATACCAACTGGGGTAGTTTTAGCTGTTGCCAATAGGGTAAAACTACCCTTAAGATAAAGCAAACTTAGCAAAAACAGTTTTAACTGGTTTCTACGCCTCTTACACACATTCTGACGTGTTTTGAAGGCTCTAGACCAGGTATTGTTATAGTAATGGCTGATTTAAGGGTCTAAAATGGCTAAAAATGGCTTAAACCAGCCCTTTTTGGTCCAAACCAGGGTTAAATGATGCCATAATTGGCTTTTCTGTTGTCAGACTGTTTTTCACGACTGAAAAGAGTAAATTTAACTTTTGGAGTAAGAAAATTGGTGGCTATAAAAGAATGTCTTCTTTGCTCCACTTTTCTCTTCATGTTAGAATATTTTCCTTTTATTAATTAGTTTAAACACTGTTAAACCAATCAATAAAAGATTCCAACCACCTTTTTAAAATCATTTTGAACCTTTAAACCACGTGAAAAATCATTATAATCATTGTTTGTACCTCTTATAATCATTTTTACCCCTGAACCACCCCAAAAGTGAATTAAAGCATCTTTCATCACTGTTAACTTTGTCACTTTGTTTCCAAATTCACTCTGGTCACTTTTGAGCGTGTTTTCTCTTTAATATTCTTTTTGAAGACTTTGTTCTTTAATTAATTTCTTGCAGTTATTTTCTCAATTAATTCCAATTTAAATTGCTCTGGAAGAAATTTCTTTTGTAGCCTTAAAATATCTCTTGTAGAGTATTTTTTGGATGAATTCTTATTGTTGGTAAAACAATATATTTTTATAATATTATTGTTTTATACTAATAAAGTTATAAACAATAAAATTGGCATGGTTTCTCTTAAAAATAATATTTCTTACTATTTTTAATTGATTTTTTACCTTATACAAATTTTGAGGACAGGAAAAGTACTTGATTTTTAATCAAAGTTTCATATCCACACCTTACATTTGGGGGCCCAGCTGTGATATTTTACCTGTGACATATTTTTTTTTACTCTTTTTAAACCTTTTTTCTTATATTGAAAAATTTAAAAACATATAAAAAATACTTATAATCAAAAAAATCCATAAAAAATTAATTTTTTTCATATTATAAGTGAGGCTTATATTTTCATTTCTTTTTGAAAATATTCTTTTTTTACTTAATTAATTCGTTTTTTCAATAATTTTAGTGTCTGACAATGTGGTAAGACAAGAAAACATTAAAACAGCCTCAACAGTAACCAGCATTATTCCTGCCAGTACTGTTAATTCTGATCATAATAGTACTATTATTGTGACTCAGAATATTCAACCAGAGCCAATTTCTTCTGAATTAGTCAACTTAGAAATAAGTAATACTCTTCAGAAAGCCAAAGATTTGGCCAATAGTAAGTTTTTTGACGTAAAATTACTATCTTAAGCCTTTTTTAACCATAATTATGCCTTCAACCAGGTCAGGAGCCAGCTATAACCCCTCAAGCAGCTCCCAGAAAGGTAATACACGTGATTATGGCAGAGGCCAATCAGGTACAGAAGGAAAAGGGTCAGTTGATGACTTCCAAACAACTAAAATGGGTCATTCTGAAGCTTATAATACTATTTTACCTTCAAAAAGAGCTGACACCGCCACAACAAGCCTCTGTGGACATATACAAAGCCAGCCACAGTGCATACAACAATTCACTTAAGTTCAAGGAGTACCAGATCCTTGCAGACCTGTGGAAAAATTGCATGAATTCTTACCTGACTGTGAGAAAATTCCTGGGCCATCCCAATACTTGCAAATTGCTCAATGGATGGCATCCATTGATGGAGAAGAAAAACATGATGCTTTTGACACTAGAATGGAGGGAAAACAACCCTCCACAACCCAAACCAGTGCCAAAAACAGCCCCAGTGGCCAGCAGCAGCAATTTCAACATGCAAAAGCATCCACAAGCTCCAAACAAGGGCAAAGGGAAGGCACCATCTCCAAACCCTTACAGCCAGGGCTACAGAATCCCAAAGATTCAACAGGGTGCCATGGAAAATGTATTTCAGATGGCCAGAACCATGATGGAATTGCAGAAGAAGGAGGAAGCCAGATTAAAATATCAAAAATGATTTCTGATACTTTTAATTGTATTCCAGAGTTGTATAAAGCTATTTCTGACGTAAAAAGTCATCTTTCTGATAAAAATACATCAATGTGTGACAATCTTAAAACAAATAACTTGAGTCTGAGCCAAATAAATGATACACTTAAATGCTTTGAAAGAGTTTTAAGAACAATAAAAACTTCCAATAATGATAATTATTTTGGCATTAAAATAAATGAACAATCTGCCATTATTAAAGAATTAACAGATAAATATTCTAAATTCAATATTGATGACATAATTGAAACAAGAATAAAACAATTCATAAACACTATCAAAGAAGATAATAAAAAAGCTCTTGATGATATTTCAAAATCATTTGCTGAAGTAAAGACAAATACAATTGCCTTGAAAAAGCATTTTGATACCTCAAAAGAGGAAATATCAAAATTAACAATAAAGTTAAATGAAGTTATATCTGATAATACTAAACAAACAGAATTATGGAATGAGCTTACATATAAAGAGGATGATCATAAAAAGAATGTCATAGACTCTATACAAAGCTTACAACATGAATTAAGAAATTCACAAAGGTGTAACAACAGTAAAATGAATGATATTGAACAGCTGCTAAACACCTTACCAAGAATGTCTACACCTCTGAACCAAAATGAGGGAGCAAGAATTCCCAATCCACAAGTATTGAATATTGAAAATTCACAGTTAAAAGAGGAATTTTCTACTTCTTTTCATAACTTGGAACCATCAATGGGCCAAGCACTCTTGAAAGAAGTTCCAAAACTTAAAGAATGGCCTCACTTCAGTGGTGAAGGAGAGTATGACCATATGGAATTCATTAGAGGTATTGACATGATCAATGAGGATTTTGAATTACCAGACAGATTGGTAACAGCAAGATTTAACACCTTGTTTACCAAATCAGCTCACAGATGGTACATCAAAATAAGACAAGCACATGGACACCAGAGTTGGACTTGGTGGAAAACCCAAATCATTAACAAATGGGCAAATGATGCTTGGAGGTTTAAAGTTGAAACAGCCTTTGAATCTTCCAAATTTAATGCTGATAAAGACAAAGCTTTACCATGGTTTTGCCAACAAAAAGACAGATTAACAGCATTATATCCAGACATGTCAGAATTTATGATCTATAGAAAAATTCTGAGACAATGTGGAGGTGACTTAGAGCATGCTGTCAAAAGCAGGACTACTGAACAGTCTTTAGCAGAAGATATTATCAATATATTAGAAGAAGTAACCACCAGAACCAAAATTGGTTCTAGTAAGGTGAATCTCAAAACAAGGTTTAATACACCTTGGAAAGATTCTGTGGACAAAAACTCCAAATAAAATTCTAGTAATATTAAGTATAAATCTGAAGATACAGTCAGAAAGTGCCATATTTGCCAAAGTACCACCCATTTAGCCAATACATGTCCAAAAAAAGGGAAAATCAATTAAATTGACATTGAAAAAGAACCTGATGTTGAAAAAGAAGACATAATTGAAGACAATTCAGATGATAAGTCATCCATATTTTCTGAATCTTCAAAAGATATAGAAAATATCAATGCCACTTTTGACATCATGGAATCTTATTCCCACTTGCCACAATTAAGCAATGGTCCAATTGATTTATCAAAACTTCAAGATGCACAACTTATGAAAACAAAACCAAACAGGGGGAAAGGTTATACAGCTTGTAAATCCTATATAACAGAAGTGGTGATTGACAACAAGCCCACCAAACTTTTACTTGACCCAGGAGCCTTCTGCTCTTGTGCTGGAAAATCTTTTCTTAAGACTTGTGTACCAAATTTTGAAGACCAATTGTTACCAATTGATGGTATGAAATTCAATAGTGCAAGTAATCCAATGAAAGCACCAGGAATTTTTGAGACCAATGTCATATTCCCACACATAAATGGTAATTTAAGAATCACAGTTGAATTTGTTGTTATGGAAAATTGCTCTAGTACCCATTTTATATTGGGAAATGACTATTCAATCATGTATGGGATAGATTTGCATAACAATAAAGACAAATACTTTACTATTGGAGACAATAAGCGCCAAAAATTTGCCTTTTTACCATTTAAAAAACAAATTACAGTAAACAAAGTATCACAAGTCAACTTAGAGTTAGAGAAATTCAAGTCTGAACAGGTAAATGAGGCTGAAATAAGCCTTCATCTGACTGATAAACAATAGAATGAACTTTCTTCCCTTTTGTATGACCACAGAGGAGCATTTTCTTCAGACAAAGAAGCTCTACGAGCAATTATTGGTCATGAAGTTGACATTGTTCTTAACATTGAGAGACCTTATCCACCACTCTTTAAAAGACCTGCATATCCAGCAAGTCCAAAATCAAGAGAAGCTCTAGAAATTCATATCAAAGAACTTCTGGACTGTGAAAATTTGAGATATGACCACATACCCAAAAAGGTCACAAGAAATATTTTATATAATTATACATTAAAAATAAGTACCTTAAAAACTATAAAAATACCATAAATTGGTACAAAATTTGGTTTAACTTAAAAACCAATGAATAAAAATGTGAAATAAATTACATCATTGGATTACCCATGGTAAAATACACATATACCATTTTTATGGCATATCTGTAAAGTCAATATTTAATAAGTTATAAGTAATAATACCTTATAAAAACCACAAATCCTTATTTATTTCTAAAACTAATGAAACAACATGTAAAAAAAATGGTTCCATTGGATTTCTCATAAATTTTCACACATAAAACAATTAATAAGCTAAGCTCCAAAACCAATACTTAAGGAATTAACCTGAATATATGCACTTTTTTGGTCAACGCATATATTCAAGGAATTTAGCTAATATCTCTTGAATTATACATGATAGAGTGATGAACCAAAAATAAAGTCATCACCTAATTACTGTAGGAACACAGATATGAAGTTTATTTCACAAGTTATAAACATGGTTAAAATCTGTAAGGAATTATTGATTAAAATCAACAGAGCTGTTGACCACTTTGTTGTCAAAGTGGTCCAAACTTAAAAATAATTAGACAGTTGGATTCTACTAGTTTATTCGTGAAGAATGATGTATTTTCTATCATAATATTCAAGGTATAACCCCTTGAAATCATAGTTTGAAGTTTAAAATATTAAATTTTGACAGAAAAGATGAGTTACATTAAAAATTATCAAAAATAGATTTTTGATGATGTAATGAAATGCTCTTGAAAGCATAATAAGGTTATGCCAAGCTATCTGAATTGCTGTAGCGTGTAAATCTTAAAAGTGATTAAGGATCAAAGTTTGAGCTTAATTTGATCATTTATGATCACACACTGTAACCTTAAGTTAAGTTTAACAGTCATATAAGTGTTAAAATTGATGAATACTATTAGTTTATGATTAAAACTAATAAAATCCACAAAATTTGGGGTTCTTCCAAGCCTTTGACGTCATCAGACTTAGAGTTATAGTGATAACTCTAAATAATGGCGTAATAGTGATGTAATGAGGTTTGATCATGATGTAATCATCACCAAACCTTAAAATATTGATCAATTCCAGTGGATATGATCAGTACACATCTACTCAAAGCCTGTTGGACTCTAGGAGGGAGGTATTTACTATAAATAGAGCTCTTTCTGCTCTGTTTTCCCCTCAGACGCATCAAAAACATTAAATCAATACAATAGAAAGGTAATTTCTTTATTCTTTATATATAAAACTTTTATATTATTAAAGACCAAAGATCACCTTATTATAATCATCAATTTTGACGTGATTAAATCATTTATTTAATTGTTTTTGTTAAAAATCTCTCTAAAATCCCATTTCCACATAAAAATCAAGAATATTTGTAATTTCTCTATTTTTTATTGTAAATACAATTTGGCTAAGTTGTATTTATATTATTTGGCATAATATATCTCAAAATTATTATATTAAGTATTAAAAGTAGGTTATTTTCTCTCTATTATTCTTTTAATAATTCCTTAATTAATATAAATAGTATCTATATTAATTTATAGCTTTAATATTGGTAATATTATTGTTATTAGTTGTTTTTTATTAATAAAAAGCAATTTTTTACGCCTTTATTATTTGTTTGTAACAATAATAAAGTGCTTTTGAATATATTAATTATTTTATATTAATATATTTATTTTATTACATTATATTTTATAATATAAATTATATTATCATATTTTATTAATAATATAATTATTTTTACGCCATAATTATAATAGTTCTTCATTATTATAATTATTTTTATCTTATTTATTTCATTTATAAGGACATTCATAGTACAATAAGTAAAATATTAGTAATTTTTACTTATTGTTTCATAGTCAAACCTTACATGGACCTTGGTGTAATAGGAAAAGTAGGCCACAAGGAAGAAGTAGAAATAACTACACCAGTCATAGTGGCATGGAATAATGGAAAATCTAGAATGGTTGGGGACTTTAGAGCTCTGAACACTTACACTGTTCCAGACAGATACCCAATACCAAAAATCCAAATTGCCCTCACTCAAATATCTCAAGCAGTGTTTATAACCACTATGGATGCCCTTAAAGGTTTCCACCAAAATGTGGTAACACCAAGAGCAAGAAAATACTTGATAATTATTGTTCATTGTGGAGTGTATGAATACTTGAGAATGCCCTTTGGTATCAAAAATGCACCTTCACACTTCCAAAGAATGATGAATGAAATCTTCCCTGAAGAGCTCTCAGAGGGATGGTTAATCATTTACATTGATGACATTATTGTCTGTTCCAAAACTTGGGAGGAGCATATGTACAGATTGTCCAGAGTTTTGACAAAAATTCAATCAGTAAACATGAAAATCTCCTTGAAGAAATGTCATTTTGGATTTAAAGAACTTAAAGCACTAGGACATGTTGTATCTGGTTTGTCCCTTGGAATTGACAAAAACAAAGTTGCAGCAGTATTGCTAAAACCCATGCCTCAGAATAAGAAGGAAATTCAGTCATTCTTAGGTTTTGCAGGATATTACAGGCAAAACATTAAAGATTTTGCATCCATAGAAAGACCACTTTATAAATTGTGTGACAAAGACACAGTATTTGAAATGACTGTTGACAGAGTCAAAGCTTTTGAGTCTCTAAGAGAAGCCTTGACCACTGCTCCACTCTTACTGATGCCAGACTTTAAATTGCCTTTTAAATTGTATATTGATGCATCAGGGGATGGGCTGGGTGCTGCACTTCACCAAGTTCAGATCATAAATGATAAACCTGTAGAAGGACCCATATGTTTCATATCCAGGCAGATCAAACCAACTGAAGCCAGATATAGAGCAAGTCAAATGGAATGTCTATGCCTTGTCTGGGCCTTGGAAAAATTGAACTACTTTTTGGAGGGATGTGTTTTTGAGGTGATAACAGATTGTACAGCTGTCAAGTCACTTTTAAACATGAAATCACCCAACAGACATATTCTCAGATGGCAAATAGCCATACAGGAATACAGAGGCAATATGACTATTGTTCATAAGGATGGGAATATTCATAAGAATGCAGATGGACTAAGCAGATGGCCATTACCAAATAATATTGATAATCCTGCTTATGTGCCAGAAGAAGCTTCACCACAAATCCCAATAAAAGGAATAAGTGTTACAGACTTGAACACCACCTTCTTTGAAGAAGTCAGGAATAGTTACACTCAAGATAAGAATTGTAGCATTGTATGCCAATTACTTAACAAAGACTGTAAAGACAACTCTCTAATACATGCCTTGGATGAATTATGGAAAAAATCTTATGATGAAGGAAGATTTCACCTACTGGATGGTATAATTTACCACAGAACCAAGCACACATGTGTCATGATAGTTGTAGACAGGTCATTAATCAATCTTTTACTGAAAGAAGGCCATGATAGCCCCTTTTCAGGACATCTGTCTGAAGACATAACAAGAGAGAAAGTAAAGACCTGCATATGGTGGCCAATGTGGCAAAAGGATGTTGCAGAGTATTGCAAAACCTGTGACAGATGTCAAAAAGAAAATAAATCCACTGGCAAAAGACTTGGAAATATGATCAAAATCCAAGAACCCAGCAGACCTTGGGAAATTGTCCATATGGATTGAGTAACTGGCCTACCACCAGGAGGTGACAGGAGTTACAATGCTTGCCTAGTAATTGTGGACAGATTTAGGAAAACTCCAATCTTTTTGCCATGTGACAAAGATGATACAGCCATGGATACAGCTCTTCTAATATGGAATAGAGTAGTATCATGGACTGGAATATTTACAAATATCATTAGTGACAGAGATCCTAAATTCACCTCAGCACTGTGGACAAATCTTCACCAGATATTTGGGACAAAATTATCCTTCTCCACAGCCTACCACCCACAAACTGATGGCCTGGCTGAAAGAATGATTCAAACCTTAGAAGATATGGTGAGAAGATTTTGTGCATATGGCCTTGAATTTAAAGATAGTGATGGTTTCACCCATGATTGGTGTACTCTTCTACCCGCACTGGAACTGGCATACAAAACTTCCATTCATGCCAGTACCAATAAGACTCCTGCTATTTTGGAAAAAGGATGAAATCCCAAATTACCCCAAGATTCTTTAAGGAAATATTTGGTTGAAATACATCCTACAGCTGCCAACTTCAAAGGAATGCTAGACAGAGCCAGAAAGCATGCAATAAGGTGCATGGAAGACTCATTTGCATATGCTAAATATAAATGGGACAAATCTGATGCCACTCCAGATTTCAAGGTAGGGGATTTAGTACTAGTATCCACTACAAACTTCAATAACAACAAAGGATGTAAAAAGCTCACAGACTCCTTTACAGGACCTTTTGTCATTAAAGCCCTCCATGGGGAAAATGCTGTTGAAGTAGAATTATCTGAAGAACTTAGTAATAAGCATCCTACATTTCCAATGAGCTTGGTGAAGCTATATAAATCTAGTGATGCTGAGAAATTTCCCTTGAGGAATAAAGGTTCCCAAGTTATACCTCCTATCGAGACATCTGGTACTAAGAAAATTACCAAATTTCTTAAAGAAAGAAAATTAAGAACCAAGAAAGTGAGGGAATACCTTGTTAGGTACAGTGACCCAACTTTTGAAGATGAATGGTTAGAGGAAAAAGATATACCAGAAGCTACCAAACTCCTCAGGAGATTCAGACACACTAGAAATACTAATATTACAAAGTAATATTCTTTTTTATGGGGAGGGAATGTGAGCCTTAGAGGTAATTTCATATACCCAAAAGACCACAAAATACAAAATTAACATATAAATATAAATAAAATAAATTTATTTATATTATTAAAATAAAAATGAAAATATAAATATAAAATTTAAAATTTAATTACAATTTAAAAATAAAATTACATTAAATTTTGAAATTGTAAAATTACATTTATACTTGAAAAAATTTTTTAATAAAATTGTAAAAAATTAAATCAATTTGGAAAAAAGTTAAATAAAAATTATTATAACTATTTATCCAATAAATAAACATATAAAAATTATTTCACCATTTGATTCCTCATAAAAAATTAGGTGGGGTCACCTCTGAGTGAAATTTTTGTAACTCAACTCTAAATAAGCTTAAATTAAGTTTTTAGTATTTTCAATACAAAAGTTGAAAATCCTCAAAACTCTAATTTAATTCACACCAAATGTGGTTTTAACCATCAATTTTTGTGTTAAAATTGAGGTGTTGTGTTTAGTTTAGAAGTTATGAGGAATTGAAGTATTTTCAATTGAATTCAATTGAAATGTCAAAATGTGTGCGTGTATTACATAAGTGAACTTTGATTTACATATGAGGTGTTAATTATTACTGTATTGTACTGTACAATACAATTGAATTACATATGTAAATTATAAGTATAATACATGATGAGGAATTAAAGGAAAAAATAAATTGGGGGGGAAAAGGAACTCTAGCTCTAAGGGGGAGCCAGACCCCCAAAATCCTTTCTTACAGGCGTGGGATGTCAAAATTCACGCAAAAGTTAATCACTTTTGGCCTGGAATTGAGTTACAGGGTCTGTGAACTCAATTGATGATGAGGTTTTGATACCAACTGGGGTAGTTTTAGCTGTTGCCAAGAGGGTAAAACTACCCTTAAGATAAAACAAACTTAGCAAAAACAGTTTTAACTGGTTTCTACGCCTCTTACACACATTCTGACGTGTTTTGAAGGCTCTAGACCAGGTATTGCTATAGTAATGGCTGATTTAAGGGTCTAAAATGGCTTAAACCAGCCCTTTTTTGGTCCAAACCAGGGTTCAATGATGCCATAATTGGCTTTTCTGTTATCAGACTGTTTTTCACGACTGACAAGATTAACTTTTACTTTTGTAGTAAGAAAATTGGTGGCTATAAAAGAATGTCTTGTTTGCTCCACTTTTCTCTTCATGTTAGAATCTTTTCCTTTTATTAATTAGTTTAAACACTGTTAAACCAATCAATAAAAGATTCCAGCCACCTTTTTAAAATCATTTTGAACCTTTGAACCACGTTAAAAAATCATTATAATCATTGTTTGTAACTCTCATAATCATTTTTACCCCTGAACCACCCCAAAAGTGAATTAAAGCATCTTTCATCACTGTTAACTTTGTCACTTTGTTTCCAAATTCACTCTGGTCACTTTTGGGCGTGCTTTCTCTTTAATATTCTTTTTAAAAACTTTGCTCTTTAATTAATTGCTTGCAGTTCTTTTCTCAATTAATTCCAATTGAAATTTCTCTTGAAGAAATTTCTTTTGTAGCCTTAAAATATCTCTTGTAGAGTATTTTTTGGATGAATTTTTATTGTTGGTAAAACAATAAATTTTTATAAAATTATTGTTTTATACTAATAAAGTTATAAACAATAAAATTGGCGTGTTTTCTCTTAAAAATAATATTTCTTACTATTTCTAATTGATTTTTTACCTTATACAAATTTTGAGGACAGGAAAAGTACTTGATTTTTAATCAAAGTTTCATATACACACCTTACAGAAGACATTCTTTTATAGCCACCAATTCTCTTACTCCAAAATTAAAATTTACTCTTTTCAGTCGTAAAAGACACTCTGACAATATAAAAGCTAATTATGGAATCATTGAACCCTGTTTTAGACCAAAAAAGGGCTGGTTTTGACCATTTTGGACCCTTAAATAAGCTATTGCTATAGTAATACCTGGATTTAAGCCTTAAAAACATGTCATCATGTTTTTAAGAGACGTTGTAACAAGTGAAGCTGTGTTTACTATCATTGTTTTATCTTAAGGGTAGTTTTACCCTCTTCACAACAGTTAAAACTTCCCTGGTTGGTATCAAAACCTCATCATCAATTGAGACACAGACCCTGTGACTCAATTCCAGGCCAAAAGTGGTGAACCCTTGCATGGATTTTGACATCCCACACCTCTCAGAAAGGAATTTTGGGGTCTGGCTCCACCTTAGAGCCAAGATTCCTGTTTCCCACCAGAATCAATCTTTCCAATTTATTCTCTCTTTAATTCCTCATCATGTATTATACTTATAATTTAAATTTGTAATTCAATTGAGTTTTTACAGTACACAAATGTAATAGTTGATACCTTTTATGTAAATTGCAGTTCACTTATGTAATACATGCGCACATTTTGACATTTCAATTGAAAATACTTCTAAACTACACACAACACCTCAATTTTAACCCAAAATTTGATGTTCAACACCACATGTGATGTGAAATATATTAAGGTCTTAAGTATTTTCAACCTTTGTACAGTAAATACTAAAAACTTAATTGAAGCTTATTTAGAGTTAAGTTACAGAAATTTTACCCAGAGGTGACCCCACCTTATTTTTTATGAGGAATCCAATGGTGAAATAATTTCATATTTTTATTTATTGGATAAAAATTTATAATAATTTTTATGGAACTTTTTTCTAAAAATATTTTAATTTTAATATTTTTGATAAAATTTCATTTTTACTTAATTTTTTCAAGTAAAAATGTATTTTCAAAATTTTAAATTTCAAAGTAATTTTCATTTTAAATTATAGTTAAATTTTTAATTTTCGTATATAAATTTTATATTTGTATTTTAATTTTGTGATTAATAACATAAATGAATTTATTTTATTTATAATTGTGTGATTTTTCATTATTTGTGGTCTTTTGGGTATATAAAAATACCTTCAAGGCTCACACTCTCTTTCTTCATCTAATAAAACTAAATAAATATAAAATATATAAAAATATATCAGTATTACTTGATTTCTTTGAGTATGGCTAAGGTCCATTGTTAGTTGCAAATGTGAAAATATTGGATTTTGTGGTGTTATGGGCTTCTGATTAGTTTGAGAGATACTTATTTCTGTGAAATCTGATTCTCACTTAGAACACATCCATTTTTTTATAATTTTGATTGGAAATTAATTTGAATCCAGGAAAAAAATCCCAAAAAAGTGAAAAGTCACTTTAGCCTAAGAGATTTCAGAACAGGGCCTCATTTTTTGTGTCAAAATCATGAATTTAATCTTTGTATTTTTCAATATACTGAACCTCATGAGGCATGGTATTTTGGATCATAATAAACCCAATTTTTCCTTCATAAATCCATGATTTTATCTCCCAACTCCTGAGTATTTTCCAAAGCTTATAATCAAAAATCTTTCTCAAGAGCTATTGGCTTCACCATCAAATTATCTAAAATCTCAATTTCACCTACCATTCATTCCTACCCTTCTTTTTCACCTCATTCATCTACACTAAGAAAAAGCCAAAAAAAAGTTATTCAAACTGCAAAAGGAAAGAATTCCAAATTTCTCATAAATATCTCTCCTCAAATTTAATATTTTAGAATCACAATTATAATATGCTACCTAATTCAAATATTATTAAGAAATTGGGGAATATATGTGGGCTTTGAATGAAATTTATCAAAAGAAATACCTCAGACCACACATTTTTTGTCTTTCCATATATCTCAAAATCATATAACCTTCAAAGTCTCCCCAAGCTTAGTAAAATATTCTATAAACCCCGGGCCTCATTTTTTGATACATGTTATTAAAAACAATCAAATATTTCACAAAAATCCAAATACTCATAACTAGAAGCCAGAAATTGAAATTTCAGTGGCATTTTCAATACTTGGTTCCAATGGGAATGGACCATCAATTGGGATGATTTCAGAAACTGTTGGTATTGAAAATTGCTTAGCTTTTCTATGTAAACAGAAATTAATTTCATTGATAATAAGGTTGAAGAACACATACTTCTAGTTGATGAAAGCTAAATAATTCCCTGGTTGTGTTGGGTTAATCTATCATAGTTTCATTGCATTATTCTGAATTCCCCAAAATGATTATAACCTTTATTATGACCAAAAATTAATTAAGTTTGAAGTTCAGTTTTCAGATTACTGTAATAAAAAAAGTCATTTCTTTGGCTAAAGGGTATTAGTGACACTGATAATTGATTTTTTTAGTTACTCCATGTTGGTCTAGTTAGTACATTATGACAGCTTTTGTTTCACATTTTTTAATATAGGATTTCCAGGATAAGTACATGACTCAATTTTATATCAAGATATGAGGATTCATAAGAGTCCTGAACAATATTTTTTTAAAATGAATATCCTTTTCCTGAATAAGAATATGAAAGATCCATCACCATTACTCCATAATATAAAGGAAATGTAGTACATAATCCAGATAATACCAAATTCAACTCTTTTCTTGCAAAATCAGGACTAAAAATCAAAAATTTAATTTAAATACTTCAATGAAAATGGTCATACCTTGGAAAATTAAAAGTTTAATCCTTTATTGATTTGTTTTTCAACTTTGTAATTCTTCATAATATCTTGGCTAAAGGTTCTTGATGAATGGGGTGATATTCATTAATAGAATGAGCCACTATCCCTTCTAATTGAACCTGTTTTGGTTGATCATTCTCAGTTATTCAAGATGTGGGAGAAGATTAATCCTTCAAAATTGGCATGGAGTGAAATGATTACTCAAAATACTGAAATAATTAAATATTTTATTTTTTAATGTGACATAAATTGAAATAATAATCAAAAAACATCCAAAAAAAAATTCCAATTTGGAAATTTGTTTGAAAAATAACGCTTTTAAAGAATAATTATTCATTATATCTATGGTTAATTTTGTTTTAATTATTTGTTTAAATCATTTAAAAGGGTAAATAAATCATATTGAAAAGTTTGAAATATTCTATTTATAGTTCAATCTTCATTATCAAAATTGAATTAATATAGTCAATTGTGTTTGAATAAATTTTACAAATGTGATTTAAAAGGCCAAATAAAAATTACTTATAGGTAGAAGTAATTCTATTTACAACAGAGTTTTTATCATCAAATTTTAATGCAGAAATTCTTCCTTCATTTGATTATGTTAAATTATGAAAGGTTTTTTGGGATATTTTTATCAATATTGATAGCCTTGAAAAGTTTCCACTAGTACCACCAAGGGTATATAAAGTGAAATTTTTTATGTTTCCAGAATTCCATAGCATTTAAAAGAAGTTAATTAATCCAACCAGTTAAGTTTATATTGAAAATATGTTCGGGAAAGAAAGAAAAATTAATCAAATGAATCATAATCTTTAATAGAGAGTAAACTTGTTTTTTATCAATAGGAATGGAAAGGAAATGTGAAAATTATTATTAATCATTCTCATTGTGAGTAAAATGTTAAAAGTAATAGATATTAAAAGTCAGTTGATTAGAGAAATAGTCATAATCAAAAGAGTCAGAGAAATTTATGTCTTGAAATCCTGGTATTTTATGTTTTTACATCTTTTATTGATTTTTGTTTAATACTGAGAGCACCAGTTTTTTTGAAGTAAGTCTTTATAATTACAAAATTCTGTTGGGTGGGATAAGTGACTTATTGATAATAAATTATATTTAGATATATTTACTTGAAGCAGAAATATTGACCAATATTGAATTGGCCTCCCTGGGTGGGAATAATCCAACTGCATACATGGACCCATGTATTCTGTTTCCATATTGCTTCTTCTTACCAAGAATTCCCTTCTTCTTTGAGGTTAATGCTAAAAGGAATTAAGATTTATATATTTAAGTCTATTTTACTGAAGGTTTGGAATTTAATCTCTGAAAAAAAATCAGTGGGAATATTTGTTGATTTATCATTTATAAGAGTGAATCTATGATCAATGATATGGGCTCTTATTTTGATATTAGCTGAACATTAATATCCTTTGGTAATCCAAATGGGGCATAATTTTCTTATAGCTTTCTTGTGGATGATAATTTAATAAAGTCAACTATCTTATTAGAATGTTCTTTTTAGATTATATGCAGATTCTAATTGGTTTGTTATTGACTGGGTTGGGTTCTTAATCTGAGTTGAATTCCACAAGGCCAATTTGGTTCATTTGCGATGGCATCTATTAAATAATCTGAAGTTGAACTCCTGTTATATATTAAACTGAAGTGATTGATAAGGGATGATAAGGATAACTACTTAAAATTATCAGCTTCTTTTGTTTCTATTTGGTATTCTCAAATAATGATTGTTATGTGATAATTTGTCACAATTTCAATCTGATTAACAGATTATATCCCAAACACTATTTGTTTTTAAATTCAATCACAAGAGCCACCTGTCAGATCAAATTGTAAAAAATATTTATATAATAATATTTATCAATGATAATAGTAAATTCAAGTATCTAATAATAAGAAAAGAAAAAAACAGATTCATAGAAGAATTGATTTTGTTTTCCAATCCAGAAGGAGCTAAGGAGAAATTAGAGACAAAATTTAATTTAATAAATGAAGAATTTAGCCTTTTATCTTGGGTAAAAATAATATCAAGGCCAAAATTCAAGCTTACAGGTGAGAGAAGGGCTGTAAGCAGGCTTCAAAAAGGGTGATTATTCATAAAAATAGAGACTAATTTAACAATGAAGGTATTGGTTATGATGAGAATCTTCCTAGTTAATTCATTTTCAAAAAAGCAATGAAACTATACATTTTGATTAACTGGAATTTTCTTATTAGTCAAAAGCGATTTCATTCAAATAAATAATTTCTATAATAATGGAACCCATATATGGTAATAAGAATATAAACAAAAAATAGTTCCAGAAATAAATTGATTTTAGTATTCAATATAGAAAAATACATCAGTTAAGAGAAGATAGAATAAAATAATCTGAGAAGGAAATTTAGCTCCTTATCTTGGTTACAAACACTATAAAGGCCAAAATACAATATTGCACATGAGAACAGGGCTGAAAACAAGGTTTAACAAAAGTTTTTTTTGTCAAAAATTGGGGGTTATTATCAGGCTAAAGCTATTGGTTCTTCTTTTTGAATCAATTTAAAAAAAAACAGATGATTTATTTCATATAATTAGAATTCTCTAATTGGGTTAAAATTATTTTCAAAGTATTAAATCTGATAGGCTCAAATTCAGTTTGAAATTCCAAATCAATTGAGGAGTTAAGGTGATTAAATCTCATTAAATATTACTGTTTAACCAGAAATTAATTGCATTATTAAAATTTTAAAATAGTCAAAAATTCAAGCAGAAACATCACTTAAAAACATGGTGATTAGTATTTAATCATTTCATCCCTTACTATTTTTTTGAAAAACAGATCACAGCCTCATAGTTGTTAATAAACCTAATAGTTCCTTCCGGATCTGAAGCATACCATCCTGGGTTCACCATGGCCACTTTCAAACCAAAATTTACTTGTTTTTCTTTCAATTTCAGCTCCTGATCTCACTTATTCTTTTCAAATTTTTCTGAATTTGAATTTTGGATTTTTTAAATTGTCTTTTTGAAGCTATCTTCTTCTTCTTAAAGGCAAATTACTCTTCAATTTTATCTCTCTCAAATTATATTTTTGTTATTTTGGTGTTTTCACCTTGTTTCAGTTCTTAAAATTTAGTGTATTTCTCCTCCTTCCATCTTAATTTCTCCCATTCCAAGCATGCATTGAAGCTTTTATCACATACTAGAAAAAGACTTGAAGCAAATTTTTTATTTATATGTATATAATTGAATTCATTAGAGCTAACCTAGTTGATGTTAATCCATCAAATTAATATATCTTTGCTATAATGGATCATGTGATGTTTTTCATTTACAACTAAGGATATCAAAATTCTTAGAATATTTACCTTAATGGGTAGTTATTTGAAGGCTTTTACTCTGAATCCATTTCTGCGTATTATTATTTTCCTTTTTATCTTGAATGGAGTAATCACATAATGGTATTCTATACCTTTTCTTCCAAGGTTCAAATCCACAATGTTACAGCTAATAAGGTAATTACAAGAACAATTATATACATTAAAGCCTGTCCTAGCCCATACCTGCTTCTGGACACATTTTCCAATGGGTTTTGACAGCCTATGGTAGCTTAGAGGTCGTTTAAAAACCAATAAATAATAACTAATACCGTTTTCGGAACATTTTATGTCATTAACCTGTAAAAATGCATAAAGTAAACCCATAACCTTTACTAAACCTTGCAAAAGCCATAATTTAAGCCCATAATTTGAAATTTTCAAACATTAAATATAAACCCCCACTGAATTTTTGGTCAAAAAAGATGGATTTTGGCGGTTTTTTTTGTTTTTGTGGACAAAAGGTTCATGGGCTGTTGCATTGGACAGGTTATGGGTTTTGAAACAATTCTAAGAACTCATCAGCTTGGTGGAGCCAAAACTCCATGGGTACAGCAAGGTTATGGGTTAGGAAAGGCTCTACTATATAAAAATAAGAATAAAAGGGAGGAAAGACTTATATTAAACTGCAAAAGATATTTTTCTGGAATCTACATCAAATTCTACCTATCATCACATATTTCCTCAAATACAGAAAATAAATGATTCTCTATATATCATGGTTTAAATAAAAATAATAATACTATACATTCTATATTAGGTACAAGAATATTCTTAAAAAATATTTCAGCTTTCTCAAATTTTCAATATCCAGAAGTGTATGTAACATTAAATAAGTGATACCATAATTTTTACACAAATATGTGTTAAATTGATTTACATAAAAAAATACAATCATATGGTCTTTTATCAATTAATATCCACTTGAAGCTCTGCAGCCAAGCATTACAGGAAGAATTTAAGTATTAAATCTTGGATATAAAAAGAATTAACTAAATAAAATTCAAGGAAGTACACCCATATATTCATATTTCAGTCAAAAAAAACATAAAAGTCAGAATTATGGTATAATATCTTGATCAGATGACACTACTTGAGAGTTTCTCACCAGAAAAATAATTTCAAGGCTGTTTAGAAAAAAATATGACTTATTATAGATAATAATACAGTTCAGAAATAGAGTGAAATATAAAAAAGATGTTATGAAATATCTGTATCAAATTAAACCATTTAAAAGCTTCTAACCAGCCAAATTCTTTAGTTTGTGCATAATAGGAATAAATCTCAGTTTAAATATCAGTATAATATAAGAATATGGTTCAATTTACCAAGCATACGGTGAAATATCTTGATCAAATTACACCCTTTCAGCTTTACCCACTGTCAAAATTATCTCAAGGCTGTGCACTTACAATAAAAAATCTCATACTAGTACAATAAACCAAAAATATTTTTCAATATATCTAACCAAATGACACCAATTCAAAAAATACTCACCAGAAAAGATATCTCAAGGTGTCATTTTTCTAACTCCCTTTTATTTGGAATGCTCTATGGAGGGCCCAAAAGTTATAAATACAAGGCCCTTCTCCATGTTTTCTACCCATGCTTCTGATTGAGAAAATAATATTTAGTATAAATCCATCCATTTTCTGGTAGGATAATTTAGTATTATATTTAGAAGATAAGTAGAAAGTCTCAGTATCTTATAGTATTCTTTATGAGCTATTAATTAATGATATTTATAATATTAATGAAATATCTTGATAATATTAAATTTTCTTACCCTTACATTTTTTATTTTTCAATAGTGTTTGAAGAAATTATCATTAGGGATATTATAAAATTTATCAATAAACTTTATTTAAAGAAAGAAGGTATCATCATCTTACCTTTATACCTTATATAATAGCCTCCATTAATATACTGTATTCTATTCATATTCTTACTAATAGAAGTCTATTAATATTATTATATTTATATATTAACCTTATATCAACTATAACAACCTTTATGGAACTATCTTACTATTAAATTACAATATTTATCTTGATAGTATTATTAAATCAGCTTTACTTTGTGAAATATTTATCAATATTGTTATTGGTATCAATAGTTATCTTAAAAAGGAAACTTTAAATACTTTAATCATATAAAGGAGGAATACTCAAATAAAATTAAAAAAATCATATCTTCAGTAAAAAGAAGTTAAGAAAAACTTCTTCAATAAAACAAAAATTTTAACTACTACCATTATTATAATAGGGATTTTTTATTGAAATAATTGTCAAAACTGATTAATAGGTTCCTCTTATTTAAAATTCACAGAATCAAATAATTGATTTTTTATCACATCAAGAGGGTATCTTTTTCAGTATATTTCAAGGGACAGCTAATACACCTTAGCACCAATGGTTTTTGGCTAATGCTGGAATTCATAACATACTGACCAATAACTTCCCCCTTGAGGTACTTCCTATCCTTTATTTCAAAACATATATCATCCCAATTATGTTCAATACTGTTTAAAACTTCAATTTTGTTCATATCTTCAACCTGTCATATTATCAAGTTATTAATATTTTAAAATGAGACTCAAATATTTAGAAAAATGTTTAATTTTTCTCCATTCTCTGTATCTATTAATACATATCACTATTGGAACAATTATTCTCTGGTTAATCACTCCTTTTCCTTTCAATTTAATCAACCTAATACACAAATTATTGATTAATTTGGAAGAAATATACAGTGAACATTGATTTGGCTTACCTTTTTAACACTTTTTTCTTCCTTCTGTAGAGCTTAATAAGTGAATACTTCATCTTGCGCAACTAATGAGGCAAAAAGAGCTACATATGGCTTTTTCCCAAAAAAACAATTTGTTTGAAGAAATGGAAAATAGAATCAATGTTTTGGGCTATTTCTTTGATACCTTTTTCATTATCATTGGGAGTAATTCTGAAGCAAGTGTTTGGTCACAATTATTTTTCATGAATTTATTTTTTCTTTAATATTCTCCATTTTTTACATAGGTTGGTTCCACTAAGATCAAATTAATTGAAATAATTTTTATTCACCTCAGACACTAGCTGTTTAAATCTAGATATTTTTGAGGAAGTTAGTCAGCCTATGGAGGCTGTTCCTGATATTCCAAAACAAGAATTAAAGCCAAACTTCACTGAAAGAAACTTAATCGTACACAAGTAATAAATATTTTTAAAATGGCCTTATATTCTTAATCATGTAATATTTCTTTTGTTGAGGAGTTTAATTTAATTGATTCTTGTCTTCATGACAAGACAATGTGTAATATTATATGATTGATTTATGAGGTTTTTGAAATTAAATTAATGGAAACAAGGATAAAAACATCAAATGAATATTTTTCACCCATTTTCTTTTTGAATCAGAAATTTGATGAAATCCTGGGAGGAACTCAATTGAATCAATTCAGTATTTTGAGAATAAAAATCAAGGTTTTCAAATTCAACATTTCTTCCAAAACTCTTATTAGATATAACCTTTTTTTAATATTTTCAATGCTCTTATATTATTAGACACCTTCATTTAAATTTTTGAACATAGTTTTCAAGTCAAAAAAAACTTTCAAAACCACTTTGTGGCTCTTTGAAGCCATTTTGTGTGTTCTTGAATGTTTTAATTACATTATTTCATTGAAAAATCAATTTAAGAAAGAAAAATTGTTTTTAAAAGCCTTGAATAAAATAATAACCCCCTTTTTCTGATTATTTAAAACTTTATTCAAACAAAAGGCAGCTTGTAGACCTTTTTTGGGGCCATTTTTAACATTTTTCAATTGTTTGCATGTGTTGAAGCCATGAAATAATTAACATAGGAAGAATTTATTTTTTAATTTTTCAATATAAATTTGTTTTCTCAAATGGATCAGGTTTTTCTGGTTAGTAAATTTTTCTTGAAGAAAATTGATCTTTTATCAAAAAAACTGTCTCTTGAAAAAAGTAAATATAAAAATACTTCTATCTGCTCTAACTGGAGAAAAGAGTGATATGATTATTCGTAAATAAGATAAAAAAAATTCCAACAATGTGGCTTAAGAACCTATATCAAAGATATTTAAGTCTTTTTTTGTTATTTTTTTCATATATATTAGAAATTGTACTTGACCATAGCTCTTTGGGATAAAATAATCTACAAAACTTATGAGATTTTTCCACCCTCTTTTTTCCAGATACAATATTTTTTGTATAAATTTTACTAAATTTTTCTTTTGAGCTTCAACTGGAGATTCCTTAATTAATGGCTCCTTTTTTTTATTAATTTTTTAGTTTCAAAATCTATTGGTAAAATACTAGCTCAATCATCCCAAACGAGATTCTTGTATTTTTTTTGACCAACCTAATTAGGAGTACCCATGTCTTAAGAAGCAATATATCAATTAATTTTATCTTCAACAAACATTTTTCTCTTTTTTTTAATGTTTGACTATGAAAAAATAGGTAAAAATTACTAATATTTTACTTATTGTACTCAAAATCTCCTTATAAATGAAATAAATAAGATAAAAATAATTATAATTATGGCATAAAAATAATTATATTATTAAATAAATAAAATAATATAATTTATATTATGAAAGAATGATATAATAAATAAGCATATTAATATTCAATACTTATTATATTTAAAAGCACTTTATTATTGTTACCAACAAATAATAAAGGCGTAAAAAATTGTTTTTTATTAATAAAAAACAATTAGTAACAGTAATATTACTAATATTAAAGTTACGTATTAGGATAAATACTGTTTATATTAATAAAAGAATTATTAAGAATAATAATAGAGAGAAGTTATTATAATAAGAAAAACTAACCTACTTTGAACACTTGATAAAATGATTTTGAAAGGTTTTACCCCAAATAATGTAAATATAACTTATTTAACTTGTATTTACAAATAAAAATAAAAAATATTACAAATAATCTTAAATTTTATGTGGAAATGAGATTTTTATAAGAAATATAGCAAAAACAATTAAACAATTGGAGTAATAATGTCAATATTGATGATTATAATGAAGATTACCTTTTATCTATGATAATATAGAATATTTATATATATAGAATACAGATTTTACCTTTTGATTTAATGTTTTATTGTTTTTGATGTGTCTTATTGGGAAATAGAGTAAAAAGACCTCTATTTATAGTAAATTCCTCCTTCCTAGAGTCCAACAAGCTTCTAGTAGACTTTTGCTGATGTTATTCACTGGAATTGATCAGTATTTTAAGGTTTAGTGATGATTGCATCACAATTAAACCATTTTATCTCATTATTATGCAATTACTTAGAGTTATCACTATAAATATAAGTTTGATGACATCATAGGCTTGGAAGAAGCCCAAGATTTGTGGATTTTATTAGTATTGATCATAATCTTATATTACTTGCCAGTTTTATCACTTATTTAACTGTTAAACTTAAAATAAGATTACAGTGAGTGATCATAAATGATCAATTTTAAGCTTAAACTTTGATTATCAATAACTCTTAAGTTATACATGCTACAGCCATTTAGGTAGTTAATTCTGATAGCTTGGAATGTCTTTATCAAACTACTAGGAGAATTGCATTAAATATTCAAAACTCTATTTTTGATGATTTTTCTTGTAACTCATCTTTTCTGTTGAAATTTACTAGTTTAAACTTCAAACCATGATTTCAGGGGGTTTTACCTTGAATATTAATATAATAAAACCATAATTATTCATTAATGAACTAGTAGAACCTGGATATTCACTTTATTTTAAGTTTGGACCACTTTCACAACAAAGTGGTCAACAGCTCTAGCAATTTTGTTCAATAAACCCTTACAAGTTATAACCTTGTTTTTAACTTGTCAAATAAAGCTCATATCTGTATTTTTACAGTAACTACGTGGTAACTATATTTTTGGCTTAACTCTCTATCATGTATAGTTCAAGAGATATGAGCTAAAAACCATGAATATATGCGCTGATCATAAAAGTGCATATATTCAGGTTATTTCCTTAAATATTGACCTTACAAATATAGCATAAAAAATTCTATATGTGTAGTTTTTCATGGGGAATCCAATTTTGTAATTTATTTCACATTTTGCTTCATTGGTTTTTTAGTTAAATAAGATTTTATGTCTTTTTCAGGGTATTCTTACTTATTATTCAGTAATTATTGACTTTACAGATATGCCATAAAAATGATATATGTGTATTTTACAATGAGAAATTTAATGGTGCAGTTTATTTCAAATTTCCACTCATTATATTTTAAGGTAAGTCAAAGTTTATGCCTATTTATTGCATTTTCACTGGTTTTAAGATAATTATTAAGAGTATAATTATTATAAACTTTTCTTGTGACCTTTTTGGATATGTGGTCATATCTCAAAGGCTCACATCTTTTCTTCTTATATTTTATAATTGGATTAATTATTAGGATTTATCTATTCATATTCTAGGGATTATCTCTTTAAAGTTCCTTTAACAACAAATTTTTCATTGATGAAGCTAAAATCATGTGTTACTGCTAAGGAGCTAACATTTGCGTCAAAATTATTTGGTTTAGATTTTTTTATTTTCTTTTCTTTGAGTAATGAAATAATAACAGAAAAATGTATTAATGTTATCAAGAGTAGAAAGTTTATTCAAAAAAATTGAATGAGTCATGCATCTTTATTGTTCAAACAAAGTTTTATTTAGTAAAAAAAGTAGCAGTAGCCATAGCTTCCCCACACCCAAAAATAAGAAAATTTTGATTCAAACAAAAAGAATATAATTTCTTCCATGAGAGATATTTTTTTATGAATATTATATACTGCAGTTTCCACATTGTTGATGCTATTTTTCTCCGAAAAAAAACATGAATTCAGTACCAAACAATTCATTACCATTGTGAGAAATCCTTTTTTTGATATTTAAATGGGTTTTTTTCAATATGAAATAATTAATGTTTTGACAAATCTCCATAAATTGATATTTCAGAGAAACAAAATATTTGAATCTTAATCTAGCAAAAAAATCAATAATTTTCAATATTTTAGAGCTTCAAGTTCCTAAATTAGATGTTCTTTAGGTGAAAAGATCCATATAGAACATTTCAAATAATTATTTTACTCAAGGAAACTCAAACTTGAAGTTAAATAAGTAATACTTTGATATCACACTTTATTTTTGATTAATAAGCATAAGGACATGTCCTTCAATTCTAGTCTTTATTAGGATTTACAAAAGATCTATTTGAAATGAGAGGATTAAATCACTTCATACTCCCTAAAAATGTAAAAACTCAATTTCCTCTGAGGATATTATTAATCACTTTAGTATTTAATAAATCATTTTTGTGTTTTTTTTGGAGGAGAAGTTGAGCTAAGATCATATTAAGACTCTTTACGGCCCTTCTTAACAAAGAACAAAGTGAGATAAGAGTAGTGGTGATACAAGGAGCTATCAATAAGAAATTAAAATGAATAATACCATTGTTTTTTTTGAATATTTTTTTAGTACCAAGTCCATCATCATTTATATTCTTCACATATTCTGAATGGAGCTTTAAGTCATTTTTTGAAGAAACATAAAACAAATCTAATATTTAAACAGCTAAAAGGAGGAATAAAAATCTGAGATGGAAAAATTTCCTATTATATCAGAGGACTTAAACTTGAAAGGTTTGATTCGATGTGTATTTCTGTTGTTATTTATCTATTTTTTATTTTTTATCATTACTTGATATTTTCCATCTTTTGTGAAGGTGTGGTTGAAAAAAATATGAACAATAATGAGGTTCTTAAGTGTTATTGTCCCCATTAATCTTTTTTATTTAACTTGAGCTTTGAGGTAAATATTTTCTATTTATTTATTTTTCTGCCTTGAAAAAGCGAGATTTACTTCATAAAATAAACCTTTGAAGCTAGGACTACTTCCAGAGATATTCATTGATTCATAACTTCTATGGGAAACATTTTTAAGTGGAAACTGGATCAGAGTGGCATTTTTTTTTCCTTATAGGTGTATAGATAATTAGACATCATATATTTTTGTAATTTATATCTTTTAAAGTAGCTATTTTTTCATTTATATTTTCATTATTTTTGAATTCTTATTAAAATAGAATATATAATACAAGTTAATTTATATCTTGATCCAAATTGGGAACTTAATTATTCAATTATTATCTAATTACTTCTATATATACTGAATTAATCTCAGTCATATATGAAGCCATATAGAAATTTAATTTTCTTTCGGCTTTTTATTCAATTCACCTGTGGATCAATTTTAAAAAGGTAAACGAATCCATTTACTTGACTCTTATCCTGGGTGACTTGTATGGGGTCTTTTCTCATAAATTTTTTGACTACTTACTAAATTGATAATTTACCCGTCTATCACTTTTGTTTATGTGATCTAAAGCCTTAATTATTCAAAAAATTCCAATTTGATAAGCGTAGGAAGTAATAGTATAATCAAAAAAGGGAAACACAAATCTAAAAAACCTACCATTTTTAGACCACAAATTCATGGAATAGTGTCAAAGAGTGAGAATCTAAAAACATATTTGCATTTCGTTAGACTTCTACAGCTCCTTCCCTGACTGAAACCTAACCCGGGTATTGATCAGGTCATCATTTTATCACACACCTCTCTCTCTCTCCTCCTCTCCTCATCTCTCATTGTTTCTCTCCATCCCTTCTAATCTCACAACACTACTCAATTACAGTCCACATCACTCTCTCTTTCTTTATACCATCCATTCATATGCTCTAGTTTCTTTTCTGTCCACAATATTATAGTGGGGTGAAGTTGCTACATCCCTAGTTTTTATTTATTGTGTGACCTAAACTATTCGATTATTTTCTCTGTTGGCTTTCTAAAATCATAACTTGTCACCTTCGCATCTGCTGTCCTATTTAACACTGATTTTTTGTCCTTTAGGTAGACCTAATTTTTGTTCTCTTTTCATTGGCTCTATCTATACTCCCTAATGAAGCTTTTCCTTTAGTTTTCAATTTCTAAACCGCAATATATTTACAGTCTCAATCAAAACAGGACAGAAGATCAAGGCATGAATATTTCTGATCCCATACACAAAGTCAGGAAAATTATCCTGACACTATCCAAGGAAAACTACCTGGAGTGGTGGCTACATATCTCAATCTATCTTAGACAGAAGAAGTTATTGTCATACTGTAACAAATCGATTACTTCAGGCCTAGATGCCTCAAAACCAATGGGAGCAGAAAGTGACAAAATATACCCAAGCAATGAGGCCTATGCCTTAATAAAAAGTACACTAGACTCACACACATTTGCAGAACTTGTCAATGAGGAAATTTCCCTCAACATCTGTGAACTCTGGAGTAAAATAAAAAAATCATTTGCTTCTTCCTCCTTTAACATCAAGGCTAGAGTATGGAGCTGTTTTCTAAAAGCTGCATATCAGACCAACCTTAGTACATTTCTTTCAGAATTCTTACGCTTTATAAATGAAATATCCTCCATAGGACTGGAAGTAGGATAAATAATCCTAGCTTTAACCATCATCACAAAGCTTCAAAGCTTCCTGGAGAGTTCCAACCCCTAATAGAGAAGATTAATCTTAATTCCAAACAAGGATTTAACCCTGATAATGTACCCAAACCTCTTGACAAAACAGCACTAAAAAAAGAAGCGCTCTTTAATTAATCCTCTAAATAAGTAGCACTTGATCACAAAGCTTTTCCATAAGAAATAGTACACTACTGCGCGAAAGGAGAACACAACCCCTCAGTCGAAAACCATGGTCCTGAACAATTCTGGAAATTGCATCTGGAACTTAGGACAGAGCCAAAAGCTGAAGAAGCTTTTTCAAACTTTACCCTTTCTTGAGCTCTATTGACCCAAAATTAAAACAAACTAAACACTACCTCTCTGCTCCTAGACACGGGAGAATTGTATCAAATTTCCAAAAACAGGCTATTCTTTACATCAATCTCACCCTGTTCAACAAAAATTTCAACCATATGTGACAACTTGTCACTGGAACAGAAAAAATAATCAATAGACTAGGTAAAACCTGGAATCTACCAAACAGTCTTTATGTATTGGCACTGACTAAAAACCTACTCTTTATAGCTAATCTTGCCACCTCAGAAACCAGAATTAAGAAATAAAAAGACTGCTATGAGACCTACCTAGACAAAAAAGGCTGTACCATCCTTTATATGCTCAACATTGAACTAGTTACTCAAAACAAAAATACAACTAACAACAAACCAATTTTATAATACCAATAATTGCAGGCAGCTATGGACAAATTGACTAGTTCACATGAATAACGACAGAAGTGCAATGCTAGTAAATAACCAAAAAGGCAAGCAGACTTGTGAAATTTTTCTAAAAGGAAAAATAACTACCCTACCAGTTTCCTCAAAATCAATGCCTCTGAACTGCATTCTAGAAAGTATTCACCTTGACCTATTTGAACCAATATCTATACAAACGGTATCTTTTATCCAATACTTCATTATTATTATTGACCAGCTCAGGAGTTTCATCGCAGTTAAACTACTAAATCTCAAAAGTGATGCATTTAATCATTTGAAAGACTTCAAAATTTCAGCTGAAAACCTTCATTAAAATAAAATCAAAAGAATTATCTCCAACAGAGGTGGTTAATTGAGGAATAGCTCCTTTGAGAAACTGTGCACCAAAAGTGGAATTGAACATCAATTCAGCCCCACTTACACTCCTTAACACAATGGATTCTCTGAAAAAGGAAATTTCTCTATAATATAAAAAGCTAGGTGTTTCTTAATCCAATCCTCTCCTCCAATGAAATTCTGAGGCGAAGAAATAGCCACCGCTGCCTTCTTATGCAATTGAATTTCAAAAAAGGCCAACAACACAACTCCTTTTGAAAATTGGTTCAATCAAAAAACTCCTCTTAAACTCTTAAAGCCTCTTGGATGGAGATCCTGGGTCCAAATTTTACCACAATTACATAATCAAATGTTTGCTCCCATATCCTGGGAAGGATTATTTCTAGGTTAAAAGAATAATGGATAAAGCTACAGGATTCTCAGAAGCCGGTACCAAACAGTACTGATAATAAGACAAATTGTATTAGACAAAAGAGCATTTCCTTCAATCTCCTCACAGAATACAACCCCACATAGCTCTGATCTTAGATCAACTTTTCCCTACATCAGAAGAGACTCCAGAGAATCAATGAATATGCCTTTCACCAAATTGGCTTTTGATCAGGCAGAACAACCAGCTGTGTTCAAAGAAAAAAAGGAACCTTCCACATAGAACCCTTAAAAAAATCAAACCAGCAGGATCTGGGCCATTGGTCCCAGGCACCCCACTCTAATTAGCAGTGAAATCAACCCAGAAAACATCCTATTGTTCCCTCAAGGACCAAGAACCAACCTCACTCAGACCAGGGTAGATGAAGTCCCAAGATCCTACATTGAGTCACTCTCAGGAAAAGATAAAGATAAATAGGCAGCTGAAATTCAAAATTAACTAAGAAATATGGATAAATTGAAGGTTTGGACTCCCTGCCCAAGAAATGCTGATTACAAACCAATTACCTGCACTTAGAAATTTAAGATTAAGAAAGACTTTGAAGGAAATCCCACAGAATACAAGGCTTGTCTTTGTGCACATGATTTACAACAGATCCCTGAAATTGACTACCAACACACTTTTTCTCCAACTGGTTGTTTAAGCTCACTTCAAACTCTTATTTCATTCTCAGCATCCAACCAGTACCAGTTCCACCAAATGTACGTTAAAAGAACTTTCTTGAATGCTCCAATATAAGACAAAATCTTCCTTGAAGTCGCACAGGGACTAACCCTCAGTCAGGACTCTCAAGTACGTCAGCTGGATAAGGCACTCTATGGGTTAAAAATATCCCCTCTGGCATGGCATAATGACTTGTCTAAATGGTTGATAAGTGTCAATTTCACTCAATCTATATCTGATCCTTGTGTGTTATGGAAACCTTCCCCAAATCCCATATGGATTTGTGTTAATGTAGATGACCTTGCCATATTTGGTCCCAATCTCAATTTGTTTAAGGAACTCACACAGCAACACTTTGAGATGAAGGACCTTGGAGAAGCAAAACTGCTGCTTGGAATAACTTTTAATAACCACCAAAATGGTTTTGCTCTTTCACAAGATCACTAAATCAACAAACTCTCCTAGACATACAATATTTTGGAGCTACCTGCCTTAAATACTCCACTAAAGCCTCACTTACAATTTCAACTGGCCTCCAGTACTGAAATTGAAGACTTCAAGAACACCAAGATAAACTATTTCAGTGCTTTAGGATCATTAAACTACATTATCTCAAATAAAAGACCAGAAATCATGTTTTCAGTCAGTCACCTCTCTCAATTCTTGGAGAATCCAAGTATTCTTCATTGGAAGGCCTGTATCATACAAGACATCTCTCCCTCCAATACCAACATCAGAATAACAACCAAATCGTTATTTAGGCAGTTTTGGATTGTGGAAACAATCCATCTTACCAATTATCAGTCTGTGGCTGAATTTTAAGCAGAAACCATTGTTGATTTTGTGGCATTCTAAAAAACAAACACTGTTTCTCATTCAACCACAGAAGCTAAATACAAGGAATTGTCTGATTTCATGAAGGAAACCATCTGGATACTGAACGTCTTCAAGGTAATTAATCTTCCTCTCCATGACCAACCAATCATCTTAAACGACAACAAAGGGGCAATTGACCTGGCTCTCTGCAAAGCAAATCACAACAGCTTCACAACAAAACATAGGGGAATCAAGCTAAACTATATCTGGGAACTCCTACCCAGAAAAAAAATAAAGCTTAAGCACGTCTCCTCACAGAACATGATCACCAACTTTCTCACAAAGGAAGTAGGTAGGACTTCTCTGAAAAACTCTTGTCTTTGACTCAACCTCATCGCAAACTCAATATGCTCTCTTCCTGTCAGTAAATTGCAAGGGGGGTTAGGTTTCCACAGCTCTTCCCCTGACTGAAACCTAACCCAGGTATAGATCAAGTCATCATTTTATCACACACCTCTATAGCTCCTGTCTCTCTCTCTCCTCCTATGCTCATCTCAAAACACTACTTCATTCCAGTCTACATCACTCTCTCTTTCTTTATACCATCCATTCATATGCACTAGTTTCTTTTCTATCCATAATATTCTAGTGGGGTAAAGTCGCTACAACCCTAGTCATCATTTATTGTGTGACCTGAACTATTTGATTCTTTTCTCTGTTAGCTTGTTAACATCATATCTTTTCACCTTTTCATGTGCTTTCCTATTCAACACTGATTGTTTTTCCTTTAGGTAGACCTAATTTTGGTTCTCTTGTCATTAGCTCTAACTATACTTCCTACTGAAGTTTTTCCTTTAGTTTGCAATTTCTAAACCTCAAAACATGTAGCTTTTATTAGTCTTAAAATTAAGAAATCATTGATTTTCATTCTTTTTTTAAATTTTCATTTATTTATTTTTAGTTTTTGAATTTCTTATTGAAAATTTATTTGAAGATTTCTAAATTAAAGTAATCTTTTAATAAATTAATGTAAAAACATAAAATTTTAATTATGAAAACGTTCAATTTTTTTTTCTCATTTTTAATTAATTTCTCTTTTTCTTAATTATAAAAATAACTTGGAAGAAAAAAAAAAAAAAAAATATCCCCCCTCACCCTTAGAAAAAAAAAAGTTAATTGACAAAAAAAAAAAAAAAAAAACTATTCTTAAAAATTTCAAAAAAAAAAAAATGAAATAAAAATTAATTTCAATTAAGAAATCCCAATTTCTTTTTTTGTAAAAAAAAAAAAAAAAGAAAGAAAAAAAGATTTCAGTATATAAGAATCCCATGAAAAAAAAATCTTACTTGCTAAGGACATTGTTTTTGTACAAGTTATTTCTGAAAAAAAAAATAATGATTGAAAAAATAATAAATGAACTTACCACAAATTTTTTTATCAATTATTTTCCCTGATTTTTTTATGAAATTCTGACATAATTAAATTTCCCTTTGAAAAAAAAAGGGGATTCCATAAGTGGAATTCTAATTTTACAACCTTTCTACTCTTGGGTTTTCCAATTTGGTTAAAAAGTGGCCAAATTGGTTGTGTTTTTTTGAAACCCCAAAAAAACTAGAACTAGAAGTCTTCAAAAGGAGAGAAACAAAAAAAATATAAAAAAAATGTGAAAAACTAGAAATTTATTGTAGGAATGTGTAAAATAATTTGAGTTAATTTATCAAAATTTTACATTAGTTTACCAACCTTCTTTTTTTTAATTTTTTCATCAGTTCATTTTTTTAAAAAATTTGAAATATTAAAAAAAAACATACATAGAGGATAATTGTTTATTTATTGAATTTCATTATGATTTCTAATTTTTTTCTTTTATTGAAAACTTTAAATAATTTTCAATTCAAAATTCTTTTGAAGAAAAAAATGGAAACCGTAAGTTTTTTTTTCAATAAAATATATATTCAAAATATTAAAAAACTTATGTTAATATTTTTTTAAAACAAAATTTAATTATTCTTTTATCAATTTTATTCATTCATTTATTTATTTTAGAAATTTCATTATTATTTTTATTTACAGTATTACAAAAATTAAAAAAAAAAAAAAGAAAAAAAAATATTAAATTTTTTGATTTGAAAAAAAGAAAAAGGGCAGAGAAAAAAAGAATTCCATATTATCAATCAATTAGTTATTTTCATTCACTTTAAATTATATACATATATATTTTTATTGAAATAATATCTTGTTTGAAAAATTTGTTTAGCATTTTACATGTTTTTTAATTTGAAGTTTATTTGTGAAAAATCTTAAAAAGATTCAGATTTTTAATCAAGATTTGTATTTTATTTATTAATCATATAATATAAATCAATTTTGAATTCAACTAAAATGAAAAAAAATGTTAGTTTTTGAAGTTATTGAAATCCTTTTGATTAATTTATGAATTAGACTATAAACTTCATTTAAATGAAACTTCTTAGACTAAATTTTTTATTAAACAAAATAACTCTTTTTGTAATTGAAAGTTTAATGTTGGTTCAGAAATAATTAATTCTTGAGGAATATCGATGGAGAGAAAAACTTGAATTTTAAATTTTTGAGCTAGAATTCCATTCGTACCGATATGATTTTAGTATGAAAATATATATAATTCAATAATAAAAGTTAATTAAATTGAAATTTATAATGTAAATCTGACCTATTTTTTGAGACAAAGCTTGACTAAATGATTCTGAGGCGTTGATCGAACTGAGTGGCATAGACATTGCTGGAAAGGACTGAGAATGATTACAACCAAATCAGTTAGAATAACAGCAGACAAGATTCCAAACCAGACAAGTGTGATTTGTAAATCGAGCAAGTACTCAACTGATGAGGGAGGAACAGCACAAGACCAATCGTTGCAAAGACAAGAAATTGGATCAGATGTCGGAGTTTCCTCCAAGCTTCCGGCCGATGTCCCAATCCAAATGAGCATGGACTGGGACATACGGGTCAAATGAAATACGAATTGGGGTAGCTGAATGAGAGTATTCTGGATGGTGAATGAGTGAAGATGGGTGGTAATTTTTGGAGTAGACGGTTCACTTGATGGTGACATGGCAGAAAGGCTAGAATGACTCGATGGATCTTATCAGGAAGCTTACCGAGACAGCTGATGGAGTGGGAATAATTTCAAAATCAAGACTAATAAAAAACCAAAGAACTCCGACAAGAAAACTTTGAAGGCAATAATCTCCGATATCAAGATTTTAGTGAGGGCGGCATCCTAGGCCATCTGGGTGATGAGCCCAGCTCCAAGGACTGTAAAAGTCAATGAATGTAAGCAGATGTCAGAATATTTAAGAGAAAGACTCACATAATTTAATAGATTTGGATGAAATTTATTCAAAAATTAATAAAAGAGAAAGTTTTTGAAGATAAACAGTAAAAAATTAATCAAATTTAATTTGAATTTTGATGAAAAACTTAGGATAATTGAGCAAATTTTTCAAAGATAGATGTTTTTTGTGAAGAAAGTCTAAAAGTTTATAAATTTGTAGGAATCTTTTGATTCCAAAAGATTTGAATAAGTGATTTTGGATGCAAAACCCTTTGAAACCTCCTCATCACCTCGAATAAGCCTGCAAAAAATATACAAAAGAACACCACCAATGAGGATATTCTGGGAGTAATGATGAGTAGTATTGGATTCTATCAGGCTTCTGAATCTGGAAGGTCAGCTGGTGTTTATGCAAGGAAAGAAGGCTTAGCTGAAACCAATATTGATAATGATAATTAAGAGTGGCCAAAACTTCAAAATTTGGAAGAATTCATTCATTCAAGAATTAGAGCCTTCTCCAATGATTCACCAAAGGATAATCAGGGAATAATGCAAGTAGCACAAGTGCCAAATTTCAGTCCAGTTGAATGGAATTCAAATACTTCAACTGAGTTCAAAAGTTTTTCCAATGTAATCATCACCTTTGATGTTTCCCACAAGTCAGATACAAAAAAGAAGAACCTTAATCCATGTGCCTATGGAATTCCCTTTTAAAAAAAATGGTACTTATCAATCAATTCCAACAAGCTTAAAGATCTATGGGAACTTGAACAGCTTGTATAAGAAGAAAAATAAAAAGAAAAATTATCATAATAAATGATCAAGATTCAAAATTATATATATAAATTGGTAACAAAAAATGTGTCAATTTATTAAAATATTACATGTGTTTACCAAATCACCTTTTTTCCATATATGATTGAATTGTAAATAATTAATTAATTTTCCAAATTATTTTAGATTATTTATTATTCTAATTAGTTCTATTTACTTGAATGAAATGGAAATTCAATTTTTCTTATAAATTCTTTTGAGACCAATTGATATTTAAAAAAAATATCTAAGATATTTTCCAAGTATTTATGTGATACCTCTTCTGAGAATTTCAAAAAATTTATGATATAAAACTTTCAAGTGATCCTCTTAGTAAATAATTTCATTTTCTTGTTAATCAAATTTTCAATCTCTTAAAGCTGATCCAATTTTTATTATTATTTCACAGTATGTTTGACAGGAAATTAAATAATAAATTTAAAATGATGAATTCTTTAAAAGGCTTTTAATGAAAAATGGGTATCCTTATTCTTCCTCAAAAAAGCTAAATATAGAATTTAATTATTAGCTGTGATACATCTATAAGATTAAATCTGAGCCAAATTATTTGGTGTTCTGGTGAACTTAGACAAATACTACGGGGGATTTGATTTTTCTCTACCACTCAAGGTACACTAGTTTTCATACCCCTTCAAAGAAGAGATTTAATTTAATCCCTTATTGAGTCTTATGTAGCTATCATAAGCTAAAATTATATTTAACCTCTCATTGAATTTAGAATTCAAAAGCTTTGAAAGCTGAGTTATGGTTCTTTTTTGAGGAACTTATTATTTATTCCATATCCTATGCATTTCACAATGAAAAGTCCTTTGACAAAATTTCTTAATGAGGATATCAGTCATCTTTTCAAAAATGATTGAATATTTCCAATATATTCAATTACCAACCTTAAATAAATCAAAATCTATATTTTGGACATAATAAATGAAATCCTCAATTTTTATCTTTGAAACTTTTTTAAATAGATTAATTTAAGAAATAATTTAATTAAAATTCATTAAGCAATATTTTTTTTTTGATTTTTTTTTTTTAATAAATAACAATTTTACTCATAATTTAAATTAAAATTATTTTGTTTGTTTGTTTTTTTTTAAAAAAAATAAAAAATAAAATGATAAGAATAAAACTCAACATTTTTTCATAAATAAACTAAGAAATATTATTTACAAATTCTTTCATATTAGGGGGTGTCAAAGTTACCAAATCCCACACTCAAAATCCCGAGTTTTTTTTTGCCAAAATCCCACATTAATTTTTTGGGATTTCAGAAATCCCACACCTCAAGAGGTGAGGTATTTTGAGGTACAAAAACCCAGGTTTTTTGGTACCAAATCCCGTTTTTAAATACCAAAATCCCACCTTTAGCTTCCCATAAAGGCACATTTTTCAAACACACCACTCAGTAAGGGAATGTTAAATTGCATAAAAATTTCCTTCTCTTGCATAAAATCTAAATACACTCATCATTTATTAAGTTATTTGATTTCAAATTGCATTTACTACCAGCCTTTTCTTCATTTACCAAGCCCAAGGCATCGCAAAGGCTACCTTTACTTCAGACCTTGAACTCACTTCAGCTCATCGATGCTCTCAACTCTGATAGTGATTCTGATATCCAGGAAGATATAATCTTATTAGATATGATAACCTCACAAAGATACATCAATCCTCGTAGAAGATATCCATCTCATTACATGTATACGATGAATGATTTACAGACATTATCATCTGAAAAGTTTCGACAGCTATGTAGGACCACACATGAATCATTTGAAAAATTGGTTGCACAAATTCAAGCTGATAAAACCTTTCAAAACTCATCACAAAACAAACAACGCAATCCTGCCATCCAATTGCCTGTGGCATTATCAAGGCTAGGATCAAATGGAAATGGGGCCGCTTTGGGAAAGATTGGAATGTTGTTTGGAATTAGCCATGGGGCTATTGTGTTGTACACTCAAAGAGTCATTCAGATATTAATGAAGTTGAAGCGCAAAGTAATTGTGTGGCCAACAATAGAACAACGCAGAGAAATGTCTCAAGTAATGCAAGCAGAAGGCTTCCCTGGGTGCATTGGGCTTATTGATGGGAGTCTCATACCATTATCACAATGTCCTCCCAATGATGGTGAAGCGTATTTTGATCGCAAAAAAAGGTAAGCTGTTGAATCTTTATTCTTTATTTCAATCTTACTGATGGTTTACATATAAGGTATTCTATGTCAATACAACTGGTTTGCGATATCAACAAACAGTTCACTGCTCTGCATGTTGGTTGTACTGGGTCACTTCATGATTCGAATGTCTATCAACATATGAAAATAGCACAAACACCTCAAGAGGTTTATGAAAAGCATCAGTACTTACTTGCAGATTCGGCATATGCAAGCTCTCCTTGGGTTGTTCCAGCATATAAGGGAGTTGTAGCACATAATGAAGACAACCGTTCTTTCAATTACTGTCTAGCAAAATTGAGGGTCAGAATCGAGCATGCAATTGGGATTTTGAAGGGGAGGTGGTTTTCTCTAAGGGAAATGAGAAATAAAATGAGGTATAATCATGAAATTGAATATTTTGTTAGTTGGGTTGTGTCTTGCACGATTTTACATAATATGTTAGCTCAAATTGGTGATGAGTGGTTTGATTTATATGAAGATGATGATCCACCACAAGCGGAAAATCTGGCCAACAATGACATTGGGGAAGATGTGCTAAATATGTGTGAGAAAATTAAACCAATCACTTTGGCATGGAAAAATAGTCAATTGTAAATTTCTTCAGGACCAATGTTTTATGTACTTAATTTAATGGCATACAGCGGAGTGGAGATGTTATTCATAAAATAAAAGTATTTACAATTAAGATTTTTTAGTTCTTTTTTGATCCTGCATATTTCTTTCAAAGTACCCATTGACTCTTGAATTTATTTCGGTGGGTGTCATTTTCAAGAATTTGTCACCTACATTGAATAATTTATGGTTTATTTGAAAAGAACATCCAAAATGAGTAATTGTGTCATGATTGATAATTTCTGGAGGTGGTTTTGTTGTATGATGAACCGTTGTTGATGTCTTCCAAAGTATTTCCATGATGCCAGGTTTTTTTGAAAAATCGATCTCCATTTTTAATTCAGGGAAGTGTAAGCCATGTCCAGAGGGGGTGAAGATAGTAGGAAGTGGAAGGAAATCTTTTTTTGATACAAAATAAAATATACCATAAGTCCAGGCATTGAGATCGTTTAAATCTTTGTGTGGCTTATTGAAAAATCCATCTTGGGTGACAATGACATTGGTAAACGATTTGAATTCTTCCTTGGGATTGGCAGAAGTCCATTTGAGTTGACTGAAGTTGGGTAATTGGGCTGCTTCCATTAATGATTGATTTTCATTTGCTGCTAATTTTGAAAAATGGGAGATTCTTGAGTAAATGAATTTGTCATATTGATGAAGCTTGATCCATTGATTGTTATCTGTTTCAATTTGATGAGGAGTTAAACCAGGTTTTCTGGAGTAAACACCTAATAATTTTGTAATTAGTCAGTAATTATTAAGGTAATATGACAAAAAGATCACACACCTGCAGATTTTCCAGAATCAGAACCAGATCAAAACCCAATACCTTTCATAATGCCACCTTGGAGTTGCTTATTGGTTTTAATTTCTTGTCGATTTTGAGATAAGGACATTAATGTCATGATAATTTTTTGCAGCATTTGAGAGTGGCCAGAAGAATTATCAAATGGGGTTATTTCATATATGATGACAGGCAAAATGGCTTGGATGTTTTATTAATGAGGATATAAGGATGGGGGAGAGTGTTAAGTGATGGAAGTTTTAACCATGAGGCATTGGAAGATTTCTTGTCAATCAAAATTGTTGAAAAGTTTTTAAATTCTTTTTTGGCATGGCCAAGGTGAGACATTATTTCTTTTGAATCATGGATGTGTTGTCTTTGGCTTTGGGTGAGCTTTCTTTTATTATTTAATTTGGTATTATTATCCTCATGATGTTCTATATTTGGTTTAGTCCTAACCATGACATCAAGAGGAGTAATATGAGCTTCATCATCTTTCAAATCATTCTGATGATGTGCTGAGTCTGGTTTAGTCCTAACCATGATATCATCAAAATGATTGGAAGAATGAGAGGGAGGAGGAGATTTTTTTTTGAATTTTAAGGATGATGGAAGGGATGGGAAATGATATGATATTGCAAAATAAATTCTTATAATTAATCCTCCCCTATATGAACAAATAAATAAAAAAGTGAAACAAAAATTAAAATAAAAAATAAATCAAGGGTCAGTAATGATGATTATCCCAAAAATTCAAAAAAAGGAAAAAATAATATCATCAGTAAAAAAAATATCAATATCAGTAAATGATTTTTCAAATAAAATAAATGAATTAAAAAAAATCAAAAAAAAAAGATGATCAGTCAATGATTCAAAAAAATAAAAATAAAAAATCATTATCAGTAAATGATTTTTGAGTTAAAATAAATGATTAAAAAAAATCAAAAAAAAAAACCAAAAAAAAAACATGATCAGTCAAAGGTTGTTGCAATAAAATGAATGGATAAAAAAACACAAAAAAAAAATCAGTATTCCTTTTTAACTGATATAATTGAAAAAGAAAATAAAAAAATAAAATAATCATTCTAATGGCCTCTAGGGGCCATTAGAATGATAATCGATTCGGCACAATTTGAAGGCCTCAGGCCCTGGAACCTCCCAGGAGCCTATTTGGGAGGTTCCAGGGTTAGTGAGGTGGGGGGTTTTGGGAGGTGAATGATGAGTGATGATGGTGATGGGAGGGTTAGTTGTGGTTGATAATGGTGATGGGTGGGTGAGTTGTGGATGATGATGGTGATGGGAGGTTGAATTTGGGAGGTGCAAAAAAATGAATAAAAATATTTTAAAAGACAAAAAGGAAATTACCTACAGAAAAATTAAAAAAAAAATTAGCAAAAAAGGATTGTGATTAAACAAAAAGAAGAGAAATTCACTTACCTGAATTTTAAAAAAAGTGGGTTTTTTTTTTAGAGGGAAGGGTGAAAAGTAAAAATAGAAAAAAATTAATTGAGAATTAAAAAATAAAATTTAAAAAAAAAAATTTAAAAAAATTGGTGAATTTTTTTTAAGAGGGAGGAGTGAAAAGTAAAAATGAAAATAAAAGTGAAATTTAAGATTTGAAATTCAAAAAAAAAAAATAAAAAAAAGGTGTTTTTTTTTTAAATTGGAGGGGTGAACAGTAAAAATAAAAAATAATAAATTAAATGAAATTAAAGAAAAAAATCAACTTTAAAAAAAAAATTAAAAATTAAGAGTTAAAAATCAAAAATCAACCAAACAAGGGTCTTTGCCCATTTAAAAGTTGAAACCCTTCAAAATAAAAAATAACCATTAAATTTAAAAAAATATATAGAAAAAGATGAAAAAATTTACAAAAAAACCATAAAATGACATTTTCATAAAAAAGGAAAAAAGCTGTCATCGAATTTGATTTTTGAACAGACTTCATATAAATTCTCAATGCAAAACTTTCCCAAATTTTCAAATCTCCCAGAAATTGCAAATAAATGTCATATGAACTTGGAATGGCAAGTTGGTGTGTCAATTATGCATAAACATTGAAATTTCCCTTTGGTAATAAAGTGGAGTTAGATTTCATGACATAAGATCAATAATTAAACATAAACATAAGATTTATTGAACAAGCACCATATATAAATTGATCACATTACATATATGTAATAAGTTATTTTTTATTGACTAATGCCAGAATGCGTTCCAGCTCCCCGATTGGCCTGCTTGATGACAATGCCGCTATAGTGAGATCCATCTGGCATTGCTTTTCCTTCAATTCCAATTCACGATTCCACTTTTCTTTTTCAAATTCATGTTTCTTTGCATTTTGCTTCTCGTCAAACTCCATTTGTTTTTGTAACTTGACTTCTTCAAACCATTGTTTTTCCATGTTGCACACTTTCTCTTCATTCCACCTCTCCCTGTCCCACTCCAAACATGCATGATCACTGATTTCACGGGCTAATAAGCATGAATTTTGTCAGTAGGATTTGTAATAGTAACCATAATTGCAAGTCATACCTTTGTTCCGTGATTCAAGTAAATTTGCATAAGTAGGTGCAAACATATCCAGCAACCTTTTCCTAGAACCACTCTTGTCATTCAAGTTGGGTGTCATGGCTTGATTATGCTTTTGTGTTGAATGTGTTATGGATTTACTTTTCTGGTCAAAGGAGAAATAATCAACAATGGATTACATAAGAATCACTCTTAAATGTACTTACCGAATCATCTTGAAGGTTTTCCACTGGAACCAAGTTATCATCATTATGAAGCAAAGGATCCAGATTGTGAGGTGAATCCAAGTGATTATTCTCCTTTGAAAAGAAAATGGGCTTTAATTATCTGAGGTATAAAAAGGAAGAGACCATAGCTTACCTTATCAAGCAAAACATCATCATCATCACCATTGAGACTGTCTTTTTCTTGCGAATCATAGCTTGCAATGGGAGTGACATTGGGCTTGTGGCCAAAGAGCACATCCATTTCCGCATAGCAAGGACACATAATTTCCAGCTTTTCACTCATTGTTTTTATTCCTTTACTCTCATCTTCTTCCGTTATTCCAGCCCCAGTTAAGTTTTCGAATTTTTTGGCTGCCATATATTTCTTTTTATATGTTCGCCATCAATCTCGGATGCTGCTTGAACTAAGGTTTAGGCAATTTCGCAATTTTTTGTTGACCTCAATGGCCATAAGCTGAAACCCATGCTGCTTTGAGGAAGGAGGTCTTCCAATAGTTGTTGAACCGCTAGTACCAAAACATGACTCGAAATTGGACTTGATTGAAATCCAATTAATTATTGTTAAATAATCTGTATGTATTAAGTGACCTGATGGATGAGGCAGGCCAGAGGTGATCTTCATATCTGTCTTGATTTGTCTTGCTTTGGATCGAGGCATTATTATATGGATGATGAAGTATAAATGGACTATAAGCTGTTTGGTCAGATTGTCCAAAATGGAGTTTAGAAGAACATGTTGTACAGGTATGAATTGTGAGTACTCATTTGGGTTAGGTTTCAAGCTGAAATCCCAGATGCATGGGATTTACACATAAAAAACCTGGGATTTGGGTTCCAAATCCCGTGTTATTTTAAGGCGGGATTTGGTGACTTTGACACCCCCTATTGTTAATTTATTTTTATCTATTATTATGAATAAGATTTAATTTAATTTTAATTTCTCTTATTAAAAAATTAGGAATTACCTGAAAAGTCACACTACTTAAAAAAAAAAAGGTAATTAATAAGATATTAATTAAATCAAAGAAAGATTAATTTCCAAAAAAATTGATTATTTTCAATTATCCTAAGATTTCCACCATTTTAATTAAATGTATATCTTTTAATAACAAAAGAATTATAATAATATTTTTTTTTCAGTAAATTTAACCTTATCTCAAATATGTTTCTCAATTATTCCTTTATAAAACAAAAGTTTGAAATTTTCTTAAATCCCCTTTCTGAATGTTTTAGTCTTATATCGATTCTAATAAAAAAGAAGAGATTTTAAATAAATTCTATAGATGATTAAATTGAAAATCAGAAACTTTTTTATCTTGAAAATCTTTTAAAATAAACCTCAACTATGACAAATTTGTTTCTATAAAAGCAATGGTTGGGAATAGTTTATTGAGATTTAGTTAAAGGAAATTGGAATATTTAAAAAATCATGATAAAATAATTACTTTGAAGTTAGAGTATTACTTAATCCATTTTTCCTTATTGATTAATTCTTAAGATTTTAATTATTATTTTAAGATAATGAGTATTTAATAACCTTGATGAGTTTTATTTTCATTTTTTCTAAAGGATTTTCAAAATTTTATACATTTTTGAACAATATTTTTCTTAGAATTTAATGTCAGGTACTATTTAGTAAGTAATTAAATTATATCTTGGTTAAACTGTGGATATATAGAAAGTAGTTCAAAAAATTTATGAAAATATATTCGATTAAACTATTTTTAATCAGGTAATATTTTTTATTTCCTTATCTTAATATTTAAATAGTAAAATAAAAGAATATCAAAACAAAAGACAGTACAAAATCATAAAAACAATTATAAAATTTCTTTATCAATTACTTTCAAATTCTTCATCATCATTTTTTTGGTAGTTTAATATTTACAGAATAAATTTAAAGATCCTTTGAAAAACATTTTTTTTTGTTGAATTTTTTAATTAATAATTTTCTTGTGCAAATATTTTAGTCTTGTTTCATATACCAAAAAATTTCACTTTTTTTATTTTAAATTACAACCATAAATAAGTTTTTCTATTAAATATTAAAATTTATCTATTTAATTCATTTTTTAAAAATCAAAAGTATATTTAATATTACTATTAAGATCTTTCTATTAATCTAAGGTTGTTTTTCAACATAAATATGATTGAAAAACATTTAAATAAATTTATTTTCATCAAAAATTTTATTTTATCACAGGTACAAAATATTTTTTTTATTTCAAATTTTAGTAATCCATTATAAAGTATATTCTTCAACTTTAATTTTGAATTGATTATAATTAGCATAAGAGGTTTATTTCTTCATTTGAATCTTGAAATAATTTTTTCAAATCACAACCATGCTTATCTCCATTGATATTATGAAGTTCAAAGAATTTTAAAATTAAGGAGGAAACTATAGTAATTGATCTATCAAACTAGAATAAACTATATATTATTGTTACTTATTTTTCATGATTTAGGAGCCAATCTCATACAATACTAATCTGTTTTCAAAAAGATTTAGAACATATTTCATTATATTCTGCTTCTAATTTTTATAGGTACTCTTGTAGACTCTTATAATATTCTTAACTTAACTGACATAGTTAGATTTTAGTTCCAATATAAAATATTTGGTAGAATTTCATATCTACAAATATTAAAAACAAAAATGAAACTAATACACTATATATTATACCAATTAAAACTATTGTAATTTTATATCATAAATTTAAGTAGTAGTTTCATTTTAAAAAAAAATATATAGTTCCAGGTGAATGATTTTACCATACCTACTAATGAAAAGATAATCAGTTCATTTATTTCTTGTTGTTGTAAGTACTCAATCTGACTACAGAGATTTTCCTCAAAACAGATTTTTCAGTAATATGTTAGCCTGGATATACTTTTAGCAAGATATTTTTTGTCTTTTAAATTTAGAACTTGGCTGAATGAGGTATCACAACTCAATCTTGCAACATTCAAAAATTTACAGGGAATGACAGAAAGGATTGGAATGGAAACAGTTATAGATTGAAAAATACTGAATGGTGTTCTTTCTGGAAAAATTTTTAGTCTCCTATACATTAATATCTAGGACTGAATTATCAAAAGAGTTACTGATTCATTTTCCAATTTCATAAGAATTCTATTCTGGTGTGCCTAAAATGGACACAAATAAACAATTATAGGGAAATTGTATCATAAAATTCAATAAATTCAACAAATCAAGGAAAGTTATAAGTAAACAGGGGGCTACTAACTTAAACTCAACATTACTAATGTATGTTTGGGTCCACAATGGAACCAGTTCTATAAGAAGTTTGAATAAAAAAACATTCCCTAACTCTTTGGTAGGAGGATCTAATGGAGAAATTGAATAAGTTTATTTGGCAACACTTTATTGCAGTTTCAGTATCTCAGTAAAGGTTGCCTGCCAACAGTCATCAAGGGGCGAAAAGCTGCGACGAGTCCTAATTCAGGTTGCGTGCATACTTGTTGGCCAATTTCTGCCACATCCGTGTGCTCAGAGCGTCATCAATTAGAATCTAGTTTCATAACTTCAAATTTTTTGTTCAAAATCTTTCCAATTGACATTCAGGAACTGCATTGGTCCCAGAAATCCTCTTGATTCGGGAATTAAGAAAGGCTGTTTGAAAGGGCAAGAACGAGTTACCATAGAACCACACTAGAGCAAAATCTCCTAATGGATCAATCAGCAAAGTGGAAGGCAAGGGCAACATTGAATCTCAGGCAGAGGTAACAAGCTAAGTTAATCATAGGGGCAATATATGATTGACATGCTAAGCTCATAATTAATTTAAATTTAAACATTTAAAAATTTACTATTACTTGATGAAGTAAAAAAGACAACATTGTTTTTTTATAACCTAACAAACAAAAAAGATAAAATACAATTCAGGAACGTTCACCCCTGAGTCGTCTTGCTAGTTGAATATCTTTAGGTTGAATAGTGACTCGTTTGGCGTGGATAGCAGCCAAGTTGGTATCCTCAAATAATCTACAAATATGATTAAAGATCGTTAGTAAAAGTCAGTTAGTTTGATTAAGAGTAAAGATAACGAGATTGTTCAGCTTTGCTCACCCGACTAGATAAGCTTCAGCAGATTCTTGAAGAGCCATTACTGCTGAGGACTGAAACCTCAAGTCAGTCTTAAAATCTTGAGCGATCTCCCTAACCAATCGTTGAAATCTGTATACAGATTTGAACATTTAGTGGACCATCTAGCCAAAGTAATGATCAAAAAAACTTACGGTAATTTGCGGATGAGCAATTCAGTAGATTTTTGGTACCGACGGATTTCTCGGAGTGCGACGGTTCCAGGGCTATGGTCAATCGGATAAGCTTAATGAATCAATGCGCTTCAACACAAATAGAAGAACTGCGACATACCGGTAGCGATGAGGTTTCTTGACACCTCCGGTTGTAGGGGCAGACTTTCGAGCAGCCTTAGCAGCAAGCTGTTTTCGGGGAGCCTTGCCACCGGTTGACTTGCGAGCGGTTTGCTTAGTACGAGCCATTGGTGATTCTTGGTGGTCCTTTGGTGGTTCTTGATGTGGTGGGTTCTGGAAGATTTCTGATAAAAGAAGATGGAAGCTGGACAGATGCTGCTGGATGGGGAATGCTCCTGGGGGAAGCGGCCTACTTATAGCCACAAGCGCTGCTGGCCATGGCCATGGCACCAAGGGCCGCCCTCTGCCTGCAGAACTCCGCTGTATGGCGTCGGCTGCAGCGTGGATGTTCGCCCGAGCGCTCGTGCTCCTGAGGGACGTGGGCTCGAAACCTGACCAATAGGAGCGCACCATTTCGACCGCAGGGACTCCACGCCCAGCGCATACTGCCACGCTGGATAATACAAGCCCTTGGCTGAGAGCGGGACTAGTGCAAGGAACCTGGTGGCGAATTAGCAGTCTGGATGACTATCTGTGGGATAACCTGCTGGGGATCGATGAGGATCTTGGGCAGTCATAGCCACCCAAATTCATACCAGTATTACCACCATGAGCCATGAAGCAAGCAATGAAGCAGGCAATGAAGGATGTCCAAGAGCAAGTAGAGCATGGCAATCAGGTGGGCTCTACTGAGCAAAGACAAGACAATTTGCACATCAGAAAACTGCTGCCAAATTGTGAATAGCAAACCAGGCTGGTTGGAAAATAGGCAGGTGTAAGATTCTCATATGGTATCTAATCAAAGGATCTGGAATGGAATCATGTCAAACTTATCAATTTCACTTTGAAATTTCAACAAATGAATTTTTTAAACTTTTTAAAAATCTAACAAAAAAGAAGTTTTATAAATCTTTTAAAAACAAATTATTAATAAATTTTATTGGAATTAAAATTTTAATTTTAAAAAAAAATCCAGAAAGATTTCAAAAAAATTATTAAGTTGAAATAATCAATTGATGTGATTTATATGGATTTGTTTCCCTTTTTTTGGTTAAATTTTCTAAAAATAGATTTAAAAAAATAAGAAAAAACTTAATTAATGATAGTTTTTATTTTTTTCAAAATAAATTTACTTAAAAAACAAAAAAAGGGAATATTAAATGATTCATAACTTAAAATTAAAATTTATATGTTTCTTGTAAAAAGACCTTTTTTTATGATTGATTTTAGTTGGTAAGTTCTTTCTAGAGTTTATCTTAAAAAATATGCAATTAATTTCAATCTTTCTTTTGTAGATTTTTTTTTTTTTTTTTTTGCAAAGATGAAAATTTTTATTTCTTTTTTGAAATTGCTTAATAAATGTGAGTGATTAATTATTTTTTGTGTTATTTTCACGTCTTTTTTTTGTAAAGATTTGAAATTGTTATTATTATTTGATTTGACACAAAAAAGGAAATTAAGTTTTTTGATCTTTAAAAATCAATAACTAATTTCTTTTTGCTTTAGAAAATATATCTTTATTTCAATTTTCTTTATTTTAATGAGTTTTGTTATTTCTTAATAGTTTAATTAAAAATTAATTTAATAATAAATGTAGAACAAAAGTTTATTATGAAGTTATTATTATTATTATTTAAAGGTGAGGATATTTAAAGATATTAATATTCAAGATAAAAAAAATTAAACCTGAAAACAATTATTTATTTATTCTTTTTGAAATATGGAAATATTTAGTTTTTAAAAAAAAAGATTAAATAAATATCTTATAAATTAAAATCATTGCGATTAAATTTTAATCTTATCAAAAACCTTTTCTCCCTCTCTTTTTTTAGTAAAAATTATAGAATATAATCAAAATAAGTAACCCTCTTGATATATTTTTCAATCAGAGGTTATATATTAAGCCTATCAAATGATCCAAATTTAAAATAATAAAATGAATCTTTAATTAAACAAGAAATAAAGTCGATTTTCTTTTAGAGAAAAAACTCTATTATAAAATAATGAGAAACTTCCTCAACAAATTTTTTAATATTTTCAAAAAAATGAAAAAAAAGAACTCATTCATTAATCAAATTAAAACTTCATCACTATCATTTTAAATTTATTCAAGTTTTTTTCCGTTTCCAAGCTGATACACCATAAACTTATCATAAAGCTAGTTTAAAGAAAAAAAGAGTATACATATTGATTTCCCTTCGAAAAAATTCAATTTTGATTTCAAACTGAAAGGCTTCAGAGAGATATACAAATTTTAACTCTTTGTCTATCAAAGATCAAATGTAGCGTTCTTTCTTGTTTTTGGAAAAGAATCTTAATTCAAGTAGGTAATAGTCCGTTAAGCAATCAGAATGGGTTTCAACCATTGGAAATTCAATTAAAAACAATTATGATTTCACTTTAATCTTGATGATACAATAATTAAACTTACACCATTACCAAAAAAATATGAAAATCTCACAGGGGAAAAATTAATAGATTACTTTAAGAAAATAGAGATTCATACAGTGTATTGAGATATTTAACTATGTTTCATTGTTATGGCTAAATAGATGATCTGTTTTGAAATAAACCAATACTATGAATTGAAATAAATTTAATTTAAGAAATCAAAAATGAATTTTGGCTCTGAATAATAAGTGGTATTATTAAAGAAATTAATTTGATTCCTTTTCTTTTCATCATTCCCATACTAATATGAAAGTAGAATTAGAAAGAAAAATACTCTGAAAAGTCTTTTTTTGTTTCAATTTTTTATTATTGAGAGATTTTCTTAATGAGAAAGTTGAATTAAAATTCATTCTTAAAATAGGATGAAACAATTTCCTTTGGATAAAGAAAGGAAAATATAAAGAAGATCTATTAAGAGAGGGGGTTTGAAAGAAATCAATTAATCACTAAAAGGGAAGAATAATGATTAAAAAGAATAATATCAAATTAACAAGTATTCAATTTAAAATTTTCTTAAAAATAGAAGGAAAAAAGTCAAATCAAGGTTGAAAAAGAAAATTTTTTTTATTTTAATTAAAGAAAAAAGAATAGTAACTTGGAAGTAAATATCTATTATCCCCTTTCTTAGAGGCTTAATTCATTGTTTTATTTGATAAATAAGTAATTTTCCATGTATGATTTAATTTGATTAATAACCATATGAATTCTTCCTACAATAATGACAATCATTAGGTATTTGATGTTGGTTAGAAATTGAATATTCTTTTTCCCACCTATGAGTAATAAACTCTTCATTTTGGGCCCAATAATGAGCCAAAAATCTTAAAATTTTCTAAAATATTTATCAAAATGATTTTGAATTTTTTAATTTAAATTTAGAGCTATTTTTATGAGTTTAACTAATAAGATCAGTTTTTATTCTTTTAGTTCATGAGGTAGAATTTATTTTCAATTGATTTTCTTTTTAGGTTAATTTTTTGGTTTATTTAACAGGTCTAGAAATTTTATTATTGGGTATTTATTTTTTAAAGAAAAGAGCGTTCATTTTTTCTTGATGAATTAGAAATTTCGATTTAGAATTTCTCAATAAAGTTCATCTGAAATTTAACAATAAAAAAAAAATCAATAAATCTCTCAAGAAATTTATCAATATAAAGTTCCTACTCCAAAAAAAAATGAATTGAAATCAGGTTTTTTTGAAAAATATTCAACCCAATCTTCCAAAGAAAATTCATCATAAAAATATTAAAATATGTTTGAATTTATCTGTATAATAAATTTTATCCATTAATTGTTAATGAAGAATATTCTATATATTTCTCAAGACTTAATACTTTTCATATTTCAATTTTTCAATAAAATCACTTTCTTATTATCCTATAATCATTTTTTACCATAATAATCAGTCTACCTCATTCATTTCCTAATAAAATACGCAATTATGATTATATTTGAAATCCATGAATTTCAGATTCTTTATTTACTGTGAATTTATTTGAATTAAATTTTAAATCTCCTTATACATTATTTCCAAATATGACAATAAAAACTAGAAAAAATCTTTGAATTTTTCAGAAGAAATTTAGGCACTGAACTATTTGTTTTAACTAAGATATTAATCCTTTTATTTTGAAAAGAAAAAAAACTAATAATTATTGAAGTAATAATTCCCACTCATTAGCTTCACTAAACATACCTTATTGATTTCTTATAGCCACACTAAGTGTATTGTTTCGATATATTTTTTGCTTTTGTATTTTTAAAGAAGGATAGTATTGGTATCAAGTAATTTGAGATATTAACTATAATGGAAATGAAATACCAAATTATTTTAGATTCAAAAAAAAATAATATCAAAAGATCTATTGAGAATCAATAATCTTATTTAAAATGATAATTCATTTTTTGTTTTGACTAAAGAAATCTGATTAAATCACAATTAAATTGATATTATATAAAAGAAAAGGAGAAATATTAAGAGTATATAGAGTTCAAGAGTTGAATATGGAATTTTGATTAAAAAATAAAGTAATTTTTCTGTATTTATATTTAATATAAATTGAAATTTAAATAGAAATAGAAACTTAGATACTCTTAATAATTTAAAATGAATCTCATTTGTTTTAAATTAATTATTATTAGAAAAACAATATTATAAATATTAATTGTTTGAAAAATAATAAAAAATTGAGTCAAAATTACTTTAAAAAAATATTTAAGGTTAAAATATAACTTTTAAAGTTATAATTTTTTGAATTAATTGAGGAATTAAATAAAATTTTCAACAAGTTTTTTTTTTAAAAAATAAAAAGATCTCAAAATTACAAATTTTAACTATATAAACAGAATTTAAAAGCTTAAATTTATGAAAAATGATTTAATTAAATTTTTGTGTGTTTCAAAGGTTAAAATTATCATAAAAGTTATTAAAATTATTATCATAATTTATAGTTGGAATTTGTAATATTTGATTGATTTATTGTAAAGTTACTTAACCTAATTATGAATTAAAAAAAATATTATGACATGAAAAAAAATATTTTATAGCTTCAAATTTCCTTATTAAAAGAGTGAAAACTGCTCTAAACAATTTCCAAAAAAATATTTAATCATTTAGCCCTTGCTGGACAACAAAAAGAGCTGGTTTTGGACATTTTTTCTTCTTAAACAAAATGAAAAAATATTGATAGCTAGTTGTGAGTCCCAATGAAATGCTATAATGTGTGTAAATAACCTTTTAAGAAGTCAAAGAATTTGCTTCAATATTATTTCAAAAAAAGGGTAGCTTTGAGAACTTGATAACAGTTATCAAATATATGGTTGATATCAAAATCACACAATAAATTGAGTCACATACCCTGTGAATCATTCCCAGGCTGAAATTGGTGAAAATTTAAATTCATTTTTATATTATACACACATGATAAAAGAATATGGAGTATTTTGGAACCTTTTCAGAAGAAAATTTCTTTTCCAACTCAAAAATTAATTTTTAAAAAAATTCAATTTATTTCCTCCATCACATATTATACCAAAATTTGAGATATGTAATTAAATTTGAAATTAACAATAAATGAATTCAAATAAAAATTCATAAAGTCATATACATTACAAATAACACCCAATTTTTAACACAAATATTAGTGTGAATATAATAAAATCTTTATTATTTTCCTCTTTTAGCACTTTAAATATTCAGGACTTAATTTATGCTTATTTATAATTGATATAAAGAGGTCTTACCAAAAGGTGACCCAAGGTAATATTTAATTGTCAATAGAATTGTAAAATCAAATTCCTAAATTTTCAAATTAGTAAATAATAATATTGATCTTTATAAACTTCTTATTAAAAATTTCCAATAAGCTTTTATTTTGTTTTTCATTTTATTTTTATTTTATTTTTATTTTATTTTTATTTTATTTTTATTTTATTTTTATTTTATTTTTATTTTATTTTTATTTTATTTTTATTTTATTTTTATTTTATTTTTATTTTATTTTTATTTTATTTTTATTTTTATTTTATTTTTATTTTTATTTTATTTTTATTTTATTTTTATTTTATTTTTATTTTATTTTTATTTTATTTTTATTTTATTTTTATTTTATTTTTATTTTATTTTTATTTTATTTTTATTTTATTTTTATTTTATTTTTATTTTATTTTTATTTTATTTTTATTTTATTTTTATTTTATTTTTATTTTATTTTTATTTTATTTTTATTTTATTTTTATTTTATTTTTATTTTATTTTTATTTTATTTTTATTTTATTTTTATTTTATTTTTATTTTATTTTTATTTTATTTTTATTTTATTTTTATTTTATTTTTATTTTATTTTTATTTTATTTTTATTTTATTTTTATTTTATTTTTATTTTATTTTTTTAAGAAAATTTTAGTTTTTTTCTTAATTTCATTAACTCTTTTAAGGAATTATTCTTTTTATTTATTTTATTCAATTTAAACCACTTCTTAAGAAATAATAAATATTCCTTTTTTTTTTTTGGATTCTTGGTATATGATAATACCTTTTAGGATGACAGCCAGAGAGCATTTTTATCTCTAAATCATAAAAAATACAAAGAAATAGATACTAAATTATTCTGATAATTGAACCCAGTTAATGCTAAATAAAATTATTATAGCCTCTCATTCATACCCATATATAATTCTTGATGAAAAATCTCCATATGCTTCCTAATTTTGGCACAAAAAGCTATTTTTTAAGCTCAAATTAACAAAAATTCACAAGAAAATTTATATAATTAAATCTCTAAACATCTAATATTAGAAAAAACATCCAGCCCACAAATAAAATTTTAGCACACACAATTACTTACTTGGATATCATCTTGTATGAGGGAAAATAGTGGGAGAATATTCCGAGAGACTAAGATTACAAATAAATATAATCAATTAATATTATAATTAATGGAATATTTTATAATATAGTAAATAAGGCACTCACTAAAGAATGAATAACCTCTAATATATAAGCAAAGAAAAAATACAAAATATATACAATATTCCCATATTTCAAGTGTAATATAACTTGAATTGTTAAATTGAAATGATAATTTTCCTAAAATATTGAAAAAAATAGATTCCAACCATTAATTATTCAAAGAAATATTAAAAATATCAATCCAAATGAAGTAAATCCTTAAATTTGTACAGTAAAGATTTATTTATAAGTCTAATTTTACCCCATTTCTTTTCTCGTTTATTTCATTAAGAAATGGACTTCATTAGTCAGTCATAAATCTTGTAAATTAGTTCTAGTAGGAATATAGGATACTAGGGTTATTTTTGCAAAAAAAACATAAATACCTCACAATACATAAAAGAAACCACAAAAGAAATTATGATACAACCACAAAAATATCAGGTTATTATTTCATATAAAAAGTAACTTTTTTCATTTTATAACAGGATTTAGCACTGATAGTATTCTTAAATAAAAAAGAAAATCAAAACATGTTGGAGATAGCCCTATTATTTACCAAAATACTATATATATCATATGTTTCTTTAATTTACTACTATTTTATTAATTTAAGAATAATATAATATCTTAGATATTAATAAAAATATAAGATAATTCACATATAATATCTATATTTAAATCAATATCATAACCTTTTTTAACAAAAAATGAAGAAAAAGCCAAAAAAATTAGATGTTAACTCTATATATCCCACCAATTTAACAAAATTATTATTATTGATACCAATTTTTTGTAAAAGAAATTTTCAGAAATATTCATGTGAAATTAAATATCACCATTTTCACTATATGTTTCAATTTATGTGTATTCCATTCCTAATATGGTTCATTCCATTTATAATCTCTCTGCTCCAATAAGATATATGAGATGATGAAAATAACAGACAAAATTAAAAGAGTCTATCTCTTGAAAAATAGATATAGAATTTATTGTCTATTTAGATGATAATAAGCTCATTATAAGTATACCTAACGAATTTTTGATTAAAACCCTTCAATTCTATAAAAGAAGCTTAATAATAAAATTATTGATATTAGGAACTTAATATAAGCTATATATTTTTAAAATAGATAGATAAATTTAAATATACAAATTTGACGTGGGATACTTCTTATTTAGAAAAATACCAATATCCTGAGATGTAAATATTATGTCATAAAATTGAGTCAGGTTTTGAGAAAGTTACCTACAACATGGAGTGATATTAGCTGTTTTTAACATCACATGATTCTTTAATGGGAATTTAGTACCTCAATATATAAAACCAAAACATTATCTATGATATTAATATTAATATTTTACTCCATTTATTCCATAATCTACTTTTTCAAAATAAAATTGGTACTCTTCATATTTGGGCTTTATTTGAGAAAAATTTATCCAAATATAATAAATAAATTATGCAAAATATAGAAACCCTTAAAATTGAATCAAACTCCAAATATAAAATATTTTTCAATTTTTGAAACTTAACCCAGCCTTGTTTGAGTCTCAAATAATCAGTTGGTACCTTTATGTTATATAATGAAATGGCTCCATTTTTTCACAAAATATTATTACACTTTTTCACAAATAAGATATATTGAAATTGTATCTTTATTGAGCTAATTAAAAAGAAAATTCCATTTTTGGCTATAGTAATTTATAATTTGATAAAGTTCTTTTAATTTTTTTCAAAAATTTTTCCAGAATTTTCCTGTGACCAAAACCTTTCGATAATTTCAATTATATACTTCTTTTAATTCTTTATTAGATTGAATGGAAGATAAAAGCCTAATATTCTAATTGTATATCATTTTCAGCTTACCATACACGTGACAAGTTCATAAGAGATAAATAATGAGTTATTTCATTTCTATTATAGCTATCTGGGTATATGGTAAAGTAAAGCAGGGATATAAAGAAGTATATTTTCATTTGATAAGTATTAAAAAGGTAAATAATCATAAATGAAAAAAATAAAAATCAATATATCTTAAATTTCCCTTTTTTAGGAAATCTTGTATTTTGATTGTAAAGAATAAAGATTTGGGATAATTAAGTTCATTATTTGGTACCAAAAATATAACATTTGAGTACCTTAGAATACCAAAAATTTTGGAATGTTGTATTTAAAAGTCACAAAATTTAAATGTTTGATTTTTTAAATGAAATAGGTATTTTTAATACAGTATTTTTTAGCTTTTGAATATTAAAATATAATAAATTTAAATCTCTTTTATATAAATTGAGAAGTAATATGAAGATACCATCTCATGAAAATGGAAATAAATCTATATATATATTTACAATGAATAAGTTCAATTGTTATTATAGTAAATATCATAATTATATTCTAATTATAGATTTTAGCTCCAATAAGAAGAGAAATCATCAAAATTTAGTATAGTGTTTGCAATTTTAGAATATGTTAAATATATATTTCAAAACGTATTTAATTGAACAAATAGATGAGCTATAAAAAGATAAAAGAATAAATCTTCACGGGAAGTTTTATTGATAATACCTTTAAAAATACTAGGAATTAGAATATTTAGATATATATGACATTTAATTTGAAGAGTTGAATTAATTATAATATAAACAATGATAAAATAATTTTTTAAAATCAATCTCAGGATCATTTTTAAACCTTTTGGTTATATAAAAAATACCTCAACATATTGAGTATTGTATATTATTTTTATATAATTTTCTGAAGCTTTATGAAAGACTAAAAATTCAAATGAAAATGTTTTAAACAAAAAACTTCATAATTTTGAGCTCTAATTTTTTAAAAATTATTATTTTTTAGGATTTAAAAAAAATGAAATCTTAAAGAATTAATTAAGAATATGAATTATTGAATCTCTTTAATAAAACTCAAACAAGAATTAGCTTAAATGTGGTGAATATGGAACACGTATAATTGTTAGATGAAAATATAATGATAATACTACCATCAAAAGTCCATTTGTTAAATTAAGTATTAATATCCATATTTGAAAAAAGTTATTGAAGTTTTTTGAAACTCTTCATTCCCAGTGGCTCAATTTATTCAAGTAAATCAATAAGCTTTTCGCAAAATTTGTCAAATATTTCTATCAAAAATGAAAATATTCTCTCAGAGACTCTATTGTATGTGTAATTTTTACTTGGAATGTTCAAAGACCTATTATTAATTTATAATTTAAAGAAAATGAAAGGTATGTTCAATTTTAATTTACTCACAATAAGCTTGGAAATTTCATATTCAAATATTGAATGAAAATTCACAAGTTAATTCAAAGCTTCCACATATTTATTGAAAAAATAATAATGGAGGAATCCCCTACATAGATCCTCAAATGGAATGAAATTCCTCAACAATTATACTTATTTATGAGCTAGCAAGAATTCAAATGAAACAATATCAAACATGTAAAAGACTATTTCACAAATAAAAAGATACTTGATAGTTTCTTGGCGATCTTCTTCAGAAAATTATATGAATTTCATTCATAAATAAAACACATATTAGGTATGACTCAGCTTCCATGAATCCATGAACTAATATAATACATTAGAATTTGGGGTAGGCGACTTAGAGATTGTGTAATTAAGTCAGAATATTATGTATAACTCTGTATGTAATTAAAGAGAAATACTTTTAGCCATCCATAGATTTCCCCTCTTACTAAATATCATGTATTTAGAGCTAATGTTTATGGATATATTCAACTGAAAAATTCGATTATTTGATCGCTTCAGTTTTATCTAAATGAGCTATAGATGAAATAATTCTATCAATTGATTATATAAATTCTTTTCAGCTGTGCTTTTAGTAGTATGAAATAGCTTTTTGAGATTATTTATTTTTAATTTAATCAAAAAGAATCAGCTTTTTATATATGGTAAGATATTTTCTTGTTATATTATTAAAAATACTTGGTATAATACCATATTAAGAATTGATATACCAGTTCAATTATCTAAATTGGTATAATTTTTGATGAAATTTATCCAAATACATAATCATACTTCCAAAATCATACTAAGTCATGAAGTAAAAAAATTGGTAATTTTTTGATTTGGATTTTCAAAATTAAAAAACATATTATTTTGGTTTTATTTTAAGTTTGATCCATAAATTAATACTAAATCTTATTTAAATTTAAAATCAAAAAATCATTTGAATTTAAATATATAAAGATATCAGCAAATACATGAATATTTCTTCTCAATGATATATTTAAAAATTTCTTTTAATTTTTCAAGTTAGTTTCTGCAAAGGGGAAGGTTTCTGAAAATATGGATAAGAAAAAAAATATAAATTAAACAAATGGAAGAATATTTCCTATTAAATCTAAAAATAGGAAGATAATTAATTTTTCTTTTTGAATAATATGATTCATAATACCTATAAAAAACCAGGATATCTTAGACTAAGATGAACCGATAATTAAATCTTTGAGCTGAATTAAATTTGAAAATGTAGATTGTGTATATTGAAGAATAAGAAAACCAGGGGTTTACTAATATTAGAAAATACTTAGAATTACTATTACTTCATCTAATTAAATATAAAAATTATGATTTCTCATCCCTCATTAAAAATATTTCATCATATAGCCATTTTCTGTTAATCCAACATCTGTACCCTTACTATTAACTATTGGATAAACCAGATACTTGGAAAATCTATAAGTATTAAGATAATTTTTTGGCTTGTTAATAGTTTAAAGTAATGAATCTTGTAAATTTAAGAGGTAATGATAAAGTTTTTTTTGTCTTCTTTAGGATAAATAAAATTTCCTTGCCCTATTTTTGAAGAATTTCTCTGAATTACTTAGATTTTGACTAAAGGATATAAATAAAAAGGTAAATAAAAGATAGAAAATTAAGAAAATATAAATGCAAAAAAATTGCAAAAGGTCTCACAATATGATAGAAAATATGAGACCACCTTTATCATATCATAAAGAAATGAATTTTCTCATCTCAGAGTAAAGTAGATCTAAGATTAAATTTAATCTCTGAAATTCATAATTTAGAAGCACACAAATTCCCCGTAAAATACTATTTTTCTATAAATAGTAACAGGAATAATTTATTATTTCTTAATAGCTGAAGCCTTCAATCCAGTTATTGAATAATTCAGCTTGTAAAATAAATTTAATTTTTATTCACTTTGAAATAAAAATTTACTTTAAAACTATCATTAAGTTACTGAAAGAATGAAGTATGAGCTTAAATATGGAAAATTAGATTGATATGGCTTAATTAGCAAATTTATAAAAAATATATCATTTCTGTAAGGTCTGACTATGAAAAAATAAGTAAAATTTACTAATATTTTACTCAATTTACTCTCAATGTTCTAATTTACTGAATAATAAGCTTGAAAATAATTATAGAAATTATATATTATAATTATGGCATAAATTGATTATATTATTAAGAAATAATAAAATAATACAATGAGCTAAATATATTGATATATTTATTGAAATTTGTGAATGTGACTAAAAATTAGTGAATGCATAGATAATTGATATTTAAGAATGAATATTAATTCATAACCATAATATTACTAATATGAAAGTTATCTATCAATATAAATACTATTTATATTAATATTAGAATTGTTAAAAATAATAATAAAGAGAAAATAAAATCCTTTTAATACTTAAAAGGATAATCTTGAATTTTTTATGCCTAAGAATATAATTAAAACTTATTGAAATTGTATTTAAAATAAAAAACAGAGAAAATTACAAACTATACCACTTTTATATGGATTTAGATATTTTAGGAGAATTTAAAAAATGAAAATAAAAAATTTATATAATCAGATATATAATAATGATCACTAAAAGATACAGATTTGGTCTTCAATAAAATAAGAGTTTTATATTTAAAGAATGAAGAAATTTACCTTTTATTGGATGTTTTTTATTGTATTGGTAGGGTATGAGGGGGAAATAGAGGAATAACTGGTCCTTTTGTAGTAAATATCCCTCCTTCTAGTGACCAAATACCCTCCAGTACACATTTACTGATGTTATCAACTGGAATTAATCAGTATTTCAAGGTTTGGTGATGATTACATAATTATTATGCCATTTTTTAGAGTTATCACTATAACTCCAATTTTCTGACATCATAAGCTTTTAAAATGATTAAATTCTATCAATTAGAGAATTTTTACTAGTAAAATACTAATATCTGAAAATTTTATCTCTTATTCAACTGTTAAACTTAAAATAAGATTAGAGTTATTGATCATAAATGATCATTTTTGAGCCTTAACTTTGATCATTAATAAATTTAAATTTTTTCATGCTGAAAAAATAAGAGATTTAATTCTGATATCTTGAAATTTCTTTACTAAGCTTTCAAGAGAATTTCATCACATCATAAAAACTCTATTTTTGATAATATTTCTTGTAGGTCATCTTTTCTGTAAAAATTTACTATTTTGGACTTCAAACTATCATTTCATAGTTTTTTACCTTGAATATAATAATGAAAATTACATGGTTATTCATTTATGAGCTAGGTAAATTTGAATATACACTTTCTTCAAGTTTTGACTAATTTTAATTTAAAGTGGTCAACAGGTATTGCTATTTTTCCCAATATCCCCTCATAAGTTTTAATCTTGTTTATAGCTTACCAAATAAATTTTATATATTTATTATTGAAGGTATTTAGTGGTAGGCTTATTTTTGAATCAAATTGTTATGATGTGTGATTGAAAAAGGTATGAGCTCAAAAACATGAATATATGCACTGATCATAAAAGTGCATATATTCAGGTTATCCCAGTAAGTATTGGGTTTTCAGATGTGAAATAAAAGATTAATAAATTTATTTTCATGGGTAGTGTAATGGTGTAATTTATTTCAAATTTTTATTCAGTGGTCTCTGATATAATCAAGAATTTATGCCTTTTTATGGAATTGTTACTTATTTTAAGATTGTAATTTCAATTCTTATTATAAAAATAAGTTTTGAAAAAGTTTTTCGTTACCATTTTGAATATGTGGTCATATTTCAAATGATCAAATTACCTACCACAATCTGATATAGTTAATTAAGGTATCATCCACTGTCCTACCTCTTCAATAGAATTATTTAGTCTTGAAGCTCAATAATGCCTAATATTTTTATTCTTTGGGTCTTCTTCCATGTCTAATCCTCCTTAATTGTTTATTGAAATTACTTATATCTTTCCCAAGTAGCTAACCATCTTCTTGATTTGGGTTTCTGTACCTTACAAGGTATTCCCTTTCTTTCTTGTTTCTTGTCCTCCTTTATTTAAGGAATTTGAAATCTTTGTTTTATTCTCCTTTCCATAGAGGGGGAATTTCAGGTGATGGTATAATTCTCAAGGAAAATAGTCCCTTATCACTTGAGCTGTAAGGTTTTATTAGACTTACAGGGAAGGCTGGGTGTTTTTTCATTAATTCTCCTGTTAATTCTAGTTGTAAAGCATTAGGGCCAAGGAGGGATCTTATCATAAAATGTCCTGAAAAGGCATCTTTCAATTTGTTTGGTACTTTGATTTTATGAAAACTAATTGTTTCTAATAGGACTAAGTCTCCTATTTTGAAATATTGTGGTTTGTGAGTTTTATCCCATCCTTCTTTTGCATATTTGAAAGAATAATGAATACATCTATTTTCATGATGGTTTTCTTTGTCAAGAATTATATTAAAACTTCTTTCTGTTGGATGTATATAAACCAGGTACTTTTGAGTGTGTCATAAGGTAGTACTGGATTCTAAACTTTTCCAAAATTTTGGGTGTTTTAAAGTTTGATGAATGAATTGATGTCTCAAATTCCAGTTTAAGAGCTGGTATCAGAGTACACCAATCATGGGTAAAACAAAAAGAGTATTTGAATTCTAATCCATAAGCACAGAATATTCTGATAATGTCTTCCAGAGTTTCCATAAAGATCTCTGCTAGTCAATCAGTTTTAGGATGATATGCTGTTGAGAATGATAGCCTTTTTCAAAAAATTTATGGAGATTTGTCCATAGGGCTTAAGTGGATTTGGGATCTCTATCACTTATGATATTTTGGAATAATCCTTTATGGCTAATGTCCCTATTAAATATCATTATAGCTGTGTTCATAGATGTGTCATCTTTATGATATGGTAAGAAAATCGGGTTCTCACTATACCCATCAATCAAGAATAGGCATGCATTGAAGCATCTGTCTCCTCCTGGGTGTGGATCTGCTAACCAATCCATATGAGCTATTTCCCATGGGGATTTTGGTTCTTGGATTTAGATAATCATAATGAATTTCCCACGTGTGGCTCTATTTGATTTTTGGCACCTTTAAGAGCATCTCCACCAGTGTTGCTAAACATTGAGAGCTATAACTCATGGATAGCTCCCCAATTCTGTAAAATGGCTTCTTGATGTGCAATGCGAAATTGCAGCGTAGGTATCTGGGGAGGCAAATTGTTACTTTCACAGAAACAGTATTTTTTTTCTAATTCAGTAGGGGTGGTTGAGTGATGGTTTGGACATTTAAAACGCAAGTTTCACATCAATTGATGAGTGTTGCGGGAGCTAGAGGGTTGCCAAATCTGGCAACCCAAGGTCCTTTTTTAGCAACGGAGCTAAATGAAATTTGCCTTTAGCAACACTGGTGGAGCTGGATTTTGGACGCAGGAGGGGATAAACTGTGAAATCTCACTATTTAGCAACATTGGTGGAGATGCTCTAACAAGTTTGGCAATATTATGAAACATCTTTTCTCCAATTTGGCCACCAAGAGCAGGTTTTTACCCTTTCTAGTGTTCTATCTTCTGAGAGATGTCCAGATACAACACTATAGTAGTATAGTTCTTATTAAAACTATATCTTTCAAGGTCATAACACATGTGTGTTTGGTCTTATGATAAAGGATTTCATAAAGGGGGTGGAATCTTCCTTAATCATATCCTTTTTTCCATAATTCATCTAGTTTGGAAGATAATGATGGGTCTTTGCAATATTTCATTAAGAGATGGAATACTATATGAAAGCTCTTGTCCATGTTATAAATTTCTTTTACTTTATTGAATAATTCTGTTCCAATTTCTGTGACACATATTAATTCTATATGATTTTCTCCCTGTGGTACCCATGCTGGGTTTTCAGGTGTATTTTCCAGAGCCCATCTGCACTTTTGTGAATATTTCCAGAATTATTTGACAGTTATTTTAATTTCTCACGGATACTAGGTATTGGATATCTTATAGAGATAGTATAAGTATTTAAAGATCTAAAGTCTCCTACCATCCCTGATTTAACATTGTACCAGTTTATAATGACTGGTGTAGTTGCTTATACTTTTTCATTATGGCCTACTTTATTTAAAACCATTAGGTCCATTAATTCTTTAATGTTTACCTTTAAGGCTTCTCTATATTTTGGGCTGGCTGTTTAAGCTGGTCTTCTCAACAGGGGTGGATAAAGTTTATCTACATTTATAATAATATCAACCTCATGTCCAATGATGGAAACTAATGGTTCTTTGTCAGTTTTAAAGGAAATTTTGTATTTATATAAGAGGTAAATCAATTTTCATTTAATTATCTATGTTAATTAATTATTTAATTCTGCCTCTTTTAGTTTTCCACTTATGAATAAGTGTTTCTATGGGTTTGTTTCCTCATGTATTATAAAATTAATTTTTTTATTATTGATAAAGAAGCAAAATTCTTTTCTTTCATTATCTCCTATGGTAAAATATCTATGCCATAAATTGATAAGTAATAGTTTTAAAGTATAAAGTGGCTACTAGTACAATTTATCATTACTAAAAACTCCACTTTCACTCTTATACATTGAGATGGATGTGGGAAAAGAAATTTTAATTCAATGATTCCAAGGGGTTTCATGCTTTCACTTGAACTACTAAACTTGACTCATTGTATTGGTATAAGTTTATTTTCCCAATCTGGTACAAGTGTTTGTAGATAATTTTTTCCAATGCATGTTAAGTATGCTCCTGTGTCCAGATTTACTATTTCCACTTTGTTTCTTAACATAACAATACTTATACTTAATTTTCTGGAAGTATAGCCAATTCATTTTGTAGGTTTTGTTCTATGTAATTTGGAATCCTGTATATTTGTAAGAAATATATCAGATGTTCTAATTTGTGGCAAATTTGAGCTTAAATCTATTACTTCATATATCAAGTAAATATCAGTAATTTGCGCATTGATTATGTTGATTTCATAACTTTCAGATGTTTCTCATTCTTCAATATCCTTTTCAGAATCAGAATCTTCCTCTTTATCATTTTGGTCTTCTGTTTTAACAATTTCATTAATTTTTTCCTTTGTGAGAACATTATTAGCTAAGTGTCCAATACCACCACATTTATGGAATTTCCTTTCATCATTGGTGTTGTTGGTTTTAAAAGGATATTTTCCTTTTTCTTTTTCATAATTGGCTTATTTGGGATTTTTATGTCCAATTTTGGCTCTTGTCACAATTTTCTCCAGTGAATTGATATATTCTTGAGTGAAACATGGCTCCAGGAACCTTATTCTTGGGGAATGTTCCAGTTCTCCTTGACACTTTTTGAGTATTCTAATATGCACCATTTTTTGTGACATTTCTGGATACAATGCATTTATTCTTTTAACTTATTTTAAGAACCAAATTGAATGTTTTTATTTTTCCTGGTCAAAGAGTGAGTTTTAAAATACACTTTCTATTTTATACCTCCAGTAATCATTTTCCCACTTGGTGATTATTTCATTTTTCTACCAAGACCAAATATTTTTACCATTTTCTTTTCTTATGGCATAATACTATATTTTTGTATATTTTTCAAATAAAGAATCTAATATTGAAGTGATTAATTCATAGGTTATGGCATAATATTCTTGTAACATGTCAATTGTTTTAATAAATGAAATGTGGTAATGTTCTCCTTCATCTGTTAATGGTGGCCATTCTTTAAGCCAAGGGGCTTCTTTCATTAAGACTTTGTTATTTTCTTGATAGTTGAAGTCTGTTCTTAAGGGATTTTTCAATTCCTCTTTTGGATCAAAAGGGCTTCTTATATGGAAAAATGGGGTTGATAACTTTGGAATATTCAAATTAGCCTCATTTATTTTATCAATTTCTCAGTAATAAGTCTGATTTTACTTTGAATATCATCTTATTTACTCATAAATTTTCTACATGGTCTAGAAGTAGTTTTTGGTGTGATAAAGTTTCTTCTTCAAATTTTTAAACATAAATAGATAATTTGTTTAATTTTTCTGTCAATTTGTCAATACTTTGGTTATAATTAATTTTCAAAGGTTGTTATTTGATATATTTCATGTAATTATACAACTACTTTTGTCCTTCTACTAATTTTTAGGTATAATCAATTAAATCCTTTGGTTTATTAATTTCAACCGTAAATTTAATATGTTCTATTTCTTTCTTATTTTGTACAAAAATTTGAGTTAAATATAATATAATATTTTTTATATATTTTGGTAATAATAAACTATATTTAATGTGTTTTAAAGGTGATATACTAGTTCCAATTGCATTCAAAGTACTTAAAAAATCAGGAGACAAATTTATTTCTTTGGGAAAGATGGCTATCTCATTCTTTGCTCCTATTTGTCCTTGAATCCTATCAAGGTTCTGGCCATGTTGAAGAAATTTTCCATGGCATCTTCTTAGATTCTTGGGATCCTGTAGCTTGGGAAATATGGTTTCCTCCAGTTATTTTTCTTGTTCTTCATCCCCTCTTGGGGAGATTGGTTGGCTTATGGCTTTCTTGTAGAAGCTACTGGGGCTTCTTCCTTGCTTACCTCCCTCTTTTTGTTCTTACAATCATTCATCTTTTTGATTTAAGGTTTATATGATAGTGGATTACATCCATTGGAGTATTTTACTATTTTATCATCTTTGAGGATGTTCCAGGAGCTCATCACTCCTTAGTGGATTTGTGAAAGCATTTACCAATATTTTTTTTTGTACACCATGTAATAGTGCTTCTACTGGCTCATGTAGATGTCTATATGAGCCCTCTGAATGTGATTTGTATTTGTTTTAATTACTCATACTTAGTTCCAATTCTGGCTCAGATATTATGGGAATTTCTAGGACTTGCCTTTGGGATAAGGCACTTCCTTGTGTGGATTCTGTTCCACTGGGGATTTTTGCCTTTCTTGTCCCTTTTGTGGGATCATTTCTACCTCTGAGTCCACCTCCATATGATTGGATGGAGTATTGGGAACCTTTTCTGGTAGTCATAATTAAAATGAAATGATAAAAGAAAATATTTTAGAAATATTTATTCTTTTATATAATTTAAAGAAAGGTGCTCACCTTCAGAGTTCTGAATGGTGGGTCCTGGAAAAACTGATTCATTAGATTTTATTTTCTCAGTGAAAAATGGTGTTGGATAGCTGTGGAAAGTTTCTTCCACCAATTTCTCAACAATGGTTTGATTTTCCTCCATGGAGCTATCTTAAAGCACTAAAAGAGACAAATAACTATAAGTATTCTTATAAAAAGTGTATTTTTATCATAGATATTATGATTTATACATAAAGGTTTCTTTTATATCTTTCTATAAGAGAAATGATTGAAAAAAAGGGGAAAAAAATATTATTATTATTATATATATATATATATTTGAAAAAAGAGAATAAATTAGAGAGTTGTTATGATTCTTTAAAATTGAATTAAAATATAATTGATTTTGAATTTATGAATATCTTCTTTAATCACTAGAGTCACCAAAAGAAAGTTCTTTAAAGTATAAGGATGTGAGAAGCCACATGTAAGACAATAGAATTTATTTCTAAATTATTAACTAGCTTTTAAAAACAATAAATATAAGATTATTATATAACCCCAGTTTTAGTATTTTGATAAATCCTTTTAATTAAATATCATGGAAAGGCCCCCAAATCTAAGGTTTGACTATGAAACAATAAGTAAAAATTACTAATGTTTTACTTAATGTACTCTTAACTTCCCAATTCAATAAATAATAAGATTAAAAATAATTATAATTATGGAATAAATTGATTCTATCATTAAGAAATAATAATATAATTAATAAAATATGGTTATGTAAGTAAATTAATGTTATTAAAAATTAGTAAATGTGTAAATAATTGATATCTAATAATAAATATCAATTAATAAATTTAATATTACTAATATTAAATTTATTCATCAAAAAATAATAATAAAGAGAAAATAACCTACTTGTAAAAATTAAAAGAATAATTTTGAACTTTCTTCACACCTAATAATGTGAATACAACTTATTTGAATTGTATTTACAATAAAAAATAGAGAAAATTACAAATTATACTATTTGTACATAGATTTAGAGATTTTAAGAGAACTTAACAAATGACAATGAAACATTGATTTAATAAAATATATAATTATCATTGTTATAAGATAAAGATTTTTCATTCACTAATATAAGATTTTTATATTCAAATAATAAATAAATTCACCTTTTATTTGATGTTTTTCATTCTATTTGCAGCATCTGAGGGGGAAATAGAGGAAGAAGGGGTCCTTTCAAGTAAACATCCTTCCTTATAGCTACCCGATACCCTCAAGTAGAGTTTTAATGATGTTATTGACCAGAATCAATAATTATTTCAAGGTTTGGTGATGATTACATCATTATTAAACCTTTTTATCTCATTATTACACCATTTTTTAGAGTTATCACTATAAATCTAATTTTCTGGAATAATAAGCTTTGAAAATAATTCAATTTAATGTATTTTGATAGTTTTTATCATAAAATACTAATATCCACCAGTTTTATCTCTTATTCAATTGTTAAACTTAAAATAAGATTAGAGTTATTGATCATAAATGATCATTTTTGAGCCTTAAATTTGATCATTAATAAATTATAAGTTTTTTATGATAGATCAATTAAGAGAGTGAAATATGATATCTTAGAATGCTCTTACTAAGCTTCCAAGAGTATTTCATTACATCATCAAAACTCTATTTTTATGATTTTTCTGGTAGCTCATCTTTTCTGTCAAAATTTATTATTTTGAACTTCAAACCATTATTACAAAGGCTTTTACCCTGAATATAAAAAGGAAAACTACATTATTATTCATTTATAAGCTGGTAGAATATGAATATATATTTTCTTTAAGTTTGGATGGCTTTTAATTTAAAGTGGTCAACAGCTATTGCCATTTGGACCAATACCCCCTTATGAGCTTTAACCTTGCTTATAGCTTTCCAGATGAAGATTAAATATTTATTCTTACAGATATTTTGTGGAGAGTTAGTTTCTTAATAGAATATTTACAATGGGTAGCTAAACGCTTATGAGCTAAAAGCCATGGATATATGCATTGATCATAAAAGTGCATATATTCAGGTTATCTCAGTAAGTATTGGGCTTACAGATGTTAAATAAAAGAGGAATATGTGTGGTTTTTGATGGGGAATATAATTGTGTAATTCCTCTAACATTTTTATTCAGTGAATTTTGAGATAATTGAGAATTCATGATTTTTTTATGTCATTTTTACTTATTTCAAGATTGTGATTTCAATTCTTATTATAAAAATAAGTTTTGTAAAATTGTTTTGTGACCTTTTTCAATATGTGTTCGTATGTAAAAGGCTCACTATTACTTTTCAAATGTATGATTAAGAGAATAATATTTCACTTCTGATATCATACTTAATCTATCCAGGCCTCACAGTGGATATCATGTAAGATCAGATTTTTGCAATCAAAATAAGTTTAAAATCCAAAATCTGATTTTTGCACAAAATTTCTGATTTTTGCATAATGAATAGATAGGAATTCAAGATAGAAAATGATTGATTAATATTGAGATATTTTTCCTTTTCCTAGCCTAATATAAGTATAAGTAATTATATAACAATAGTCTAAAATAACTCCTTGATTTATATTACATAATATGTTTTGTTTGAAGCTATACTGAGAGCTAGAAATTTTGAAATGAAAAGAAAAATGGAAGTAGATGATATAAATATTTTAAAAGAACAATTGAAAAAGTATTTTGATTCTAGAAAAATTATATTAATTCAAATTTGAATAAGTAAAACTAATCTTAAAAGTTAGAAAAAATATTTTAATTGACTTACATAGAAAAAAATGTAGCCAAATTCTTTGTTTTCTCATCCCAATTGCTCAACAAAAGAGCTAAAAATTAGATTAATTAAGATAAATAATAATTAGAGCTACTTAAATTTCATTTAGAAATATTGATATTTATTCAAACTCAAAGGTTTGGTGATTTTTCAATGAGTAGGCATTATATATTTCATAAGAATTGATCTTGGTAATGATGAATATTCATTTTAAATAGTAGAAAATAATAATTGTGCTTCATATTAAATTAATAAATTAAAAGAAAACTGATATATAAAAAAGTCTTCAACAAGGAAGGGTAACAGGATAACTCTTATTGGAAGTATAACATCATTTGGGAAAATGGGAACGAAATTCAACAAAAAATATAAGATATAATATCGAAAAGTATCTAATTATGAGGTTATATTTTTAATTATCACATTATGTAATTCCAAATGCCATAAATTTGGGAATTTAACAAAAAAACTGATTCTATTAAATAGTAGAAGTTTTATCTGTAACATTGGAAATTTTCTTGATGTGTTTCTGTCCATGCAGATTTATATGACTTAATAGATATAAATTCACTACTAATTTAAACTACTAATGTTCAAATTTTCCTCAGATCAAAATATATTGAAAATTTGAAGGGCTCTTACAGCTATTCATGAAAATTTCATTGAAAGGAAGGAAAATTAATATTAGGAAATAATAAGGTTGAAAAAGAATATATATTAATGTATTTATTTTTTTTCTATAAAAAGAAACAAGATAGGGTTTCTTTATCAAAATATGTTTTTGTAACAACCACTAATCAGAGGTAAGGGTATTCATACTTATACCCACTCAAACACCTCAAACCAGAAAATCCACTGTGTGTATCAGCAATCTTCCTTGCTGAAACATGCATACAGTCTGGTTCTTCAATACAGCCTGTCAATACTTGTACAGGTTGGAATTATCCAATACAGTTTGGATACACCATTTCCAAACTTTATGTTCACTCAATACCACCACCCCTCTTGTACAGGCCCTGTATTGGCCAGACTCAATTAAATAATCATTTGTTCTCATGAAAGTTCTCTTTCTGGATCAGGGCTGGTGATTCTCACATATACCAGCCCCTCTTTCTCCCCCTGGGGACTTTTCCCCAGTTAATTAATTTAGTTTATTTATTATTTCATAATTATTCTTATCCTTATTTTGGGTATTATAATTATTTAATTTTAAGTTAGTCTTTGCCTGTACAGTATGAGTTGGGTGGCCATATCCTTATTAACCCTTCTCTTTCCATTCTGACATGTTGAAACAGTGGACTTGAAATTGTTTGTGGTTGGCTCTTCTATTTCCCAGTCTTATTCTTTGTTGCTGCTTTTCTTATATTTCTTTTATTAGTAATTAATCATATTACACTTAAGTGTATTCATTTCTTATCATATCCTTGAGCCCCCCATAAGTGAGTCCCAGTTTACTGAGTGCCAGGCACTCTTCACTTTGAAGAGCCCCTGTGACAGTTTTTTAGTAAAGAGCTGGTTTTTGTCTCTGGAATTTTGAATATATTAAGATGGTGTTAGCTTTAATAATTAGAGAAATGTTTGAAATTTTATATATATTAAACATCATTCAAGTCACACAGCACCAACTTGATAAACTACTTAAAATATCCTACAACTCAAAAAGAATCAAATACTATATCCCATGGCCCTTGGAGACACAGAACCAAATATTTACCTCCTAAAGCCCACATTTACCCCCAAAAATTTTCAATTATTCCCATTATCTTGAATTAATATCTCTTTTTAAGCTTGTTCCAAACACCACTTTTTCCACCTCTTGGCTTTTTAGAAAAAAAATAGTTTTTGTACATATTCATCAGAAGTTTCCCCTATTAAAATACAATTATGGTAAAAATATGTAAGAATTTGGTAAGAAAACATAAGTAATCCCATGATCCCAAATTGGATTTTAAATACCTTCTTTTACCAAAGTATTCTTATAGAAAAGAAATCTTTTGAGCCCATAACCCCCCCCCCAAAAAAAAAATATTTTCAATCCCCTTGAAAATTCAAAAACACCTATATTTTGACTTTCAATTTCTTTGAGACTTATCCACTCCATATTTAATAATAGAACCTCAATTATAATCCTAAATACCCATTATAATTTTAAAAAAGTACATAAAATCTCCCCTTTTTTCTTTTTTTACCACATATTACCCCCAAAACTCCCCCATTTCTAATTATTTTCTAAGCTTTAGGTCCTTCAGTTGTTATTCTTTTTTCTACTATTGAATTTCCCTTTTTTACTGCATCAAATTTAATAAAAATGATTCATTTCAATTTGAAAAACCCTTAATACATACCCAAAAGATATTTCAAACCCCAAAATAGGGAAATTTTGAAATGCTTGAGAATATTCTCCAAAATTACTATGTTGTGGTCAGAGGAGATGGTTATAATATGGAAAATGTGAGCTCATATCTTACTCAAAACTAAATTTATTTATAGCTAGGATAGATCTGAAAATCCCCACTTCTCGTAGCTCTAAAGGGAGAAATATGACAAAAAGTAACTTAAAATATCTTTCTAAATGTATCACTGTAAAGGAGATATTGAAATAAAATTATTCTTGCCTATTAAATTATGGAAACCCTAAAAAGTTATTAAAGCTAACTCATTTTTTGATATTCTCCTATTCATGTAATTTGTTGATAATAAAACTAACCAGATTGATTAAATATCTTCCTCCATCCTTTGACCAGAACAATCTAGGCTCAATTTTGAAATAAAAAGGAAGTAAGGGAAATATTAAGCTCTGTAAGAAAGTTATAAAAAAAGGAAGGGAAATAAGTAAAATCTTGAACTTAAAGCACCTTTGATTCAGCTACTTATATCTTGAGGGAAGATGATTTATTTTCATCCTATTAAGTAGACCAAAAAAGGAAGCATTAGATGTTTTTTTTAATAATTCTTTGGAGCTGGAACTCTCTCAAAAAAAAAATTTCCTTTATTTTTTTAGTTTCAATGAAATAAAAATTACAAAAAAGTTACTTTATCTCATATTTTGAAATTTTACCCCACCAAAAAACTGCAGTTTTTTGGTTAATTTATTACATGAAAAAAAGAAAAAGAAAAAATATTAGTAATTTTATCTCCAAAGTATAAAAATAAGCTAAATTAATCAGTTAAAACTTCAAGAAATAAGTTTCCCACAGCCATATGTTCTTAAAAACTATTCTTCTTATTTTGAACATCAAAAGAAAAGATAGTTCCTTTGATTACTTAATTTAAGAAATATAAATATGGAGAAAATTATTAAATAAATAAAATGGATCTATAGTTAATCAATCCAAAAAACTAAAATAAGCAATTATTATATTGATATCTTTTTTATTTTTCCAATATATATATATATTCCTCTCTTTCCTCTTTGAAAAAATGATTTTAATATTTTTTTTCCATTTGAAAAGATATGATTTAAGTCAATATTTGGAAAATAATTAAGTGATATTATTTAAAGTTAATAATTTATAGCTTCTTTGACTGAATTTATGAATAAACTTCAGCTTCATATATGAATAAAACAAATGAATTGATTTTTTTCAATATCAAGATAAAAAAATATAATTTAAGAAAAGAAAAAGAATTAAAATCATCATGGTAAATATAAATGTAAAATATATAAATATTTTGAAATTTCAAAAGAATATCATTTAAAGAATTTATATTTTATAATTATCATTAAGATAACAAGAATAATAGTTTTTAAAAGGAAAATATTCAATTAATTATTTTTTTAATAAAGTACATAAATATTGTAACTCATCATCAGATAATAAAAGTAATAATAATAATTATTTTAAATTCTTAATTAAGTTTTAAAATATTTTATCTATTTATTGAGTTTTTGTTTTTTATAAAGCTAAAAATATATCTATTAATATATGAATCTATTGATAATGCTTTTTTAAAAACTTGATCAAACTACTAAATAATTATCATTAGGGAATTTCTCCAGACACAATGTATCAATCCTCTGTTGGGTTTTTGGCCAAGGAAATCTGGTCGAGTCAATCTCACAGACTCAAGGAGAGACCTCAAGTTTATGTGTTTTTTATTAATTTTTACTTATTATATAAACAAAAAATATAATTTATTGATTATTAAGCCCTTTTTTCTAATTATAACTATATAAGGAATATAATAACAACCAAGTATGAATCTAGAAACAACCTATAATTATTGTCCTTCTATTTTTTAATCCATTAATTTATTTTTTTATCTGTTTTCTTTCACATATATATCCAAAGATTGAAAAAAACCTTCTGAAAAAGGATTTTTCCAAAAATATATATAATCTTATGGTTTTTAAAGTCAATTTGAACCTTTTGAAAAACAAATTTTTGATTATTCAGCATGTAAAGGTGTATCCAAAGGTAAATATAGGCTTCTGGGGAAGTCCAAAATCTACACCCATCAATTATACAAATTGAGTTGTCAATTATAGTGTGGTTGAATCAAAAAAATTTCCATTAGCTCTAATATAATCTGTATAGCTTTATCTCAAAGTTTTATTACAGTTATATTTTCTATCATTAATTTTTATAACATATAAATGAGTTATTAGCCTATTATGATACTAAATGTGATGAATTAAGTATTTAATGATATCACACCAGTAACTGGTTTCATCTTAAGACAGATACAATAAAAACCTTTACTATGTGCAGAAAAACTGGAGCTTTTCTCTGGATTGATTTCTTGACTGATTCCATTTTTAATCTCAAAGACTATTTTTGAGTAAGACTTTGGTTCTTTTGAATTTACATAGATTTTCCTTTAATTAAAATATTAGCTCAACTGGATTAAAAAAAAGGATAATAAGGAGAAGGAACTCAATTTTTTTCCTTTGGATCTGTAAAAAGTCTTTGTCATTTGATTTAATCTTTTACCCTTTTGGACTGGAAACTTTTCCATTATTAATATCTCATTGCTTGGAAAGTTTGGTTTGAGGCCAAGAAGAAACAAAACAATTTTTTAGATCTCACCCCTTTTTTCCTTTGACCATAAAAATTAATTTTTTTTTATAAGAATAGAAGTATTCAGATATGAACTAATGAGTGTTATTATTTTGAACCATGGTACTAAGCTCAAGACAGTTGTTAGGCCTAGTTGTACAATAAAAAAAGCATAAATCATAAATTGAAATAAGGAAGGCATTATTAATTGATAGAAAATACCCAAATATTTTTCCAGTGTAGAGGTCAAAACCATATTAATCAATGAAAAATACATTTAAATCAAGATGGAAAAATTTGCATGTTTCTCTAGCAGCTTTGGCTTGTCCCAGGAGGCTGAGATATTGGTTACTTCCTTCCAATTAACTGGAAATTCCTTTTAAAGTTAATGATTGTTTGGTGGGATGTGGATATTTTAAATTTTTTTCCAATAATCTCTTCAATATCATTAAAATTTGATATAGATATTTTTAAAATAAAAGACAACATCTCTGTGACCATATAATTAGATATTTCTCTGCATGTCTTCTTTTTTATTTATATTTTTGGTTAGTAGTATCATGAGTAATTTGATAAGTCTGTATTTCAGACATGTTCAATACTTATTCTACCTCCTTTTGAGTCATTAGTTTATCTACAGCATCTTTCCTGAGCAGATTACATATAACAGGGCTTACCATATAATTAGGATTTCAGCTGTGGTGAAAAAGAATATTGCTTGTTTTGATTAATTTATTTTTTAATATTTATTTTCCATTTTGAACCATCCTTTTTTTCAATATAATTTTTTTTTGAATTTTAATTCCAAGCTTACGATCACCATTTCAATATACCTTGAGATATTCCCTTCATGTATTGATTGTTCAATTTCTGCATTTAATGTAATCATTGAGCTTATAAAAAGTCTTTCAAAAAGAAATGGAAATTTTGTGATTATTTTTCAGCAATATTGGTCTTTTATGCCCAAGAAGTATTATAGTCTTAATTTTTGCACTCCTGTCCCAAAATTCTGGATAACAAGTGGGATTACAACCTGTTTATATTTTATTTCATAATAAAGTATATCCTTCTGTAAATTTAGTCTTTCTAGATGAAATTTTTATTTTAACAGTGGCTAAATAAACTTTTCACACCATATCAAAGCAGAAATTGAACATACATTTTATTTAGGTTTTTCGTAAAAGCACATAATGAATTACCCAATACCCTCTTTTTCTTAAATATCCCAATATTAGCTGTAAGGCTATATACAAAATAATATAATCAAAACTCTATAAATTTTATATTTACATGATGCAAAATTTTTGTTACCATAATAGTAATTATTTTATAAGTCTGATATAAAATTTCCTATTGAATCCATGAAATCTTTGGAATTGTAACAATAAAAATATTTTCATTGAAAAAATGAAAAAATGACATTTTTTTATTTATCAAATATCATCCTTGTTGTTGAAAAAATGAAATTTTTATTAACACAATGGATGTGAGCCTTAGAGGTAATTTCATATACCCAAAAGACCACAAATACAAAAATAACATATTAATATAAATAAAATAAATTTATTTATATTATTAAAATAAAAATCAAAATATAAATATAAAATTATATTGAAAATAAAAAATTAATTACAATTTAAAAATAAAAATACATTAAATTTTGTAAGTATGAAATTACATTTATACTTGAAAAAATTAAGTAAAAATGAAATTTTAAAAAAATTGTGAAAAAATAAATAAATTTGGAAAAAAGTTAAATAAAAATTATTATAACTTTTTATTCAATAAATAAACACATAAAAATTATTTCACCATTGGATTCCTCATAAAAAATCAGGTGGGTTCACCTCTGAGTGAAATTCTTGTAACTCAACTCTAAATAAGCTTAAATTAAGTTTTTAGTATTTTCAATACAAAAGTTAAAAATCCTCAAAACCTTAATTTAATTCACACCACATGTGGTGTTAACCATCAATTTTTGTGTTAAAATTGAGGTGTTGTGTTTAGTTTAGAAGTTATGAGGAATTGAAGTATTTTCAATTGAATTCAATTGAAATGTCAAAATGTGTGCATGTATTACATAAGTGAACTTTGATTTACATATGAGGTGTCAATTATTACTGTATTGTACTGTACAATTGAATTGAATTACATATGTAAATTATAAGTAGAAAAGGAACTCCAGCTCTAAGTGGGAGCTAGACCCCCAAAATCCTTGCTGACAGGCATGGGATGTCAAAATTCACGCAAAAGTTCATCACTTTTGGCCTGGAATTGAGTTACAGGGTCTGTGGACTCAATTGATGATGAGGTTTTGATACCAACTGGGGTAGTTTTAGCTGTTGCCAAGAGGGTAAAACTACCCTTGAGATAAAACAATCATAGTAAAGCCAGTTTTAACTGGTTTCTACGCCTCTGACACACATTCTGACGTGCTTTGAAGGCTCTAGGCCAGGTATTGCTATAGTAATGGCTGATTTAAGGGTCTAAAATGGCTAAAAATGGCTTAAACCAGCCCTTTTTGGTCTAAACCAGGGTTCAATGATGCCATAATTGGCTTTTCTGTTGTCAGACTGTTTTTCACGACTGACAAGAGTAAATTCTACTTTTGGAGTAAGAAAATTGATTGCTATAAAAGAATGTCTTCTTTGCCCCACTTTTCTCTTCATGTTAGAATCTTTTCCTTTTATAATTAGTTTAAGCATTGTTAAACCAATCAATAAGAGATTCCAACCAACTTTATTAAATCATTTTAAACCCTTTAACCACGTGAAAAAATCATTATAATCATTGTTTGTAACTTTTATAATCATTTTTACCCCTGAACCACCCCAAAAGTGAATTAAAGCATCTTTCATCACTGTAAACTTTGTCACTTTGTTTCCAAATTCACTCTGGTCACTTTTGAGCGTGTTTTATATTTAATATTCTTTTTAAAGACTTTTTTATTTAATTAATTGCTTGCAGTTCTTTTCTCAATTAATTCCAATTGAAATTGCTCTTGAAGAAATTTCTTTTGTAGCCTTAAAATATCTCTTGTAGAGTATTTTTTGGATAAATTTTTATTGTTGGTAAAACAATAAATTTTTATAATATTATTGTTTTATACTAACAAAGCTCTAATAAATAAAATTGGTGTGTTTTCTCTTAAAAATAATACCCTTTACTATTTTTAATTGATTTTTTACCTTATACCAATTTTGAGGACAGGAAAAGTACTTGATTTTTAATCAAAGTTTCATATCCACACCTTACATTTGGGGGCCCAGCCGTGATATTTTACCTGTGACATATTTTTTTTACTCTTTTTAAATCTTTTTTTCTTATATTGAAAAATTTAAAAACATATAAAAAATACTTATAATCCAAAAAAATCCATAAAAAATAATTTTTTTCATATTATAAGTGAGGCTTATATTTTTATTTCTTTTTTGAAATATCCTTTTTTTTACTTAACTAACTGGTCTTTTCATTAATTTTAGTGTCTGACAATGTGGTAATACAAGAAAACATTGAAACAGCCTCAACAGTCACCAGCATTATTCCTGCCAGTACTATTAATTCAGACCATAATAGTACTGTTATTGTGACTCAAAATAACCAACCTGAACCAATATCTTCTGAATTGATTAACTTGGACATAAGTAATACCCTTCAGAAAGCTAAGAATTTGGCCAATAGTAAGTTTTTTGACGTAAAAATACTATTTTAAGCCTTTTTAAACCATAATTATGCCTTCAACCAGGTCAGGAGCCAGCTACAGCCCCTCAAGCAGCTCCCAAAAAGTTAATAGACATGATTATGGCAGAGGCCAATCAGGTACAGAAGGAAAAGGGTCAGTTGATGACTTCCAAACAACTAAATTGGGTCATTCTGAAGCTGATAATACTATTTTACCTTCAAAAAGAGCTGACACCGCCACAACAAGCCTCTGTGGACATATACAAAGCCAGCCACAGTGCATACAACAATGCAATTCAATTCAAGGAGTACCAGATCCTTGTAGACCTGTGGAAGAATTGCATGGATTCTTACCTGACAGTAAGAAAATTCCTGGGCTATCCCAACACTTGCAAATTTCTCAATGGATGGAATCCATTGATGGAGAAGAAAAACATGATGCTGTTGACACTAGAATGGAGGAAAAACAACCCTCCACCACCCAAACCAGTTCCAAAAACAGCCCCAGTGTCCAGCAGCAGCAATTCCAAAGTGAAAAAGCAGCCACAAACTCCAAACAAGGGCAAAGGGAAGGCACCAGCCCCAAAACCTTACAGCCAGGGCTACAGAATCCCAAAGATTCAGCAGGATGCCATGGAAAATGTATTTCAGATGGCCATAACCATGATGGAACTACAGAAGAAGGAGGAAGCCAGATTAAGATTCCAGAAATGATTTCTGATATATTTGATTCCATCCCAGAATTGTATGATGCTATAAATGACGTGAAAAAACATATTTCTGATAAAAATGAAACCATTTGTAACAACATTAAAACAAACAACCTGAGTCTGTGCCAAATTAATGAAACACTTATGTGTTTTGAAAAAGTTTTAAGAACAATTAAAAATTCCAATAATGATAATTCTTCTAGCAATAAAATAAATGAACAATCTGCCATTATTAAAGAATTAACAGATAAATATTCTAAATTCAATATTGATGACATAATTGAAACAAGAATTAAACAAGCCATAAATATTATCAAAACATATAACAAGAAAGTCCTTGATGAAATTTAAAATTCATTTACTGAAGTAAAGACATATACCATTGCCTTGAAAAAGTGTTTTGATGCTTCACAAGAAGAAGTATCAAAATTATCAATGAGATTGAATCAAGTCACTGCTGATAATACAAGACAGACAGAGTTATGGCAAGAACTGACACATAAGGAAGACATGTATAAAATTGAAGTAATAAATTTAATACAAATCTTCCAACATGAATACATAAATTCCCAAAGGTGTAGCAACAGTAAAATGAATGACATTGAACAAATACTGAACACCTTACCAAGAATGTCTAAACCTCTAAATCAAAATGAGGGCACAAGAATTCCAAATAAACAAGTATTGGATCCTGATAATTCACAATTAAAAAATGAATTATCCACTTCTTTTCATAACTTGGAACCATAAATGGGCCAAGCACTCTTGAAAGAAGTTCCAAAACTTAAAGAATGGCCTCACTTCAGTGGTGAAGGAGAGTATGACCATATGGAATTCATTAGAGGTATTGACATGATAAAAGAGGATTTTGAATTGCCAGACAGATTGGTAACAGCCAGGCTTAAAACCTTGTTTACCAGATCAGCTCACAGATGGTACATCAAAATAAGACAAGCACATGGACACCAGAGTTGGACTTGGTGGAAAACCCAAATCATCAACAAATGGGCAAATGATTCTTGGAGGTTTAAAGTTGAAACATCCTTTGAATCTGCCAAATTTAATTCTGATAAAGACGAAGCTTTACCATGGTTTTGCCAACAAAAGGACAGATTAACAGCATTATATCCTGACATGTCAGAATTTATGATCCATAGAAAAATTCTGAGACAATGTGGAGGTGACTTAGAGCATGCTGTCAAAAGCAGGACTACTGAACAATCTTCAGCAGAGGATATTATCAATATACTAGAAGAAGTAACCACCAGAACCAAAATTGGTTCTAGTAGGGTTAATATCAAAACAAGGTTTAATACACCTTGGAAAGATTCAGTGGACAAAAACCCCAAAGAAAATTCTAGTAATATTAAGTATAAATCTGCAGATACAGTCAGAAAGTGCCATATTTGCCAAAGCACCACCCATTTAACCAATACATGTCCAAAAAGGGGGAAAATCAATGAAATTGACATTGAAAAGGAACCAGATGTTGAAAAAGAAAACATAATTGAAGACAATTCGGATGATAAGTCATCCATATTTCCTGAATCTTCAAAAGATATAGAAAATATCAATGCCACTTTTGACATCATGGAATCTTATTCCCACTTGCCACAACTGAGCAATGGTCAAGTTGATTTATCAAAAGTTCAAGATGAACAACTTATGAAGACAAAACCAAACAGAGGGAAAGGTTATACAGCTGGTAACTGCTGTATAACAGAAGTGGTGATTGACAACAAGCCCACCAAACTTTTTCTTGACCCAGGAGCCTTCTGCTCTTGTGTTGGAAAATCTTTTCTTAAGACTTGTGTACCAAATTTTGAAGACCAATTGTTACCAATTGATGGAATAAAATTCAACAGTGCAAGTAACCCAATGAAAGCATTAGGAATCTTTGAGACCAATGTCATATTCCCACACATAAATGGGAATTTAAGAATCACAGTTGAATTTGTTGTTATGGAAAATTGCTCTAGTACCCATTTTATATTGGGAAATGACTATTTAATCATGTATGGAATAGATTTACATAATAACAAAGACAGATACTTTACTATTGGAGACAATAAGCACCAAAAATTTGCCTTTTTACCATTTAAAAGACAAATTACAGTAAACAAAGTATCACCAGTCAACTTAGAGTTAGAGAAATTCAATTCTGAACAGTTAAATGAGGCTGAAATAAGCCTTCATCTGACTGATAAACAAGAAAATGAACTTTCTTCCCTTTTGTATGACCACAGAGGAGCATTTGCTACAGACAAAGAACCTCTAGGATCAATTATTGGTCATGAAGTTGACATCATTCTTAACATTGAAAGACCTTATCCACCACTCTTAAGAAGACCTGCTTATGCAGCAAGTCCAAAATCAAGAGAAGCTCTAGAAATTCATATCAAAGAACTTCTGGACCTTGGTGTAATAAGAAAAGTAGGCCACAATGAAGAAGTAAAAATAACTACACCAGTCATACTGGCGTGGCATAATGGAAAATCCTGAATGGTTGGGGACTTTAGAGCTCTGAACACTTACACTGTTCCAAACAGATACCCAATATCAAAAAACCAAATTGCCCTTACTCAAATATCTCAAGCAGTGTATATAACCACTATGGATGCCCTTAAAGGATTCCATAAAAATGTGGTGAAACCAAGAGCAAGAAAATACTTGAGAATTATTGTTCATTGTGGAGTGTATGAATACTTGAGAATGCCCTTTGGTATCAAAAATGCACCTTCACACTTCCAAAGAATGATGAATGAAATCTTCCCTGAAGAACTCTCAGAGGGATGGTTAATCATTTACATTGATGACATTATTATCTGTTCCAAGACTTGGGAGGAGCAAATGTACAGATTATCCAGAGTTTTGACAAAAATTCAATCAGTAAACATGAAAATATCCTTGAAAAATTGTCATTTTGGATTTAAAGAACTTAAAGCACTAGGACATGCTGTATCTGGTTTATCCCTTGGAATTGACAAAAAAAAGGTTGCAGCAGTATTTCTGAAACCCATGCCTCAGAACAAAAAGGAAATTCAGTCATTCTTAGGTTTTTCAGGATATTACAGGCAACACATTAAAGATTTTGCATCCATAGCAAGACCACTTTATAAATTGTGTGACAAAGACACAGTATTTGAAATGACTGTTGACAGAGTCAAAGCTTTTGAGTCTCTAAGAGAAGCATTGACCACTGCTCCACTCTTACTGATGCCAGACTTTAAATTGCCTTTCAAACTGTATATTGATGCCTCAGGGGATGGACTAGGTGCTGCACTTCACCAAGTTCAGATGATAAATGATAAACCTGTAGAAGGACCCATATGTTTCATATCCAGGCAAATCAAACCAACTGAAGCCAGATATAGAGCAAGTCAGATGGAATGTCTATGCCTTGTCTGGGCCTTGGATAAATTGAAATACTTCTTAGAAGGATGTGTTTTTGAGGTGATAACAGATTGTACAGCTGTCAAATCACTTTTGAACATGAAAACACCCAACAAACATATGCTCAGATGGCAAATAGCCATACAAGAATACAGAGGCAATATGACTATTGTTCATAAGGATGGGAATATTCATAAAAATGCAGATGGGCTAAGCAGATGGCCATTACCAAATAATATTGATAGTCCTGCTTATGTGCCAGAAGAAGCTTCACCACAAATTCCAATAGAAGGAATAAGTGTTACAGACTTGAACACCACCTTCTTTGAAGAAGTCAGAAGTAGTTACACTCAAGATAAGAATTGTAGCATCTTATGCCAATTGCTTAACAAAGACTGTAAAGACAACTCTCTAATACATGCCTTGGATGAAGTATGGAGAAAATCTTATGATGAATGAAGATTTCACCTACTGGATGGTATAATTTACCACAGAATCAAGCACACATGTGTCATGACAGTTCTGGACAGGTCATTAATCAATCTTGTACTGAAAGAATGCCATGATAGTCCCTTTTCAGGACATCTGTCTGAAGACAGAACAAGAGAGAAAGTAAAGACCTGCATATGGTGGCCAATGTGGCAGAAAGATGTTGCAGAATATTGCAAAACCTGTGACAGATGCCAAAAGGCAAATAAATCCACTGGCAAGAGACTTGGAAATATGATAAAAATCCAAGAACCAAACAGACCTTGGGAAATTGTCCATATGGATTGGGTAACTGGCCTACCACCAGGAGGTGATAGAAGCTATAATGCTTGCCTAGTAATTGTGGACAGATTCAGTAAAACTCCAATCTTTTTACCATGTCACAAGGATGATACAGCCATGGATACAGCTCTTCTGATATGGAATAGAGTAGTGTCATAAACTGGGATATTTACAAATATCATCAGTGATAGAGATCCCAAATTCACTTAAGCACTATGGACAAATCTTCACCAATTATTTGGCACCAAACTGTCTTTCTCTACAGCCTACCACCAACAAACTGATGGCCTGGCTGAAAGGATGATCCAAACCTTAGAGGACATGGTGAGAAGATTTTGTGCATATGGCCTTGAATTCAAAGATTGTGATGGATTTACCCATGATTGGTGTACTCTGTTGCCAGCACTGGAATTAGCATATAAAACATCAATCCATGCCAGTACCAATCAGACTCCTGCTATTCTAGAAAAAGGATGGAACCCCAAGTTACCCCAATATTACTTGAGGAAAGACTTAATTGAAATACATCCCACAGCTGCTAGCTTCAAAGGAATGCTAGACAAAGCTAGAAAGCATGCAGTAAGGTACATGGAGGACTCTTTTGCATATGCTAAAGACAAATGGGATAAATCACATGCAACTCCAGATTTCAAAGTGGGGGACCTAGTTCTTGTATCCACCACTAACTTCAATAACATCAAAGGATGTAAAAAGCTGAAAGACTCCTTTGCAGGACCTTTTGTGATTAAGGCCCTCCATGGAGAAAATTCTGTTGAAGTAGAGTTATCTGAAGAACTTAGCAATAAGCATCTTACATTTCCAGTGAGCTTGATAAAGCCATATAAATCTAGTGATGCTGAGAAATTTCCCTTGAGGAATAAGATTCCCCAAGTTATACCTCCTATTGAGACATCTGGTACGAAGAAAATTACCAAAGTTCTTAAAGAAAGGAAATTAAGAACCAAGAAAGTAAGGGAATACCTTGATAGGTACAGTGACCCAACTTGTGAAGATGAATGGTTAGAAGAAAAAGATATACCAGAAGCTACCAAACTCCTCAGGAGATTCAGAAACACTAGAAACACCAATATTACAAAGTAATATTCTTTTTTAGGGGGAGGGAATGTGAGCCTTAGAGATAATTTCATATACCCAAAAGACCACAAATACAAAAATAACATATTAATATAAATAAAATAAGTTTATTTATATTATTGAAATAAAAATCAAAATATAAATATAAAATTATATTGAAAATAAAAAATTAATTACAATTTAAAAATAAAAATACATTAAATTTTGTAAGTATAAAATTACATTTATACTTGAAAAAATTAAGTAAAAATGAAATTTTAACAAAATTGTGAAAAAATAAATAAATTTGGAAAAAAGTTAAGTAAAAATTATTATAACTTTTTATTCAATAAATAAACACATAAAAATTATTTCACCATTGGATTCCTCATAAAAAATCAGGTGGGGTCACCTCTGAGTGAAATTCTTGTAACTCAACTCTAAATAAGCTTAAATTAAGTTTTTAGTATTTTCAATACAAAAGTTGAAAATCCTCAAAACCTTAATTTAATTCACACCACATGTGGTGTTAACCATCAATTTTTGTGTTAAAATTGAGGTGTTGTGTTTAGTTTAGAAGTTATGAGGAATTGAAGTATTTTCAATTGAATTCAATTGAAATGTCAAAATGTGCACATGTATTACATGAGTGAACTTTGATTTACATATGAGGTGTCAATTATTACTGTATTGTACTGTACAATTGAATTGAATTACATATGTAAATTATAAGTATAATACATGATGAGGAATTAAAGGAAAAATAAATTGGAAAGATTAAATTTGGGGGGGGAAAGGAACTCCAGCTCTAAGGGGGAGCTAGACCCTCAAAATCCTTGCTGACAGGCGTGGGATGTCAAATTTCACGCAAAAGTTCATCACTTTTGGCCTGGAATTGAGTTACAGGGTCTGTGGACTCAATTGATGATGAGGTTTTGATACCAACTGGGGTAGCTTTAGCTGTTGCCAAGAGGGTAAAACTACCCTTAAGATAAAACAATCATAGTAAAAACAGTTTTAACTGGTTTCTACGCCTCTGACACACATTCTTACGTGTTTTGAAGGCTCTAGGCCAGGTATTGCTATAGTAATGGCTGATTTAAGGGTCTAAAATGGCTAAAAATGGCTTAAACCAGCCCTTTTTGGTCTAAACCAGGGTTCAATGATTCCATAATTGGCTTTTCTGTTGTCAGACTGTTTTTCACGACTGACAAGAGTAAATTTTACTTTTGGAGTAAGAAAATTGATTGCTATAAAAGAATGTCTTCTTTGCCCCACTTTTCTCTTCATGTTAGAATCTTTTCCTTTTATAATTAGTTTAAGCATTGTTAAACCAATCAATAAGAGATTCCAACCACCTTTATTAAATCATTTTAAACCTTTTAACCACGTGAAAAAATCATTATAATCATTGTTTGTAACTTTTATAATCATTTTTACCCCTGAACCACCCCAAAAGTGAATTGAAGCATCTTTCATCACTGTAAACTTTGTCACTTTGTTTCCAAATTCACTCTGGTCACTTTTGGGCATGTTTTCTCTTTAATATTCTTTTTAAATACTTTGCTCTTTAATTAATTTCTTGAAGCTCTTTTCTCAATTAATTCCAATTGAAATTGCTCTTGAAGAAATTTATTTTGTAGCCTTAAAATATCTTTTGTAGAGTATTTTTTGGATAAATTTTTATTGTTGGTAAAACAATAAATTTTTATAATATTATTGTTTTATACTAATAAATTTATAAAAAATAAAATTGGTGTGTTTTCTCTTAAAAATAATACCCTTTACTATTTTTAATTGATTTTTTACCTTATACCAATTTTGAGGACAGGAAAAGTACTTGATTTTTAATCAAAGTTTCATATCCACACCTTACAATGGATTTCTTTTCAATGGTAAGATAACCTTTTTGTCATTGTTTCAATTAAGCTTTTGTGATTTTTCAAATAAAATAACACTCTTTTTATTCCATTCTTATCATTTTTAATTAATACAGTAATGTTCTCAGAAATTGGAATCAATTAAGTAAATCTATGTGCTAATTTAATGGAAATTTTCCATTTTTTTTACTTTCATGTTTGGTGGGCCCATGAAGGCTCACCATTCTTTTCTTTTTCAAAAATGCTTGGCAAAGGGCCCCTTAAACATTTTTAAATATAAATTGCCATATGGAACCTCAAATAGAAGTACTAACAGAAATATTGAAACCCAATTGGTTGGCCATAATTTTTTGGGGCCTGAAAGAATGTTTTTGAGGGTGGTTTTGAAGTGTCCCCCAAAAGGGAAGAATGGGTCAATCCCATAAAAATGGTGCCTCAAAAAATAGTTCTTCTGAGGAAATGGAAAATATCACTCATAATAAGCTAGTGTAATTTAAGAAAGGGATAGCAATTTGAATTTCAACAAAATTTTTGACCTCCAAAACAAAGAATTATTTGTGTCTTTGTAATCACCCCAAAGGGGAAAAACTGTCCAAAAATGAGAAATTATGACCCTTGGAGCCCATTTTTTTGCCATTTCACTGAAATATAAGGGTTAATATATAGTACTTGATACTATCAAAATCTTATTTGATGGATATTTGATCAAGTAACTTATCCTATGTCATTTGTGGCCTCTATGAAGCTCCATAAATGGCCTTTTTAAAGGTGAATTTGGGCATAAAAATGGGAAGAAAGCCTATTTTAAGAGAAATATAGAAATTTTATATTTAAAAGAAGAATATATATATCAATATTGGCTTCCAAAAGGAAAAACTGACACAAGATGTTTTCATTTTGATTGAGAAACATTTTGTTAGTAAAATAATAAGTTTTTTTCAATCATCTTCCCATGCCATAGCTTCTCAAATATCACATTTCTTCCAGTTGATTTTGATTTCAGTTATTATAAATCAGGAAAAATGTGAAAATTCTTCCAAAAACAGAAAAATATAGGGTTCTTATTGGGGACAAAATAATTAAAGAATGAGTGTAAGGTTTGTCTATGAAACTCTTGATAATAGTAGCAATATCAAGAGTACTATGACTGGCCTCAGTAGGAAAATATAATATAATAAAATATTATAACCACAAATATATATAATGATTGAAAATAATTATATTAAGAAAAAAGAAATTTAATTATCATTAAATAATTTAATAACAAAAAAAATCTTAAAAATTATAATAAATTATAATTATCCTATTATTGTTATAGTCGCTGACCATTATAACAATAAGAAGTGTAAAGCTCTTAATGAGACAATTACATATGGAGAATATCAATATTTAACCACTTAGGAATAAAATAAATATTATTCATAAAAGAATTATTACACATACTGTGCAGAAATAATTTTTATAGAAAACTCTATGTAAGAAAACTAATAATAGATAAGAAATATATAGAGCTTCAGAGAAAAACTTACTCATAATATATATTTGATACAACAAGTTAAATACAACATTTATTATATTGAATAATTATTATAAGTTAAAAATACACCAAAAAAACAATATTTTAAATACATAGCAGCTTTTTATAATAAAAAAATGATTTAAAGAGTTTTTAAGAGGAATTTGTGGATTTTAAAAGATATTTAAGATGATAATTTTATAAAATAAAATATATTATTGGTGATTAAAACAATAATATGAATTCTATGATTTCAATTCTTTCATTTTAAGATTACTATAGAATAAAATAACTTAAAAATTAATTTAATAATAACATTTCATATGTAATAAAACTTTACCTATTTAAATGTCTAATATAGTTGGATTGATGATGAATTATGGACCAAAACAGTGTTGAATAGACTCTTTTTATGTCTTCAGAGCAGCTATCATGATTCATAATGGATATAGAAGGAGCTCTCAGGTCAAAAGTGAAAAACCATGCTTAAAAATAAGGTTCTTAACTTAGGGTAACTTATTTTTAATTCCAATTTGAAGTTACCAGTGTTATTCTTAACTCCAAGTAAATTTAATCCTCATTTGGGTTAATTATTTTGAGTTTAAATATAAGATACGTTTATTTATATTGAAGTTCATCACATGAACAACTTAAACATAGAGTTTCAAGAAAAAATCTTTTAAACTTAATTTTTAATTAATTTTTACAGAAATCTTGATTTTCTTCAAGTATAATTAAAAGAGTAAATTTACAGGCTATTTACCAATAAAACCTGTTTATAAAATATATTTGAAATTGAATTTATACAAAAGATGACATTAAACTGTAAGCTGTGTAAAAACTTTAGACAAATCCATTAAGAATTGAATTTTTAATAATTTTTTGAAGTTATTACTATTTTTCCATGTAAAATAGCAATACACACAAAACCTTAACTTTTGATAATGCTTTAATGCTTGTAAATTTAATTTTTCAAGCTTAATTAAGCTTTTAAAGCTCTTAAAACCTTAATTTCAAGCTTTCATATTGGGATTTACCCTTTTGGCAGCTTGAAATTTCTGTCCAATTTGGGATAAAACCAGTTTAAGATTTAAGATTGGATCAGATTCTAATCTTAAAGCTTAAATAAGGATGCAAATTATCTAATATATGCGGAAAACCTTAATTGAATCCTTGCAGATCCAAAAAGCGGGGTACCCCAGCTGTGTTTGGTCTTTTTCCTTTGTCCCACCTTTTTATTTATTTAAAGCCATACTATGGCCTTAAAACCTTTTAAATTGAGCCCACACAGGATTTACATCCTGTATGGAAAATCCTTAGCCAATTCAGTAAATATACACAACACCTTAATTTTAACTAAAATTTTGGTATGTTTTCATAAAACTTATGCAACTTTAAATTTAAGCTTATTTAAGCTTAAACTTAACAATTTCAAAAAATGCTCAAAAAAGTTGCAATTGTACTGTGAGATTCTTAAATCTTCTAATAACATAAGAAATAATCATTTTTGGGTATAACACCCTATGGGTGTACCCTAGGTTATTTTTGTTGTAGAATCCAAAAATGACATCATTATTATAACTTTTTTTATCCAAAAAAGATTAATACTTATTTTTGGTGTAGAATCAAAAAATGACATCATAATTATAACTTTTTTTATCCAAAAAAAAATTAATACTTATTTTTTGTTATTTTTTATTATAAATTCAATTGAAAAGTCTGTTCAAGACTGAATCAACTGTATATAAGGTTATTTGTGGCCTTATGGGTATGTCATATATACCTCACAGGCTCACATTCCCTACCACCAAAAAGAAATTGTACCACAATTTTCTTTTTTAGTATACCCCCAATTTATTTGGGGGGGTATAATCCACTGTCCAACCTCACTACTTATACTTTTTAAGTATTTAAAGCACACAATTCAAACTTTTCTGAGGAATGGGTCTTCTCTCATGTTTTAATCTTCTGAGAAACTTTTGGGAATCAGGTATTTTACTTTCTGCAATCCATTCATCTTCATGTTGTGGATTTCTGTACCTGACTAAGTATTCTCTTTCATTTTCCCCCCTAAGTCTTCTTTCTTTCAAGACTTTCAGTACTTTTTTCTCCTCACTTTGATAAAGTGGGGGTACTTCTAAGGGTGTTTCATTTCTCAAAGGAAATAATTCCTTTTAACTTGAAGTGTAATGCTTTACTAGACTTACAGGGAAAGCTGGATGTTTGTTTTCCAATTCTCCTGACAGTTTTACTTGTACTGCATTTGTCCCATGAAGGGCTTTAATAATAAATGGTCCTGAAAAGGAATCTTTCAATTTCTTTGGGCCTTTAATATTATTAAATTTCAAGGTTCAAACTAGTATTAAGTCCCCTACCTTGAATTCTGGGGTTTTATTACTTTTATCCCACTTCTGTTTAGCATATTCAAAGGCATCATTCATGCTTTTATTTTCATGATGTCTCACTTTATCAAGCAATAGCTCAAAGCTTGAAGAAGTTGGATGAATCTCAACTAAATCTTTCTTAAAAGTATCAACTGGAAGTTTAGGGTTCCATCCTTTTTCCAACATTGCAGGAGTTTTTCCTGTTGAAGCATGGATATAAGTCTTATAGGCTAATTCCAAAGCTGGTATAAGAGTACACAAATTATGGGTAAAGCCATTAGAATTTTTAAGCTTCAGTCCATAAGCACAAAATCTTCTGATAATTTCCTCAAGGGTTTGAATAATTATTTCTCCTAACCCATCTGTTTGTTGATGGTATGCTGTTGAGAATGATATTTTTGTACCCAAAAGCTTATGTAAATTAGTCCATAAGGCTGATTTGAATTTTAGGTCTCTATCAATAATGATATTTTTAAAGATACCAGTGTGGGATATGACTCTGTTACAAATTAAAAGAGCTGTATCCATAGCTATGTCATCTTTATGACATGGTAAAAAGATTGGTGTTTTGCTATATCTTTTTACAATAACAAGACATGCATTGTAACTCTTATCACCTCCAGGTGGTAAAGCAGTTACCCAATACATATGAACCACTTCCCATGGGGTACTTGGTTATTGGATATGAATCATTAAACCAAATCTTTTACCAGTAGCTTTATTGGCTTTCTGGAATCTATCACAACTATGACAGTACTAAATGAAATCTTTTCTCCAATATGGCCACCAGGCACATTTCTTAATTCTTTCCATTGTTCTGTCTTCAGAAAGATGTCCAGAATAAATGTTATAATAGAACTCTAATAGTATTTTGTTGATAAACATTCTAATACATAAGAGAATGACACATGTGTGTTTAGATTCATGATATAAGATACCATCAAATAAATGAAATCTTCCATTGTCATAATATGTCTTCCAAATATCATACAGAGAATTAGCCAAAGCTGCATCTTTGCAATCTTTGTCAAGTAGAGCAGTAATAATATGAAAATTCTTATCTTGCTTATAGCTTTCTCTAACTTCTTCAACAAATTCTGTACCCACATCTGTGATGTTAATTCCTTCAATTAGAATATGAGGTTCTGCACTTGTAGGAAAATAGGCAGGATTTTCAGGTGTATTGGTTAATGCCCATCTACTCGAGCCATCAGCATTCTTATGAATATTTCCAGATTTATGCACTATGGTCATATTACCTCTATACTCCTGTATAGAAATCTGCCATCTTAACATGTGTCTGTTTGGAGTCTTCATGTTAAGAAGTGATTTTACTGCATTATAATCAGTAATTACTTAAAACACACTACCATCAACATAATAATAAAGTTTTCCTAGAGACCAAACAAGGAGAAGACACTCCATTGGCTAGCTCCATATTTAGCCTCAGTAGGTTTGATTTTTCTTGAGATAAAACAAATTGGACCTTTGTAAGGCTTTTCATTGATAATTTTGACTTGATGAAGAGCTGCACCTAGACCTTCACCACATGAATCAATTTACAGCTTGAAAGGAAGTTTCCATTCTGGCATAAAAAATAAGGGTGCATTAGTAAATGCATACTTTATCTTTCCAAATGCTTGAATTCTTTCCTGTGTCATCTCAAAGAAAGCTTGTTGATCACAAATTATGTACAATGATTTGGCAAGGATTGCAAAATCTTTGAGGTGTTGCCTATAATAACTGGCAAACCCTAAGAAAGACATAATTTCTTTTTTGTTCTGGGGAATATGTATCAGTAAAACTGCAGCCACTTTGTTTTTATCAACACCAAGGCTCAGTCCTGAGACTACATTTCCTAGAGCTTTCAACTTATAAAACCCAAAATTACATTTTTTAACAGCTATTTTCATGTTCACTTGAAGAATCTTCCTAAGTACTAATGAAAGTCTCTCCAAATGTGATTTCCAGTTTTCTGAACAAATTATAATGTAATAAATATAAATGATAAACCATTCCTCTTATAATTCATGTGGGAAAATGGTATTCATAATTCTTTGATAATGAGAGGGTGCATTTTTAATCCCAAAAGGCATCCTCAAGTATTCATAAATACCACAATGAGCAATTATTCTCAATAATTTCCTAGAATGAGGTGTCAAAAAGTTGTGATTAAAACCTTTAAGGGAATCCATAGAAGTGATTAATTTTGCTTTGGATAATTGAGTAAAAGTCTCATGGATTCTCAGGATTGGATACCTATCTGGGATAGTGTAGGTATTCAATGCTCTAAAATCACAAACCATCCTTGATTTATCATTATTCCAAGTAATGATTACAGGAGTTGTTACTTTTACTTCTTCATTATTCCCACATTTTCTAAGAACTCCCAGTTTCATCAGCTCATCAATATGAGTTTCCAATGCTTCTCTAGCTCTAGGGCTAGCTGGGTAAGCTGGTCTTCTTAATAGTGGAGGGTAAGTTTTTTCCACATTAAGCATAATTCATACTTCATTGACCTTGATAGCTCCAAGTGGTTCATTATCAGAAGCAAAGGCTTCCCTGTATTGAAAGAAAATTTCAATAAGTTTTTCCTCCATTTCTAATTCTAATTAAGGGCTAATTTGTGCTTCAACTAATTTATATGACACAAATATTTCCTTATTAAAATTCTTTATGTTTCTAATGACAGTTATTTCTCTTTTTTCTAGAGGAAAAGAAAATTTATGCCTTTTATTTTCCCCTATAGTGAAATATCTGTCTTTATGATTATCAATATCAATACCATGAATATTAAGATAATCATTCCCAAGTATAAAATTCTGTGAAGTGCAGTTATTCATAACAGAAAATTCAAATTTCAGTCTCATACTTCCTGCAGGGTGAGGAAATATCATTTCTGCCTCAAGAATTCCCAAAGGGTGCATATTTTGGCTAGCACTCCTGAACTTTATACATTCAATTGGCATTAATTGGTATCTCCAATTGGTATAAATCCTGTCAAGATAATCTTTTCCAACACAAGTGCAAAAGCAACTGAGTCAAGATGTATCTTGGCTTCTTTGTTGTTTATCACAATATTAGTGATACAAGATTATCCAGCTGTATAACCTTTACCTCTGGAAGGCTTGGTTTTCTGAATTTTAGTATCTTGCACATGTATGAGATCCATACATTCATCACCATACTGTGGTAAGTGAGTATGCACTTCTGTTACTTCAAAGGAAACATTAATTTTTTCTATACTAAGTTAATCTGGTACTTCTTCTTTTCAGAAGGCTCAGAATCACTTTCATGTAAATATACATCATTTTTTTCTTTTGTGTCTTCAACTTTATCAATTTCCATCTCATCGATTCTTGTCTTTTTTGGACAAGTATTGGCTAAATGAGATGTACTTCCACATCTATGACATTTCAAAGGAGTTTTGTCATGTGGTTTATTTGGTTTTGAAATTGGTTTCCCACTAGTCTTGTTATCTATTGGGGGTTTACACCAATTTCTTCCAATTTTTGTTCTTGTTGTAATGTCTTCCATGGCATTGATATAATCTTCTGTAGAGAAAGGCTCAATACATCTTCTTCTTATAGCATGCCCAAGGTCACCACAACATTTCCTTAATACCCTTTTATGTATCATTGTTTCAGACATATTAGGATATAGGGAAGTTAATCTGTCCTTCTGCTTAAGAAACCAGGACATGGGCATGTCCCTCTCAATATCAAATATGGATTCTTCAAAAGATTTTTACATTTTAAATATCCAGGAATCATTTTCCCATTTGGAAATAACTTGTTCTTTCCACCAAGTCCAAGAATGTTTGGCATGTTCTTGTCTCATTTTGTAATACCATTTCTTTTGTGACTTGGTAAACAATGAGTGTAATCTAGCACTTATGTATTCATCTGGTATTTTAAAGTCTTCTTTGAATATATCAATTGTTTTCATACATTCCATATTATTATATTCTCCCCCACCACTGAAGGTTGGCCATTCCTCTAATCTTGAAATGTCTTTAAAATTACAACCAGTCTCCACTTCTGCATTAATTTAAATTTCATGATGTAAGTCATTGTTCAAGTTCAGCACATTTCTGTCAAGAATTGGTGTGGACTGTCTTTGAAATTTATTCGTCAGTGATATATTATTAATGCTTGATTGAGTATCTTCTTTTAATTCAAGTCTTGCTTTATCACTTTTTTCCAATTGTTCTTGGAAAAGAGCTGCATTGTTACCAGTTGAATTTTCCAACATCTGGACTTGTATTCTTAATTCTTTTAATTTTTTAGTAATGAAACAAATAGAATTTTCATCTGGTTGATTGATTAAGGCAACTTCAGACTAAATTCTTGCACAAATTTGTGTCAAAGACAAAATATTGTCTTTATTGATACTTTCTAGACCAATAATGGCCTTTTGTGACTCTTTTACTTGTAAAATCTCTCTGCCCAACTTTTGTTGGATATACTCAGAATTGTTTAAATTTTCTAAAATCTCTTTATTACAAGTTTCAAAATGATTTACAAGATTTACAAGGTCTATTTCTTTGGAAAGGATTGGCTCATTCTTTCCTCCTCCTTGTTTTTGAAGTCCATCAGAGTTCTTGCTATATTGAACACATTGTCCATGGCTGTCTTCTCTTTCTTGGGAACTTTGTAGTTCTGTGGGTAAGGCTTGTTCCACTTGGGCTTTTCCTTTCCCTTTCCCTTTTGCTTGCCCTTCTGATTGTTCTTTGGGGTTTGCTTGCCCTTGTTTGGCACTTGTTGAGGCAGACTTTGCTTATAGAGGCTTGGGAAGCTTCCACTGGTTTGTTGTCCTTTCCTTGGGCCAACTTTGTCTTCTGGTCCTCTGAAAAAATTCTTTGGCTTTTAAACCAAGCTTTTCTCTTTTGGACTTTTCCTTTGAAAGACAGGGGTTTCCAACACTTCAGAAGATCCTCTTTTAGGCCCATGAACTTCTTCACTTGAAGATATGAGTTCATTGTGCCTATACAAATACTTGGAAGGATTTCCCACTCCTGCTGCTTTGCCTCCATAAACCAGTTCTTGTATTAACACTGATATATTTCTTGTAAGGTGTGGATATGAAGCTTTGATTAAAAATCAAGTACTTTTCCTTTCCTCAAAATTTGTTTAAGGTAAAAATTGATTAGAAATAGTATGAAATAATATTTTCAAGAGAAAACACACCAATTTTATTGTTTTGAACCTTATTAGTATAAAACAATAATCTTATAAATATTTATTGTTTTACCAACAATAAAAGTTTATCCAAAAGTACTCTACAAGAGAAATTTAAGGCTACAAAAGAAATTTCTTCAAGAGCAATTTCAATTGGAATTAAGTGAGAAAAGAAATGCAAGAAATTAATATAAAAGAAGAGTGTTTAAGAGGATTATTAAAGATAAAACATGCCCAAAAGTTACCAGAATGAATTTGGAAACAAAGTGACAAAGCTAACAGTGATGAAAGATGCTTTAATTCACTTATGGGGTGGTTCAAGGGGTAAAATGATTATAATGATTCTTTCACATGGTTAAAAGTTTTGAATGATTTAAAAAGGGTGGTTGGAGTCTTTTATTTGTTTTTTGAACAGTGTTTAAATTATAAAAGGAAAAGATTCTAACATTAAGAGAAAAGTGGGCCAAAGAAGACATTCTTTTATAGCCATCAATTCTTTTACTCCAGAAGTAAAATTTGCTTTTTTTAGTTGTGGAAAACACTCTGACAACAGAAAAACCAATTATGGCATCATTGAACCCTGGTTTAGACCAAAAAAGGGCTGGTTTTAGCCATTTTTTGCTATTTTCAGCCATTTTGGACCCTCAAATCAGCCATTGCTATAGTAATACCTGGTTTTAAGCCTTCAAAACATGTCATAATGTGTTTAAGAGACGTCAAAATCAGTTGAAACTGTTATTACAATGTTTGTTTTATATTAAGGGTAGTTTTACCCTCTTGGAAACAGTTAAAATTGCCCTGGTTGGTATCAAAACCTTGTCATCAATTGAGACACAGACCCTGTGACTCAATTAAAGGCCAAAATTGACAAACTTTTGTGTGTATTTTGACATCTCACACCTTTCAGCAAGGATTTTGGGGGTCTGGCTCCCCCTTGGAGCCAAGATTCCTTCCCCCCCCCCCCAGAATCAATCTTTCCAATTTATTTTTTCTTTAATTCTTCATCATGTATTATACTTATATTTTACATATGTAATTCAATTGAGTTTTTACAGTACACAACTGTAATAATTTACACCTCATATGTAAATTAAAGTTCCCTTATGTAATACATGTGCACATTTTGACATTTCAATTGCAAATACTTCAATTCCTCATAACTTCTAAGCTACACAGAAAACCTCAATCTTAACACAAAAATTGATGGTTAACATCACATTTGATGTGAATTAAATTAAGATTTTGAGGATTTTCAATTTTTTTACAGAGAATACCAAAAACTTAAGCTAAGTTTATTTAGAGTTGAGTTACAGAATTTTTACCCAGAGGTGACCCCACCTTATTTTTTATGAGGAGTCCAATGGTGAAATAGTTTTCATATTTTTATTTGTAGGATAAAAAGTTATGATAATTTTTATTTAGATTTTTTCCAAACATATTTAATTTTGGTATTTTTGTTGGAAATTCATTTTTACTTAATTTTTTCAAGTAAAAATGTGTCTTCACAAATTTAAAATCCAATGTAGTTTTATTTTTAAGTTATAATTGAATGTTCATTTTTGTTTATAAGTTTATATTTATATTTTCATTCTTTTTATAAGTAAATTCATTTTATTTATAATTGTATATTATTCTATTATTTGTGGTCTTTTGGGTATCTGAAAGTACCTCTAAGGCTCACATTTATATTGTTTCCTGTTGGAAATAGTTCAGGTCTGACAACAGGAATAGCAGTTATTCCAGCTTTTGAACTCTAAATGTGAGTTCAAAAGGTTCTGGCTAACCCTTGGGAACTGGTGGAAGCTCTGGAATCTTTCATTTGTGCCTCTCCTCTGGGCTGACAATCTTGTCCTTTGGATTTATGACTTGAATGTCCTGGTCCAGATCCATTTTATTTGATGGAGTAGCTACTTTCACTTCTAGTAGGAGTCATTTCACATAAATTTAAATAAAAATGGACTAAGAATTTTATTGAATTCACCTGCTGGACCTTTAAAGGGTTCTTTGGTAATTAAACCCCTTGGTGCTGGGCTGGCTTGAATTTCAATACTAGACTCTGAGACCTCAGAGTCTGAAGAACCTTCTCTGGTGGATGAAACTAGAGAAAATGAAAATATAATTTATTTTATTAAATAATAAAAATAACCTATAAAATCAGCTCATTGGATAAAGTTGTTTCAATGTAATTTATGTCAAATTACATCAAAAATAAAGAAAAATGTCTAAAGAATAAAGAAAAATGTTTTTAAGTAAATCTTTTTAACTCTTTGAAATTTTTTTATTTGATTTGATATTTTCTTTAAATAAATCATAATTATGCAATTAATAAGCTATTAATCAAAATTGTATTATTATTCACTTTATACTAGAATAACTGAGAGAATGAACTTCAAGTCTATGATGTGAAAAATCCACTGGTTAGACAAAAAAAAAATTCAGTCCAAATCACTCAATAGTATATTGTTTCAAACAATATTCTTAAGAAAAAATAACTTCATTAGTATTATAAAGATTATTTATAAGGGATAAGTCCCAAAAAAGTCAAAATTGAAGTAAATATGGCAGTTTTAGGTCAAAAAAGAGTAAAATAAGGTCTAGAATATGATTTATGTCCTGAAAATTGGTTAAAATCATGTCCAGGCCCCCAAATTTAAGGTTTGTCTACAAAACTCTTGATAATAATAGCAATATCAAGAGTATTATGACTGTCCTCAGTAGAACAATATAATATAATTATTGAAAATAATTATATTAAAAGAGAAAGAAATTTAATCATTATTAAATAATTTAATAATAGAAAAAATCTAAAAAATTATTCTGTTATTGTTATAGTCACTGACAATTATAACAATAAAAAGTGTAAAGCTCTTAATGAGACAATTACACACGTAAAATATTAATATTTAACCACTTATAAGTAATATAAATATTATTTATAAAATAATTATCACACACACTGTGAATGAATAATTCATATAGAAAAATTCTATAAAAAAAACCTAATAATACATAAAACATATATAGAACTTCAGAGAGAAACTTATTTATATTATATATTTAATACAAGAAGTTGAATACAACAGTTATGATATTAAATATTTATTATAACTTAAAAACACACCAAAAAAACAATTTTTTAAAGATAAAACAACTTTCTATAATAAAAAATGATTTAAAGAGTTTTCAAGAGGAATTTTTGTATTTCAAAGGATATTTGAGATGATAGTTTTATGGAATAAAATATATTATTGTTTATTAAAATAATAATCTTAATTCTGTGATTTCAATTATTTAATTTTAATATTAATTAAAAACAAAATAACTTGAGAATTACTTTAATAATAAGATTTTATATGTAATAAAGCTTTACCTGTTTAAATGTCTAATATAATTGGACTGATGATGAATGATGGACCAAAACAGTGATGAATAGACTCTTTTTTATGTGTGAAGAGCAGCTTTCATGATTCATAATGAATATAGTGGGCATTCTCAGGTCAAAACTGAAAAACCATGCTTAAAAATAAGGTTCTTAACTTAAGGTAACTTATTTTTAATTCCAATTTAAAGTTACCAGTGTTGTTCTTAACTTCAAGTAACTTTAATCCTCATTTGGGTTGATTATTTTTATATTTAATATAAAGCAAGTTTATCAATATTGAAGTTCATCACATTAAAAACTGAAAAATAGATTTTCAAGCAAAAATCTCTTAAACTCAATTTTTAAAGAAATCTTAGTTTCTTTGAGTATAATTCAAAAAGTAAATTTCCAACCTAATTACCAATAAAAACTGTTTATAAAAGATACTTAACATTTAATTTATACAAAGATCATACTTAATTGGAAGCTGTGTGCAAATTTCAGGAAAATCCATTAAAAATTGGATTTTTGCTGAATTTTTTAATTTATTACTATTTTTCCACGTAAAACAGAAATACACACCAAACCTTATCTTTTGATAAGGTTTTAATGCTTGCAAGTTTGGATTTTTAAGCTTACATGAGCTTTTAAAGCTCTTAAAACTTTAAATTCAAGCTTTCACATTTGGATTTACCCTTTCACAGCTCAAAATTCCTGTCCAATTTGGGATAAAACCAGCTTAAACTTTAAGGTTGGATCAAAGTCTAATCTTAAAGCTTAAATAAGGTTGAAAATCCTCCAATACAGGTGGAAAACCTTAATTGAATCCTTGCAGATCCACAATTCTGGGTACCCAAGCTCTGTTTGGTCTTTTTCCTTTGTCCCACCTTTTGCCTGGATTTTGCCCTTTTATTTATTTAAAGCCATACTATGGCCTTAAACCCTTTTAAATTGAGCCCATGCAGGATTTAAATTCTGTATGGCAAATTCTTAGCCAATTCAGTAAGTATACACAACACCTTAATTTTAACTAAAATTTTGGTATGTTTGCATAAATCTTATGCAACTTTAAATTTAAGCTTATTTAAGCTTAAATTTAACAATTTTAAAAAATGTTAAAAAAAGTTTCAATTGTACTGTTAGATTCTTAAATCTTCTAATAAGATAGGAAATAATTATTTTTGGGCATAACACCCTATGGGTGTACCCTAGGTTATTTTTGGTGTATAATCCAAAAATGACATCATAATTATAACTTTGTTTATCTAAAAAAAAGCTATACTTATTTTTTGTTATTTTTTATTATAAATTAAATTTAAAAGTCTGTTCAAGACTGAATCAACTGTATATAAAGTGATTTTTGGCCTTATGGGTATGTCATATATACCTCACAGGCTCACAATGAGGCAGTATGGATATCTTAGAAAACAAATACCAGAATTTAGTACCTGTTAGAAACCAAACCTCCCAATTCTTTAATTAAAATTAAAACTTCCTTTGGTTTAAGAAGTATAATAGCAGTCCAATATTTCCCAAAAATTAATAAAAAACATCACAAATAGATTTCAGTTTTTCATAAAGCTTGTTTTTCTTCTGTATTTATTGTGCCAAGTCAATTCTTAATATTTTCAACATTTCTTCAATATAATTCATTATATATTCAAAGCTTCTGAAGCCACAGTGACCTTCCCCAACCACATTTAGAATCTCTTTGAGGTATTCAATAATTAATTCTGAGATATCTGTAATTTATGGAAAGTGGTAAGATTCAAAGTCAAACTTTCATGCAAGAAAAATATCTAAGAGAATTTTGATTCATATTATATAAATCATTCAATAATAAATCTTTACTTTCAAAAAAATCACTTTCAAAGTTAAACACTTAAATTATTAGGGTCAATTTCTGTGTGGATGAGTTATTCATTCTTTCTAGACTTATCAATGTTCATCCAGGATTAAATATTGAGGATCTTCTTAGCTTTAAATCCTCTTGGAACATCTGAAAGGTTTCTTTTGTACCTTGACTTAAACACTAGACTCAGGATATTAATCCTAAATTTCAGGCTTGGACTACTGTTCTGAAGTATCTGTGGATGGGTGATTTTGTGAATTTGTTGCTTTTAATTCTGAATTTTTCTCTTTTGGTGGAATTCGGCCTTTTTTCTGTGTTTAATTGTGTACCTCAAATGAAAAAGGATCCCTTTTGCTTTTTCTCTTGGAAATTTTTTGTCTTCCTCCCATTTCTGTGGCTTTTTGAGGATCATGAATATGGGGAAGCTGTGTCCTAACTCTCATGCCCTCTATTATTTCATAAACAGTTCTTGATTAAGATTTGCTGAATATTTCTTAGTACCTAATTTTTAAGGGCCTCTTCTCTTTTATTGCATAATTATAAATATTCCTTCTCCAAATTATTGTTTAAATGAAACTTTTTGAGTAAGAAATTTTATTATGAAGCCAAAAATTAAACATAAGGTCATCTTAAAGTGCCAATAAAAATATAAATCTTTCATTTTGAATAAGATTCTGTTTTTGAGATAATACTGAATTTGATTCTTTAATGGGATGTCAGTATTAATACTATGATTTTTAGTGAACTTATACTTCTTTTCAATATTTTTTTCTGAATAATTCAACTTTTTTAGGGCACAATGAGAAATCCTGCTTGAGAGAGGATAAGATATTAATGGAAGATTAATCATTATCTTTAACTATCAATAGAATATCCTTCTTAAACCCTTGGGAGATTGTCTTTCAAAAGAAATCCCTATTTTTTTAGCTACCTAAAAATGTGCCCTAGATTCCTCTTTAATCCAAGCTTTTATCATGGAATGAGCACCTTTAACTCCCGAAGTGGATAAGTGGCATAATATGAATTTTTTTTGGTCCCCCATGAAGGAAAAATAAATCTCAAATTTTGTACATGTGTTTCTAAGGTGATTGAAAATAAGTTGAGTGGAATTCTTCTGTAATTTTGACTAATTTCCATAAAATTCTTTCTCTTTAGTGAAGTAAACAGCCTACAGAAGTTCAAGAAAACAAATCATATATCATGAGTATCCATGTAAGAATAAAAAAACAAAACAATATTACTTCAGTAAATTTGTTTATCAAGTTTTCTTCCCTTTTGAAGCCCCCCAATACTTTGTTGTTAGGCAATAGAGTAATTTTGGATATGCCAATTGTGCAGAATTTTATGTGAGCTTGGGAATAGGGTATTCACAAGGGCTATATCTCTGTTGAAAACAAAGACAGGAGGGTGAGGTATATTATAGCCTTCTATAATACTGTTTTTTGAAGCTTTTGAGGCCCCAATAGTGATATTTTTAAGTTTCATCTAATAAAAAAGTTAAATCCTCATAAAATGTTTTGTGTTTTGAGCTTAATGAATCAATTTTTAACATTAATAGTCTGTACTGGTTTTTATTTTAATTAAGAGCTACAAGAAGGGGATGATGGAAATTTTTCAAAAGAATAAAATATTTAGGATGGCAGAAAAACTAAAGAGTGGATGTGGCCCAAATAATCATATAAGGAGTGATGTGTGAAATTCTCAGTTTTAAGTAGGTCAAAAAGGGCTTAAATAGGCTTTTTTCCTTTGATAAATTCCTTCTTTTTGTCTTATGTTTTATAATAACTGGTGTTCAATTTTCCCTTTAGGGTAGCAACTTGACCTGAGTTTGGTGGTCCTTTATATGTGAATCAATTAAAAGAGTCACTTGAGGGGCCTCCGCTTTATTAAGCTTTATTCATTTTGAATGAGCCACAGGATTTAAGAATGAGCCATGATTATTTTCTGGATTTATCACCTTGTGGGTCCGAAGATCCTCATTGGCATACTTCCTGAAACAAACATAAAAAAGAACAATCATTATTTTTGGTTGTAGTGTGTTTTATCATTAACCCTTTGACTAATGGAGCCAGATCTTCAATATATTATTTAAATTATTTTATATTTATGATTTTCCCTTATTTTAAAAATTTTATAGCCTTAAACCTTTTCACCCTCTTTGAGATATTCAAGCTATAATTCATCTGTTTTTAATTTTCCTTCAATGGGTAAATTCAACAAGATTAAATTAATTCTTTTAAAATGTTAATAAAAATGTTTATTTAAAAGCCAGAAGAGGGGTTTTTTGTGATAAAAAGTGGAGTTTTTAATTGGAGTCATTTTTATTGGAAAAAATAAGTATTGATAGTGTAAGGCTTGGAAATCTTTTTATATAACTAAAAGACAAAAACAATAAACATAAGTTATATTTCAAAATAAGATGAATTTTTTTAATATAAAAATTAAATTTAATCAAAAATTTAAATAAATATTTTTACTTTAAATAATGAATTAAAAATATTTTTCTTACAAAAATATCAAAAATAACACATTTTTTTTCAAAGAAAATTTAAGAAAAATTATTTAAACTTCTCTTCCAATAAATACAAATATAAAAAGAAATTTACCATTGGATTCCTCATAAGATTTCAGGTGTGGTCACCTCTGAGTTAAATTTCTGTAATTTGACTTTAAATAAGCTTAGATTAAGTTTTGATTATTTTCTGTATGAAATCTTGAGCTCCTCAAAACCTTGAGTTAATTCACACCACATGTAATTTTGAAAATCAATTTTGTGTTAAAATTGAGGCATATTGTGTAGGTTATAAATTATTAGGAATTGAATTATTTTCAATTTAAATTTCAAATTGTATATGTGTATTACATAATTTAACTTAAATTTACATATGAGGAATTAATTATTACAGTTGTGTACTGTGATTTTTCAATTTACTTACATGTGTAAAATTTTAAGTATAATACCCAATGAGGAAATAAAAAAGAAATAAGTTGGAAACATTGAAGTTTGGGGGAAAAGGAATCTTGGTTAAAAGGGTGTCAGACTTTCCCAAACCCTTTTCTTAATATCTCAAGATGTAAAAACTTACACAAAATTTCATTACTTTTGTTGTGGAATTGACTCACAGGGTATTTGACTCAATTGATGAGAAGTTTTCGATACCAACCAGGGCAGTTTTGACTTTTTCCAAGAGGTTAAAGAAGCCCTCAAGTTAGAACAAACCTTTCCAAAGAAGTCTTAGCTGTCTTAGAGGGTTCTCAAACACATTATGAAGTGTTTTGCAGGCTTAAATCCAACTATTACTATAGGAATGGCTGCTTTAAAGGACTCAAACAGCTATAACTGGACCTTTCTTGGTTCAAAACAGGTTTAAATTATTTCATAATTGGATCTTCTGTTGTCATTATGTTTCTAACAACTTTTCAAAGAAACTTTCACTTTTGGTAGAAGAAAATTAGTGGCTTTATAAGAATTTCTTCTTTGCCTCTCTTTTCTCTTCCTGCTAGTATATTTTCCTTTTATAATTAATTTAAGAACTTTTAAACCAATCAATAAAAGATTCCAACCACAATTTTGAATATTTTTTGAATCTTTTAGCTATTTGGAAAAATAATCATAATAATTGTTTTTAAATATTTATAATGATTTTACCCTTGAACCACCCCAAAAAGTGAATTTAAGAATTTTTCATCAACGTAACCTTTTTCACTTTGTTTCCAAATTCACTCTAGTCACTCTTAGGCATTTTTTATCTTTAATATTAAATTTAGAGACACTTTTTTAATATTAATTACTTTCATTTTATAAGTTTTTTCTATGAAACTCTTGATAATAGTAACAAATATCAAGAGTACTATGACTTTTCTAAGTAGAAAATATAATATAATTAAATATTATAACCACAAATTAATATAATTATTAAAAATAATTATAAAAAAGAAAAAAAAGAAATTTCATTATTATTAAAGAATTTAATAATATAATAATAATAAGTATAAATCTCTTAATGAAAAAATTATATGTATAAAATATTAATATTTATCCACTTATTAATAATATAAATATTATTAATAAAAGAAATATTAAATTAACTGTTCAGAGATAAATCTTATAGAAAAATTTTATATAAAAAAACTAATACTATATTTAAAAAAATGATATAGAATTTTAGAGAAAACTTACATATAATATTTATTTAATATAACAAATCAAAAAACAAAATTTATTATATTGAATATTTTTTAAAAGTTAAAAACACCCCAAACATCAATATGTTAAAATATAAAACATCCTTTTATGATAAAAAATATTATTTAAGAGTTTTTAAGAGGAATTTTTGGATTTTAAAAGATATTTAAGACAATAATTTTATATAATAAAATTTATTATTGGTTATCATAAAAGTAATCTAATTTCTATGATTTTAATTATTTAATTTAGGATTTATAAAGAATAAAATAATTAAGAATTCATTTTAATAATAAGATTTTATATTCAATGAAAATTTACCTGCTTAAATGTTTAATACGTTTGGAATGATTAATTGGTTATTGGAAAAAATAATGATGTAAAGTCTCTTTTTATGCCTGAAGAGCATCTTCTCATTATTCATAATAAATATAGAGTGAGTTCTCAGGTAAAAACTTAACAACCATTATTAAAAAGAGAGGTCTTAACTTAATTTAGCTTTTTTTTCTTTAAATTTGAAGTTATCAGTGTTATTCTTAACTACAATTAACTTTAATCCTCTTTTTGATTAATTATTTTAAGCTTATAAATAAAATAAATTTATTTATATTAAATTTTATCACATTAAAAACTTAAAAATAAATTTTTAAGTAGAAATATTTTAAACTGAATTTTTAATTAATTTTCAAAGAAATCTTAATTTTCTTTTAATAATAATTTAAAAAAGGTTAATTAAAAGTCTAATTAACAATTAAACCTGTTCAAAAAATATAATTGAAATTTAATTTATAAATGAATAACATTTAATTTTAAGCTTTGCGAATTTTTCAAGAAAATCCATTGAGAATTGGATTTTTAATGAATTTTTTGAAGTTATTGTTATTTTTACACATAAAATAGCGATAAATACCAAACTGTAACTTTTTATAAGGTTTTCATACTTATAAATTCAATTATTTAAGCTTTTTCAAGCTTTGAAAGCTCTTAAAACCTTAACTACAAGCTTGCATATAGGGATTTACTCTTTGGAAGCTTGTAATTCCTGTCCAAATTGGGATAAAACCAGTTTAAACTTTAATTTTTGATCAAAGTCTAATTTTAAAGCTTAAATAAGGTTAAAAATCCTCAAATTGCAGATCCCAAAAGTTGGATACCCTGGCTCTATTTGGTATTTTTCCTTTGTCCCACCTTTCTGAGTGGTTTTTGCCCTTTTATTCATTTAGATCCATACTATGGACTTAAAACACCTTAAATTGAGCGCATGCAGGATTTACATTCTGTATGGAAAATCCTTAGCCAATTCATTAAATATACACAACACCCCAATTTTAACTAAAATTTTGGTAAGTTTGTAAAAAAACTTATTCAACTTTAAATTTAAGCTTATTTTAATCTTAAATTTAACAAAAATTTTAAAAAATGTTAAGAAGTTAAAATTGTACTGTGAGATTTTTAAATATTTTAATAAAATAAGAAATATTCATTTTTTTGGGTATAATAATACCTATGGGTCTTATCTAGGTTATCTTTAATATAGAATTCAAAGAAATGAAATAATAATTTTACTTTTTGTTTATCAAATATAAATTTATGCTTATTTTTTTTTTTTTGGTAATTTTTTTTTGTTTTAAATTCAATTTATAAATTTATTTAAGATTAAATCAAATTTATAAAAAATTTATTTATGACCTTATAGGGTATTTTATATATATCATCTTAAAGGCTCATAAAGTTCATTTTTCTTTTTTTCAATTAGTTTAAATTTAAATTTCATTTTGCTGTCATAAATATCTCTTTTTCAGAATATTTTTGAATAAATTTTTATAATATTATTTCTTTTTTTTTGTTTTATACAAAAAAAAAAATAACAATTTGAAAATAATAATCTTAAAAAAAAAAAAAAAAAAAAAGATATGATATGTTTTTTTTTTTTTGTTTTTTTTTAAAAGAAAGAAAAAAAAAAAAAATTGATTTGATCACTAAACAAAGGGGCTTTTGTTAAAAAAAAAAAAAAAAAAAAAAAGAAAAAAAAAAAAAAAAAAAAAACATTAGAATTGGTTTAATTAAAAGATTAATTTAATTAAATTTTATTTTTTTATTAAAATTAAAAAATAAATTTATTAAAAAATATAAATTTTATTAAAAATATAAATTTTATTTATTTATTTTATTTATCTATTTTTTTTTTAATAAATTAAAAGATAAATTTTTTAATAATTTATTTAAATTAATAATAATAATATTTACTTTTTTAAATAAAATTAATTTAAAGAGTTTCTAATTAAAAAAAAAAAAATTTCAATTGGTCATTATTTTTCCTTAAAAAATAATTTTAAAGTCAAAATTGACTTCATAAAAAAAAAAAAAAAATAATAATAATAATAATAATAATAATAATGGAAAAATAATCATATCAAGAATAGAAAAAAAAACCTTTAAAAAAATGTTTTTTTTGAAGGGGGGGGGGGGGGGGGGGGTTGGGGGAAATTTTTTTTTATAGTAATCACAAATAAAGTTAAAATGGTCCCACAAAAAAAAAAAAAAAAAATTTTTTTTAGGGAAGAGGTCAAAGTGATTTATCAAAAAAAAAAAAAAAATAATAATCTTAATATATGGAATATAGTAATCAATTTTTATATTAATAAAATATTGGGTATCCAAAAAAAAAAAAAAAAAAAAAAGCACTTTTGGGGTTTTTTATAATAACCTCAAAATGGGCAAAAAAAACAAAAAAAGTGAGAAATTATGACCACTTGAGGCTCATTCATGGCTATTTAAATTAAATTAAGGGAATAATAAAGTTTATTTGAGCTTATTTTAATTTTATTAGATAGATATTTGATTATTTACATTAGCTATTTCCATTTTTGTTCTCTATGAGCCTCTAGAAATGTTGTTTTTATAGAGTTAATAGGCCACAAAAATGGGAAGCATGACCATTTTAAGAAAAAATAAAACATGCTTGTATTTCAAAGAGAAAGCCATATATATATATAAGTTTGTCAAAACAAAAAATGTTCCTTTGGATTTGCATTTGTATTGAAAAAGTTTTTGTAAATAAAGAGATGAGTGTTTTTGATAATTATTGGCCCATATCAGCTGATTTGACTTTGTTTTCAGTGGGTGAATTTAACATAATTAAATTTATGGGTTTGAAAGAATAAACAAAATTTATTTTTCAAAAACAAAAATTGTAGTTTTTTTTGCAAAAAGAAAATGCTACTTTAAAAATTGGAAAAGGGGGGTTTAGAATCTTTCAAAATAATTATAGTGATATGGTTAAAAAAGGATGCAATCAGATGGTTAAAAAAAAAAAGGGAAAATGATTTCTTTTTTAGAAAAATAAATAAGGAAATGCAGTTTTTTTTTTTTTGGGGGGGAAAAAAAAAGGAAAGTTCTTGTTTCAAAAAAAAAAAAAAAAAAAAAAAAAAAAAAATTACAATTTTTTTAAAATTAAGAATAGAGGTTTTGTTTTTTTTTTTTTTAAAAAAAAAAATGCTTTTTTCTTTTCTTTTTTTTTTTTTTTTTTTTCTTTTCTTTTTTTTTTTTTTGGTTTTGATGGTTTGTAATGTATGTTTTTAAGAAATAAATAAATAACGAAAGGCTAGGCTTTTTTTGGGTTGGCCACCCAAAGATCACCAGGGGGACACACTGGAATTGATTTAGCAAAACAGCATCATCTTGGCTAATTAGGAGAAATTTGGCAAGAAAAAAAAAATATGAAAAAAATGGCCAAAAAAAAAACAAAAATCGCCAAAACTTGGCCTGAGGACTTTTTTATAAGAAAAAGGGGTTAATTGTATGTGTTTTGGCATAAATGGGTGAAAATACGTAAGGGATTACATGCTTTTACCAGCACCCTCTTTTTTTTATTTCTTTTTATTTTATTTTTTATTTCATTTATTTTATCGATTTTTTTTAAGGAAAATTAATTGATTCAATCTTTTTTCAATTTTTTTTTCTTTCATCTTTATAAGCTGAGAAGTTATTGAGTCTCTTGATTAATTTCAATTTCACTGCAATTTCAAAGTTTGTTAAAAAAGTTGAGGGTCACCATTTTTTTCTTTTTAAGAAAAAGGCAAATTGTCAAGAAAAATACAATCATGCCCGCTCCGTTTTCTCATCCTCTCTGAATAGACGAGAGTTGCAATTATATCCTGAGCCTGGAGTAATAACATCTTGAGATTCAAATCACGTCTATTTTTGCATCGTCATTCTGTGGAAAACCAGACTTAGTGCTATCCACCTGATCAAGCTTCGTCGCTCATACCCCACCTCACAAGTACCTTCAATAGAAAAATGGGCAAGTCACGTTGCGTGAAATTTAACTTTCAATATCACCCGGATCGAGATCAGAGAAATTTAAAACAAATTCCTATAGCAACAAACGAACATGATTGGCTTTCAAATTGACATACATTGCCCCATTCAAACTTGTGGCTAGATGAGCGGTCTAGTCAGTGCATAATGCAACTTGTGACTTTGTCTAGACGTTTTCGGCTTAACTTGCGCCCAGTGATGATTGATGATAGGTAAGCACTAGACTTTCTATTATTATAATTAATGATCAAACTGAAAGATTTAGGTTAAAAAAGTCATACAGGGTAGGGGTAGATCGACAAAGGTTGTATTTTTCTCTGCTAGTTCTTTTTCAAGGTCCCAAATGGTTTTGAAAAAAGAAAGAAAAAAATAGGAGCGAGCTAAATAAAAGCAGGAGCACACATCATAACTCCATGTAGATATATATATTTATATATATTAAACACTAATAATTGAAGAAAGAGCTATACACATATCACCAATCGCGGTTAACTTGAAAAAGACAAGGCCCTTAATATCCACCACTTGAGCTTTTGTCGACTCAAGGCACAAGAAAACCAAAACCAAAATTCGGTTAAGCAAGTAAATGACATCAGTCTTCTAAATCAAGTTTTTGCTGGAAGATTTCAGACCATTGACAACCAACTTGTCAAGACTTACTCGCAAGCAATAAAAAAAAAGGTTAATAATTCAAAACAATTTCATCCCCAGCAGGTGTATCGAGATCATTGTAAGCTAGTACAGTCTTCGATCGTGGGTCGCTGGAGACCAGATCCATTGGAGCAATGCCATTATTCGCAGTTATGCGACCATTCATTCGAGCATGTTCTTCTCGCCTGGCACGCTTAGGATCATGGGGTGGCAATGGTAAGAAATTATCATCGGCAAAGTTCCTCGAAATCCGATCTCCCAATCGCCGTGAGTTTCCATTTTGCATTCGGCCTTGAGCCATAGATGGAATGGGAGGAAGTGAGGCATAAACCTGATGATGTGGTTGAAAAGGAGGAGGGTAACCTGCGGCAGGCCCCATAGCATTCATATAGTACGGCGCCCCATATCCGCCAGGGGGGGCTGGGCCTGTGGGATGATGTCCACCCATCATAGGCCCGTTGGCAAACATAGATGGAGGCCCAGTCATAGGAGAATAGGGATGACCGTGATAAGAGGCATACATAGGCGGTGGGTAACCAGTGTATGGCCCACCCATTACCATACCTCCAGGGCCAGTCATTGGATTATTAACCATAGGAGGATAACTCCGGTTGTTATGAAAGTCTGAGGCGCCACCCATTGAACCCAAATTGGGCATCATCGTATGAGAAGAGGACATCACACTAGACATTCCATTGTTAGCGCGCCCATGGGTATGATCAGGAGCTTGGGGTGGTTGAGGGGTGGTATGGGAGGGATCTAAGACATAATTGTTGAGGTATTTAATCTGAACCGAGACAGTTAAATTAGACAAAAATCACCCCAAAATGTTTCTAGTAAAAAGTGTATGCATGTATGCCTTACTCTTTCAATTGAGTCTTGATTGATGACCTCAGTATGTTTGGTCATTATATGCTTCTCGATGAAATTCATAGCCTTAAAAAGTTTGCTACAATTTTTGCATCTAAACTTTCCAGCGCCCTCATCCGTAATTTGGGGTTGACACAATCGATGAATTTCACTGTTTGAAAAACAATGCAGATCAGATTAATTAAAGTTTGCCTAATAGAAACCAAGAGCCCTCTTTCACTCAACTCATCAATTCGTTCGCCACCAAAATCTCGCGGATCAACTTCCGACCGCGCAAGAAGAAGACTGAGGCGCTCATCAAGCGTGCGAGCCCAGCTATTTTCATTTGCCCGAGTAGATTGGGAATGGGCATTTTTTCTATGACTTTTAGGGGTCGTGATAATAGTTGCGTCATCGGTAGAGGCTGGCGCGGGTTTGCGCACATGCTTTGCACACCTCCTCAAGAGCTCTTCTTGAAAGTCGCACACACAAACACAGTAATAACAACAATGAAAGGCGGTACGTAGGTAATAAAGGTAAATATCCAATGCTTTCTTATCGATAAAATACATTTTTTCATCTGGCACAAGAGCTTTTGATTCGCCATCAAGATCCGATAGTTCAAGATTTTGAGGCGTTTCAGAATCGACCTTGTCAAGCTTAGCATCGCTACCTAATGAAGTAGAACCAATGTTTTCGACCAATTCTTCTTTCATATGTTTGATTTTAGCTTCAATGGCTGTGCTTCCACGTTTATCCTCATCCACACCCAAGCCAAAGTACTCATTTTCAAATTGGACAGCCAATTTACGAATATAAGATAGATCCTTCAAGATACGATCATGTGTATTCATAATCCCAGGGCAAACTCGCAATTTTTGAAATGCTGGCCGCTCAGCCCTCATCATATGTAGTGTAAAGTTATTGAGCTAAAAAGAATACAAGTCGGGAGAATTTTTAGCCACGGCCCCATAGGAAAAACCAAAATTCTCAAGACTATGACCGTTTTACCTTGGATTCACTAAGAATGCTTTCTGCTACTTGCATATCAGTCCCAGGCAAAAAAGACACCCAGCCGACTCGATGAAGTTTTTTGGCCGTATGAGGGTCGGAAAGAGCGAGATAATCAAAGCCTTCAGCTTGCTTACAATGCTGTGAGACTTAGTTTCAGTTAGATGAACCAGTTGTAATAAGCTTCCAAAGGCAAGAAAAAGGCATACATTTTCTAGCTCTAGCCTAGAGATATCGGGGCTTATACTTTTGATGAATAGTTGATTTTCAAACGGAGGCACGATAACAATGTCATCTGATCCAGTTTTACCCCGCATGCTTTCCCCAATAAGACTACCCAAGATGCTTGAAGGTGCAAGAGCAGGATTAGGGCCAGATAACGCTTCGGCCATACTGTTACTAAACTCATCATCAGCATCTTCAAATTCGTCACCCTCCGCGTCAAGATGTGGGAGGTTATTTTCATTTTTAATATTAGATTGAGGATCAGTAAGCGTAATCTTAACTGTTAGAGATCAAGATTGAGGTTAATATTTGTAAAAATGTAAAAAAAAAAAAAGAGTAACAAAAAGAGGCGGGTACCTTCGGATAGTGGAAGTGCCTCAGGATCCTCTGGCTTGGGGGGTAGCACAGATGGTTTAGTATGTCCCTCTTGAACCAAGTGGGGGTCAGGTATCAAAGGAGGAGCGTTTGAGGCGTTCTCATTCTTGAGATCGTTAGCACCTTGATCAACGTTCTCAATATTAGATTTCGAATTTGTAAATTTTTTGCTCATAGCTAGATGTAAGGGATAATTAAATTAGTGGAGAATATTTTGTGAGGTATCAAACTAAAGCTTACGTAAATAGTCATAATTGACAATATCAAAATCGCCTTTCTCTAGTCCCTGAATAAACTTTTCCACTTTACCTTCACGACCTTTCTTTTTAAGTCGCTCTCTCATCTCTTCAAACTCCGCGCCAGGTAAATATTTTTCACGAAACCAATGTTTTGACTTATTTTCCTCAAAAAACGTCACGAGATGTTTTCGAGTATAATCGTGCCGATAGCGTTTCCATTGTTCTGCTAGTTTCTCTTTATCCTCTGCAATGTGAGGAGAGGTTGCGCGCATAAAGTCAGCAAAATAGCGAAAAGAAACCAAATGAGGCAGCTCTGACGGTGGTGTTAAATGAGATCGACTAATGCAAAGATCAACAAGCTTGAGTGAGAAAGGCCATTTTGGTATTCAAATCAATCAGTTTGGACCACCCACGAGTAGTTATTTGGGCCTCCACGACCGGGGAGCCCACGTTCAGGGGAATAACCAAATGGTTCATCACGATAAGCATTGTCACCACGTCGATAAGGGTCGTTGAAGATGTCGCCACCAGGTCCATGACGAGGGTTAAGACCTGAGAGGTTTTTAAGTAAGAGAGAGGGGGTTTTGATAAGAAGTTGAGAATAAAACAAGAAGAACAATGATGAATAACTTACCATGATCATGAGTAGAATGAGGATGATGGTCTCTTCTTTCTCTTTCACGGTATGGTTCACGTTCATAATTGGGAATGTAGCGATCCCGACTGGGGGGTGATTCATCTCTGCGTCGCTTGCGAGCTTTAGTGAGATATAATTGAAAAAATGAGTAAGATGAGGAATCCAGGTAGTGAAGAGGGCAGGGTATTAATCAATGATAAAGATTGAAGAGAAAAGATTTGTTTAGTAGATGCATTCAAGCATTTGATGGTTGACCAAGCCATGACTCACCAAAGTCAGCCGGAGATCTGCCGCGATGGGTGGCAGCCGTTGGCCCAGCTGAACTTCGATCTACTGAGCCATTCCAGCGATCCGATGGAGCTGGTGAGCGGCGACCACCGTCATCAAAGCGACCACCTCTTCCAGGGGAGGGACTCCTGGGACGTGGCTCGCCGGGAACACCAAATTCAGATATCATGACAAAAAATTGCGATGTTTTAGACCTCAATAGAGTGAGCTGGTAATCTGGTCCAAAAAGGGTTTATGATGATGAAAAGGTTTATAAAGGTTTGATGATAGTTGACCACTGATATGATGAATCTTTCAATCAATCACGATCCAAGGGGGAGTCAACAATAAATAATACCACAAAGAAAGCCAAGATGTGAGTTTTGAAGAGGTAAAGCTGTCGCAGAGTGAGGGAATTGCTAGAAATCATGAACCGTTTCAAAGAATCGAGCAAAGGGCAAGTTGGAATCGAAGGCATGAGGATTGATAGATTTGACCAAAGGATGGGACGAACGAGTAGTGACGATGCAAAATAGAGTAGAGCGAAGTAGCGAAGGATGCAAAGATAAAATAACCGGATAAGTAAGAAAAAGAAGACGAAAGAAATAAGTAGCAAGTAAATTACGAGTAATTTGAATAAATAGATGATTAGATTTCAAAAGAAATTAAGAAAGAAGTAACCGATGAGTCAAGGAAGGAGCAATACAGTGAAAGATCAATCTATATTCTAAACAAGAGACGGTACTCTTGACTAAAGGAATGCGAAGATGATGGTAAAGCTATAAGAGATATATATCTGTTTGAGCGGGAGAAGAATGTGAGTGAATTAAAGATAGCTTTGATGAGCAACAGCCTGACGGTCCATCCGAATCCGATCAGCAAGACTGTGAGCAAATGAGCAATAGATCATAGACCATTGGCATTCCAAGCAAGCAAAGAGTTAATGAATGAGTGATGAAGGTGACTGAATTGATGAAGATGATGACGATGACGATTTGTAGGATGATTTAGATGATTTAGATGATTTAGATGAAGATGATGATTTAAATGATTTAGATGAAGATGAATAAAATTTCAATAGTAGGATGCAAATGATGAAGGATTGATTGATGAAGATGATGAAGATGATGAAATAATTGGATGAGCGTTTGAACTCACCGAATCGCAGTTAAGGCAATGATAGCCAACAGAGGAGGGACAGCAGCAGTAATACTAAGTAGGCAGGCAGGAGCCAAACGAGAGCGGATACCAGAAGAAAGGGAGAGACGCAAGAGCCGAGGACAAGACAGCCAAGGGGTCGACGAGCGTTGGACCGAGGATGCTGGTCGGGGTATTGACTCGGTCGGTATCAGACTGGAGACCGGGTGCCAAGGATCGATCACTCACTGACTGCGCTGAGTAAGCTAAGCAGTAGAGAAAGAGCCAAGATTCCAAGAAGCAATCAAGCAATCAAGCAGAAGCCCAAGCAGCTGCCTAGGAAGAGCCCTAAGCCTAAGCCTAAAACCCAGTTTAATTTACTCTAGTAGCAGTAGCGGCCTCTAGTCTTGTAGAGTTTCAAAGCTGGATGGCACTCTAGCAGGCTGTATTAGAGCTTTGTTGTGTTGAGTATCCAATACTGTATACTGTAGTGTATAGTGTAGATTTGGCTGGTTTGGCTGCAAGCGTGCTGATTGGACTGCTTATTAGAGTGCTAATTGGAGTGCTTGGAGTGGTGATGATCATTAATTTGATATACTGATTAAGGGTGATGATGGTCAATTTTAATCGATTTGACGCTAATCCTACCAAAAATTTCATAAAGGTCAAGAGTTAAGCCCTCTTATTAGCGTTGCTTGTTGCTTGCCTTCATCGACAGCGGCATTTCAGCGGCATTTCAGCGGCATCTCAGCGAATCTCAGCGAATCTCAGCGGAATCTCAGCGGAATCTCGATAAATGACTAGGATCAATCTTGAAAAGATTGGATCAACTCATAGGCTAAAATCTAGAGCTCACAAAATGTCATAGAATACCCCCGGCGCTCTCAGTACAAAAATTATCGAGATGATGGATTCATGAATGCTTCCAGGCTCAAAAATATACTGATTGCTTGCTTGTTTTCGACCAACCATTTTCGATTCCACCAAGAATTTTTACGAAAATTGTTTCATCTAGCATTCAAATTACAAAGATCGGCTATTTTAATGTCAAATTTCAATAATAATACGGCTTGAAGAATGACACCATTGAAATTCAAAATTTCAATCAAGATACACTATCAAATCATAAAAAAGCCACCAAACACTAGTTGAGACATAAATCTCTTATACTGGGGATTATTCCTCACTTGTCTCACTTTTTTTTCGATGGGGAAGATTTCTGATTATGTTTTTATTTAAATTTTCAATTTATTTATTTTGATATTTAAATTTTTAATAGGAGAAAGGGAGGCTCAAACTACTCAATCATACTGTAACTCAATTTTATTTGGCTTATGAGCTTAATTAAGACTTAGGTCATTAAATTAAATTTTAAATGAATACTTAATCAAGTCATTAAATTTGAACTTACTCAAAAGTTTATTTTTAAAGCAAATCATAAAATTTTAACTTAAATAAATAAATACAAAATTAATGGGACTCAATTTCTTCTTTTAACCAGCAACTTTAACTCCTATGTTGAACAGGAAAATCGAAAAATCCCAACCACAAAAACCTGCTCATGACGTAGCTCGCAGGCCTGCTCGACCTAGCTTCGGGAAGAATTTACCTTTTTTTTTTCTGATGTTCTAGTTGAATTTTATCTACCAAAAAGTTGTTGTTTATTTTAATTTCTTTTTCTAACAAAACGCTGGGGTTGAATATTCATTTACGCCTTCAATTTCTGAGAAAAAACCAACCTGCCACACATTTCAGGTTATTATTATTATTTATCAACGCGGGCGTTTGAAGTCATCCCTTACAATTTGATCATTTGGTTATGCTTAGATTTAACAACCAAAGGCTTGCTACTAGCTGACAGCTTATGATTCAACCTCAAGTTTTTAAGACAAACAAAAAATTTTGTCACCACTTCACAACTTACCATCATGATTAAATGTTTATTACTTTTTAAGCCCATTTTGGCAACAAACATGTCATCAGAGAAAACTTATGACGAGGCCACTTTTGCTTGAGTAAATCTATACTTCCATCTCAACTTCACCACTTCAAATCACAATAAAATGGTTTTTATTTTTGGGAAACATCAAATTGTGGTGATTTATCAGGTAAGAAGAAAGTTTCAACCCTTTTTTACCTCATCTCTATTTCAATTCACTTTCATAGTGAAGCTATAGCTTGGCCATATTCTTACAATATAATCAGATTCCTTTTTTATGTTTTAGTTCAGTTTGGTTCTCACCATCAAGTTTTTAATAAATAGTCAGTTCTCATTGTTGTTTATATCACTTACCATGGTTAAAATCTTTGGGGGTTGTACAATCAAAACAGAATTCCCAAGGTATCAAAAAGAAGACAAGCAATCAAGGACCTGCTTATCATGTTGATCATACTGAAAACAGATCAAATGACCCCATGTCTTGATAGCTCAGCTTACTTTGGATCATTGTAAAAAGCCCTGGGATATTCCAATGATCTGCAGCTTTCCCCAATTTATCCTATCAAGATTGACTATATCTTTTATTATATAGAGGTGGTAAACCTCTGTATTTTACAAATTTTAGATTCACAATACTTTAAAAAATTCCCCAAAGTTCAATATTCACAATTTTTTTCTAAATGTCATCAAAGGATTTCAAACAATTTGTCAGGATGATTCCAAAATTCTCCACTTTCTAATTAATAAAATAAAAGCTCATGATGTTTTTAAAAATGAAATTTATTAAAAGAAATAACCAATTTCTTATCAACTTGCACTTAAGCTTTAATTACTAATTACAAATGGAAATGGTGCCTTGATAGGTTGATTTTGAATAATATTTGAAATTAGAAAAGGATAAGTGATTCAGTGTTCAAGAAGATTAATCAAGTCCATCAACTCACTATAAGAAAAATATATCAAAAGGACCAGCATGAATTTCTGTGGAAAGATCTCATGGGTTATAACCCATGAGGGTTTTGAAGGTTCTGTTGGGTGTCCATAGATGATAGAAAATCTTCCATTTATCAAAATAAAGTATTTCATGGGAAAATCTATTTAAATTGAAAGAAAAATTATTCCCTAATCACACTTATTGTGTAAAATTATGATAAGGGTATCACATGTTTAATTTCTGGATGGCCTGGCTCATGCTCTGATGGTAGTCTCTAGAAGTAGATGACTATTTACCCAAATAAGAATGGAATATTTCATATAGGTAAGTATTTTTTACTTAATTAGAAAACTTTATTTCTAAGCCAAATTCTGATTACTTATTATTAAAGGCCAATATTTGAGTTTGGATTCAGCCTACCCACTCAGTCATATGCTAATTCTGTCCTTCAATGCTCCTAATTCCAATTAGTGCTTCAACCAAGAATTTAACAGTTGTATCTCACAATAACATATTTGTAAAAAAAATACTATTTTTATCCTTAAAGGTAGGTGGTACCCTTTGAGAGGTATAAATTTTCAATTATATGAGAAAAATCACAAAACAAAAAACAATAAATGGATCAAAAAATGTTATTTTTTACAAAAGATTATTACAAATTTCAAATACAAATTGAATAATTTGGCACTGTAAGACCAATTAGTACCACAAGAAGGACTCATTCAAAATGAGATGAAATAAATTCAAGAATTTTGAAATATAATTTTCAATAGATTTTTTGGGAATAATTACAGTACAGGAAGATTTCCTATTGAATTTGGTTAAATTAATATTTATGCTATTTAATTTGATTAATTAATTATTTTTCTTAATTAAAATTATAAAATACTAACTAATAAAATAATATTATTTTTTAAATACAAATTTCAGTTTTTTTCTCCATTTCATCAGCAATTTACCCCTTAGGAACCAGTTGGGTTAGAAATTATAAATGTGAATAATTATGAAAAGTTTCAATTTCATGAGCCAATTTAATTCCTTAAATCAAATACTTTATTTATTTAATTTCTGATTCCCTAAGCTTCAAATTGATTTCTTCTTAAAAAATTAGCTATTAATTTCATTTTTAGTTCTATTTTTAAATAAAATTTTTAAACTTTTTTAACTTAATAAATTAATAATCTTGAATTAAATTTTATTTTTGGTTCTTGATTTTATCTTCTAATTAATTAAAGTTAATTTCATTTTTTTTTTTTATTAATATCCAAAAAAAATTAAATTCTTCCCTTTAAAAATTTTTTTTTTTTTTTTTTCTTCTTCTTCCCTTTCAAAAATTTTCTACACTAATGTTTTAGAATTGATCTGGATTTCCTTTCTTACTCTTAAAATTTATACTTTAGTTATTGAAAAAAATCTAATTTTCCTCAGTTAATAAAAATTCCTTATCTTTTTTAAATAAATTATTTTTTTTATGAAAAGATCCCATTTGGATAATCCTTCTTTTTTATTTTACTTGTGTAATTTTTTTTTAAAAAAAAAAAACAACTTTTTGAGATAAAAAGAATTTTACCTTTTATATACTTGAACTTAACTTGAATATTTTCTCCTTATCACTTAATAACTTTATAATGATAAAATTAATTTTTTTTGAATATTAAATTAAATTTAAAATTAAATATTTCTTTTTTTTTTTAATTTCTTACTTTTAAATTTAAAATAAGAATTTTTTAAACTTAATTTTTTTCTTAAAAAAAAAAAAAAAAAAAAAAATTTTTTTTTTAAATCCATTTTTATATTTTAAAGTAAATTAATTGTAAAGATTTTTTTTTTTTTTTTTTTTTTTTTTTTTTATATTGTTAACCCAATTTTTAATTTTCATTTTTTTTTTTTTTTTTTTTTTTTGGAAAAAAATTAATTTTATCATTTTTTTTTTTTTTTTTCTAACTTTTAAATATTATTTAAATTTTAAGGTCTTTTACCTTTTTTTTTTGTTAAAGTTTTTTTTTTTTTTTTTTTTTTTGAGAAATTAAGGTTTAAAAATTTTTTTTTTTTTTTTTTTTATTATTAAAAAATTTAAATAATTTAAAAAAAAAAATAAATCAAAAGTATTTTATAAAAAAAAAATTATTACTTTTTTTTTTTTTTTTTTTTTTTTTTTGTTACACATTGTGTTTTTTTTTTTGATTTTTTTTTTTTTTTTAAATCTTAAATTAGTCAAATATATTTTAAAAAAATTTTTGATTTAATTAATTTCTAGATTTTTTTTTTTTATATTTCTTCTTTTTATATTCTTCAATTTTAGTATTTTTTTTTTTTTTAAAGTTTATGTTTAAATCATAATTTATTTATTTTTTATTTTTTTTTCATTTTCTGAATATTTTCCTTTTTTTTTCCTTTTTTTTTTTTTTTAAGAATTTAATTTCTAATTTTTTATTTAATTTTTTAATTTTAATTTAAAAAAATTGATTTTATTGATGTGTAAGTGATTTTAGATTATAATAATTTTATAAATGTATTATGAATTATGTTTAGTATAAATTTATATATACTAGAGTTAAGAATATTTTTTTATTCTTTATTGACCCAGTTAATTTAAGTTAATCTGTATTCCATTTTACTTTCTTGTTTGATTTAGTTATATTATTTTATAGTTTATGTAATATGAATGGAGGGAATAGACTGAGAAAAATAATTTGAATTCAAATGAGGAAGTATATATGGATGGTTTTAAATCATAAGAAATATTATTTTAATGATTTATAATTTTATTAATCAATAATACAAAATAAGACTGTTGTTAATCATAATGATGATGATTACATGTCTTAGAAACAAAATCTATCCATAAATAATGAGTATTTTTACTTTATTAACTTAAAATCTTATTAAAAGATTTATTAATAACCTCAAATTAAATCTTATTATTCTTTTTTTTAAAAAAAAAACATTAAAATTCTTTTTTTTTTTTAAAATAATTGGTTAGAATAAATTACTCATTAGAATAATAATACAATTTTTTATTCATTTATTTATTTAACCACCTTAATTATCAAAAAAAATTTCAAAATTTAAATCAAAAAAAAAAAAAACTATTAAAAAATTAATAATTTATTATATTCATTTTTATTAAATTTAAAATAATGAAAATTAATCTTTAAAAAAAAAATAAAAAAAGTTTTTTTTTAATTATTTTTTTTAGACCAAAAAAAAAAAAAAATAATAATAAAATTTTTTCAAAATATTATTAACTTCTTTTTTTTTTTTTTGAAAAAAATATCATAAAATCAATAATATATATATATATATATATATATATATATTTATTTCTTTAATAAGATTTAAATAAATTTTAAGGTGTTGGTAAACACACGTAAGCCCTTATATGTTTTTACCAATTTATGGCTAAAACACATAAGTGACCTCAAAAATCAAAAAAAAAAATTCCTCAGGATCAGTTTTGAGGTTTTTTTTTGCCATATTTTTCCTAACATGGGATATCAATATTCAAAAAAAATTTCATATTTTTTTTTTTTTTTTTTTTTTTTTTTTTTTTTTTTTGCCAAATTTCTCAAATTTTGCCAATTTGAGAAAATGGTATATTTTTTTCAAAAAATTCATTTAAAATATTTTCACTTATGAATTTCCTTCATTTTTTTTTTTTTTTTTGAATTGAAGGGAAAAATCTGGAGAATAAAAAAACCATAAGCTAATAATTTTGGGAATTTTTTTTGGTGGGACAATTGAAGGTGCAAAAAGAGTTTTTTTTCAGATGTTTTTTTCCTGTCTTTTCAATATGCCTATTTTTAAAAAATTAATATAAAAATTTCCCACTTATGAATTTACTTAAATTCTTTTTAAAATGAAGGGTTCAATATGTACAATAAAGAACCAGAAACCTATTAATTGGGGGAATTTTTTTGGTGGGACAACAAGTGAAGGCACAATGAGTGTTCTTTTTCAAAAGTTTCTTTTTCTTGTTTGTAATATGACTATTTTTAAGTACAAAAGTGCCACATGTTTGATAAAAAAGGGGCCTGAGGTGGGATTCAAGCAAAGAATAGGACTGACAAGGGGGATGATTGGCATAAATTGTATATACAAAAATCAATCAATCTGAATCAACCTCCAAAATAATTGGTTTTTTTTGAGGGGGGGGGGGAAAGATTGGACATATATAAAATCCTGTGTTTCTCAAATTTATCAGCCCACCCCAGGGATTGTGGTTGGGAATGAAATCCCAAATTCACAGTAATGGGGGGGACTGGATAAAATTTAGAAATGATTATATCCAAAGGAACAAAATGAGAACAGCTATCCAAGGAGCAGATGAAAATGGGGGGATTATCATTTGGAGGACAGAAATAAGCAAAAAAAGAAAAAGATTGGACTTTGGAATAAAAGAAAACTGGTCTTTGATACTTATTTGCAATTAGATCCCCCATGTCAGGCATGGACATCCACTTGCTTTTTGGAGCCTGGCCAACATCTTCATACCATTCAATTCTTTCCAAATAAGAGGATACTGAGGTAATTAAAGTGTTCATGGCTTCATAAAGGTCTTGATTTTGTTTAATTTCTTCATCCAAGTCACCTATTACATCAGCCAATTAATCTGGAGTCTTGTAAATGTATTGGTATATTGTTCTGTAGCCACAGTTTCCATCACCCTGGACATTGATGGCCTTGAAGGTGTATTTCAATATAAACTTGGGAAAGTCTTATGAGCCAGGTATCTGATAAAATAAGGTCAAAAGGTGAATAAATATCAAAATAAACAAGAGAAATATACATCAAAAGGAATAAGAAACTCGCAAACAGCTTGGAGCATTAATCACTTGTGTGATAATTGCTTTAACAATGCTCACAGGTCAAGTAAATTGTATCATATATCTTCAAACTGGTGGCAGGCTTGTGTGAATTTCTTTGTAAGGTTTTGCTTCCAATTTCCAATCTTCTGGACCTTCTAAGGATGACTTCTGATTTATTTAATTCAGTTGCTGAGGGTAGTGAATCCAATGAACTGATTGATTTAGATAATGAGTCCTCAGAATCTTCAGAATTTTCAGATGAGTCCAATTCCATAATTGGAGAAGGGAAATTTGACTGTGATCTTGATGTTGTTGTACTGGTCACTTTTGATGGGGGTCTTCCTCTTCTCTTTGATTGACTTTCAATTATTTCAAATCTTGATGGTTCTCTTTTGTTTTTATTTTTATTTTTATTTGTGGCTCCTTAAGGTATTCCATGGATATTCTTGCATTGGAGTGGGTCTTCATAATATTGATCATCCTCTTGACTCCTGTGAATTTGATCAAATGGGACTTTTCCAGTCAACACATCTTGAAAATCTTGAAGAATTGGGGTTATTTCTGCCATTGGTCCTTGAAAAAGGTCTTCCCCAATATCTTAAAATATTTTCTTGACTTCAATCTTTCTTTCTTTTCAACACTTTGATAATCACCTTGAGAACCACTCTGAGAAGAATATGACAAAGAAAATCAGTTAATAAGGAAAAAAGTAAGAATTTGAAGTTAAAAAACCCTCACAGGCAAATTCAAATGCCACTGAGGATGAAAGTCTGATATATCAAGCCTTTGGTTCCTGGAAAATGCCTTTTGAGTCTTATGATTGCAATGAATTCCTTGATAATTGTTGTATTTGTTGGTTCATTTTTCATTGGGAGGAAATTTGGTTTTGAAATTTTCAAAGGCAATATGAAGAGCATAATGAGACACCTTGCCATTGAGAGCACAGATGTGTGGAGCAAAATTCTTGACATGGACAATCATTTCTTTGGAGATTCTGTTGAGGATTTCAATAAATTGCTTTCTGAATGCCATGTGAAGAGCCCTGACTACCTCCAGGAGAACACCAGTGGACTTTTGGAGCCAAAGTTCAACCATGGCATGGGAACATTCAACTCTGGTGGTGGAGCCCACACCCAGGTGGCAATGGTGGTTGGTCCAGGCTGGCACATAATACTCCTTTAGAGAAAGACAGGTATTTTCCAAATACTGAAAGACTTCAAGATTTTCGACTTGCTTATGAAGCTTCTTCCAGTTGTCTTTGAAAGACTTTTCAGTGGATGAATACAAAACCTGAGGAATGAATCCCAAAGTAATTAATAAAAAAAAAATAAGAAAAAAAGTGAAAAAAGTGAAAGATAAAAGTATCTTACTTGATTCCAAAGGCCTATAAAATTTTCAAAATCAGTGCCATGACCAATTTTCTTCATGAAATGAGCAGATACATCTTTATTGATGTGCCAAATGCATAACATGACTTTGGAGTCTGGGAAGAGCTTCTTAAGAGAGTTTTTCAAGGCCAGATCACTGTAAATAATGATGACTGGAGGGGAAACAAGATTGGTGTTGTTGAGGGCCTTTTCTATGTATTGATTTAATGCAGAAGTATATGAGGGTTCAGTTTCATTCTTCATGAAACAAAAAGCCCCATAAAAGGTGTGATTGGTTGAGCTTAATCCAGCAATATGAAGAAGGGGAATTTTGTACTTATTGCTTTTATAAGTACAATCCATAAGAATGACATGAGGAAAGCCATGAAGGAGTTTTATTGCAAGGGGGTGAGTGAAAAACAAGGAGGTAATGTGTCCCTCAGCATCCCTTGCAGAGGACAAAACAAAATTTTCTTCTTTGAGAGTGTCAATAAGAGCATCAATGGGCCTTCTGCCTTGCAGTTTTTCTTTCTTGATTATCTTGACTTGGTTGTAAATGTCTTGAAGGATTACAGGCCTGTCAGACTCCCTCTGGCTGCATAATTGGGCCTGAATTTGCCTTGGCATGAGCAGTGATTAAGACATCTGAAAAATTTGGGATGTTTCTTGCTCATTGAATTTCCTGAAAGCAGGATGTGCCATGATATTTTCAGTGGCATCATGGCTATGTTCAGGATTTTTGACTTTAAGAGTCCAAGTGGTACTCTTGGCATATTTTCTGGCATAAAGTCTAAAAGGACAGTCAAGCTTTCTTGAGGTGACTGTTTTGGAGGGGCTTTTGTTGGCATTTGGGTTCCCAGACCTGTCACAATCTATTTCAATTTGGTTGTGGGTCATATTGGACCTCAAGGTGGACACAGCATACCCCTGAGCCCTTGAAACATTATGCACATGCTGCCAAAGAAGCTCAAGGGTCTGAAATTCACCTTCAGTGGGGGGTTGCAGCATTTTTGAGTGAAAAAGATGTATGAATTTGAAAAAAAAGGGGAATTTGGGGATTTGGAATAGGGTAAGAACCTTTCAAAAGGTATGAAAAATTGCAAGATGTGGTTAAGAGTGAAAAAAAGTGGTTTAATTGTGCAATTAATGGATGAGAGAAGGTTAAAAATTGGAAACTTAGAGGCTTGAAAGCAGTTTGTTGTGGTGGAAAATGCAGCCTTTGGGGGAAAAAAAGAATGAAAAGTGTGAAAAGCTTTGCAAAATTGCTTTGGTAATGCTTTTTTTCAAAAAAAAAATTGTTTGGGGTGTTTGGTATTTTTTTTTTTTTTTTGGGGGGGGGGGGGCAGGGCAAAAAAATCTGAGACAATTGGGAGTTAGAGGGGCTTTGGGGAGAAAAACCCATTTTGGGACATGTTTTGGACCAATACAGGCATGTTATGTTTCATTTTTAATTCAAAATGGGCCCAGGGCACCCCTTACATGTTTTTACCAATTTATGGCCAAAGCACATAAGTTTTTAGTAAAAACACATAAGTTCTTACATGTTTTTACCAATACCCTTAATTGAATAATTGAAAAAAAAAAATTCACAATTTTTCAAAATAATTATCATAATAATTAATAATAATTTATCTATTTATTTAAAATATATTTCAAAAAAAAAAAAAAAAAACATGAAAAATCAAATTATTTTTTTTTATTTTAATTATAATAAAATTATAATAATGATAATAATAATTTTTTTTCTTGAAAAAAAAATTAAATTAAATTAAATTTTTATTCAATTTTTTTTTAAATAATTTTTAATTTTAATAAAAAAATAAAAAAATAAAAAAACAAAAAAATAAAAAAATAAAAAAATAAAAAAATAAAAAAATAAAAAAATGAAAAAATAAAAAAATAAAAAAATAAAAAAATAAAAAAATAGAAAAATAAAAAAATAAAAAAATAAAAAAATAAAAAAATAAAAAAATAAAAAAATAAAAAAATAAAAAAATAAAAAAATAAAAAAATAAAAAAATAAAAAAATAAAAAAATAAAAAAATAAAAAAATAAAAAAATAAAAAAATAAAAAAATAAAAAAATAAAAAAATAAAAAAATAAAAAAATAAAAAAATAAAAAAATAAAAAAATAAAAAAATAAAAAAATAAAAAAATAAAAAAATAAAAAAATAAAAAAATAAAAAAATAAAAAAATAAAAAAATAAAAAAATAAAAAAATAAAAAAATAAAAAAATAAAAAAATAAAAAAATAAAAAAATAAGAAAATAAAAGAAAATTATTTTACTTTAAATTTAAATAATTTGTTTCAATTTTTTTTTTATTATTTATTTAAAAATTTGAACATTAATATAATAATCATTTTCCTTTTTTTTGTAAAAATAAAATATATATTTGATTTTTTTTTAAGTTTTCATTTAATTGAAAATTTCAATTTTGATTCAATTTTTAATTTAATTTATAGAAAATATTTGAAGATTATTGATAAAAAAATTGAACCTGATTATATAAAAAAAAGGTAGAAAAAAAAACATTGAATATTCCAATTAATAATGCAATTTGAAATGAAATATTATGATTTAAATATTTAATTTATTTTGTTCCAAAATCATTCATTCTTTTTTAATTCAAAATTTATAGATATTGATTAAAATAAAATTAATTCATCATGTTTTTTATCAATATTGATAGAATAGGATGAAATAAAATAATTAAATAATTAATTAAATGAGATTATATTTTTTGTTAAATTTAAGCTTATTCATTTAATTATTTATTGAGAATAATAATAATATTGGGGTATAATAAGTTTACATAGAAAGCTTAAATATTATTTTCTTTATATATTTATATGTTGTTTATCCATATATAATTCTTTTTTTAATTTTTTTTCTTGATAAGAATTATTGATTATTCAAAAAAAAAGTCAAAAAAAAGTCAAAAAAACAAATAGCTCTGAATCTTTCTTCAAGTAAAATGTATCAAAAGAATGAAAATCTTTTCAGATAATTAAAGAAATAAACAAAGGGCCTTTCTAGACACATTCTGGAGAATTTTTCCATGTACTTCATACAGTGTGTACTTTAAATACATACACCACACACACACACACACTGGGAATTGTTACAGACACACTGTATCAATTACCCTGATGTTTTTTAGGAACAAAAAAAAAATCTCATTTCACCACAAAAAAATAGCTTGAAATAATTCTTTTTCTTTTTTTTTAAATCAAAATTAAATTTATAAGATAATCTCTTATTTCCATTATTTTCCTTTTTTAATTTTATATTAAGCTTAATAATCATTGAAATTATAAGAAAAATATTTCAAAAATTATTTTTTAACTTTGAATACTTAAAAAAAATCATAAAATTCTGGTCTCAAAATAATTATTAAGGTCAAAATGAAAATTAAGCATGAATCTAGCACTATTATCTACTTATCTCAGATGGAAAGAGGGAAAGTGTGGGGCCTTGGGATATACCTAGGAATGCCCTAAATAAATTAAAATAATTTTTTTCATTTTAATTTCAAGGTTGTTTTTTTTAAATTATAAATTCAGATTTATTTTTTCCTTAATGGATTTTTTTAGGTCCCATAAATTATTACAATAGAATAAAAATAAAAAAAGGTGGAAGAATTCAAGTATATATATATATATATATATATATATATATTAGAGGTATAATTTTTTTATCCTTAGAAAAACAAATAATTAAATAAAATTTCAAAATAAGGATCTCTTCTTTGTACCTTCAATTTTTAATTTATTGAAATGATTTTAAAAAAACTCAAGAATCAAATTTATCTATTTATTCTAATGATGATTTTATAAATAATATCAAATATAATTTTCTCAAAAAAAATTACATAATTATACAATGAAACTAAAATAATTCATTAATTTTATATTAAGGGTTTTGAAATATTAGAGATCTTGAGTTGGAAATATTCATTTTTTTCATCAAATCCTGCATTTAATTTTTGGGTTTTTGGAAATACCATGCCTCAAATTCTGTGGTACCTCAAAGAACCAAAGACCCAGGATTTTTCTTCCAAATACTGCATTTCAAAACATAAAATACAAGGATTAATTGGTTAAATCACACATGAAGTTGTTAAATACATCACTAAGAGAATTTCTTCATTAATAAGTTTTTGTTTACTTGCATATTTGAGGCTTATAGAAAAATTTTAAGAACAAAGAAATTTTATTAAATTATTATACATATTCAAACTTGGGCTCAATTACATTTAGAATGTAAGAAAACTAATATATATTGAAGATTTTGATTTGAAACTAAAGATTATTACATTTAGTCTTAAAAGAAATAATAACTTTAGCTCATTTATTGATTTTTTAAATTGAACTAATTACAAAAAATAAAAGTATAAAAAAATCTTTCTTGCTGTAATTAAACTTTAATCTTAATTAATTATTTAAATTATAAGTTAAATTGTTTGAGAATTGTTTCTTGAGATAAATGAGAAAATAATCTCATGAATAATAATCTTTGTATTTAATAAATTAAATCTCTTCTTATACTCCTTTTAATTTTGGTTAAAAAGATGTAGAGTCTAAAATTAATTTGTTTGTTTGAAAAAATTAAAATTAGTTCATTCTTTTATAGAATAATTTTTAGAAATATTAATATTTAATTCCAAAGTAAAAACTATTTCCAATTAAATAAATGGCTTTGAAAATTAAAATAATAATAATCAAAAATTATAGAAATTATCAGAGAAAAATTCATGAGAAATGAATGAATCAGTAGAATCATAAAAATAATTTTATTGAGTCCCAAAATTTAAATTACGGTGTTGGTAAACCCATGTAAGCAAATTGGTAAAAACACATAAGGAGTGGTTTTTAAATGAAATGTAGCTCTTTATGGCATTTCTTATGCCATTAATGTCATTTATGGTATTTTTAAGTCAATTCATGCCATTGTTGAGGCCATTCATTCCATTGTTAATGCCATAATTGGAATCATTAAGGCCATACAATGCCATTTATGGAATCATTATGTCATTTGTGATGGCATTTATGGCACTGTTAATGCCCCAAATGGAATTTTCAACTTCCACCAATTATATATCACATTTTTAATTAAATTGATGTCATTAATAATATTTTCAATTTAATTACAAACATGAACAAAAAACGTAAAAAAAAGGACTTTTTGGGCCTAAAATTGTCCTGGCAAAAAAAATCCCAAATTTTTGGGATTCTGGTTTTTTTATTCTCAAGACCTTTCCCTTCATTTCAAAAAAATTATGGAAGCTCATAAGTGGGAACATATTTAATGATTTTTTTCACAAAAATAGGCCATTTTCCAAATTGGAAAAAAAATGAAAACATTTTGGGACCTTCACATCCCATGTTAGAAAAAATATAGCAAAAAGAAATTATAAAAATGCTCAAAACTGAGCCTGAGGAGTTTTTCTTAAAAAAATAAGTTAATTACATGTGTTTACCAACACCCTTGAATTATATCATAATTCTGCATAAGAAGAAACATAAATTAAATTTTAAAGCTGAAAAATTTGTTTTTAAAGAATTAAAAATAAAAATGCAAAGACTTGAAGATTCTTTAGATTATTGAAAAATAATTCAATTAAAAAGCCATGAATAAGTAGAATCATTAAAATAATTTGGTTGAATTTCAAAATTCACATTATATTATGGTTATAAAGAGAAAAAAGGATTTTTTTTTTTGAATATGAACTATTAGTTTTTGAAAAAAGTGATTTTTTTTAAAGGTTGAAAAAAATTTAAAATTGTAGAAATAAATAAAAAAAATATTTTGAAGAGAAAAATGAAATACATTTTTGGACGAATTTTATTTTGAGTGCATTTGAGATTTTTTCTTTGAAAATAGTTCATTGAGGCATAAAATTTTTCTTTTTTTAGGAACTAAATTTGGTTGAGTTAGGTTTAATTTATTTTTAGAATTATTGAAATACCAGGGGACTGAATTAAAAAACCATGGGATTTATGATCAAAAAACCTAGGTTTCTTACAGTGAGGGTTAGATGTTAAATCCCACATTATTCTAATGTGGGATTTTCTATATTTGAAAACCCCTATTATCATTGAGAAAATAATAATTACTGAATAAAAAAATGTGAAAAAGCAACCCCAAAAATCATGTTTTAATTATAAAGAAATCAAAATACAATCTAATTCAAAAACAGCTTTTTTAGGTATTTTTTTTTTACCTTAAAGCTATAAATGTTTCAAATAAGTATTTTTTATTACTTCTTTTAATTAATAATGTTTTTTAAATTTAAAAAAAATTAAATAAATCATTAATGAAAATTATTATTATTATTTTCCTCTCTGAAAAAGAATTTTGCAATATTTAGAAATATATTTAGGGTATTGATAAAAGCATGTAAGGGGTGCCCTGGGCCCATTTTTAATTAAAAATGAAACACAACCATGCCTGTGTTGGGCCAAAAAATTCCCAAAAAAGGGGGTTTCCCCCCAAAACCCCTCTAAATCCCAATTGCTTCAGATGTTTTTGCCCAGCCCCCCCCCAAAAAAAACCAAACACCCCAAATGATCCACATTATCCCCACCCCAAACAGTTTTTCTTTTTGAAAAAAAGAATTAAAAAAGAAATTTTGCAAAGCTTTTCACACTTTTCTTTCTTTTTTCCCCCAAAGACTGCATTTTACACCACAACAAACTGCTTTCAAGCCTCTAAATTTCCAATTTTTTACCTTCCCTCATCCATTAATCCCACATTTAAGCCAATTTTTTTTCACTCTTAACCACTTCTTTCAATTTTTCATACCTTTTTTAACTTTCTTTTCACTTTTTGAAAGGTTCTTACCCCATTCCAAATCCCCAAATACCCCCTTTTTTCAAATTTATCCATCTTTTTCACTCAAAAATGCTTCAACCCCCCACTGAAGGTGGATTTCAGACCCTTGAGCTTCTTTGGAAGCATATGCATGATGTTTCCAGGGCTCAGGGGTATGCTATGTACACCTTGAGGTCCAATATGACCCACAACCAAATTGAAATAGGTTGTGACAGGTCTGGGACCCCAAATCCCAACAAAAACCCCTCCAAAACAGTCACTTCAAGAAAGCTTGACTGTCCTTTTAGACTTTATGCCAGAAAATATGCCAAGAGTAACCCTTGGACTCTTAAAGTCAAAAATCCTGAACATAGCCATGATGCCACTGAAAATATCATGGCACATCCTGCTTTCAGGAAATTTAATGAGCAAGAAACATCCCAGATTTCTCAAATGTCTGAATAACTGCTTCTTCCAAGGTGTCACAGGGGCTCTTCTAAATGAAGAGGGCCTGGCACTCAGTGAACAGACTTACTTATGGAGGGCTCAGAATAAAATACTCAAATGATAAGAGTAATGAAATAAGAGGATAGATTCCTAGTCATAAAATAATGAGCATTAAAAGATATGAGAGAAAACAAAATCAATAATAAAGAGCCAACCACAAATAATCCTGTACCACTGTTTCAACCTGTTCAGAAAAGAAAAAAGGATTAATAAAGGATATGGCCACCAGGACTCTACTGAACAGGTGAGGGAAGGCAAAGACTAACTCAATAAATAATAAAATAATCTTAATGAGAAATAAAATAATATTAAATAAATTAACTGGGGGAAAAACCCCCAGGTGGATGAAGAGGGGCTGGTATATGTGAGAAATACCAGCCTCGGAGTTTGAGTGTTGAGATACTTGCCTGTATGCTAAAAGAAGTTGGATGTGGGATTGAATCCTGTATTGGTGAATCCAATACAGGTATTTGTGCCTGTATTTGGTGAATCCTGTAATTGGGTCTTGCCTGTATGAAAACTGTATTTGGAGAATGTTGAATGAAACCCCCTTGCTGATTGGGTTTTGAAGGGTATCAATGAAGTAATGATTGCTGAAAATGATTGGTAATCCCCCTGCCTCCTTGGCTGTGAAATTATCCCCCTCTTGAAAGTGGTGAGCTCTGAGCACCATAAGTATTGTAAGGTTTGACTATGAAACAATAAGTAAAAATTACTAATGTATTACTTATTGTACTCTGAATGTCCTTATAATTGAAATAAATAAGATCAAAATAATAATAATAATAAAGAAATATTATTATTATGGCATAAAAATATTATATTATTAAATAAATATAATAATATAATTAATATTATATAAAATTATAATATTGAAAATAATATATTAATATAAAATAATTAATATATTATAAAGCTCTTTATTATTGTTACCAACAAATAATAAAGGCGTAAAAAACTGTTTTTTATAAATAAAAAACAATTAATAACAATAATATTACCAATATTAAAGTTATATATTAATATAAATACTATTTATATTAAATAAGAATTATTAAGAATAATAATAAGATGAAATAACCTACTTTTAACACTTAAAATAATAATTTTGAGATATTTTACGCCAAAAGAATATAATACAACCTTTTCAAATTGTATTTACAATAAGAATAAAGAAAATTTACTAAATTTCTTGATTTTACATGGAAATGAGTTTATAGAGAGATTTATGACAAAAACAATTAAAGAATTGATTTAATCACACAAAGATAGTGATTAATATTAAGATGGTCTTTGGTATTTAATAATATAAGAGTTTTATATATAAAGAATAAAGAAATTACCTTTTATTTAATTGATTTAATGTTTTTGATGCGTCTGAGGGGTAAATAGAGTAAAAAGAGCTCTATTTATAGTAAATACCTCCCTCCTAGAGTCCAACAGGCTTCTAGTAGACGTGTACTGATCATATCCACTGGAATTGATCAATATTTTAAGGTTTGAGGGTGATTACATCATGATCAAACCATATTACATCATTATTACACCATTATTTAGAGTTATCACTATAACTCTAAAGTTGATGACATCAGAGGCTTGGCAGAACCCCAAATTTCGTGGATTTTATTAGTTTTAATCATAAACTAATAGTATTCACCAATTTTATCACTCTTAAGACTGTTAAACTTAAATTAAGGTTACAGTGTGTGATCATAACTGCTCAAATTAAGCTCAAACTTTGATCCTCAATAACTTTTAATATTTACACGCTACAGCAATTCAGAGAGTGAATTCTGATAGCCTGGCATAACCTTATTATGCTTCCAAGAGCTTTTAATTACATCATCAAAACTCTAATTTTGATGATTTTTCTTGTAACTCATCTTTTCTGTCGAAATTCAATATTTTAAACTTCAAACCTTGATTTCAGGGGGTTATACCCTGAATTTAATAATAAAAATTACATCATTCTTCTCGAATGAGCTAGTAGAATCCAACTGTATACTTTTTTTTAAGTTTGGAGCACTTTCACAACAAAGTGGTCAACAGCTCTGTTGATTTTTATCAATATTTCCTCATAGGTTTTAACCTTGTTTATAATTTGTAAAATAAAGTTCATATCTGTGTTCGTACAGTAATTACGTGGTAACTTTATTTTTGGTTCATCATTCTATCATGTATAGTTTAGAAGATATTAGCTATGATCCTTGAATATATGCGTTGACCAAAAAAGTGCATATATTCAGGATAATTCCTTAAGTATTAACATTGGAAATTAGCTTATTAATTGTTTTATGTGTGGATTTTCATGGGGAATCCACTAGTACAATTTGTTTCACATGTTGTTTCATTAGTTCTTGAGATAAATAAGGTTTTATGGTTTTTATAAGGTATTATACCTTATAATTCCTTAAATATTGACTTTTCAGATATGCCATAAAAATGGTATATGTGTATTTTTCCATGGGGAATCCAATGGTATGATTCATTTTACATTCTTATTCATTGGTGTTTAAGTTAAACCAATTTTTGTACCAATTTATGGTATTTTTTGTATATTTAAATAATTATTTTTAATGTATAATTATTCTGATTAATTTTAATATAATTATATTAAAGGTATAATTATTCTGAGTCTTTTTTGTGACCTTATTGGGTATGTGGTCATATCTCAAAGGCTCACATTCCCTACCACCAAAAAAGATTGTACCACAATCTGATATGTGTGATTAGGGTATCATCCACTGTCCTACCTCTTCAATAGACTTTGTTAGTCTTGAAGCTCAATAATGCTTAACTCTTTCATTTTTCAGGTTTTCTTTCATGTCTGAACCTTCTTAGTAATTTATCAGCATTTGTTATATCTTTTTCAAGTAGCCATTCATCTTCTTGAGTTGAATTTCTATACCTTACAAGGTATTCCCTTTCTTTTTTGTTTCTTGTCCTTCTTTCTTTAAGGACTTTTACTATTTTCTTTTCCTCTCCTTCCTCCAAGGGGGGAATCTCAAGTGGGGGTTTATTTCTTAATGGAATTAACTCCTTGTCATTCGAACTGTAAGGTTTTATCAGACTTACAGGGAAAGTTGGGTGTTTGTTCATTAGTTCACCTGTGAGTTCTAATTGCACAGCATTGGGTCCATGAAGTGCTTTTATCATAAATGGTCCTGCAAAGGAGTCTTTCAATTTCTTTGGGCCTTTTATGTTATTGAAATTAAGGGTTGATACTAAAACCAAGTCTCCTATTTTGAAATCAGGTGGCTTATGACTTTTATCCCATCTTTCTTTTGCATATTTAAAAGAATCTTGCATGCATCTGTTTGCATGGTGTCTTGCTTTGTCAAGCATTATCTTGAAACTGCTTGCTGTTGGATGTATATCCACTAAGTTCTTTTTGAGGTTATCATAAGGAAGTCTTGGATTCCAACCTTTCTCTAGCATTGCTGGTGTTTTGCCAGTAGAAGAATGGATTGATGTCTTATATGCCAGTTCAAGTGCTGGTATTAGTGTACACCAATCATGGGTAAAACCATCAGAATCTTTGAATTCTAGTCCATAAGCACAGAATCTTCTGATCATATCCTCTAGGGTCTGTATCATTCTTTCTGCTAAACCATCAGTTTGAGGATGATAAGCTGTTGAGAATGATAATTTTGTCCCAAACAAGTTATGGAGATTTGTCCATAATGCTGAAGTGAACTTTGGGTCTCTGTCACTTATAATATTTTGGAATAAGCCTGTGTGGCTAATAACTTTATTCCATATCATTATGGCTGTATCCATAGCTGTGTCATCTTTGTGACATGGTAAGAACATTGGAGTTTTACTGTACCTGTCCACTAACACTAGGCATGCATTATAACTCCTGTCTCCTCCTGGAGGTAATGCTGTTACCCAATCCATATGAACTATCTCCCATGGGGATTTTGGTTCTTGGATTTGGATCATCATTCCAAATTTCTTTCCTGTGGCTCTGTTGGCTTTTTGACATCTGTCACAGGTTTGGAAGTACTCTGCAACATCTTTCTTCCAATTTGGCCACCAAGAGCAGGTTTTCACCCTCTCTAGTGTCCTATCTTCTGAGAGATGTCCAGATGCAATACTATCATGACACTCATGTAAAATAGTGTTTATTAGTGTTCTGTCTGTTAAGGCCATAACACATGTGTGTTTTGTTCTATGGTAAAGGATTCCATCAAGGAGGTGAAATCTTCCTTCATCATATGCCTTTTTCCATATTTCATCTAGTTTTGATGAAAGTGATGGATCTTTGCAGTCTTTCATTAGAAGTTGGCTTAAGATATGGCAATTTTTGTCTGTCTTATAGCTTTCTTTAACTTGGTTAAAGAATTCTGTGCCAATGTCTGTAACACATATTCCTTCTATATGGTGCTCTTCTTGTGGTACCCATGCTGGATTGTCAGGGGTATTTGCTAGAGCCCATCTGCTAAGACCATCTGAATTTTTATGAATATTTCCAGATTTATGAACAATAGTCATATTTCCTCTATATTCTTGGATAGCAATTTGCCATCTCAGCATATGTCTATTTGGAGTTTTCATATTTAATAGTGATTTCACAGCATTACAGTCTGTGATTACATCAAATACTGTGCCATCCAAATAATAATGCAGTTTTTCTAAAGCCCACACTAAGCATAAGCATTCCATTTGGCTTGCTCCATACCTTGCTTCTTTTGGCTTTATTTTCCTTGAAATGAAACAAATTGGTCCTTCCACTGGTTTATCATTGATAATTTGTGTTTGGTGAAGTGCAGCACCTAGTCCTTCTCCACAAGCATCAATGTACAGTTTGAAAGGTAGTTTCCAATCTGGCATTAGAAGAAATGGGGCATTTGTTAGGGAATTTTTCAATTCTTCATATGCCTTGACTCTTTCTTCTGTCATCTCATAGACTGTTTGTTGGTCACATAGTTTATACAAGGATTTAGCAATCTTTGCAAAGTCCTTTATATGCTGTCTATAGTAACCAGCAAATCCTAGAAATGATTGCATTTCTTTTTTGGTTTGAGGCATTGGTTTAAGTAGTACTGCTGCTACTTTGTTTTTGTCTATGCCTAGACTAAGGCCAGATACAACATGTCCTAGTGCTTTTAATTCACTGTATGCAAAATGACACTTTTTCAATGAAATTTTCATATTTACTTGGACTATTTTCTGTAGTACCCTTTCTAGTCTTGTAAGGTGATTTTCCCAAGTTTCTGAGCAAACTATAATATCATCAATATAGATAATTAACCATCCTTCTGATAATTCTTCAGGAAATATGGTATTCATCATTCTTTGATAATGGGAAGGTGCATTTTTTATCCCAAATGGCATTCTTAAGTATTCAAAAATTCCACAATGGACTATTATTCTTAGTAGTTTCTTGGCATTGTCTGTTAAGACATTTTGATGAAAACCCTTAAGAGCATCCATAGCTGTGATGAACTTAGCTTGTGACAATTGGGTCAATGTCTCATGGATTCTGGGTATTGGATATCTGTCTGGAATGGTATAAGTATTCAGTGCTCTGAAGTCTCCTACCATTCTTGATTTTCCATTATGCCAAGTTATAATGACAGGTGTAGTAACTTCTACTTGTTCATTATGTCCAACCTTCCTTAATACTCCAAGGTCCATTAATTCTTTAATGTGCACCTCTAAGGCTTCTCTAGCTCTTGGACTGGCTGGATAAGCAGGTCTTCTTAATAAAGGTGGGTAAGGTTTTTCTACATTAAGAATTATATCCACTTCATGTCCAATTATGGCACCTAGTGGCTCTTTATCAGTTGCAAAGGCATTTTTATACTTAAATAAGAGGTCAATCAATTTTTCTTTCATTTTTTCTGTTAATTCTTGATTGAATTCTGCCTCTTTGAGTTGTTCAGATATAAAAAGTTCCTTTTCTGGAATTTTTTCTTCATTCTTAATAACTGTGATTTGTTTTTTGTTATTTAAGAATCCAAACTTTTGTCTTTTGTTATCTCCTATGGTAAAATATCTATCTTTTTGGTTGGAGATATCTATACCATAGATTGATAAGTAGTCATTCCAAAGTATGAAATGATTACTAGTACAGTTGTCCATTACTACAAACTCTACTTTAATTCTGACACATTGTGAGGGATGAGGAAAAATTAGTGTTAAATCAATTATTCCAAGGGGCTTCATGCTCTCACTTGCACTACTAAATTTGACACCTTGTATTGGAATAAGTTTTTCTTGCCAATCTGGGACAATGGTTTTTAAATAACTTTTGCCAACACAAGTGCAATATGCTCCTGTATCTAAATTAACCTTTCCTTCTTGGTTATCAACCATAACAATACTTATACTTGATTTTCCAGCTGTATATCCCATTCCTCTTGCAGGTTTGGTTCTATACATTTTGGCATCTTGTATGTTTGTCAGATTTGTGTCAGATGTTCCAACTTGTGGCAAGTTTGAATTAACATCCAGTACTTCATAAATTATATCAATATTATTAATTTGTGCATTAATTATGTTGATTTCATCACTTTCAGAGCTTTCTGACTCTTCTGTCTCTTTTTCAGAGTCAGATTCCTCCTCTTTGTCATTGTGGCTTTCTGTTTCCACAATTTCATTAATCTTTGCTTTTTTAAGGCAATTATTGGCTAAGTGTCCAATACCTCCACATTTATGGCATTTTCTTTGCTCATTATTGTTGGATGTATTGGGCTTAAAGGATTCTTTTGATTTATCTTTTTTGATAAATGGTTTATTTGGGCTTTTAATGTCCAATTTTTTCCAAGTCCTGCCAATTTTTGTTCTTGTCACTATATCTTCTAGTGCATTTATATACTCTTCTGTGGAGCATGGTTCTATACACCTGCTTCTTAGGGCATGTTCTAGTTCCCCTCCACATTTTTTAAGTATTTTCATATGCACCATCTTCTGTGACATTTCTGGGTACAGTGCATTAAGCCTTTCAACTTGTTTTAAGAACCAAGTTAAAGGTTTATCTTTCTCTGGGTCAAAGAAAGAATTTTCAAATGCATTTTCTATTTTATACCTCCAGGCATCATTTGCCCACTTGGTAATTATTTCTTGTTTCCACCAAGACCAGGTATTTTTACCATTTGTTTGTCTTATGCCATAATACCATCTTTTTGCAGATTTCTCAAACAATGAGTGTAATCTTGCAGTGATTAATTCATCTGGTATGGCATAGTCTTCTTGTAACATGTCAATTGTTTTAATAAATGACATGTGGTCATATTCACCTTCTCCTGTGAATGTTGGCCATTCTTTTAATTGAGGTGCTTCCTTCATTAAGACTTGGTTATTATCTTGGTGACTTAAGTCTGTTATGAAAGGATTTGACAATTCCTCTTTTGTTTTGACAGGGCTTCTTATATGAGAAAATGGTGTTGATAACTTTGGCATATTTAAATTAGCCTCATTAATTTTATCCATTTTTTCAGTAATAAGCCTTATTTCACTCTGAATATCATCTTTCAGATGCATTCTTGCTTCATCACTTTTTTCTGCATGGTCCAAAAGTAATTTTTGGTGTGATGAAGTCTTTTCTTCAAATTTTTCTACAGAAATACTTAATTTATTTAATTTTTCTGTAATATTGTCAATACTCACATCATAATTGATTGTCAAAGTCTTATCTTTGATATCTTTTATGTATTTATACAATTCATGTTGTCCTTGTATTAATTTTTGAGTATTGTCAATTAAATTCTTTGGTTTTTTATTTTCAACAATAAACTTAATGTTGTCAATTTCTTTTTTGTTTTGCACAACAATTTTTGTTAAAGAAGATAAATTGTTATTTATTTCTTGTAGTGATAATAAACTATCTTTAATTTCTTTTAGAGGTAATATACTATTTTTAATTTCTGTTAAAGTATTTACAACATCTTTGGACAAGGTTATTTCTTTGGGAAATGAGGTTGTCTCATTCTTTGCTCTTCCTTGTCCTTGAATTTCATCAAGGTTCTGGCCATGTTGAAAACATTGTCCATGGCATCCTTTTGGATTCTTGGGATTCTGTAGCTTGGGGAATATGGTTTCCTCCAATGCTTTTTCTTGTTCTTCTTCCCTTCTTGGGGAAGTGGGTTGGCTTGAGACTTGCTGGTAGAAGCTACTGGGGCTTCTTCCTTGGTTGCCTCCCTCTTTTTGGCATGATAATCCTTGATTTTTTTGATTTGAGGTTTGGATGACAGTGGATTCCATCCATTTGAGTATTTCACTATCTCCTCCTCTTTGAGGAACTTTTTCAGGATGTGCCAGGAGTTCATCACTCCTTGGTGTATTTGAGGCAACATTTCCCAATCTTTGTCCTTGTACACTGTGCAATACTGCTTGTACTGGCTCATGTAGATGTCTATTTGAGCCTTCTGAATGTGATTTGTACCTGTTTGAGTTACTCATACTTAGTTCTAATTCAGGCTCAGATATCATGGGAATTTCTGGGACTTGCCTTTGGGATAAGGCACTTCCTTGTGTGGATTCTGTTCCACTGGGGATATTGCCCTTTCTTTTCCCTTTTGAGGGATCAATTCTACTTCTGAGTCCAGCTCCATCTGATTGGATGGAGTATTGGGAACCTCTTCTGGTAGTCATAATTTAAAGAATAAGAAAAGATAAAAGTATTTTAGAATAAAATTCTTTTATGGCAATTTAAAAAAAGAGGTGCTCACCTTCAGAGTCTTGAATGGTGGGCCCTGGAAAGTCTAATTTCTTAGCTTTCTTTCTTTTGGTGATAACTGGTGTTGGAGAACTTTGACAAGTTTCTTCCACCAATCTCTCAACAGTAGCTTGGTTGTCTTCTGTTGGGTTATCTTCAAACACTAAAAAAGACAAATAAATATAAGTCTTTTTATAAGAAGTGTTATTTTTGGCAAGATATGGAAATTTTCCACGTAGAAATTGCTTTTATATCTTTGAAAAATTGAAATAAATAAAGAAATGAATAAAAATGAATAAAAATGACTTTTTTATTGGTTTTTAATATTTTTTAATATTTTTTATTTTTAAAGAATAAAATAAAAAATGAATATGATTCTTATAAAATTAAATTATAATAAAAATTATTTTTAATTTATAAAATATCTCTTTTAATCACTAGAGTCACTCAAAGAAAGTTCTTGAAAGTCTAAGGATGTGAAAAACCATGTGTAAGACAGTACAATTGCTTTCCAAATGCCTCAATAGATTTTAAAATCAATAAAATATAAAATTATTATATAATTTTATTATTATAAATATAATTTATTATAGGATAAACCCAAATAGAATCTTTTTTAAAGGTCTTTTAAGTAAATATCACGGCCAGGCCCCCAAATGTAAGGTTTGACTATGAAACAATAAGTAAAAATTACTAATGTATTACTTATTGTACTCTGAATGTCCTTATAGTTGAAATAAATAAGATCAAAATAATAATAATAATAAAGAAATATTATTATTATGGCGTAAAAATATTATATTATTAAATAAATATAATAATATAATTAATATTATATAAAATTATAATATTGAAAACAATATATTAATATAAAATAATTAATATATTATAAAGCTCTTTATTATTGTTACCAACAAATAATAAAGGCGTAAAAAACTGTTTTTTATAAATAAAAAACAATTAATAACAATAATATTACCAATATTAAAGTTATATTAAATAAGAATTATTAAGAATAATAATAAGAGAGGAATTATTATAATAAGATGAAATAACCTACTTTTAACACTTAAAATAATAATTTTGAGATATTTTACGCCAAAAGAATATAATAAAACCTTTTCAAATTGTATTTACAATAAGAATAAAGAAAATTTACTAAATTTCTTGATTTTACGTGGAAATGAGTTTATAGAGAGATTTATGACAAAAACAATTAAAGAATTGATTTAATCACACAAAAATAGTGATTAATATTAAGATGGTCTTTGGTCTTTAATAATATAAGAGTTTTATATATAAAGAATAAAGAAATTACCTTTTATTTAATTGATTTAATGTTTTTGATGCGTCTGAGGGGTAAATAGAGTAAAAAGAGCTCTATTTATAGTAAATACCTCCCTCCTAGAGTCCAACAGGCTTCTAGTAGACGTGTACTGATCATATCCACTGGAATTGATCAATATTTTAAGGTTTGAGGGTGATTACATCATGATCAAACCATATTACATCATTATTACACCATTATTTAGAGTTATCACTATAACTCTAAAGTTGATGACATCAGAGGCTTGGCAAAACCCCAAATTTCGTGGATTTTATTAGTTTTAATCATAAACTAATAGTATTCACCAATTTTATCACTCTTAAGACTGTTAAACTTAAATTAAGGTTACAGTGTGTGATCATAACTGCTCAAATTAAGCTCAAACTTTGATCCTCAATAACTTTTAATATTTACACGCTACAGCAATTCAGAGAGTGAATTCTGATAGCCTGGCATAACCTTATTATGCTGCCAAGAGCTTTTCATCACATAATCAAAACTCTAATTTTGATGATTTTTCTTGTAACTCATCTTTTCTGTCGAAATTCAATATTTTAAACTTCAAACCTTGATTTCAGGGGGTTATACCCTGAATTTAATAACAAAAATTACATCATTCTTCTCGAATGAACTAGTAGAATCCAACTGTATACTTTTTTTTAAGTTTGGAGCACTTTCACAACAAAGTGGTCAACAGCTCTGTTGATTTTTATCAATATTTCCTCATAGGTTTTAACCTTGTTTATAATTTGTAAAATAAAGCTCATATCTGTGTTTTTACAGTAATTACGTGGTAACTTTATTTTTGGTTCATCATTCTATCATGTATAGTTTAGAAGATATTAGCTATGATCCTTGAATATATGCATTGACCAAAAAAGTGCATATATTCAGGATAATTCCTTAAGTATTAACATTGGAAATTAGCTTATTAATTGTTTTATGTGTGGATTTTCATGGGGAATCCACTAGTACAATTTGTTTCACATGTTGTTTCATTAGTTCTTGAGATAAATAAGGTTTTATGGTTTTTATAAGGTATTATACCTTATAATTCCTTAAATATTGACTTTTCAGATATGCCATAAAAATGGTATATGTGTATTTTTCCATGGGGAATCCAATGGTATAGTTTATTTTACATGTTGATTCATTGGTTTTTAAGTTAAACCATTTTTTGTACCAATTTATGGTATTTTTTGTATATTTAAATAATTATTTTTAATGTATAATTATTCTAATTAATTTTAATATAATTATATTAAAGGTATAATTATTCTGAGTCTTTTTTGTGACCTTATTGGGTATGTGGTCACATCTCAAAGGCTCACAAGTATAGTGAGTCTTGATGAGCTTGCAATCAATCCATACAGTTTTTTCCCCCAATTCGTCAAATTTATCCCATTAAACTTTCTTCTTCAATAAATACTCAAGCAAAATCTTCATTTGATCACTTGTAGGTATTTTCCCCTTGATCTTGATTCTGAATTCCCTCTTTTTCTTCAAAATGCCTTCATTCTTTTTAAAATTTCTTCATTCTTGTCTTGAGTGTCTTCACCAAACTTTTCTTGAGTCCTCATGGCTTTTGAAAAATGGGTGACCTGGGCTTATGTCCCAAGAACACCTGATTTCATCATAACTTGAATCTTGAGAGTGTTGGCCTAAAATGGCCAATAGTTGAGGTTTTGGACCATTTCAGAAGTCCTGGCCAAAATACCTGATTTTGTGATTAAAGGGGTTTTGGCCAATTTGCGCAAATGCGCATATATTGGTGAAAAAATTGAAAAAAGTGATTAATGATGAAAAAATGGACTTATAATGGATTCTGGCCATTTTGCGCAAAGTGCGCAAATGCACAATTATGATGAAATGGGCCAAAAAGGCCTTTTGAAGCCTTTTGACAAGATAAAGAGGCCTTTTGCGCAAAAGTGCGCAAAGGTGTGAAAATGCGCAAAATTGCACAAAATGCGCAAAATTGCCAATATGCATGATTGAGAATATTTTGATGAAAAATGATAAAATGAGCTATTTTGAAGTTTTGAGGTCTGATATGGCCATTTGTGCCAAATTGCATAATTTCATGAAATTGGCCAATTGGGCCATTTGAAGCAGTTTTTCTCTTTTTTATCTTGATTTCTTCTTGAATGTCTTTCTTCTTATCCCCTCCTTGACTGGTCAATTGCCATAAATTCCTTGATTATTGGGTTTTGGCTTTCAATTTTGATCTTAAGGAATGAGTTTAAGGCTGACTTGAAGAAATTTTGATGAGGGTTATCTGTAGCTGGTCTTTAGCATTAGTAGTGTTTTGCTCTTTGATTATTGAATGAATTTACTCCCCAAACATGATATGGGAGTGATGACTACTGCTTTTAAAATAAGAAATAAAAATAAAAATAAAACATACAAGTAAAAGAAAATGAAATAAAATAAAAATGAAAAAGAATTGAGAGAAAAAAAGAGAGTAAAGAAAGAAATAAGAAATGCCTGAGGGTTGTCCTTCTTGTGGTGAGTTGCTTGATTTTGGCCAAAATGTTCTGAAAGATAAAATCAAGCATTTGATGCTCACAGCGTGGCCAAGGTAATGTTTTACAAGAAGTAGACCCCTCAGGGATGCATACCAGGAGATGGAACTTACTTTCATAACTTCCACTCCCCACCAAGCACCATAAATGAAAAAGAAATTATGCTATAACATGAATTGTGGTAATGAATGTCTTGAAAGATATTGAATGGCATAATTTGGAATAAAATTTGTGAAAGAAGGAAAAAGAATAAAAAAGAAAAAAGGGAATTTGGCCATATCTTGATGAAAGGTCCAAATTCGGGGTATTGATGTTGCAAGGCCTTCTAAACCTGTCCAAAGAAATTGACAAGTGCTCACAAAGTGGCCAAGGTGATTCTTACAACAAATTTGGGTAGAATACCCCCTTAAAGGTGCATGCCAGGAGAGGAACTTACTTTCATAAACTCCAATCCCCACCAAGCACCATAAATCAAAACTCTTGAGGAATTTGGGCCAGGCTTTTCAGGATATAAGGTGTGAAAGTCCTTGACAAGGTCTGAAGAGTTGGTAAGGTTGGCAGCTGGTTCCCAAGTTGTTCTTTCTGGGTCTTCACTGAATCCTTTCCACTCAACTAAATACCATCATGAACCTCTCTTGAGTTTTGAGTCCAGAACCTGAGCCACTTCCCATTCTTCTTGCTCTTCCACTATTACTGGAGGTGGTGGCAATTGGTGTCGATTTGGGATAGCTGATTGCTTCACTGGTTCTAACAAGGAAATGTGGAAAACAGGGTGAACTGACTTCCATTGTTGAGGCAACTTGAGGTGATATGCATGTCTGCCAATATTCTTCAGAACTTCAAAGGGTCCCAACAATCTTTCTGAGAGCTTCTTGGTGGGTATTGTTGTCTTGATGTTCTTGGAAGCTAGCCATACTTTGTCCCCAGGTTGGAAATCAGGTGGAATTGCTCTATTTTTATCTGCATACTATTAGGATGCAAACTGAAAGGTGTTGTATTTCATCAACAACATTGAAGTTTTTAGTACAATAGAAAGATAAAGAAAATAGGTCTACCTGAAAGGTGAAAAGACGATACAAGAGAATTATAGTGAAGATACTGTTGGGTTAGATGATTTGTGAAACTACTATGATTGTAATAAATATCATGTCAATTTGAGTATTTCATCAGTAATTTGGGAAACAAATTACCTGTTTCAATATATAATAAGAGAACGATTAAGAATAAATAAGTCACGTTTTACAACACACTGATGTGTTGGGGAGAACAAAAAAAGTGACAAGAAAGTATGCTTTTTATAGTATGACTAAGACTAACAATAGCTATTAATTCTAAGTATTAAATAACTTATGATTGGAGTTCTCCGAGCAGAAAAGAAAGAAGTGATCAAGTGAGCTTCTTTTATAGTAATGATCACCTGAGTGATCATTACGTCATTCTTTGTTTGAGAGAACACTTTTAATTTCACATTCATCCGTGTTTTTCACGTGTGATCTCTTGCTTTCAGCAACTCGCTTCTCTTCACTTTCAATGCTTTCAGCATCTCGTTTTCGTTCACTTTCAACACCCCCCTTTTCTCTCTGACAAAGAACCCCTAAACCAAGTAAGCACTTTTGCAGTGCTGGTCGGCACACTGATTTTGTTAAAAAATCAGCTAACATTTCACACGATGGTACATAGAGTACCACTATTTTTCCCGACTTAATTACTTCCTTGATAAAGTGCAACTGTATTTCGATGTGCTTCATTCTTCTACCATTTGAGTTGCAATCTCCATTCGCAGTATTGATACAACCTTGGTTGTCATCAAAGATCGTCACAGGCTCCGATATTGTTATTAGATTGAGTTCTTGAATTAATTGCCTCAGCCAAAGAACTTCAGTGCTGAGATCAGTCAGCGCCTTGTACTCTGCCTCACTGGTAGACAAGGACACAGTTGGCTGTTTCCGAGTCTTCCAAGTGACCAAGCAATCACCTATCAGTATTACGAATCCTGTCGTTGATCGTCTGGTAATCCTACAGTTTCCCCAATCTGCATCAGAATATGCAATAACTTTTGCTTCCTGTCGAGGCTGATACATAAGACAAAAAGAGGAGGTACCCCTTAGGTATCGTAATACATGGACGAAGGCATTCCAATGCTGAATTCCTGGATTTTCCAGAAACTGCGATAGACTACTGACAGCAAAAGAGATGTCAGGACGAGTCGCAGTGCTCAAATAGCTGAGACCACCAATAGCGCTCCGATAGTTGACATTTAAGTTTTTAAATGCAACAACATCATCTTCAGTTGCTTTGTCCAGATGTTGATTTGGTATCATAGGAGTTACAACAGGTCGACAGTTGCTCATGCCATACTGATCGAGAAGTGATTCTGTGTAGTGAGCCTGTGAAAGAAGTACACCGTCATTGAGATGACATATACTTATTCCCAGCATTAGCTCAGCAGTACCCATGTCCTTAACTTCAAATTCCTTTTTGATTTCTGATTTGAAATTTGACAGATCTCTGCCGAAAATGGCAAGATCGTCAACGTGTAAGAATAACCACACAGGGTTAGTGCCGCAGCGATAGAATACACATGGATCTGAGATCGAAGGCTTGAAATTTACTGATTTTAACCAAACTGTCAATCTATTATACCAAGCGAGAGGAGCTTGATTCAAGCCATAAATGGCCTTATGAAGTTTTAGGCAGACCTTTTTCTTGTCAAGAGGAATGCCTTGAGGTATTGAGAGATATACATCTTCTGTAAGAGGCGCATTCAGGAATGCACTTTTAACATCCATTTGCTGAAATTTGAGACCTTTAATAACGGAGAAAGCAATCAATGTTCTCAAAGAGTTTAGGCGTCCAGTGGGTGCAAAGGTTTTTGAGTAATCAATCCCCAAAGTTTGTGAGAACCCCTGAGCACAGAGTCGAGCTTTGTACTCGGTGATTCTATTCATGACATCTCGCTTAGTTCTAAATACCCAAGTGGTGCCCACAAGCTTTGTCGATGGCTGTAAGTCAACCACTGACCATACTTTCAAGCTTTCCATAGAATTCAATTCTTTGGAAATAGCTTTCTTCCAATCTTCACAGTGGCTGCTAGAAAGTGCACTTCGATAGGAGATAGGGTCTGCATCTTTCACTGTGATGAAGGTTTTTGGTCGACAGGAGTATGGGAGTATATTTGATTGAGAGATGTCTCCACTGATGATTGTTGGATGTCGTGGACCTACAACTCTCAGCCTTACAGGTCTATCATTGAGCGTTGCGTCTTGAGCAGATTCTTCGCTTTGTTCTTGAAGACATTCGGCACCCTCTGTGATTTCAGATGATCCTTGATCTGTCAATATCTCTTCATTGTCGATGCACTCATCCCTTTTATCACAGAGGTCAATCCATCTATCAGAATGAGAATCACTATTAAGTTTAGAATCAATATAAGGAAAATGATTTTCTGCAAACAGAGCGTGCCTTGTGATGACAATGGTCCTGTCTCTGATTCTAAGTATTCTGTAAGCAGAATTTTCATTTTCATAACCAAGTAGTATTCCATCTTCTCCAGATGGAGAGAATTTCCATGATCGTAAATGTTTGGGAATCAAAATTACTGCTTTACAGCCAAAAGTTCTTATGCGCTTTATTCTCGATGACTTATTTAACCATAAGGAAAAAGGTGATAGGTTATCTCGTGATGGAGTCGGCATAAGATTTGATAGGAAGGTGGCGGTATTGACAGCTTCGGCCCAGTACTGTTTGGGCAAGTTTGATCCGATCATCAGACACCTTGCTTTATCAAGTATAGTTCGATTGGCTCTCTCTGCAAAGCAGTTGTGCTGAGGGGTTGCAGTAGGTGAGCGATCATGAGTGAATCCACATTTCAATGCTAACATTTTAAATGACGTGTTTTCAAATTCTCCTCCTTTATCAGATATCACTCTTTTTATTCGTTTATCATGTAGATTTTCAGCAAATGTTTTCCAATTCACAAATTCCTCATAGCAGTTCTCTTTTTTCTTTAGGAATTTAACTGTTTTATATGAGGAAAATTGATCAACTATTGTAAGAAAATATCTATGGCCAGCAACTGAAGGAGGTGATATTGGACCGACTAGGTCCAGATGAACGCATTCGAGGAGTTGATTCACTTTGTCAAATTGTCCTAAAAAAGGCAACAATGTTGATTTACCATGCATGCAAACTTGACAAGAGTCATTTAAAGGAAACAGTCCAAGAGTTTTCAAGGTTTGATTTGATGGATGTCCTAATCTTTTATGCCACAGATAGGATGTTGTTAAGTTAGATTGTGGAGAATTACAATCAACTGTCATTAAACGATCAGCTATTTTTCCAGTGATTTTAAAGTCCTGATTACTGATTTCAAATAGATTGACTGGGAGTTTGCGAATTGTGATGTCTTCATCAAATATTTGGAGCAAGCTGATGAGATTTTTGGATATTTGCGGAACGTAGAGGCATTCTTTCAATTCAATTGTGCCACCATTAATCCTTAAGCTCACCGATCCTATTCCTTCACCACAAAGTGTACTGGAAGGATCGCCAGTTGAAACAACAAAGGGTGTCATTTCAGAGAATTCGGAAAAGAAAGATTTTTGATTAAACATATGATGAGTGGCTGCACAGTCTATTATTACTTGTGAACTTAATGATTCCATTTTCAGGTTGGTCATTAAAGCCTGTGCAGTTGATAGGTGAGTGGTCGGTGAGGATTTTGTTGAGGAATTCTCTTTATCTTTTTCATTTTTCCTTTTTGGTCGAAGATGCGGGAATTCAACATAGCATCTGTGAGGTTTATGTGTGGTATTCAAAGGATTGTGAGTCCCATTTGCACAAAAGTAAACCATTTTGCTTGGAAATTGGGGATTCATGTTTGTTGCTGTGATCAAAGCTGAAGAGTTCTTTTCAGGTGCTGATGAGTGGTGTTTGGATTCCTGATGACGTGCAAAGCTCTGGAGACGATTGAGAGTGGTATTGGGATTTTCAGTAGCATCTGGCGACATAGCTAAGCTGTCAGCAAGATGATACATATTGCTATCGTCACATAATTTTCCAAGGATCCAGTATGATAGGACATCTGGAGGGATTTTAATGTTTACTGAGGCCATATCAATCATGGCCTTTCGACATTTTATGATGAAGTCATCAAGATTGCCTTTGTACGAAATGGCTACCCAATCCATCACAACTCTTCCTCTATTTATCGCTGTTTTAGAGGCATATTGGTTATTAATTTTATTCCACAGTAGGTATGCATCATCAATGGTTTCATCGTCTATGACTTCTGCAAAGACGGTTGGATCCAATTTGCTAGAGATGAAGCTAATTGCATCACTGCTGATTTTTGCCCACTTGTTTTTAACGGCAGTGTTAGCATCAGCATCAACTTGATTGACACACACATCAAGTAGCTCTTTGGATCGAAGGAAGATTTTAATTCTTCGGTACCATTCACTATAATTAAGACCGTTGAGTACTGGAATGTTCGAGCTGTCCTTGGTCTCCAGTAGTTTGTCGGTCATTATGATTTCTTTTCACCTATCAGTTTTGGGATTCTTGCTCGGAGCCTCGAGACTGTAAATCTATTAGGATGCAAACTGAAAGGTGTTGTATTTCATCAACAACATTGAAGTTTTTAGTACAATAGAAAGATAAAGAAAATAGGTCTACCTGAAAGGTGAAAAGACGATACAAGAGAATTATAGTGAAGATACTGTTGGGTTAGATGATTTGTGAAACTACTATGATTGTAATAAATATCATGTCAATTTGAGTATTTCATCAGTAATTTGGGAAACAAATTACCTGTGTCAATATATAATAAGAGAACGATTAAGAATAAATTAAGAATAAATAAGTCACGTTTTACAACACACTGATGTGTTGGGGAGAACAAAAAAGTGACAAGAAAGTATGCTTTTTATAGTATGACTAAGACTAACAATAGCTATTAATTCTAAGTATTAAATAACTTATGATTGGAGTTCTCCGAGCAGAAAAGAAAGAAGTGATCAAGTGAGCTTCTTTTATAGTAATGATCACCTGAGTGATCATTACGTCATTCTTTGTTTGAGAGAACACTTTTAATTTCACATTCATCCGTGTTTTTCACGTGTGATCTCTTGCTTTCAGCAACTCGCTTCTCTTCACTTTCAATGCTTTCAGCATCTCGTTTTCGTTCACTTTCAACACATACTTCTTAAAACGCTTTATTTCTGACTCTAATTCTTCTATGAAAGCTTGCTGTACTGATTGAAGTTTTGATGATAACTTTCCAGCAGGTTTATCTTGATAAATGTGAATTGAATCAAAGCTGGGATTTCTTCCATAAATAGTGAAAAATGGAGACTGTTTTGTTGATGAATGTTCTGCATTAGTATAGGCAAATTCAGCCAGAGGGAGTCAGGTGTGCCAGTCATCTTGATGGTAACTGACATACATCCAAAGATACTGTTCTAGAATCTGATTTACCCTCTCTGTCTGTCCATCTGTTTCAGGGTGAAAGGCAGTTGAAAGATCTCTTGATATCTTGAGTCCAAAATGATGAAACAAATAATGAACCTCTATCACTAACAATACTGATTGGAAGACCATGTTTGGAAAAGACATGACTGATAAAGATTTGAGCTAAGTCCAAAGCAGTGATTGTTGAATAAGTTGGAATAAATATTGCCATTTTTGAAAATCTGTCTACAACTACTAAAATTGAATCAAAGTTTCTTGACAAGGGCAATTGAGTGATAAAGTCCATTGATAAAGAATTCCAAGGACCAGATGGAATTTGAAGAGGCTTGAGTAGCCCAAACTTCTTATGGTGGATGTTCTTGTTTCTTGAGCATTGCTGACATGAGGACACATAGTCCTTGATGATTTGATTCATGCCAGCCCAATAAAAATCCCTCTTGATGAGCTTGAGGGTCTTCTCCTGGCCAGGATGGCCAGCCAACGGTGAGTCATGACATTTTTGAAGAATATCCAATTGAATTTCATGATTGCTTGGAATGACTACTCTATCTTTGAACAATAATAATTTTGCTTGAGGTTCAAGAGAATAGTCTGGGACTGATTCCCCTCTTGCTAATTTCTTGAGGATTTCCTTATAATCTTTGTCTTTCCATACTTGTCTTTGAATTCGATCAACTACATCTGAAAACATATCAACTTTTATTGAAAAGAATCTTGACTCTTGAATTTCATTTTGCTTGAGAACTTGATGAAAATTTTGAGGATTCTTGCTGATGAAATCCACCCCCCTCTCTGGGTACACGTTGTCCCGACGTGACAAGGCATCTGGTAAAGTGGCCAGCCTGCCTGGGCAGTAAGTGATGCTAAAATGGAATTCAGATAGAAATTCAGCCCAACGGGCTTGACAACAAGTAAGGACTTTGGAGGACATAAAATACTGAAGAGAACAATGGTCTGTCAAGACCTCAAAGGAATAAGAAAGAGAAAGGAGAAAAGCTCTCCAGCGCTTGAGAGCCCAAACTATGCCAAGGAGTTCCTTGTCATGAATTTCATAGTTGAGTTCAGCTGGTAAGAGATTGCGACTATCAAATGAAATGGGATGCTTTCCTGAGTCATTCACCTGACTCAGTACAGCACCCAAGGCATAATCAGAAGCATCAGTCTCTACAATAGTTGGTAGAGAAGGATTAAAATGAGAGAGAATAGGAGCAGTGGTGAAAGCTTCTTTGAGTATTTGAAACTGACTAAGAGCTTCCTCATTGAAGATAAAGGGAGAATCTTTTTTTAAGGAGGGAAGTGAGAGCAGAGATTTTTTTGGAATAATTTTTGATGAAACAACGATAAAAGTTGGCAAAGCCAAGGAAAGATTGGAGTGCTTTGATGTTCTTTGGCTGAGGCCAATTGAGGATTTGCTGAAATTTGGAAGAATCCATCTTGAGGACTTCACTTGAAACAACATAGCCCAAGTATTCCACACTTGAGGGATGGAATACACACTTTGAGACTTTGGCAAACAAATTATTGTCCCTCAGTCTTTGGAGGACAGAGGCCACATGTTTGACATGTTCCTCCTGAGAACTAGAGAAGACCATAATATCATCTAAGTATACTACAACAAAAATATCCAAGAAATCTGCAAAGACATAATTCAAAAGATTCTGGAATGAAGAAGGAGCATTAGTCAAGCCAAATGGCATAACTGCCATATTTGGTTCTAAAGGCAGTTAAGTGCTCATCCCCCTCTTTGATTCTCAAGAGGTTATAAGCCCCACAAAAATCTATCTTGGAGAAGATAGTAGCACTGTTAAAGACGGTAAGAAGCTGATTCATTGGAGGAACAGGATACCTGTTCTTCCTAGTGACAGCATTAAGTTTGCGGTAGTCAACACACAAACAAAGGCCACCATCCTTTTTCTTAACAAAAAGGACAGGTGCTCCTGTTGAAGAGGAACTTGGCCTGATAAAACCTTTCTCTACATTCTCTGAAGTGTAGGCCCACAGTGTTTCTGACTCATTCTTTGATAAAGAGTAGATAACACCAACTGGAGGTAGAAGACCCTCCAGTTCAATATGATGATCACAGGCGGGGTGTGGAGGAAGTTTCTCAGCTTTCACCTTGGAGAATACATCCAAATATTTGTGATAAGAAGGAGGGACTACCTTCAGCACAGTTTCAATCTCTTCTGGTTCTTCCTCCTCATCCCACTGCTCCTCCAGGGAGGCATAAAAAGATAAAGGAGGAAGGTCCACATCCCCTTGAAAGAGATGAAGTGAAGATATAGCAATATCTTCTCCAACATCTTTTATCTCTTTGAAGACTTCATCTCTTAATGGAAGTAATGACTGAGAGGGAAAGATGGAAGGGATATGGACAGAAGGAGGAAGGGAAGGTGTCTTAAGTTCACCAACCAGAGCAACACTGTTGACAGCAGTGGTAAAGTCATTACTAGTAGAAGAAATAATACCACTAGAATCCTTATGACTAGAATCATACGTGATCAATCCATTTTTCCAATCAATAATGGGATTAAAATGGTAAAGAAAATCATAGCCCAATATTAGGTCTTCTCCCTTGGGTGAATCTATGATAAAGAAATCCCATTCAAAGCTTGGGAAGGAAGGTAAATCAACAACCCACTTGGTATAATGGGTGATGAACAAGGAAGTGGACTCACTGGAATCCAGAATGAAAAGAGGAATATTTTTAGGGAGCTCTGAAATTGTCAATGAGTACTTGAGAACAAAATTCCTTGCAATAAAGGAGCTTGTAGCACCAGAATCAATGAGAATACTATAAAAAATATCAGAGATTGAAGAAAAAATAAGAAATTTTAAAGATTTTTTGACACTAGTATTCAGAGTGCACAATTGTGCTCTTGAAGGAAAGAAGTGAGAACCATTGAACACATTATGATCCCCACTCAGGCTTTTCCCTGCTTGCTAGGGAAGCCTTTTGATGACCCTTGCCTATTTTCAGGCCTCTTGAAGCATTTTTCAAATGGGTGTTTACCACCACAATAATTGCACAAGCCTTCTTTGATCCTCCTCTCCTTTTCAGAACCAATTAATTTATTGTCCTTATTGAGGAGAGAAGCATGAGGCTTGTCTTTGGACACTTGAAAATTCTTCTGCTTCTTATTCTTCTTGTGATAAGGCTCCTTTGATGATGAACTTTGAGGGGGCTTGGAGGAGTTGGATTCACTGATTGGAGGCTTTTTCACTTGATGACTACCCTTTTCCTTCTGCCTCTCATGGTATCTGGTATCTAATTCCAAAGTGATGTCCATGAGCTCTTGAAGGCTATCAAAGTTTCCAGGGTGAGAAGCCAATTGGTCCAACAATCTTGATGCCAAGCCTCTCCTATACACATGAATATAGGCCCTTTCCCCCCAGTCTCCAATTCTTGACATTAGGCTTCTGAAATCTGCTATGTACAAGGAAACTTGATCACTTTCTTTAATCCTGAGATTTTCTAACTCTTGTTCAGCTTTCCTGAATTCATTAGGATCACCAAACAGAGTGAATAACTGGGTTTCAAACAACTTCCAGTTATTGAGGAGATAAGAAGGGTCTTCATTGGAGATATTTGAGAGGTAAGGTTCAATCCATTTGCCAGCTCTACCAGTAAGAAAAGAAGTTGAGTATAAGACCTTCTTCCTGTCAGAGAAGAATTTTGCTGGGTCATTATGGAAAATTAATTGAAAAGATTGAATAAATCCTCTCAATTTATAAGCTTTAGTACCATCAAAAGAATCAGGTGCCTTCATTGATGGAGTTTTGAATGCTGGAGCTTTTGAATTTTCCTTTGGGGAAACTGCTTGAGTGAGTTGTCCCATAAACTGAGTCATTTGCTCCATCATCTTGAGAAAATTTGGTTCAGCTTGAGAGACAGAAGGTTGATTAGAAAGGGCTAGATTTGGAGCCTCAGGAGCTTCAGGAGCACCTTCCAAGGCAGTTGCTACTTCAGTCTCCTCAGATTCTTCCTCTTCCACAGACTCCTCCCCCTCCTCATCTTCAGCTTCCCCCAATCTACTCCTAGGCCCTTGAGAAACACCAGGATAACCACCCAATAGTCCAGAGAATGATCTTGATCTTCTTGACTTCACACCTCCTCTTCTGGAGGGTGCTGCTCCTTCCATTGGTGGTCCTCTGTCCAAATTTGCACTCAGTTGATGAACTGATGGTGTGCGGTCAAGAGGAGCCCTTGCTGTAGGAGTAAGAACAGCTTTATGTCTCTGGGATCTTGTATTCTTGGCTGGTAGGCTATTCTGAACTGGCATCATGAAGATGAATTAATAAAAACTTGATGATATTTTGAATAAAATAAGGCTTGACCAAAAAAATCAAATGAGAATCTTGATGATCTTGAAGAATCAATAAACAGTCTTGAAGTGATAATACTCTGAGAACTCTTGAAGAATGAAAATGACAGAATCAAATTCTTATGGATAATCAATGTAAATCAATAAATCAATTCAAGTCAATCAAGTCAATCCAAAATCAAATCAATTAAGTCTTGAGGAATTCAATCAATATCTTCAAAATCAATTCAATTAAATCAAATCTTGAGGATAAATCAGCTATCTTGAGGAATCAAATCAAGTCAATCAAATCAAATAAAAGTCTTGAGGTAAAATCAATGTCTTGAGGAATCAATCAATCAATCAATAAATCTTGAGAAATTTCAAAATAAAAATAACTGAATACCCCAAATCAATAAGCTCCCTGAATGATGAATCAATTAACCCAAATAATTCCACTCAAATAACCTGATAAAAACCTGAATTCAGACAAAAGGAGAAATGAGAATGATAAAGAATAAAGTGAAATGGTCAGCAGAATTTTTGAAATGAGAAAAAGAATCAATTTTTATTTGAATGAAATGAATGAGATGAAAATTGATGAGAGATAATGAAATCATAAAATCATGAGAAGATCATAATTGAGAATGAGAGAAATGAATAAGAATGAATGAAAGAAAAAGAAGCAATTATGAGTTAATTAAAATAATGTCACAGGGGCTCTTCTAAATGAAGAGGGCCTGGCACTCAGTGAACAGACTTACTTATGGAGGGCTCAGAATAAAACACTCAAATGATAAGAGTAATGAAATAAGAGGATAGATTCCTAGTCATAAAATAATGAGCATTAAAAGATATGAGAGAAAACAAAAGCAATAATAAAGAGCCAACCACAAATAATCCTGTACCACTGTTTCAACCTGTTCAGAAAAGAGAAAAGGATTAATGAAGGATATGGCCACCAGGACTCTACTGAACAGGTGAGGGAAGGCAAAGACTAACTTAATAAATAATAAAATAATATTAAATAATAAATCCAATATTTTAATTAACTGGGGGAAAAACCCCCAGGTGGATGAAGAGGGGCTGGTATATGTGAGAAATACCAGCCTTGGAGTTTGAGTGTTGAGATACTTGCCTGTATGCTGGAAGAAGTTGGATGTGGGATTGAATCCTGCATTGGTGAATCCAATACAGGTTATACAGTCAATACAGGTATTTGCGCCTGTATTTGGGTCTTGCCTGTATGAAACTGTATTGAGGTCTGAAAACTGTATTTGGAGAATGTTGAATGAAATCCCCTTTCTGATTGGGTTTTGAAAGGTATCAATGAAGTAATGATTGCTGAAGATGATTGGTAATGCCCCTGCCTCCTTGGCTGTGACACAAGGCAAATCAAGGCCCAATTATGCAGCCAGAGGGAGTCTGACAGGCCTGTAATCCTTCAAGACATTTACAACCAAGTCAAGAAAATCAAGAAAGACAAACTGCAAGGCAGAAGGCCCATTGATGCTCTTATTGACACTCTCAAAGAAGAAAATTCTGTTTGGTCCTTTGCAAGGGATGCTGAGGGATACATTACCTCCTTGTTTTTCACTCACCCCCTTGCCATAAAAATCCTTCATGGCTTTCCTCCTGTCATTCTTATGGATTCTACTTATAAAAGAAATAACTACAAAATTCCCCTTTTTCATATTGTTGGATTCAGCTCAACCAATACGACCTTTTATGGGGCTTTTTGTTTGATTAAGAATGAAACTGAACACTCAGATACTTGGGAATCAAATAATGACATAGAAAAGGCCCTCAACAACACCAATCTTGTCCCCCCTCCAGTAATTGTTATTGACAGGGATCTGGCCTTGAAAAACTCTCTTAAGAAGCTCTTCCCAAATCCAAAGTCATGTTATGCATTTGGCACATCAATAAAGATGTATCTTCTCATTTCATGAAGAAAAGTGGTAATGGAACTGATTTTGAAAATTTTATGGGCCTTTGAAATCAAGTAATATACTTTTATCTTTCACTTTATTCCACTTTATTTCACTTTATTTCACTTTTTTTCTTATTATTGTTTACATTAATGACTTTGGGATTCATTTCTCAGGTTTTGAATTCATTCACTGAAAAGTCTCTCAAACACAACTGGAAGAAGCTTCAAAAGCAAGTCAAAAATCCTGAAGTCTTGCAATCTTTGGAAAATACCTGGCTTCCTCTAAAGGAGTATTATGTGCTAGCCTGGACCAACCACCATTGCCACCTGGGTGCAGGATTCACCTCCAGAGTTGAAGGTGCCCATGCCATGGGTAAAATCTGACTCCAAAAGTCCATTGGTACTCTCCTGGAGGTAGTTAGGGCTCCACACATGGAATTCAGAAAACAATTTATTGAAGTCCTCAACAGAATCTCCAAAGAAATGATTGTCCATGTCAAGAATTTTCCCATTATTCTCTTCAGATGGCCTTTGAAAATTTCAAAACCAAATTTCCTCCCAATGAAAAATGCACCAACAAATACAGCAATTATCAAGAAATTGCTTGCAAGAATAAGACCCAAAAGGCATATTACAGGCACCAAAGGCTTGAGATATCAGAATTCCATCTTCAGTGGAATTTGAATTGGCCTGTGAGGGTTTTTTAACTTCAAATTCTTACCTTTTTCCTTATTAACTGATTTTCTTTGTCATATTCTTCTCAGACTGGTTCTCAAGGTGATGATCAAAGTGTTGAAAAAGAAAGAAATAATGAAGCCAAGAAAATATTTGAAGATATTGGGGAAGACCTTTTTCAAAGACCAATGACAGAAATCACCCCAATTCTTCAACATTTTCAAGATGTGTTGACTGGAAAAGTCCCATTTAATCAAATTACCAACAGTCAAGAGGATGATCAATGTTATGAATACCCACTAGAATGAAAGAATATCCATGGAAGACCTCAAGGAGCCAAGAATAAAAAAAAAGAGAACCAGCAAGATTTGAAGTTATGGAAAGTCAATCCAAGAGAAGAGGAAGACCCCTGTCCAAAGTTACCAGTACAACAACATTAAGATCACAGTAAAATGTCCCCTCTCCAATTATGGAAGTGGACTCATCTGAAAATTATGAAGATTCTGAGGCCTCATTATCAAAATCAATAAGTTCATCGGATTCACTACCCTCAGAAACTGAATTAAATAAATCAGAAGTCACCCTTACAAGATCCAGAAGATTGGCAATTGGAAGAAAAACCTCACAAAGAAAATCACACAAGCCTGCAACCAGTTTGAAGATATATGATACAATTGACTTGACCTGTGAGAATTGTCAAAGCAATTATCACACAAGTGATTAATGCTCCAAGCTTTTTATGAGTTTCTTATTCCTTTTGATGTATATTTCCCTTGTTTATTTCGATATTTATTCATATTTTGACCTTATTTTATAAGATACCTGGCTCATAAGACTTGCCCAAGTTTATATTAAAATACACCTTCAAGGCCATCAATGCCCAGGGTGATGGAAACTGTGGCTACAGAACAGTATAACAATACATTTACAAGACTCAAGATCAATGGTCTGATGTAATAGGTGACTTGGCTGAAGAAATTCAACAAAATCAAGACCTTTATGAAGCCATGAACACTTTAATTCCCTCAGTCTCCTCTTTTTTGGAAAGAATTGAATGGTATGAAGATGTTGGCCAGGCTCCAAAAAGCAAGTGGATGTCCATGCCTGACATGGGGGATCCAATTGCAAATAAGTATTAAAGACCAGTTTTCTTTTATTCCAAAGTCCAATCTTGTTCTTTTTTTGCTTATTTATGTCCTCCAAATGAGAATCCCCCGATTTTCATCTGCTTCTTGGATAGCTGTTCTCATTTTGTTCCTTTGGATATAATCATTTCTAAATTTTATCCAGTTCCCCCCATTACTGTGAATTTGGAATTTAATTCCCAACCACAATCCCTGGAGTGGGCTGATAAATTTGAGAAACACAGGATGTTATATTTGTCCAATCTTCCCCCCCTCAGAAAAGACTAACTATTTTGGAGGTTGATTCAGATTGATCGATTTTTGTATATACAATTTATGCCAATTATCCCCCTCCTCAGTCTTATTTATTGCTTAAATCCCACCTAAGTCTCCTTTTTTATCAAACATGTGGCACTTTTGTACTTAAAAATGGTCATATTACAAAGAAGCAAAAAAACACTTATTGTGCCTTCACTTTTTGTCCCACCAAAAAAATACCCCCAATTAATGGGCTTCTGGTTCTTTATTTTCCAGATTGAACCCTTCATTTCAAAAAAAAATTGAAGAAAATTCATGAGTGGGCAGCTTTTATATTAATTTTTTAAAAATAGTCATATTATAAAGGCAGGAAAAAAATATTTGAAAAAAAGCACTTTTTGTGCCTTCACTTGTCCCACCAAGAGAAATTCCCAAAATTATGGGCTTCTGATTATTTATTCTCCAGATTGAACCCTTTATTTAAAAAAAAATAAGGAAATTCATAAGTGGAAATATTTCAAATGAATTTTCTAAAAAAATATGACATTTTGTTATATTGGCCAAAAAAAATATGAACAAATTTGTGGATATTGACATCCCATGTTGGGAAAAATATGGCAAAAAAAATTAAAAAAAACCTCAAAGCCGATCCTGAGGATTTTTTTTTGAAAAATAAGGTCACTTACATGTTTTGGCCATAAATTGGTAAAAACATGTAAGGGCTTATGTGTGTTTACCAACACCCTATATTTATTATATTAAAATAAGAATATGAATGAAATTTATTTCTTTTTCTTCAAAATAAATGAATCTTAATACATATCTTTTTGTTAGAAATTCATTAAAAATAAATACATATAGGTTAATGATAAAAAATTCCATATTTTAGTAAAAAAGACATAAGGGGCACATTTGTTTCAAAAAAATATACCTAAGGGAAATACTTGAGAATTGATTTTTCAATTTTTATATTTTAATGAGTTTTTAACAGCCTCAGATTGCTTCAATTTTTTTCTTTTTGAAAATATTCTCACTTTGTAAATTTAGTAAAAGTGAAAAAATTATTTCAAAAATTCATCAAGAAAAATTACAACTAACAAATTTTCCTAAATAAAAGGTGAAAGTCTTGATAGAGATGAACCAGAAGCAAACATCTTTGGAATATCTATTTGGAAGGAGCAATTTTAGGCCCAAAAATGTTCCCTTTTCAAAAAAAACTCTTTTCAGGTTTGGAATATCACTTTATTTAAGTACAAAAGTTCCATATTATTTTCTCAAACAGTGGAATTTTTAACAAGGATAAAATTTTCTCTTCCAAGCCAAGGAACTGTTGTTGAGCATGAAATTTCCAATTAAAAGGAATTTGGCTGGACACTAAGAAACTTTATAATTGATGATATACAAGGGAAATAAATTAGAGACAATATAAAAAATAATCAAAATAGGTATATTGAAATTTAAAGAACAGAAATAAGGGAAAAGGAAGAAATATTAAAGTTTGGAATAAAGAACCTGGTCTTTGATACTTATTTTCAATTGGATTCCCCAAATTAGGCATGTAAATCCACTTGATCTTTGAAGCATGGCCAACATCTTCATACCATTCAATTATTCCAACGTAAGATATTGATTAGGGAAAAAGGGTATTTATGGCCTTATGAATATTTCCATTTTTATAAAAATTTTCAGGAAAGTAACCTTCAACATCAGAACATTGATCTTGTGTATTCTAAGTGTGAGACACTGCTCTATAGCCACAATTTTCATTACCCATTTTTTTGAGTAGCTTAAAAGTGTATTTTGAATTAAAATTTGGAAAGTCTCCTATTCTGTTTACCCAAGTAAACAAGAACAAGTTTGCAAAAAACAATCAAGATTGAAATAAGAAAAACTCAATCAAAGGTAATCAAAATTCACAAAAAGATTGGAAAATTAATCAACTATGTGATAATTTCTTTTTAAATTCTCACAGGTTAAAACAGGTGCATAAAACATCTTAGAAGCTTTCGAAGGCCTATTGGAATTTCTTTCTCCTGAAATTCTATAGGTGACTTCTGTATTTCCATATCCATGCAAATAAGTGTTACAGGGGATCTTATGAGAAACAAGAGTGGCCTGGTAGTAAGTGGATAAGAGCTCATTTGGATGAACTCAAAGGAGCTAAAAAATAATAAAATATGGAACATGTTACTTTGAAAAATATTCAGTACACAAAGGGTAAGGAGAAAAGAAACCAATGGCCAAAGAGACAGAAAAATGAATACTTTTTTCACTGTTTCAATTGTTTCAGAAGTAATTAAGAAATAATAAATTATATTAAAGCCAATATCAAATTTGCAGTAAGGAAAATGGTTCAAATGGACGACTTAATATTATCAGTATCAAATTCAAGAGGATGAGATAAAATAAATAATAAAATAAATTCAGTATGTTAATTGACTTGGGGGAAGGAGATCAAAGGGTATCCAGTATATTTAAAAATCTGACAACTTGATCTTGTTGGTCTGGCAGCTAGAAAATATTATTGGGGGAAAGCTGTTTTAGATAATTTTTGAAAATATATGTGGGTAAATCAGGAACTGAACAAGATATGCAAAAACCCCACAATATGGAGTTAAATTGACCAAAAGGGGTAAGATTAATACAGGTCTATTTGAATTCAGCCTTCATTTTCTGTATTTTGTTTTCCATAGTTTATTGGGCTTTGGAACTTGGAAAAATGGTACTGGGTCATCCTTAGCCTAAGTCCTTGAAGATACAGCCTTAATGTGGGAGTCAGCTGGTCTTGAATGAGTCTGGATGTTAATTCTGGAAATGGTAATCTTGAAGTTTATTTACTTAAAGTGTAATCACATAATGGGGGAAAGGGAGTAAAAGCTTCAGGAATAGATTAACCATAAAAAATGTGGTAAAATGATATTATTCTCAACTTGAGGGAGTATGGTAGCCAGAAATGGAATCATGGTGAAAAATTATCATTTTAGTGTATTGAGTATACTTGAACTGGAGGTTGTTTGGGTACAATAGGTACTTTGTGAATTATTTTGTGTTCATGGCCAATTTGGGTCTATTGGGTGAAATTTGTGTTTGAAGGCCCCTACATACTGTAGACGCCATAGGAGGCCCCCAGAGGAGTTGGGATGGAAAATGGCTGAGGGAAAGTTGGGCCATTAATACAATGGTGGGTATTCTGAAGCTGTGATGGATAATTCAATTTGAAAATGGTTGATTTTACCTGAAATACAATTAAATTTGATAACAGAAATTCTTCTATAAATGAAAGGACAAGGCTTCAAGTAAGGCTTTAGGTAGTTTATGAGGACTTGTTGGATAATTTTTGTGAGATTACCCCTCAAATTGGAAATTGTGAGCTACTGAGAGTTCTTAAGAGGTAGCTCTTTATGGGAAGCTGACAGAAAATTATTGAATGATTATTGAGAAGGATTATGTACAGTGGATAAGGGTTAAATGATCTCATTTTGGCATTTTCTTATTCTTGTTGTTAAATTTGACATAAGTTTGGAAATGAAAGATGAAATGGTAAGGAGGGACCCACAGAAGAGTAGGAATAAAATAGAAAAAACAAAGAAAATATTGTAAAAATTGAAAAGAAAGAAAAATTCTCCAGAAAAGGGGGTTTGACTTTTTGGTATTGGAATTGGTTGATTTTGATCCTGTGGATAAGAAAGGACAAGTGATGCTCACAGAGTATCCATGGTGATTTTTTGTATATTTATAAGAAATTGAGAGGTGAATACAAGGAAAGAAACTTATTTTAATAGATACCACCCCTTACTAAGAGCTATATAAGCACAGAGAAAAAACAAACATGGAAGAATGCTTTTTGTGAAGAATGTTGTGAAAAATTGAAAATGAAAATGAAATACAAAGGGGGGTATGATTGTTTAAAAAATTGATAGTTCTGTTTTAAAAGAAATTTTTAATATTATCACAAAGTTGAAAAGCTGATTCTTAAAACAAAATAAAAGGATACCTTCTAGAGGTGCATATAAGGAGGAGGAACTTAATCTAATAAAACACTCTCCCCACCAAGAATAATAAAGTAAAGATATTAAATAATTGGCTCCTGAATTTTAAGGGTATAATTTATGAAATTTTCTGAAAATATTGGGATATTTATTTAGGTTTTTAGCTGGTTCCAAGGTGGATCTTTCTGAGTACTTACCAAAACCCTTAAATTCCACCATAAAACATAATTTTTTCCTCTTAATGTTGGAATACAGGGCTTGATATAATTACCAATCCTCTTATTATTCAATTGTTATTGGATAAAGAGGACCTTCATGCCTATTTTGAACTTATTATGTCTTGAAATTCTCCAGGAGGGAAGTATTAAAGAGTAAATGGATGGAATTAAGTGGAGCTGGGAGCTTGAGGTGATAAGAATCACAACTTAATTTATTCAATATTTGAAGAAAAAAGAACCATCTTTCTGAGAGTTTTTTGGTAGGTATTTTTAATTTTGTTTTCTTGGAATAAAGCCATGCAATACTACCAGGATTAATATGTGGCAGACTTTATTCACTTTTATCTTCATACTGATTTAATATTCTTCTGGAAAATTCAAGTTCTCTCCTGAAATATTTCTGTTGATAAATTTCAAGAAGGAGTATCTTGAGTGATGTGAACTGAGTCAAATTGAGGATCTCTTCCATGGGAAGTTAAAATAGAAATTCATTGTTATAAGAATGGGAATAGTAATTGTGGGAAATTTATTTAGAGGGGGAAAGGTGTTCCAGTCATCTTGATTCTAGCTAACATACATAAAAATTCCTTGTTTGAGTATCCAATTTAACCTCTATTTTTTCCCACCAGTTTGAGAAAAATAAGAAGTTGAAATATTTACTTAAATATTGAGCTTCTGTACAAAACTGGTCAGGAAAGAAGCAAGAATAATTAAACCTCTATCACTGAAAATTTTCAGAAAAAACATTCTTGATGAAAATATGCACCAAATCCAGGGAGTTTATGGAAGAAATGTTGGTAATGAAGACTTTCATTTCTGAGAATCTGTCCACCATTAGCTGAATAAATTCAAAAGAGCTGGATAGAGGCCATTTAAATACAAATTGAATGACCACTTGGAACTGGAAGAGGTTTGAGGAGTCTAAGCCTCCCATTATGGATATGCTTGTTTCACCAGAAATGTTGGAATTATTGGATGTGACCCTTGGCTAATTGAGTCAGCCCAGACCAGTGAAAATAGCTTTTAGAAATCTTGAGGGTATTTCATTTTTTAGGGTGGCCAGATAAAGGAGAATAACAACTGTTTTGATCTATATTGAGCTTAATTGTAGGGTCATCTGGTAGCACAACCCACCATTTTCAGCAGAGAAATTGGGAATAGTAATCAATAGAACTATCTGTAACAGATCAAATGTTACAAAGTCTTTAAGGATATTTCTTATATTCCTTCTGAATTCAAGAAACTAGACTTGAAAGAGAACTCCAAGGGTTGAAATTAATCTTTATTCATAATGTGTTGAAAACGGGATGTATTATTGCTGGTGAAAAATTCCCTCTTCTGTGGGTAAAGCTTTTACTGAATTTATAAGCAATAAAGAAGAGAATACAGGTGGCCAGAGAGGTAAGTGATTGAAAAGTGGAATTCAGCCCAGAATGCTTGAGGGAAAGTAAGGATCTTGGAAGACATGAGGTATTGGAGAGAAGAGTGATTTTTGCGAACTTTAAAGCGGAAGAGAGGGAAAGGGGTAAAGCTCTCTAGCTTCTGAGAGACCAAACTATTCCAAGGAGTTACTTGTAATGAATTTCATAGTTAAGTTCTCCTGGAAAGATCTTGTGACTCTAAAATGAGGTAGGATTTTTTCCCAAGTAAGTCACCTGAGTAAGTCCAAAAACCAAATAATGATAAGGATAATTGGTCTCTACAAAGATTGGGGGAGAAGGGTTGAAGTAAGAAATAATTTCTGCTGTGGTCAAGAAATCTTTTAATTAATTAAAGTGGATGAGAGCTTTATCATTGAGGGGGAAAACTAAATCTTCCTTGAGGAACTTGGTGGGAAAGCTTATTTTATTTGAATATTTTTTCATGAAACAGTAGTAGAGGCTGAAAAATAAAATTAATAATCAGAGAGCCTTGGGTTTCTTGGAGTTGGCCATTTGATAACTTTCTGAACCTTGGACTGGATTAGCTTAGGCCATTATAAGAAAAAATTTAATCAAAATAATCAACAGAGTGCATGTGAGAAAGACAGTTAAAAGCCCTTTCAAAATGGTATTAGATCTGAGAATAAAGGCTACAGTGACAAAATTATTGAAATTTTCTTTCTAATACTTGAAAATACCACAATTTAATCAAAATAAACAACAGAAAATATATCAAAAAGATTACATAAAATATCATTGAAAGTATTTTGAAAAGATTCAGGAGAATTGGTGATCACAAAAGGAATAACCAATTTGTCATAACTTCCATATTTAGCTCTAAAAGCTGTCAAATCTTTAGGACCCTCCTTGATTCTGAACAGGTTATATGCACCACCTAAATCAATAGTGTAGATAATAACACAGATACTAAGAAAATTAAAGAGATTATTCATAGGAGTAACAGGATACTTGTTCTTCCTAGTGGAAACATTAAGTTTTCAGTCTTAAACACACAAATGGAAGCCACCATACTTTTTTAAAAATAAAAGATAGGTTCTACTCTTAAAGATGATATTGGAGATGAAAATTATCTATGAATTCCCTGAATCTTAGACTCTTAGTGTCTCTGATTCTTGGTTTGATAAAGAGTGGATAACCTGAGCAGGAGGTAGAGAATGCTCCAATCCAATACTATGATTACAGGAATGGCAATGAGGAAGTTTCTCTTCTTTCACCTTGGAAGATAAATCCAAGAGTCTACAATAGAAAGAGGGAACCACCTTCATCACACTTTGATTTTTCTCAGGATTTTTCTCCTCATCTCATAGCTCCTCTGGGGAGGTAGGTCCACATCCCCATGGAAGAAATGGAGTGAAGATATTAAATTATATTCTCCAAAATCTTTTATTTCTTTAAATAATTCATCTTTAGAGGATCATAATGAAAGATGGGAATTAGAAGAAGGAATGTAGGAAAAAGAAGGGAAAATCGGTGTTCTAGAATAGTAAACCAGAGGTTTACAGGTATTTCTCAAGTCATTACTATGGGAAGCTCAAGAATCAATATAGTACTTATAGACAAAATTAAATTCTATAAGTCCTTGCATTAGTTAGCATATGGAATATAATGGTTGAGGAAGTAAAAGCCAAAGATGAGATTCTCTCCCTTAATAGTATAAATGACAAATAAATTTTATCAAAATCTTGAGGAAGAGGGAAGATAAACCATCCATTTGGCATTCTGAGTAATGAATAAACAAGGGAGCTCAGAAGAGGTGTCTTCTTTGGGAGCTCTGATATGGCCAAAGAATTCTCACAAAAAAACTTCTTTGAAATAAATTTCTTTCTAGCACCAGAATAAGTGAGAATAGTGTAGAAATATTTGATAGAGAAGTGAAAACCAAAAAAACTAAAAGATTATTTAACACCAGTATCCAGAGTGCACACTTTTTCTCTTGGTGGAAAAAAGTGAGGAATATTTAACACAGAATAATATTCACTAATCCTTTTACTAATGGTTGGGAAGGATTTTTTTGAGGCCTTTTGATACAGGCCTCAAGACAATTCTCCCTACCACAATAAAGACACAAACCCTCTTTCTCATGACCAACCAGCTTATGGTCCTTATTAAGAAAGGAAGAATGAGGTTTTCCAGGTTTTTCAGCCTTGAAGTTCTTCTTATTTTTGTGAGAGCTTGAGAAAAATTTATTGTGAGAAGCACTTGATATTTAAGGATAACTATTCCTCCTTGAATGAAAATTATTCTCCTTATGTCTTTCATTGTAAGTTGTATAGAGTTATAGGGAGATATCCAGCAATCCTTGGAGAGAATCAAAATCTGAAGGATGGTAGAAAAATCCCTTCCTGAACTTATTAATAAAATTATTTTTAAGCCAATATCTAATCCTTTAAATTCACCTTCTGTAATAACATATGTACAAGAATACATTATGAACTTCCTTAATCTCTAAAAATCAAATTCTGACTCAGATTTTCTGAGCTCATTGGGATCTTGGAAATAGGTAAAGAGTTTTGTTTTTAATAAGGCCCAATTATTGAGAAGGTATTTTTAGTCCATTTTGGTGATATTGAAAAGGTATGGCTCAAACCATTCTCCAGAGCTTCAAGTGAGAAATTAGGTTGAATAAAGAATTTTATCCCTATCTGATAAATCTTTTTCTTGATAATTATGAAAGATAAATTTAATTGGCCATAATTTGGGTCAGACTGGTGTTGTGGGATAAATAATAGGTAATACCTTGAGGGGGAAATTATTGGTGATTCTGTTTTAAATTTCAGAACTAGCCAATAACTATGTGTGCTAAGGTGTATTAGCTTCCCCTCTAGGTATGCCAAAAAGATATCCTCTTGATTAGATCACAAATTTATTATTCAATTTTGTGTATTTTAAATTAGGGAGTTTTATTCTGCATTCTCTATCAGTCTGTAAACAAAATATCACTATTATAATAATGGTAATAACTGATATTATTTCTTAATAATGTATGTTTTTTTAACTTTTTCTTATTGATAATATAATTCTTTTTCATTTATTTTTTCAGGATGCCTCCTTTTAATAATTGAGATATTTAAAGAATATTTTATTAAGATCATTATCAATATTGATGTTAATATTGATAGCTAGTTCAAAATTTGAAGGTCATTTAGAAATACTATAGATATAAATATAATAATCTAAGGTCAAGATAATTTTATAAGGGTGGTTATGGTTGATATAGCGGTAAAATATAAATCATATGATAGTAATATAATGCTGTGAAGATGAGTGTAAATATAATACAATATATTTATAAGGGCTCTGATATAATGTAGAAGGGGAATATGATGATATATCCTTTGTATTAATGAATTTTGCTTTTAAATTTGATAAGAGAACTAATGATAATGTTTCCAAACCCTACTTCAACACTACCAATATACTGGTAAGACTATTAAGTCATATTAAGCTCCTTAACTAATATTATAAATATCTTCAATTAACTAATAATAAAGAATAATATAAGCTATTGAGCCTTGATACTGATCTTTTAAATATTATATTAGATTATTCTACTAGAGAAGGGATGGATTGATCCTAAAGATTATTGTCTGAATCAGAAGAATGGGGGGGAAAAGGAAGAGACTCTCTTTATTTATACCTTTTGGACCCTTCATAGAGCCTTCCTAAAGCATGGGACTTTGAGGAATTCCACCTTGATACATTTTTTCTGGTGGTTGAATTTGAAATGATGTCATACAATCAGGATATTGCACCATATGTTTGATTGATTTCACAATTATGAACTTGATAATTTTCAGTGCACAGCCTTGAGATATTTTTTCTAGTGATTAAATCTAGCATAGTTTCATTTGATGAGGATATTGCACCATATTTTTGACTTATTACACCATATTTTTTAAATTATACTGATAATTTAACTAAGCTTTATGCCTATTATGCACAGCCTTGAGAGAATTTTGCTAATGAGAAACTTTTTAATTTTTTCATTTAATACACATATTTCACCATGGGTTTTCTTTATTAAAACATTATTAAATTTATTATTGTCAGTGCACCAGGTTAAGACATTTTTTCTAGTGGTTAAATTTGAAATGGTGGCATCTGACCAAGATATTGCACCATATTATTTCTGAACTACAACTTATTCCTATTATGAACAGCCTTAAGAGAAATTTTCTGGTGAGAAAATTCTTATTTCTATCCTTCACGGAATTGATCTTTATATAGTTGATTATATTTATGTAAAAATTAATTTGTAAATTATGCCTGTAATGTTTGCTTATGGGACTTGATGTGAGAATTGAGTAATGTAACAACATGTTAATTCATCGGTAGGGGTTTTTTTATGTAAATAACTGTAAAAAATATTATTGTAAGTGTAATAGTATCACCTATGAAGCTTTACATATGCTTATTCATATTTAATATTTGAACCAGCCAAAACCTTACTAAGAATATTATTGTACCTATTACAGAGTTTATACCATCAATATTTTTCTCTAATTCATGATATCTAGAGAATTATCTATGTTATGAATCTGAGGAAATATGTGACTATAGATAGAATCTAATCTATATTCAAGTAGAATAGCTATCTCTTATATTTTGTTTTACTTATATTATTTGTTTTGAATTTTCTATCATTAATTTTTTTACTTTTTTTATTTGTTTTTTATTTACTTTATTTATTTGTTTATTTATTTGACTATTCTTATTTTCTATATTCTAATTTTTTATTTTCTTTCTCAAATTTCCAGCTCTAATATTGTGAATTTGAACCTTGGAAGAAAAGGTATGGACAAAAACATCCCTCTCTCTACTTAATTCTGTCCCCGGAATTCAATGTGATAATCCACAATTTTTTAAAAATCAAAAAAAATCAAAAAAATCAAAAAAAAAGACAAATAGGCCCCCCTTTTCTTGAACAAAAGGAGTTTTATTCATCAAATTACTCTTAATCTGTGCAGTGATGATCATCTTCAACTTTCTCTCCTCCTTTTTAATCTTTTCCATATGAGTCCAACTCTTCTCCTCTTGGATAGAAATTATTAATTTGACTTTCTCAAACCCTTCTTGATAGCTTTGTACTATCTAATTCTTCCAGCTCATATGGAAAATTGTTTATTTTTCTAATAACTCTATAGGGTCCATCCTATCTCTTCTTGAATAATAATACCCATTTTGACTTCAACACCTTATTGTATGCAAATACAATTTTAGCTGGATTCAGTGGGCTAGTTTCCTGTCCCAATATTTTACTGACTCTTCTCTGTCCTTTTTTGAATTTTTCTTTTCCCCCTTTTCTCATTTCTTCTTTTCCTGATAGCTGCTAAGCTCTTGCTTCTAATAAATACTCTTTTTATTGGTCTTTGTGCCATTAACTTTCTGAGTATGTTTTTGCTTTAACATCTATTGGTAGTAGTTCCTTTTGACCAAATTGAAGCTCAAATGGGGAGTAGCCTTTTGTTCTTTTAGTTGATATTCTTTCAGAAAATATAAGCAAAGAAAAGTATTCCTTCCATTTTGAACCATTTTCACCACAAATTTTTACCAATTAATTTTATAATCATTTATTCCCTTTTTCTACCATTCTTAGGGACTAAGGTTAGTAAGGCTTTGCTATCCTTATCCTTGAACCTTCTCTTTTTACTTAATCCTGTAGTTCCTTTCCAAATTAAGGTCCTCCAATCACTGAAACCTTTCTTGTGGCTCCATGCATACAAACCCATTCAGAAGTGAACCATTATTATTCTGAATTTTCTTTAATCTTTACTAAACCAACTGTTTCTGGCCATATTTAGAAATCATCCCTTGCCATTCCTAAATACTTACATCTTCCTAATTTCACATATAATGCATCCATACTGACTCTTTTGAATAATGTTAAGGCAAAAGAGATTCTTCCCCCCTCTTTTTGTTGATAATGGCTCCTCTTTTGACAAGATTTACAAGATTTGACCCATTTTTTTAACAATTCTCTTCATTCCTTCCACAAAAGTCTTTCTTTAGATCTTATGTATGTTTAATTTTCCTCTCTGTGACCAATTTATTTATTTAATGATTTTACAATTTTTCTTTGGGTATTCTCACTTGAAACAGCTACTTGTGGATTTGTTTTTTTCTTTTGTGTTGGCCTTCCTCCAAAAAAATTGTTGGTTACTTCTTCTTAATTTTATTTAAGTACTCCTCCTTACTACCAGAGGACCTTTTCAAATTATTTAAGTATTTCTACATTATTTTCAAAAATCCTTCTTTATTTGATGGCAAAGTTATTCCTTCCAATTTTATTATATTATTACATTTTACTAAAAGACCTGGTTTTTGTTTTATCAATTCTTCTAAATTAAAATATAATATTTCTTTTTCTTCATTTTCTGACTGAGGTCTTCTTGATAGTCCATCTGGCATTTTGAGGGTCTTCCCTTTCTTGTGTGCTAAGTCAAAAGAGAATAATTGAATAAAGGCAGCTCATATGGTAATTACATAATTTGGAAAAAAAGGTGAGTTTATAGTTTCAATTAAGGCCTTTGCATCTACTTGTAATTCAAAATTATGTCCCCGAAATGCCTTTTGGAGTTTCTTGAGCATCTTGGCTACTCCAAATAGCTCTAGATTTTGCTGTGAGTAATTTGATTTAAACCTTGAGAATGTGATTTATTCTTAAGTAAGTACTTCTCCTAAAGCTATATATCTTGAGTCCACTTCCAATTTAATCTTTCCTGGTCCCTTTTCATAATTAAAATTTCTCAATGTTGTTTTCTTCCCTACAATTTTTCCTAAATTTTTGAATTTTCCATCACATTTAGCATTCCATCCCCATTCTACATTGTCTCTTGCTAATATTCTTGGTGGTAATTAAATCTGAGGGAAATCCTTAATGAAAATTTTAACATATGAAAAAAGTCCCAAAATTCCACTTACTTCCTTTTTTATTGAGGGGATTTCGCCAATTTTGTATCTTATTAATCTTCTTCTTTGAAATTTTTCTTTCATTAAAAGGCACTAAATGCCCTACTATGTCCAAATCTGGCACAAAGAATGCAAATTTGACACCACATATGGTAAGTCCTACCTCTTCAATTCTGAATGATACTATCTCCAATGTAGCTGCATATTCCCAAATAAATCTTTTTTTCAAATTATTCTCTTGTAAATTTTCATTATTATAGGTTAATATTATACTTTTTATTCCTCTATCATCAATAGAAATTTCTACATTCTCTGGTATTTCTTCTTGAATTATCCAATTTTCTTGTGCTTGATAAACTGCTACATAATTGGGTTCATATCCTCCAATTATAATTCCAGGTCTATAAAAAGATCTTTCTGAAAAGGCATCTAAAAATTATTCAATATGTGGTGGCAATTCTGCATTCTTAAAGTTTACCTTATCAAGATGCTGTAAGTCATGGACAATTTTGAGTTTTCCATTTGGCTTTGCAACACAAAATAAGGTACTTTTATAGCTAGAGGTAGACCTCTCATAAAATCCTGTTCTAATTATTTTCCTGAAAAATTAAATTCAATGGTTTAATATGAGCTTTTGTATTGGTATTTTATTATTTTGCCAAGTTTTATGTGGTATTATAGGTATTTTGTATGGTTTTCCATATTAATTTTTCAGTGAGCCCTCTTCTTTTGCACTGAATGCAATTGATTTCTCTCTTAAAGCTATGAAACTCATCATACAGCTTATTTCTTCTTCTGAAAGAAACCTAGTTGGTCCAAAATTCATCAATTCAAATCTTTCCTGTGTTATTTTCAATGTGTCCAGAAATTTGGGTGTTTTTGGTAATAGTGGTGTAATATAAGGATATGTTGATAATGGTGGCCTTTTCAAATGGGTTTATTTCCTGTTGCATAGGATCATTAACTGGTTTAACCTTCTTTAGTATTTATTTCTATATACTTCACTTTTTTGGTAATCCATTTTGTAATGTTACTGTTTTTTTTCTTTTTTTCTTATAGTTCAGGTTTAAGGAACCTTTATAATATGTATACAAAATCCTGCCTTTTCATTTAATAAAAGGACAAATAAACCCTTTTTCTTTTCTTCATGAGGAAGTTGGCTTTTATGCTGAGTACCTCCTGGTGTTCAATTTGACTGGATCCAAGGGAATTATTTTTTAAGTTGAGAAATTTATTCTATTAATATCAAATTTTAGCTATATTGTGGTTCAGAAATTCATTAAATTGATGGGTTAATAAATATTGATTCTTCACTTTGAATCATTTTCAATTCTTTGTGCATAGTTCAATTTTGAAATTTTTGTCCTTTCTTGAGTACTTTATTCTTTGGCCAATTCATCATATATATTTGAAGATTTTTTTTTAACCATTTCACACCTGACCTCTTCTTTCTTCACATTATCTCTTTAATAAAAATACTAATTTCATAAACTAAAATAAAAAGATAAATTCTAAGCCCTCAGTTATGACACCCCAGCATCTTCAAGTCTTACAGGGACTTAAAATTTTACTACTCCTTTCATGGATCCATCAAATTTCCAATTTTAAATTTTGAAAGAAATTCTAAAAAGCATAATTTTGAATATGTTTTCAGATTTTTATTTTTTTTGATAATGAGATTCAAAAAGTTATTGTATCTTTAATTTATTCAAATCACTATTATAAAATCTCATCAAGTAATGATTTTGCGTTCAAGGTATTATTAAAGTCTCTTGTTAATTTATATTCATTCTTTATCTTTGTAATTTTAATCTTTAGTTTTGGTATAAGCCCCCCTTTCATTTCAATCTCTGTACTTGGTTCTTCTATTTTATTTGAGTTTTCAATTCATGTCATCTTTTTTTATTAGTTTCAAATTCATTTTTCATTATTATTATTTTGAAGCCATATTCATACTCAGAAGAGGGTTTAATCTTTATGGTTTCCTGACACTGTATAAGGGCAGTCTTCAAGGCTATACCTCTAATAAACTGAGAGATATTTCCCCTCATCAGACCAGGTTTGACCTTGGCTTCTCATTGTATATGAATTTTTAAGGACATATGTACCAGTTTCCCAAGTTCCACCTAGAGAAGGAAGACCATTAAATTCCCCCCTTTTTAATAATGATAAGAGAAATCTTTATATTCTATAGTTTTTTTGTTTTATTTTTTTCTATTTTTTGTTATTCATTTATTTATCTTATTTTTATCATTTTCTATAAGTGGAATAATGCTAGTATAGTCTTTTCTGGAGTAATATTATGCTACTTTCAGTTTAAGGCCATAGAGGACCAAATATTTCACTTTAAGGTCCTAATTTCATTATAACACCCATTCAATAAAGAACGAAGAAATAGTAAAAATCCTCATTTTATTTAGCATTATATAGTAATAAATATATTATTATAATAAATAATCAAAAAGAGAATTTCGATTTTTAGGTCATGTAGGACCCTATACATCCAAAATAGCATATAGATTGTCATAAAAATAGCAATAATCCAGAAAAAAGAGGCCTTTTATGATCTTTCTCAGTACTTTATGACTCTAAATCAGCATATATATTGATATAGAATTGGAAATAAGTTATAAAAAGAAGCTTCATGGTATTTCTTAGGACCTTATAAGTCTAAATAAGAAAAGATGTCAATATACAATCTTCCAAAAAATCATTAAACAAGAACTTTATGGTCTTTTTCAGCACCTTATAGGTCTAAATAAGCAAGGATATAATTTTCTAAAAAATCATGAAAAAAGCACTTTATGGTCTTTCTGAGGGCCTCATTTGTTGTATAGTGCTAATTCAAGATTATTTTTCATGAATCCAGATTTTTTATGCTGGCTTCACTAAACTCTCTGATTCATAAGCTCCCATGATCTTTCTAGCTTAGATACCTTAGATCCATGTTAGCTCCACCTTAGCTCTTACCAATCATATCTCAGAATTTGGAATTGAAAATCTTAACAATCAGAATATAGAAAAATTGAAACTCTTCCCAATCATATTATTCCTCCTTTTTCCTTTTTTTCTGGTCAAGTTTTGGTTTTATACTCTTGTTTGAAATTTAGACTTGATGGAAAACATAAAAGGAGGCCTTCTTCCCAGAGCTCTGAATCTTTTTTTAACTTCTTGATATTTTTTTTATAAATATGGGTCTATAATCATATTGTACTTCTGTGTCAAGTAAACAGTATTTAGAATATATTTATATGGGATAAACTTGGTCAATTTTCCCTTTCAATATATCTTAACATTATAATACTTCTATCATGTCATCATGTTATTATGTTATTATTTCAGTACAATATCGTAGTATTATTCTGATATAATATCATTCTATTAGGATTTTATAGTGCTATACTATCTTATTATCATAATACTGTATTGTTATGATATTCTTATAGTATTATCAACTATTTCTTTTATTTTATGATATTATATCAATTAATCATCTAAATATTATTCTATCTTATCTATCATATTTGTTTTATTATAGCTTGTATTATTTGTATTATATTTCTATTTAAAGAAAGGGGTTGGTGGGCAGTTTTTTTTATTAATTTTTTTTTAAAAAGAAATAAAATCAAATTGAAAATCTGCTAACCCCTCCTTGTTAGTTTCATTCTATGTATTTGCAATGTGTGTGTGTAGCATGTATTTGTATTGAGTTTTTTTTGATAAATTTACATTCGGCTTCCTGATTGGTACATTTACAGAATATTAAGACAAGTTTTTTTCTAATTTCTTTTGAAATATTTATGCTAGCAATAACTGATGAGTTTATTATTTCTTATTTGTTAAATATTTAGTCTTCTTGTAGTTAGAAAAAATGTTCAAGAATTTTTTCATTCAATATTATTTTTTTGGGGAGGGGGTTTTGAGAATACAGCACTTCTATATTTCATGATTAAGAGTCTTGACAATAATTCAAAATCTAGTCTTGTATTGTTAATTTAATACAATTTCTTCTATTTATTAATTTTTAGCATAATTCTGATTCCATACTCCTTGTTTTCAGATTATTTTGTTGAACTTTATTTTTTGAATAATTATTGAAATTCAAACTTGAATTTTTCAATAAACAACAATGTTCCTTTAATAAAGTGAAATTATGAGGAATTTTAGCCTTATGGAATTTAATCATTCATTAAATTGGTAATTTAATAAATCTCTAAGTACTTCTTTAATAAGCTGAAATTAATTATAATTTAATAGCATATTGATGCTTATTTATTCAAGTACAATAATTTTAATTGTTTTTAATTAATAAAGCTATAAGCTGATGTTTAGCTATTAAAGTCTAAAGTTCCCCAAAAGCTTATAAACACTTGTGTGTTGGGTGATATGAGAAAGGGATGACCACATCTTATTTTTTCAAATATGAGAAACTACTGATACTATTAAAGACAAAAAAAATAAAAATTATATATATTTGAATTTGATAACTGAAGACTTTTTCTATCATTGTAACTTTTTTTGATAGTTATTCAAAATATATTGAACACAAATTTCACTTCTGAATTCCATAGAAGTTCCTATTTTTTATTCATTTATTAATTTTATATAGTTTTTTTAATTTTTTCATTGATTATGAATGAAATCTTGTTTATAATCTGTATTCATTATGACCAGATATTTTTTATCATTTTTTTTTCTACTATTTTTTTATGGATTTTTTTATTTGTGATACCATTACAGAAAAATAAACAGATGAATTTCCAGTTCAAGGCCATGCTGGGCCAATAATTTAACATTGTTCCTTTTATATTTTAATTACTTCTTCCTTGATGTATTGATTCAAAATTGAATAAGAGAAAGAGTAAATAAATATCTGTACTTCAGCTTAAGGCCATTCTTCCCCTTGAGCTTTTTGAGAATCATTTCCTTGAAATAGCCTTGATCCTTCTTCATCTTCATGTCAATTTTTCTTATGAAAATTTCTTTCCATAAGTTATTAAATTATTTTTTCTTCAAAAAGAACTTTTGATTCCTAATTATCGCTATTAGCTGTAAGAATTTATCCTCTAAGTCAAAATCTAATTCCTTTTCAAAATATAGAAATCCCCTCTCTATTTAACTCTTCCATCATCCACCTGATATTTTTAAATAAAACTCCATATCTGAGCCTTCATTATACCCCAATATAAACCTTTCCATATATCTTCCTCCATATAAAATGTTTCATTCCAGTAATAAATACCAATAATTCCCATTATTCCATGATATTCTAATAAATCCATGAATTAAAGCTTTTTTAGTCCTTATCCAGGTAGCTGGTACCATGTATCTTAAATTTGGCCTTGAGGTAATTCTTCATTTGCAAAGACATCTTTAAATTCAATAAATGGAATAATATTATAATTTAGTACTTCAAACTTATCAATTAATGGTAAGCCTCATCTTTTGTCTTCATTATTAAATGCTTGAAAATTATTACTAACCCATTGGTCTTTAATTCCTTTATTTATTTCTCATGAAGGCCCAGAGATCCATAGAGATTTGTTTTATCCATCAGTTTCAGAAATGATAGTGAGAAAAATCAAAATTTGATAGATATTTTGGTAATGGAATCTCAATAATAATAAGAAAGACTAGCTATGATGATGAATTAGTATAGGTAGATTCAATGTACAGCTTAAGTTGATTTTTTTTCTTTTAAAAAAGAATTAATACTCTTTGATAAGGAAGTAAGTGACTGTCAAAACATTTAATTAATTAAAATTTGAGGTGATAATGTGAAGAAATATTTTGGTCTTTTTTGATAAGGCAGGAGATCACTGCCAAAAATACTGGCTATGATTATTCAAATTGAACCTTACTTATTTTCTTCTCTCTTTTTTGAATCATGTAGTTTGGAGACTTTGATAATTTGATTCAGTTGTATTTCACTCATTGATGGTAAGTAATAGTTATAATAAGATAATTTTTCATCCAAACCTCTAAATTACTCCAAAAACAACCTTATTTCTTTCATCTTGTGGTTTTCTACTCTTCATTGGTAAATCTATTACTTGTATCCTTGAGAACTTCTTAAATTTCATTTAATCCAAAATCTCTTCATCTGGCACAAATTCATTCCCATAACATCCAAAATTTGCAATATTGAACTTTATGTTATTTTTTCTAAAGTATATAATTTTGTGAAATTGTCTTTTTATAAATTTTTTTAAAAGTAATAATATTGATACTTATTTTGAATATAAATTTAAATTTCAATTGCCAAGTATTTCATCCCAACAACTTGAACCATTAGAGGTGGATTAAGGAACAGACACCCGCCCCCATTTTTTATCTAAACATAGCCTTATGACAATTTTACATTTAAAGCTCTTGAATAGAAAAATCTTGATTCATAAGTATCTTTTTTCATCTTTTTTTATTTTTTTTATTTTTATCTTTTATTTTTAACCATTCAAATATTTTATTATGGTAGCTGAAAATTTTTTCTTCATACAAGCACATTAATGTTTCTTTATGAATCCTTCATGGGTCTTGTGGGCTTGAATCATACAAAAGAATAGTGCTCATGAAATCCTTTTGAAATGGTGAGAATTCAACTCCTAACAAATTTCCTTCTGGTTTTCTTTCTTTTAAGAAGTCATTATCTATGTAGGCCTCTCAAAGATTTTCATAAGCATGAGAGTGCTTCAATTTCTTCCTTGGGGGATCTTTAGGAATCTCACATATTTTGAATTCATCAATTCAATTAATCTCTTCTTTTTTGTATTCTTTGATAAATTCTTCATTTTCAAAACATTAAAGAATTTTCTTTCTAATAAATTCCAATTAGTCTTCAGAGTTTTATCATTGTTTATTTCTTATTTGATTTCAAATTGCATATCTTGTGGGTATTTCTCCTTGTCAAATATGTTAAACAAACATTTTTTACTATTTATGGGTTTTCATTCTATTATTTATGATCCATTAACCAAAACCTGATTTAACATATGATTGGTGTCAATTGGCTTTTAGTTTAATTGATTTTATGTTTTCTCTGCTTCACTAACTTCTTCTATATACAAATTTTATTTTTAATTCTTCTTCCATATATACCTTTTTTGATTTCAGGTTAATCATCACAGGAATTTTCAATCATAAGATACCACTATCAAATGGATTTATCTATTATAAAATTGTTAATTATAAAATAAGATTACAGTTAAAGCTCAAAAATGCTCATTTTTAAGCTTGAGCTTTAATCATTAATAACCTTTAGGCTTTTTACACAAATTAGATTCAGAAGATGAACTACAATAGCTAGAAATTTCATTACTAAGTCTCCAAGGGAATTTCATTACATAATCAAAGCTCCATTTTTGATTATTTTTCTTGTAATTCATCTTTTCTGTCAAAATTTTCTATTTTAGACTTTAAAACATGATTTAATAAGGTTATACCTTGAATATAATGATAAAAATTACTTAATTCTTCACATATGAGCTAGTAGACTTTTGATATTGATTTTTATTTAAGCTTGGACCACTTTTAATTTTAAGTGGTCAACCTGTATTCCTATTTTTACCAATTTCTCTTTATTACTCTTAACCTTATTTATCAAATGAAAGATAACTCTTATAGCTGTATTTTTAAATTTATTTTGTGGTAACCTTGAGTTTGGATAATTCCTTTATTATGAGTATTTCAAAAGATATGAGCTAAAAACCATGAATATATACACTGATAATAAAAGTGCATATATCCAGGTATCTCAGGAAGTATTAGGCTTACAGGTATTAAAAGAAGAGATCACATATGTATTTTTGGAAGGGAAATTAAATGGTTTAATTTATATCAAATTATTATTCACTGGTTTCTGAGATAATCAGGACTTTATTTCTTTTTATCGAATTTTTACATATTTTAATTGTTCTTAGGATTTTAATTCTAATTCTCATTATTAAAAAAAATTATAATATTGCTTGTGGCCTTTTTTTGATATGTGGTAACATCTCAAATTCTCACACAATTAGACCCATTTAATATAAATACAAATTAATATTTAAATCTAGAATTGACAATAAAATGGTTAAAATAATAAATTACCTGATTCAATAGCTTCTCAAATTCTGGTTCTCAAGAGTATATCCATAGAATCCTTAAAACTGTTTACAGAAACCTGTTTATTACTGAAATAATATTATATTTATCTTAGAGGTCAGTTCTTAAACAGATATTTTATCAATTGAAGTCACAAGGAATAGTTTGATTGGTATTTATCTTCTTAAATAGAAGATAATAAATTTGATTAGGAATAACCACAGATTCCATTGAAAAGTAGAATGATACAGAAATTTGAAGATTTCTTTATTTGTAAGCCTATCAATATTGCCAGAAGATATCCTCAATGTTATCCTTGAGGGATACTTTACATACCCAAACAGGCCACAAATTATTTGCAAATAACCTTTGTAATATATGAAACCCATAATTCATGTATGAATATAGAATTCATTTTCTATAAAGAAAAATATTAATAAACTTTATTATTTGTGAAATTCATTGATTTAAGACCATATTTGGATTCTACAGAAATATTCATCTTTGGTAGCTCCATAGAGTGAATAACGTTCAATTAGATCTATGATTTCATAATAGGGAAAATACTTCAACACCTAATCATCCATACCACATTGAAAATTGTGAAAACTTTGGTTTATGTCATTTTCATACCAAAATAATGGGATTATCAAAGTCCCCATGTTACATATACACTTATATCAGGGTTATTTGTGTCTATAGTACTTTAATATACTTTATTTCTAAACCCATAGTGTATATCAGGTTTTAGCCTTGGGCTACTATTTTTGATGTGAGAACAGCTTAAGAGTACAACCCCCATTAAAGGGAGCTAGGGTACCCCAGTTTCTAATACATCTGAGGTGTTAAATCTTTTGGATCAGCCATAAAGACAAAAAATAATACAATATTACCATTTAAAATAGTAAAAACTGGTATACTATATCTCTAATCTAACTCTTAATTCCTTAAGTCCACAAAAAATACATCAAATAACTCTACCCTTTCATTTCGCGTTATTTCTGGAGTATTAGTAATTTATTTATTAAATTCTTAAGCTTTTTCTCTATTTTTGAGTTTTTTCAAGAAATTATCGTAATTACTCTTGCAAAGGTCAATTATCAAGTAAAATTATCGTATATTATTCCAATAATAGGTTTCATTATTAAATATTCTTGTAATTGATCCCGGTAGGAAAGTACTGCTTGATTTCATAATAACAGGGAGTGTATAGCAAGTAAAAGAAATAATTGAAAAATTATTCATTCATTATGTTTCAAAAGAACACTCATGGTAATCTTGATCACAAGTTTTGTTAGCAAGATCTTCATAGAAAGATATCAAGCTCAAATAACTAACTGATAAGAATGTAAGTATCTATTGAAAGTAAGAAACATCACACAACCAATAATAATTTCTCCAATTTTTGGGACTAAAGAAGAAAATTATATGAGCTGAAAAGTTGTGAAAAGGAACAATAGAAATCTTCAGACTGAGGACCCAAAAATTCTTAAAATGAAATCTTTATCTAGAAAAACACAATAAAACCTCACAAGAAATGAGGATATTGTTAGGAAAAGTAATGAAATTGGGGAAAAAAATAAAATAACTGGCTATATTTATTGGATTCTTAGAGTATCTTTCCCATAGCTTCTGCTTACTGAGAGTAATCATTTGAAAGATATACAACCAAAATCTATAAATTTATCCATTGAGAAACTCTTCAAATAATCATATGATTTGGAATTTTGGCTTCATGTTTTTTGAAATGTATTAGAGTATGGAGAAAGTAAAAGAATAAAGGAGTGTGGTATGATGGGTTTTGATTTTTGAAGCTGATATTCATAAGTATTACTCAAAAAAGTTCTTACTATAAGCCAATTAGGAAAAATTAATATTCTTTTCAGACTCATTTGATTCAAAATATGAACAACTGGTTAAGATCATGGTACTATACTAACCTAAAGCCATTTCTAGTTTTTCATCTTGATTCATCAACACATCCATAACACACATTTATCCATACTATTCAAGGCCCACCTCCACATTATTTCTTCAAAACGGAATTATATGAAGTTTATCATTTAACTTGTTTTAGATTTATACCCCGTTTTTTATTAAGAAAATATCAAATTAAGTAATTGATAACTATCACCCAATTTTCCTGGAGTATATTGTTGTAATACTTCAAAATAATAGATGATATTTTATTTATCATCAATAGTTTTCTTTGGAGAATAATACTTTAACTTTGGAAATTGATAGGATATCCATACATATTGAGAAATTTTTAATAAAAATTGGCTCTTTTTTGTTTTGTGACTTATTGATCACTAATGAATTAAACTCTGTGTAACTAGTTTTAGTAAATTTCTTCATCAAAAAGGGAATTTGTAAGTGAGTAAAGCTATGCTAACATTTCCATTTAAGGAAAAAGTTCGCTTGAAGAACCCAAACCACATTCCTTGGAATGTAAATTACACTTTTAGTAACCATATTATAATAAATTTCCAACATAATCTTGCTGGTTGATGAGTTTTCAAAAATGTATTGGTCAGCTTTACAAGCAAACCATATATATATTTTAAAAATTAAATAGTTAATTTCTAATTAAGATCAAAAATTAATGTATTTTTTGAAAAAACATTATATATGTAAAGTTTTTTGGGGAGTCAAATATTTCTCTATTTATACTTAACCAGTTATCATAGCTCAATGTGAATTATATAATCAATTCTTTAATTCTAATTTGTTTATTTTCTTCCAATTGAATTTATAATCATTGTTTCACCATATCTACTATCTATATCTTTAAATCTCTATATTATTTAAGATCTTGATAAATCATTTATTTTTCCTATCCTTTCTTCTATAAATAAATAAAAGATATAAATATTTTCTGTTTTTGAGGGAATTATTATTTCCGCTCAAATAAATTGGAATATATTAATTAAAAACCTAGATTTATAAGCTTCAAGATCTCTCAAGAAATATATTATCTGAAATAAATATCTTTTATCATTATCATGATTGATTATATAATTAAAATTGAAGATATTATTACATATTAGGATTTAATTAATTAAACATAGATCCATTCCCTTATTAGTGATTAAAAAAAGACAATAATTTCTACCTCTGTTTCAGAAAATGTTTATTATAGCATGAATAATATTCAATTAGATTTTCTTTTGTTTGTTTGTTGAGTTGATTCAAATTTGAAATATCTTTTTATAAAGACAAATTTTTCTTATAATATTCATTTCCCCTGTTTCTCCAGTTCATAATATACTTAAATTCTATTTCTTATTCCATCTTGTTAAATCAATTAAGGTTCTCCTTATTTTTCATATTTCCATTTATGTATTTCCTAATATAATCCTTATGCTTTTATGGAGCCACATGATATTGTGAAGCATTACTGAATAATTTTTCATTCTCTTATTTACATGAAATTTTGTAAACTATCAAAGAGATATGAATAGGTGGGTAAAGAATTTAGATACAATGGTCTTTTTGGTAAATTAAATCCTATTTTAGCTTTATAATCCATTAATACGTAAAATAAATTTTCAATTTCCTTAATTTTTTTTACTCACTATTTATTTATCTTATTATAATTGGAGTTATTGGAAATTTTGATTAGAGTTACTATTCTTTTCCTTTACTTAATTAACTTCAGATTACTTAGCAATAAGTAAGTCCTTGATTCAGTGAGAAATACCCAAATTATCTACACCCAGTTTCCTTATTTTTATCATTTAAAAATTGGGAGCTATATATCGATAGCTTTCACAAGAACTACTTTCAGTAATTTATTTCTCATTCAATTTATATTTTTAATCCTAAGATTAATTTTAAAAACTCAAAACTTAATCTTTCTCAAAGAGATAATTTAGCAATATATCACTATCTCTAAACACTAATAATTATTCAATTGTATTAAAAACTTCCAAATTAGGATAAGTGAAATTGTCTATTTTTTTATATTAATTTTTTCATATCATTAATTAAACATTTTTATTCTTTTTAATAGTATTTAAAATTTCCTTTTTTGTGAAAATTTATCATCTATTCAAGCTGCTTTTTAATTAGGGTGTTGGTAAAAAAACGTAAGCAAATTGGTAAAAACACGTAAGAGCTTACGTGTTTTTACTAAAAACTTACGTGTTTTTACCATAAATTGGTAAAAACACGTAATTTTATGGTAAAAACACGTAAGGGGTGTTTTTTGAATAGAATTTAGCTATTTGTGGCATTTCTGAAGCCATTGATGCCATTTATGGAATTAAAAATCCCATCAATGGCATTTTCAAGGCCAAAAATGACATTGTTAAGGCCATAAATGGCATTTTAAGGCCATTTATGGCATTTTTAAGTCTATTAATACCATTTCTTAAGGCCATTTATGGCATGACTGGACTTAACAATTGCATTGTTAATTTCATAAATGCCACTTTTGATTCCACAAATGGAATTTTTAGAGCCATTTATAGCATTTTGGAAGCCATAAATGACCATTGTTAATTCCATTTATGGCAGTTTTGAGGCCATAAATGGCCAATGTTAATTCCTTAATGGCATTTTTGAGGCCATAAATGGCTATTGTTAATTCCATTCATGGCAGTATTCATTCCATTCATGGAATTTTCAATTCCATTTATGGCATTTTTGGGGCCATAAATGGCATTTTTGAGGCCATAAATGGACATTGTCAAGGCTTTAAATGGCCATTGTTAAGTCCATTTATGGCATTTTTGAGGCCATTTATGGCATTGTTAAGGCCACACAATGCCATTTATGGCATTTTTGTAATGCCATTTATGGAAATGTTATTGCCATAAATGGCATATATATCATTCTTGATGCCATTTATGGCACTTTTGATTCCATTTATGGCATTATTATGTCATTTGTGATGCCATAAATGCCACTTTTAATTCCATAAATGGCACTTTTAATGCCATAAATGGCACTTTTAATGCCATAAATGGCACTTTTAATGCCATAAATGGCACTTTTAATGCCATAAATGGCACTTTTAATGCCATGAATGGCACTGTTAATTCCACAAATAGAATTTTTAAATCCCACTAATTTCATAAATTAAATTTTTAATTGAATTGATGTCATAAATAACATTTTCAACTTAATTACAAAGATGAACAAAAAACAGAAAAAAGGAACTTTTTGGGCCTACAACTGTCCTGGCAAAAAAAATCCCAAAATTTTGGGCTTCTGGTTTATTATTCTCAACATTCTCACCTTCATTTTGAAAAAAAAAATATTGAAATTCATAAGTGGGAACATTTTTAATGAATTTTTCCAAAAAAATGGGCCATTTTACCAAATTGCCCAAAACAGAAAAATTGGGCAAAAAAAAAAAATTGAAAAAATTTGGGGACCTTCATATCCCATGTTGGAAAAAATATGGCAAAAAAAAATGTTAAAAATTCTCAAAAATGAGCCTGAGGAATTTTTATAAAAAAATTAGGTTACTTACGTGTTTTTACCATAAAATTACGTGTTTTTGCCATAATTTGGTAAAAACACGTAAGTTTATGGTAAAAACACGTAAGGGCTTACGTGTGTTCACCAACACCCTTTAATTATCATAATTATTTTCATCTGAATATTATCAATTATAATTTTTCTATTGGAGCTTAGAAGCTTTAAGAATTAGATTCAATTATTTCTTTTAATTCAATTAATTTTTCCCCAATAAAAATTGAAAATTTCAAATTTATGAGAAAATCCAATTCAATTATTGTAATAAAATTCAAAAAGATTTGTTTTTTTATTTCCAAAAATTCATTAATTTGAAATATTTTTCTAATAGTAAGATCACCAAGAATATATTTTGAATCAAATTTTGAATATTTAATGAATTGAGCTTATAATAATAATTTGGCTTAAATTCACTAAAGTTTAGTATTTCAATATCAAGAGGATTTATTCAGATTAAAAATTTGATAAGTCTAGATTTTATTTCATTAAATCCTAATATACTTATTTAGGGTTATGGTAAACATGTGTAAGTTTTGAGTAAAATGAATTTAATCCCTGGTTTTTTATTATCAAATTATTGCCAACACACATGATTTTTTGGTAAAAAATGTAACAGACCCATTTTAGTTAATAAAACCATGAGGGAATTTTATAGATTTTGGAATATTTTCTATTGATTTATTTTTGAGAAAACCAATTTTTTTCATTTTTTTTTAATTTTAGCTTAAGTTTCCAATTTTTCAAAATGGCCACATTATTTCAAAAATTTATTAAAGAAGTTCCATATTATGAATTTTTCTTGTTTACTTTCTTAAAAAAGATTCAATAATCCTGAAAAGAATAAAAACAAATCCCATATTTTTAGGTTTCTTTTGATGGATTATTTCATGCCCATAAGGGTTTTCTTTTTCAATCAATCCTTTGAATTTTTGAATTTCACTATACATAAGTCCAAAATCTCCACATTTAAGGTTAAAAATTATAAAAAGAAGGACCGAGGGAAGTTCAATAATGAAAAATACTGAGAAGTTGGGAACAGCTTGTATTGATAAAAATACACAAAGTAATTTGAACTCAAATTCACCTCTAAGCAGTAGGGTTTTCTTTAAAAGGAGGAGGAAGTTTGGGAAATTATAAATATTTTTTTTTCACATCAGGTATTATGATTTAGAGTTAAATTCCCAATTCAAATTGATTGGTAGGAGATGAAAAACCTCATACATGACTATATCCATGGGAAAAAAATGAAAGAAGCTATTCAATAAAGCATATTACATAGGTGTATTATCATGGGGAGAATATTAATAGTTAAAAAAGTAAATATATTTGGATTGGGAGAATTAAAACTCAAAGGTACTAATAAGGAATGTATTTCAATTAAAATCAAAATCAAAAGTGATAAAATTTATTCCAAATCCTTATGAAGTTTTTGAAATAAGTACAATGGCCAATTTTCTTTATTCAATGTTCTAATACATCTCTATTGATATTTCAAATTAATGAAATGACTTTTTCATAGGGGAATATTTTCCAAATAGAGAACTTCAATTTAAACTCCCTTTCAATATAAATAGCCATATGAGGAAAAATATTTTTATTTTAAGAATCTCTTTGGATATGTTTATTCAATTATAATGTATAGTAGTATTCTTTTTAATATTTCATAAGGCAAAAATACTTGGAAAGTGTTCTATTTGTGGATCTGAATCCTACTATTTGGAAGAGTGGGATTCTGTACTTCTTTTACTTATAGGTAGAATCCAGAAGACTGAAATTAGAAAAGCCTTCAATGATTTTTGTGGAAGGGGGGTCTATGAATAAAAGAGGTAAGATGTCATTATGCATCCTTTTCAAAGACCGTACAAAGCTTTATTGTTTGAGGGTTTCAATAAGAGCATAAATCAGTCTTCTGCCCTAAAATTTTTTTATCGATATTATTAGATTGGTTTCAAATTTATTTTAGTATTACAGGAATTTAAGTCTCCCTCCAAATTAATGAGAATTGATTAAGACATCTGAGAAATATTTTATGTCCCTCGGTCATTAAGTTTTCCAAAAGCAGGATGAGCCATTATATTTTTAGTGACATCATGACTAACAGTATAGTTTCCTTTAAGTGACCTTATTTTACGAGTTTTTGGGATAATTAGTGGTCCCACACATATAAAAAACTATGTAAATTTTATTATGAGTCATATTTGGCCTCAAGGTGAACAATGCATACCCCTCTGCTCTGGAAAAATGATGAAAATGCTTCCAAAGTAGCCCTAGGGTCTGAAATTCATCTTAGGAAGGGATTTAAATCATTTTATAAAGAAATAAATACATTCATTATCAAATTGAAGGGAAAACGGAGGAAATGAAGGTTTTAGAAAGAGACAGAAGCCTTGAAAAAGAGGTAAAATGGGAAATAATAAAGGAAAATAGTGAAGAAATTGGTTTAGTTTAAGAGGGGGTCAAATTTGATTTTGTTATTTATGAAGGGAAATAAATGATTTGTAAATTTTGGCTATCAGTGAAGTAAAAAAAAGGAAAAATTGCTTTTTAAGAAGGCCTCTTTGAGAGGGTTTTGTTAGTATTTTACCCAACACAAGTTTCCAGTCGGAAAAGGGAACACAAAATTCCTTACATGGTTTTACTAATTCATAGCTAAAGCACCAAATATTTTACCAATACCCTTGATCTATTGAAATCAACAATTTCAATATTCAATTTTTTTATAAAAGGAAAGAAAATTATAGAATCAAAATTTCAATCATAAATTTTATTTGAGTTTGGAAGATTCCTGATTGCTTAATTATTTCTTTTTTGATGAAAACACGCCCAAAAAATGAAAACTATTCATTTGTCCAATTTTTATGGTGACCATAGCTCATTCCAATAGAAACTATTTGTTATGAGATTTTTATTAAAAAAATACAATCATGGAGAATGTTGAATTATATTTCCTCAGACCAAATTCAACCTGACATGACAATCTAAATTTAAAAAATTGTAAGCCATAAATTAAAAATAAAAATAAAAATGAAAAATTTCTTTGAAATTGAATTGATTGAGATTTTCAAAGAATAAATAAATTTAGAACTATTTTATTCAATTTTCAAATTTGAAATATAGTAGTATGACAAATAAACCTTACTGTAATAGAAAGAAATTAATTTTTAATAAAATATGGAAAAAAAATAAAGAAAATACATTAAACCAAGTCTTATAGCTCCTCAAAGGAAAATTTTCTCATGTGATCTTTAGCAGGGGTTTTGTATCCCCATAACTTCTTTCAAAAAAAGAACTTGAGAAATGGATGTTGTATCTTTGTCCTTTGGGACTCTCTGATAGGGATCCCTAAAATAATTCATTTGAGGTGGAATAGCTTTTGTATAGATTTTTTTTAATATTTTTGTTCCCTTCATGCAGGTGTGGCTATGTAAGTTTGGTATTTCATTTTGATTTCAATTCAAAAAATCTCTTCTCCAAGGCTTCAACATTCAATTATCGTTATTTGTAAGTATACAAGTCCTGATTTAAATTTGTCTCAATTATTTACCTTTGTAAAACTTTCAAGTACATCTTAAAACTATAACTGTTTTACTTATTAATTCTTATGAGGCTTAATCAGTGTGTTACTTTATGTAATTATAAGATTTGGGTAACTCAAGATTTGAAATTCCTTTTAAGTTTTAAATGAAGTTGCAAATATTCTAGTTTTGTAGTTAGTTTTATGATCCTATGGGCAAATTCGAGCTCAATTCTGGAAAAAGGATATGATATGAAACATTAAGATCTAACATATATCATGAGGTTAATAGCTAAAAATAATGAAGAGAGCCAAGCTAGATCAATTTCTTTGTACATACAAGAGTAAGAACCATTATAGACTGTCAAAGGACTTTAGAATATTATATGTGATTATGAGAGAATGAATTAAAATTTGATAAAGGAAATTTAGTATAAAATTACCAAAAATAGTATTTCCAAAAGCTAAAAAACCTATTTAAAAGCATCTATTATATCAAGGATCTATAAATTACTCTTCATATTTAAAGAAGGGGCTGATTAGTTCTTTTAAAAGAGTATGTACAAAACTATTATACCCTTGAAAAAAAATCATAATATTAATTATATGATTTTTTTCATTTAAAGAGATGAGAATTAAAAATAATTATTGCAAATATAGCCCTTGAACAATGAGTCTAGAACTTTGATATTAATAGGGAATATGCATCAATTCAGATAAATTTATAATATTAAGAAATGTCGTAAATTTTTCATAAAATATTTATTAAAAGTTTGAGTTTTAGATTTCGAAATACCCAAACTTCAAAAATACATTTTTAATCCTAATTTTCATATTTTACTGAACAACAGGTAGAGTTTCTACAAAGTCCTTTGTAATGTTTAATTAAATTAATATTAAGGCAAGATAGCTAATCTGGAATTAACTATGATTCATTTCAACTTGATCATAAACTGTTTTTTATTCACAAAAAGTAATTTTATTTAATAATTAAGGTAATTTGATATTAAACCAGGTAAAAGATCATTTAATTTTAATAAGAGACTTTTTTTGAGCTTATGGGTTCTCAGCTTGCTACCTTGCACACATTTTTCTCAGAGTTTTAGGCAGTAAATGGTATGCAAGAGACTCTATTGAGAATTGCTTTCATATATTAATTAATATTATAGTTGATTTTGTTTTTGAATTTCTTAACTACTTTAAATATTTTCAATTAATCAAAGAATATGAGCTAATATAACGTTATTGCAATCTTATAGTTTTTTAAATAAACTTTATCATATTTTAACTATTTTGTATTCTCTTTATTTCAAAACTACCAGAACACTTTGTAAACTTAATCAAAACCACTTTTTAGTTTTGGTATTTATTTATTTATTTTTGGGGGGATGGCAAATTACTGTTTAGAATGATGTTTTGGATTCAAAATTCGATTTGAAAACTTTTTATCAAATATAAGCAATCTTTATTTAAATGAATTTTGATCAAATTTTGTTTATGACTGTGTTTTAAGAATTTAGTTGAAATAATTAAATTTTGGTTAATTTTGGTGCTAAAATTTATTATCATCACTTTTCAAAATAAATGAGACTTTTAGATTTTGTTTTTTGAAAATTTCTTCAAGGCCCAACCGTATTCATGTAAGAGCTTTTTCAGTTTCAATTTGAAATGACATTGATGTATATGGTGATTGGATTTCATTCACCACCATATGAGCATACAAGGAATGAGAACTGGGTGATTTACACTGTCATTTGAACATGAAATAAGTTCCAATGATTGAATGTAAAAATTTAACATCAGGTTATTATATAACATAATGTAATAAAGGCTGAGAGGGTCATTGCAATTACACAAAATCCAAACATGCCTCTCTAGTCTTGAAAAAGGCAGCAAAAAGTTTTGATATAAAATAACAGATAAACCCAAAAGAAAATCAAAACCAAACAGAGCCTTAATCAAAAATTATTCTTTAAAATTCTCTTCAAGAGCAATATCAAAAAACTTGTGATGTTGATAAGATAATATTTTCAATGAAAGAGCTTGTTCTTGCATCAAATTGACGCTTATTTTGTTATTTGAAAATTTGGACTCAATATTTCACCTTGGAGACAACATAAAATGAAATAAAATCGCTGATCATTTGCGTACAGTGCTTCATTGTTTATAAATTTTAAGCAATAGATCTGTTTTTCATTGGGAGTCCTTTCTGCTCTTATCGATTTGAATTTTGGCACTCCGCTTTGGCTCACAACGATCGACAAGGTTTCCCGGGAGATGGCTCAGACCCAGCTGCGTCTGCTGTCGGAGTCTGAGATCTCGCCAGGACTGATTTCGATCCAAGCACTCACTCACTTTCTACGTTCTACGTTCTACGGCTGCGAAGAAGCGGGATGTGCATGGCTTGATCAAGACAAGGCCAGCTGGATCAGATCGGCTGCTCAAAGGACATCCCAAAGAGGAAGGACGCTTACATTCAAGCTTGGGTCGGATCGAGGTCGAGACCCTGGCTGGGACCAGATCGTTTGTGGTAATCACCCCTTTCGTCGCTTTCGTCGCACCCTCAGCCAGCTCTTCTTCTCAGGGTTCTTCCTGCTGGTCCGGATCATCTTCGTCCTGGATTGTGGCAACGTTCTTCGGTGTGGTTGACTTCATCGCCAGACTGCTTTATCCAGCTTTACATCCTCAGAATATCCTGTCATGGCGCCCATCAGCCAAACTCCGCTGCATGCCAGCACTCGTCGCAGATCGGCTCGCCTTTCCTCAGCACCCCAAAGCGCCCCGGTCTCTAACATGTCGGACTCGTCCAGCACGGCGCCTACCAGTCTGGAATCTTTGAGCCCAAAGGAACCTTGCCTTCTTGACAAAGCCTCTAAATCCACCCAGGCCCAAAACAGCAAAAAAAGAAGCGCAGTCAATGATGAATCCCCGTCAGTGGCCTCCCGAGCAATCAAAAGGACCTGCCTTTCTTCTGTCAGGTATGTCGAATGAACTCTGAAACCCTCCACACACATTGATCTGACCATTTGTTCAATCATCTGCATTTTTCAGCTCGTCGCCTGGCACCATTCTCCAAAAGAAAGTGGCCCGAAAGACAAGATCCCAGACTTCCGCCCGGTCACCTTATTTTGAAAAGGGGACTGCAAACAATTCATTATTAAGCGGCCAGAACTCTTCTTCAAGCAACACCCAGCCAAAGCAGCCTAATAGATTACGGCTCCAGCAAACTCTACCCCCACGTAGACAAGAAATGGTTAGTAACAAAGGCAAAGCGCGTCAGATCGATCCTGCGTCTTCAGAATCTGAGACTGGGCCTAGCAAATCATCAATCAAGAAGACTCGCAATTTCCCCAAGAGTTCTGCTTCTTGCTCTCCACCCTTGCAAGATGCTGACTTGGATATTGAAGAGGAAATGTTCCAGGCTGCTGTCAACTTATCTAAACAAGAATGTAAACGCGAGCGCGACAGCTTAGTTGGCTGCTCTCGTTCCAAACCCAACATCAGTCCTGGTCATCAAATAGCCATTGCTATGGACCAAGATAGTGATGAGGATTCTGATTATAATCAAAGTCTCCAAGCTTCGGACGAGTCTTCATTGTCTTCCCTTGGCTCTGATTCTGGCTCAGACAATTCAAGCTTCGACAACGCCCCCATACCTCGTAAAAACCCACAAGCTCGTCGTACATCAGTCAAAGTAGCACGTAATCATAGGCCCCCAAAGTCACATCGTAAGCTTACATGGTGGCAAAAGAATCAGATCAAACTTGAACGTCATCACCCCGAATTAATAGATATCTGGGGTGACTTAACCCAAAAGATCAAGGTTTTAGAACCCTCTAGAGCCAATCAGCCTGATGGTCTCGAGTTGACCCTCTTGCCTTTTCAATTAGAAGGGTTAGATTGGATGAAAAAGCAGGAGGTTGGCCCTTGGCGAGGCGGTATTTTAGCAGACGAGATGGGCATGGGTAAAACTATTCAAACAATCTCATTGATTTTGTCCGATAGAATTCCAGGCGATGGCAAGCAAACATTGGTCATCGCTCCAACAGTCGCAATCATGCAGTGGCGTAACGAAATTGAAAAATTCGCCAAGGGTCTTACCGCCAAAGTATGGCATGGTGCAACCCGATCCAGCGATTTGGAAGAAATTAAATCATATGACGTTGTCTTAACTTCATTTTCCGTCTTGGAATCTGCATTTCGGCGTCAACACTCCGGTTTTAAACGTCATGGCAAGTTGCTCAAGGAGCCTTCCTTGCTTCACCAAATCCCTTGGCATAGAGTTATTCTGGACGAGGCCCATAATATTAAAGATCGTAGTTGCAACACCGCCAGGGCCGCTTTTGAACTTATCGCTAAATTCAAATGGTGCCTGAGTGGGACACCATTGCAAAATCGTGTGGGCGAATTATATAGTTTAGTCAGATTTTTACAAGCAGATCCATTTGGATATTATTTTTGCAAGCTTTGCGACTGCAAGAGTCTGCATTGGTCTTTTTCAGACAGAAGGACTTGTGACTAGTTGCGTTCGATCTTAATACTGATTTACCGCTTTTCAATGTTGGTTTTCCCACCCAAATATGAACGAGATACTGATATATGCTCATTGTACTGCAGCTGTCATCACTCCCCCATGCAGCACATTTGCTTTTGGAATAACGAAATTTTAAAACCCGTCCAAAAGTATGGCGCGTCCGTTGAAGGTAGCCATGGCCATACGGCCTTTAACAAGTTAAAAGTCCTTTTGGACCGACTGATGTTGCGCCGGACAAAACTTGAACGTGCTGACGATTTAGGCCTCCCTCCCAGAGCTATCACAGTTAGGAGAGATTATTTGTAGGCTGCCTTAGTATAATGTATAAGCATGTCTGGCTTGCTCAATATTGGCTAACTTTTTCGACTTTAACCAGTACTGAAGAAGAGGAAGAGCTATATTCAAGTTTATATTCTGATGTGTCTAGAAAATTTTCCACTTATGCCGACGCCGGTACAGTGTGAGTTTTTTTTTTGGACACAAAGTCAATTGGATTATGATTACCCTGATCTTAACTTGGTTTTATTGTTTTCATGTCTCATGTAACGCCCTGGCGTAGGTTAAACAATTATGGCAACATTTTCCAACTGATCACTAGAATGCGCCAAATGTCTAATCATCCTGATTTAGTTCTCAAATCAAAAGCGGCTCAGGCTGCATTCGGAAATCTTAAAAGCTTATCCGACCCAAACTCATCTGTTGCTAATTTAGACTCAATTCATACGTGCCGCATATGCCTTGATGAGGCTGAAGATGCAATCATCAGTAGGTGCCGGCACATGTGAGTTAGTCTCATCTACCTCTAGTAAGACTTTGATTAACCAAACTCTATATTCAAATCATTGAATAGTTTTTGTCGAGAATGTATACGTCAATACTTAGAAACTGCGACAGAGCAAGAGCCAGAATGCCCGGTGTGCCATTTGCCGATCACGATCGATTTGTCTCAAGAACCTCTAGACGATGAGGAAAGCTTAGGAAGAAAGGCCCGACAGGGTGTGCTTGATCGATTGGACCCTGGAAAATGGAGGACGAGCACCAAGATTGAAGCTCTCGTTGAGGAGCTGAGTAAACTCAATCAACAAGATCATACGTGAGCCCTTGCCCTCTCCTCGTTGCATCTTATCTACAACATAAGTTAGGTCGCAAATTGTCGAATATTTATTGATAAGGTTATTATTGCATGTCGCATCGACAGTATCAAATCCCTTGTGTTTTCCCAATTTACAGTATTCTTGGACTTAATTGAACGAAGACTACAGCTGGCTGGGTTTAAACTGGCTCGCTTACAGGGAAATATGACCCCCGAAGCGAGAGATCGAACCATCAAATACTTTATGAACAACAATGACGTTCAGGTATTCTTGGTTTCATTGAAAGCTGGAGGGGTCGCGTTAAACTTAACTGAGGCATCCAGAGTTTTCATCATGGACCCTTGGTAAGCTACCAGCTGTGTTCTAAGCCTCGAATAATTCCAACTAAGTTATGCTTGCACTCCCATCATTTGACCCTATAATTGAGCTAGGTGGAATCCTGCGGTAGAGCTTCAAGCGATGGACAGGTAACCCGAGTCATTTCTTTCGCACCCCTTTTAGATTCTGATGCTAAGAATATGAACCTGGCATTCAGAATCCACCGACTTGGCCAACATCGACCAGTGGTTGTGACAAGACTCATAATTGAAAATAGCATTGAATCAAGAATAGTGGAACTACAGAAGAAGAAAGAAGCCATGACGGGAGCGTGAGTGCTTTTGACTAAATATGACATGCCTCGTGGCTTTTGCTTATACAAATTTGCATGCCCATAGGGCATTGGGAGACGATGATCAAGCACTGGGACGATTGACACCCGAAGATCTATCATTCCTTTTCACCCTGTAAATAGATCGACAAGACAAACTTATTTGCAACGCTGAATTAAACGATGCTTTTGATTTTCGGGAGGTAGCGCATGTCAGCAGTTTCTCCATCAGCCTTTGACGAGGTTTTCTTGAAGTTGCATAGCAAGTTGTATATATTAGGATACGCAACAGTCTGGATTTGTTGAGTTTCAGACGTTGTCGTTATTTTTGTGAAGGGTCACTAGATTAGTGACCTTGGATAGTTTTTCTTACATCAACTACCTTGTGACATTGGCGGCATTACCTCCGAAACAGAATTCTTGCCTTTGTTTATTGAAAATTAATGCTTTACAAACAATAAATTTGTTATTATTCTTTCTTTAAAGAGTAGATTAGTCCATGCGTTTTTTGTTACAAGTACGTTGGTACACGTGTTTTTAGCCAGAATTCTACTTTCAATGGTAACGAGGACTTTCCTCTTGCCTTTTGCTCAAAAATGGTACCTGAGTCTGTGTCTCAGGGAATTTTTTGTAGCTTATTTCGTATTTCAATCAACTCAAAACATTGCTAATATTCTTATGTAAGAATTGTGCCTTTTTCAATGGTTGTTTCATTTTCCTTTTCTACAAAACTTTGGCCTGATTTCAAAACAAAGCATGAGATATTTAGCCCGAAAATAATAAATTGCTAATATATCGATAATGCATATCATGGTTTACCTACAAGTCAATAAAAGAGAGCAAAAAAAGATTTTTGTCTTGTTTTCAACATGAAATCTTATTATACATGCTCGTTATTGTTAAAAGACAATCAAAAGAAATGACTCTTGGTTGATTTTTATTATTATGTTATAACACGATATATTTTTATAAATTATAATTTTTTAAAATTGTGAATAAATCAATACATAGGAATATTATCAGTTGATGATAAGTTATGCTATGTTAAAAAAGTAAAAGAATTCAATGCTTTTTTTTTCTGTAAACCCATAACTTAACAAAAACTCATGAAAAAGTTCATTTACCAAATTAGTCACTTGATTAAATTAAAGTTATAAAAAAAACACATAAAATATATAAAATATTGTAATAATAAACCCTAAGTTCTAAATTAATAAAATTGAATTTTAAATTACTCAAAAGATTTCTAAATTTTACTTTCAATTTTTGCAATTTTTTTTTCATACCTGTTTGTATGGGATTTTTTTTCCAATAATGATATATAGTGTTGATATATAAAGGGCTTTGGTAAACCCACATAAGCATTTTGGTAAAAACAAATTGTGGGATGAAATAAGGCAGTACCTTGAGGGGGAAATTAGTGGTAAGTCTGTTTCAAATTTCAGAATTGTCCAATAACCATGGGTGCCAGAATTATGGGCTGCCCCTTGAAATAATACTGAATAGTCAGCCTACAGAGAATCACAAAATAAAACAAGATTTGTGGCTTTACCAAATAGAGAGGACTTATCAATAGTCTCTAAATTGAACCTTTCAATAGCACTACAGTCAAAACTCTGATGTAACACTATAATTGTAAATAAAGACTAATAAACTTCTTTTTATAAGAAAATCCTTTTGAACTATAAGTTCACTAAGGTTAATAAGAGATTGAGAGTAAGAAAACAGAAATATAATAAGACTAATAATTTTTTATGTGATTATTATTATTATTTGATGATAATTATTCTTTTAAAACTAATACTAATAATAAGACAAATTCATTTGTAATGATATGAATTATTCTTTAATATTTTTTTAAATACTACTTGAATATCACTATTACTTTTTTTAATAATACTGAGCTTCTGTGTAAGGCTACTAAGATTTAAAATATTGTTATACTAATATTCTTCAGTAATATTAAGCTACTGAGAAAGGCTACTGAGCTTTTCAAAACTAAAACACCACTACTAATCTAGATATCCTGCTAGTTCAGGGATGGTTGTGATCCTAGATAGTGGAAACTTTTCCCATGATGATTTCAAAGATGAGGGAAAGAGGACCTCTATTTATACCTTTTGGGAGTCCATAGAGCTTCTCAAAATGGGGACTCAAAAAAAGTCATAGTTGAGATATTTTAGCTGGTGAGATGTGCAGTTTTGATTTTTCAATGTGACACAGGCTCCAAATTCTGACCAATGAGGTTTAGTTGTCATGTCAATTCATGATTATAGGTATGAACCTGGAATTAATTTGAGTGCTGACCAATAAGGTGATGTTTTGGTCAGCTTGAGATGATTTATGGTGAAAAAAATTATTCAACTTCTGTGCAATTGCTATGCATTTTTAACCAATGAGGTTTAGTTACCATGTCAATTCATGATTATAGGTATGAACCTGGAATTAATTTGAGTCCTGACCAATAAGGTGATGTTTTGGTCAGCTTGAGATGATTTATGGTGAAAAAAATTATTCAACTTCTGTGCAATTGCTATGCATTTTTATGTCCATCTTATGGGTTAGGTTAAATAAATTCTGTAACAAAAGATTTTTTCTGTTTTCTTTGTTATTCAAAGAAAATATTTGGATTCTTCTGCTGTTTTCCAAAATGTTTGGAATTCTTCTTGAAACTTCCACAAACAAAAAAAATTAAGAACCGCCTTCAATATGGCTTTAACCTATGACATTTCCTGTGTTTGGTTGCAGAGATCCACCTTCCCAAGTCACACAAGAGACAATTGTGGGTCATGTGCAGTGCACACTTCACCCAGTAATATGCATGGGGCCCTCTTGTACTTGAATTAAGAAAAAGTACCATGCACACAACACCCCAATGAGAATATGTCACTCAATATCTTTGTACTCCATCCAATCATTACCCCTCATTTTATACTGCATTGTTTTTTTTCCACTATTTCCTTTTTTTTTCTGAAGCTTATTTTATTTTTGAATCACCAATCAGCCATCTTTTATTATCCCACCTTATTACTTTTACACACAGGCTCAACACCTTCTATTTTTTCTTCATCAAATTTTATTTATATCACCAATCAATTGTCTATTTTGTTTTTATATTCATCTTATTACATCACCACTTAATACTTTATTTTTTTTCAAATAATTCAACAATAAACCTTCAATTTATACAAGTTGAGTCAATTCATTAGAAATTTTTCAGGACCCCACTTTTTATTGCAACATGCCTGCAAAGTTTTTCCAGTACCCACAATGTATCACCAATACAATCACTTGTTCTTATGGCACAAAAAGATTTGGTAAATATCTCTCTGAACACAACAAAAGAAAAAATAAAATTAAATTTAGAAACACACGTTGAGAGTCATCAAATACAATCTCCCTATAATTTTTTCCACTGGTTCTATGGCCCTCAATCAAAGAATATCATCAAACATTTCAAACCAAATGGATGAAGCTTATCCAACCCTTCAAAAATCACCCAGTGTTGATTTCTCAGTGACTGAACCTGCCAACATTATTTTTAAGAATTCTTTTTCAGCTACCCAATTCTATACTGAATATTTCTGACATTGATTATCTCAATGTTAATTTCCTGGCTCCATATCTTGTGTAGTTTACATCAAGAGCATTGTCATCTGGCTTGAAATTTTATTGCAAAAATTGTTATAAGTAGTCAGAATGCACTGACCACAAATCTTAATTTGGCACAAGACCCTTGGACTCTCATCAAGAATTCTTTATGCTATTCCAAGCTGAATAAAATTTTTTATTGCACTCAGTGCTACAGATTGTATCCTACCACTGACATTCCATGGAAATGTACTTACAAGGAATCATCTCAATGTGCACCACCCAATAACAAAATATTATGAAAGAAGTAAGCCTTCCAATCAATACAGAGCAAAGGGGACTAAAATATATACCTTATCAGATAAATGAAAATAATTTGACTCAAGTTTTCATCCCAAGAGGATATTATATAACCAAGTAAATGTCCTCATGGATTCAGTTTTTCCTTTCACTGGAAGGAATTAAAGATGCAATTGACTCCTGGACTCAGGAAATTCTCCAGGAACACAGTGATGGTATTATAGATATCCAGAGTGGTGAAATGTGGAAGGAACTCTGGAATGATACCAGTGAGGCTGGTAATACACTCAGACTCACATTTTCCTTATTTGTGGATTGGTTCAATCCATAGCACAAAAAGCTTTCAGGGAAGCAGGAGTCAATGGGTAAGTTTCCCTTTCATGTCTTAACTTACCATCTGTCATTTGTCACAAATTACCTCATCTATTACTTTCCAGTATCATTTCTGGCCCAAAAGCTGCAGACATAATGAAAATATCTCACCTTCTAATTCTACTAGTAGACAATCTCCTCCAACTCAAAAATCCTGTGGTAATACCAACATTCCAAAGACCTAATGGCCAAATTAGTAAGGTATTCCTCCTCAAATTTGTTGGAGATAGTGGGGCTACCCACAAAGTGGGGGGCTTTGCATCTCATTCAGAAAAGTATTTCTGTACATGGTGCCTTATGACTGACAGCAAAATTTTCAAGCTGCAATGTGGTCAGTAATGAGAAGGAAGAAGAGTGGAAAAAAGCCAGTAATAACCAGAGAACTAATTTACTAAGACAATTGGGGGTGCAATATACAGAACTCAAACAGCTTTAATATAAAAAACCTGTGAAGCATGTGTCATTGGGTATAATGCATAATTGGATGGAAGGAATATTGTAAGGTGTGGATATGAAACTTTGATTAAAAATCAAGTACTTTTCCTGTCCTCAAAATTTGTATAAGGTAAAATTCAGTTAAAAATAGTATGAAATATTATTTTTAAGAGAAAACACGCCAATTTTATTGTTTATAACTTTATTAGTATAAAACAATAATATTATAAAAATTTATTGTTTTACCAACAATAAAAATTTATCCAAAAAATACTCTACAAGAGATATTTTAAGGCTACAAAAGAAATTTCTTCAAGAGCAATTTCAATTGGAATTAATTGAGCAAAGAACTGCAAGCAATTAATTAAAGAAAAAAGTCTTTTAAAAAGAATATTAAAGAAAAAACACGCCCAAAAGTGACCAGAGTGAATTTGGAAACAAAGTGACAAAGTTTACAGTGATGAAAGATGCTTTAATTCACTTTTGGGGTGGTTCAGGGGTAAAAATGATTATAAGAGTTACAAACAATGATTATAATGATTTTTTCACGTGGTTAAAAGGATTAAAATGATTTAAAAATGGTGGTTGGAATCTTTGATTGATTGGTTTAACAGTGTTTAAACTAATTAATAAAAGGAAAAAGATTCTAACATGAAGAGAAAAGTGGGGCAAAGAAGACATTCTTTTATAGCCATCAATTCTCTTACTCCAAAAGTAAAATTTACTCTTGTCAGTCGTGAAAAACAGTCTGACAACAGAAAAGCCAATTATGGCATCATTGAACCCTGGTTTAGACCAAAAAAGGGCTGGTTTAAGCCATTTTTAGCCATTTTTAGCCATTTTAGACCCTTAAATCAGCCATTACTATAGCAATACCAGGCCTAGAGCCTTCAAAACACGTCAGAATGTGTGTCAGAGGCGTAGAAACCAGTTAAAACTGTTTTTACTATGATTGTTTTATCTTAAGGGTAGTTTTACCCTCTTGGCAACAGCTAAAACTACCCCAGTTGGTATCAAAACCTCATCATCAATTGAGTTCACAGACCCTGTAACTCAATTCCAGGCCAAAAGTGATGAACTTTTGCGTGAATTTTGACATCCCACGCCTGTCAGCAAGGAATTTGGGGGTCTAGCTCCCCCTTAGAGCTGGAGTTCCTTTTCCCCCCCAAATTTAATCTTTCCAATTTATTTTTCCTTTAATTCCTCATCATGTATTATACTTATAATTTACATATGTAATTCAATTCAATTGTACAGTACAATACAGTAATAATTGACACCTCATATGTAAATCAAAGTTCACTTATGTAATACACGCGCACATTTTGACATTTCAATTGAATTCAATTGAAAATACTTCAATTCCTCATAACTTCTAAACTAAACACAACACCTCAATTTTAACACAAAATTTGATGGTTAACACCACATGTGGTGTGAATTAAATTAAGGTTTTGAGGATTTTCAACTTTTGTATTGAAAATACTAAAAACTTAATTTAAGCTTATTTAGAGTTGAGTTACAAGAATTTCACTCAGAGGTGACCCCACCTGATTTTTTATGAGGAATCCAATGGTGAAATAAATTTTATGTGTTTATTTATTGGATAAAAAGTTATGATAATTTTTATATAACTTTTTTCCAAATTTATTTATTTTTTCACAATTTTGTTAAAATTTTATTTTTACTTAATTTTTTCAAGTATAGAAGTAATTTTATACTTACAAAATTTAATGTAATTTTTTATTTTTAAATTGTAATTGATTTTTTATTTTTAATATAATTTTAGATTTATATTTTGATTTTTATTTTAATAATATAAATAAATTTATTTTATTTATATTAATATGTTATTTTTTATATTTGTGGTCTTTTGGGTATATGAAATTACCTCTAAGGCTCACAAATATTGGCTCATCAATTTTGCACATGATGGGGCTTTCAAAAAGTTGCTTCCAATGAGAGAAATTGGAAACATGGGCTTTTGGGGGGTTCAAGGTTGGTTTGAGAAGATAAGAAAGGTGGAAGTGGCAGAAGAAGTGGTAGAGGAAGCTTAGGAAAGTGGGAAGGACAAGAGTGATTCTGGATGGGGGGTTTTACAGAAATTTCAAGGGATTTGTTTAGACAGAAAATGAAGGATGTAGTTTTACCAGAAAATATCCAAGGATTTCCCAAGGATTTTGGAAGTGCAAAGAATGGGAAACTGAAAGAAATGCAATGGCATGCATTGTGGGTGTATGCCATTTCATTGATCATCATGGACCTATTCCCGGATAATGAAAACAATGTTGAATGTCTGGAGAATAAGTAAAATTTATTACAAAATATGACTTTTCTAGTTTTATGTACTAACCTAATCACCAGTTAGACTTTGAAGAATACAGATCCAAAGAATTTTAAAAAAACTTATGAAAAATACAATAGCAGCTTAAAGAAGATATTCAAGAATTTGAAAATTCTACCAAATAACCACTACACACCACATGTCACAGAGCAGATGAGGTTGTAGGGGACTATGGGAGGGGTGGCCAAATTTTGGGGAGAAAGAAGTATTGGAAGGCTAAAAAATGTGAAGACAAACAAAAAATTTGGTATGCATTCATGATCTTCAATAAAAAGGTTGTTTGATTTTGATGAGAAGATTTGACAGGGGAGATGGAGCAAACAAAGATGACCAAGATCATTTCACAACAAAGGCTTCATTTAATGGATGGAATGAAGGAGGGTGGGTTGGTAGAAATTAAGACAGAGAATTGCAAAAGGCATCAAAAAATGGTGTTTGTGCAAGAAGATTACCAGTTTATCTTGCAATTGGTAAGGGGGAAAACAAATTATGTGGCTGTATGAGCATGGTCAGACTTTCCTCACCCTGAAGGATCAATCATTCTACCATGAGATGGCTATTAAATACATTCTTAGAATGGCCCCAATGATCTCAAGATTACCCCACTTCCTCCACATAACTGCATCAAATACAGACAAAACAGCCTAATAAATTATGGCATGGTCCAAAAAATTCACAAATATCACCATCCAAATAGGAAACCCCAATCAGCCATCACCATTTCCCAAAGTCACAACTCTTTTGCTCAATACCTAAAAAGTCCATAGAAAGTATTCCAGTTTTTATGTTACTTAATGAAGCTGGTAATTGGAAAACAACTCTCCCAAATCACAATCATCTCACCTAAATAAATTACCAATCTGATGGCCTATCAATGTCTTCATTCTGTCACTTTTGGGATTCACATCAATCCTGTTACAATGGTTCCTTTTGATCATTCAGGATACCTTGCAATCAATGAGAAACCAAGTGCTTTGTTATTCTGACATTACCAACACAACAAGAATAAAATAGTTTTTAACTACATATTTTTGCTTACTCCTCTTCACCCATATAATTGTTTTAGTCCCTCATTTCTTCTCCTTCTTCCTCTTATTCACTTTTCCCATTATAATATCTGTCATACTCTTCATCATACAGATGACTCCACTCTCCATCATCAAGATATATTTCCAAATCATTGTCATCCTCACTCACTTTTTCAAGATAAATCACCCCACCTTCTATTTCTTCCTTTTTGTCCACAACTAACACCCTGATTTCATTAAGCCCATGTTTCCCCCACACCACTTTGATGAAGTACTTAGTAAATTTCCAATATTCTCACTTCTCCCTAACACTGTAATCTTTGTGATTTGGTGGAAACAACAATTTTTCAGGGTCTGGAAAAAATGCCACTGTATTTGCATTGTCAATGAGGCGCTTCTGTGGGAGTGGTAATGTGTTAAGCCAATTTTTACTATAAAATTCCAAATTAAAGCCTGTTGATTCTGTAGGGAAATTGATAATTTGATGTTCTCTTGGAACTTTCCCAATTTTTGCCTTTGAGTTTACCTTCAATGCTTTACCCGCTTCCTTGATTTGCTTGTCCAGGAAGTGGAAAAAAATGTTGGAAGACTTTTATCTCTAAGGAAGTGTCTTGATAAGGAAACTCCCCTTGTAATATAATTTATAATAACTATGGGAATGAAGATTTACAATCATCTTTTTGCAATTCTTAGGAAAGTTATTAATCACCACAAAATTCTCACCTCTATTGAGATGCTTACAATATGAAGCTGGTGGGCTTCCAACCTTGTGTTCCATACTTTTTATTCCACTTAATCTGTAATGATTTTTCTGATTCCTGTTTACTATCACAACTTTCTCATGTTTTAACTTCTATTTGATCTCAGTTTTTGAATTGCTCCTCAAGGTGATAGTAGACATAATGGTTATATTCCTGAAACAGCAACATAACATTATTGAAATAAACATGATTCAATGATGAATTCTGATAGATGCTTCTTGCAGCCATCTGGAAAAAGAGATTAATTGCACTAGTTTTACATTCTGAATTCCACAAACTTTCCAATTATTCTTCCATATTTGGTCCCCAACATTCAATTACCAGCTTCCCCAGATACCCATGAATCTAGCAAATATCACTGTCCTCCAATTGCAACATACCTTTTACAAGTTGAGCTCTCAAAGAAAAGCCAGAATTTTCCACAAGTATGTTGGACTTCAAATTAGACACATGTGCTTCAAAATCTTGGAATGTTGAAAAGGGAGCTTGAAACAGCTTCAATACTTGTTGATCAGTGGGCTCTGGTACCAAATTCTGCTCTATTAGTCCCAAAAGAAATATTATATGATTATAAAGTGAATCCTAAGCTGCACATAAGTCATTAATTCTGAGTTTATTTCATGTCTTAGACCTACTAGAACAAACTAACCTTAACATTCTTGAAATCAGAAGTAAAATAATCATTTTGTATTTGATGATTTTTCTTCTTTATTGTTGGTGTATTATTATCCAGTTTGGGAAGGGGTATTTGGTGTCAAAGGTTTTTTACTTTTTTTATATTTGGTTTGATCTTTTTGGGTGAAGGTAGGGGCTCAGAACATGCTTTATGCATCTTGGTACCTTCAGAAATATACTGAGCTCTTTTTCTCACTTGGGTCATCTTTTTGGTAGACTTCACGGTCTTGTTTTGGAATTCTAAATTTGGCGTTGATGGCTGAGGTTTTTGATTTTTGTCAATTCATTGTGGGGGTAAGTCCTTTTCCATTTGGAGTTGTTTTATAGTTTCTTCTAAAGGTTTCATCTTTGCATTATACATGCTGGATTTCTTCTGTAGGGCTAAACTGACTATTCCATCAATATTTTGCCTGTCTCTCTATATCACTAATTCCATTTTCAGTGTTATGGGTGATCACTATCTCAGAGTTGGTGGAGGGGAAGGCTTCCATTGGTATGTAGATAGGAGGTATTGAGTTTAAATGGGTAGAGGGTTAATAATTTATGAAAATACAATGAATAAAGGTTTTTTTAATGGAATTAGGATGATGGGTGTGGTCTATTTGGCTTATAGGTTGGAGTTTTATATCAATTTCTCAAAGTAATAATATATTTTATTTTAATTTCAGAAAAATATGATCTACCATATGAGTTAATTAAAAAACATGATTCATTCAAAATTAAGTACACATGGTAAGTCTGACCCTGAGGATGCTACCAAGGGTTGTTTCAAGGTCTACCTGACTTTCCTCTGTTATGAGCTGAATACTGGAGAAGCCCATAGCTACCTTGAGCCCACATGCCCCTCATGAGATGAAATATTGGTGATGCATCCTGATTGGGGTGTTCTGTGCATGGGACTTTCTTTTAAGTTGAGTACAAGAGGGCCCCCGCGCATACAACTGGGTGACATGTTCACTGTGCATGACTCAAAATTGTCTGTTGTGTAAGATAGATTTAGTTTTGAATGATCAGGCTAGATTCCTTAATTTCTCCATAGTGCTACCTGTTCTCTAATGTTGACTTTGTCATATAAATCCTAAACTATTGCTCCTACATTTTTTCTTTTAAATATGACTAAGGGTATTTTTTTGCAAATATTCCATTTTTTTGCTTGAATTACCAGATTGATTACTTTATATTCTTCTAATTACATCTTATTCACTAATTAAATTTTTTATTTTGTAATTTTGATAGTTGAGTATTATTGGTGAGCTTTAATCTTGTAGTTTAGGTAAGAAATACCACAACATAAGGGGTTCCATGGACCCATTTTCAACTAAAATGAAAGAAAAAACTGTATTAGAAAAAAACCCAAAAACTCCCAAAGAAAACCCTCACCCATTTTCTCCATATCCCCCACCCCAAGAAAAGGACAAAACAACCAAAAAATCCACATTATCCCTCCAACATTGTTTTTCAAAAACCACATTAAAAACCCAATTTTCCAAAGCTTTCAAAACTATTTTTCTTCTATTTTTTCCCCAAAGACTGCATTTTTATCCAAAAACCTGCCTCCAAGCCTCTAAAATTACCTTGTTCACCTTCCCTCTTCTATTAATCATAAATTTTGACCACTTTTTTAACTTCTAACACCTTTATTCCCCCTTTTTCATATTCAAAAAGGTTCTTTTATTTTTCCAAATCCCCAATTTCCCCCCTAAATAATGCTTCAGCCCCCACTGAAGGTAAATTTCAGACCCTTGCGCTTTTTAAGAAGAATGTGCTTAATGTTTGAAGGGATAAGGGGTATGCTGTGTCAACCTTGAGGTCCAATATGACCCACAACCAAATTGTAATATGTTGTGATAGGTCTTGAACCACAAATTCCCACAAAAAATCCTCCAAAAAAGTAACTTCAAGAAAGCTTGACTGTCCATTTAGAGTTTATGCAAGAAAATATGCCAAGAGTACAACTTTATCTCTTAAGGTAAAAAACCCTGAACACAGCCCTGATTCCATTGAAAATATCATGGCATATCCTTCTTTCATAAAACTAAATGAGAAGGAAACATCCCAAATTTCTTGTATTCTTGAATCACTGCTCATGCCAAGTCAAACTAAGGCCCAATCATGCAGACAGAGGGAGCCTGAAAGGCATATGATCTTTCAAGAGATTTAAAGCCAAGCTAAGAAGATAAAGAAAGAAAATCTGCAAGGCAGAAGACCCATTCATTCTCTTATTGACACCCTCAAAGAAGGAAATTTTGTGTGGTCCTCTGCAAGGGATACTGAGGGACACATTACCTTAATCTTTTTTACTCACCCCCTTGCCATAAAACTCCTTAATGGATTTCCTCATGTGACTCTTATGGATTGTACTTATAAAACCAAGAAGTATCAAATTACCCTTTTCAATATTTTTTGATTCATATCAACAAATAAGAACTTTTATAGGGCTGTTTGTTTTATTAATGATGACACTGAACCCTTGTATGCTTGGTAATTAGAGAAATGGTGAAAGATCTAAACAAAACCAGTATTGCCCCCTCCAGTTATTGTCATTGAAAGGGATATGGCTTTGAAAAATTCTCTTAAGAAGCTCTTCCAATACTCAAAAGTCATTTATTCATTTGACAAATTAATAAAAATGCATCTACCCATTTCATGAAAAAAATTGGTCATGGGTCTGATCTTAAAAATTATATGGGCCTTTGAAATCAAGTAACTCACTTTGAGTTTTTACTTTTATTCAAATTATTGTGTTTATTGATGACTTTGGGATTCATTCCTCTGGTTATTTATTAATCAACTAAAAATTCTTCCAAAGATAAGTGGAAGAAGCTTTAAAAGCAATTCAAAAATCCCAAAATGTGGCAATATTTGGAAAGAAACTTTCTTCCTCTGAAGGATTATTATATGCCATACTGGACCAACTACCATTTTCATGTGGATGTGGGCTCCACCTCAAGATTTTAAAATTACCATTACATGGTTAAACTTTGGCTTAAAAAGCTTACTGGTACTCTCCTGGAGGTTATCAGGGCCCTTCACATGGGTTTCAAGAGACAATTAATTGAAATACTCAATAGAATATCCAAATAAATAATTGTACATGTTAATAATTACCCTCCTCACATATGTTCTATCAATGGAAAAGTGTCTCATTATTCCTTTCAGATCTCCTTGGAAAATTTAAAAACAAAATTTCCCCAAATGAAATATGCATCAATAAATACAGCAATTATCAATGAATACCTTTCAAGAACAAGAAAAAACAGGAATTCAACAAGCTCCACAGGCTCCAGTTATTAAAATTCCATTCTTAGTGGCATTTGAATTCACCTGTTAGGACTTTATTCAATTTCTAGTCCTTTTTTCACACAAACTGATTTTCTTTGTAATATTCCTCTCGGACTGGCTATCAAGGGGATTATAAAACTGTTGAGAAAGAAAGAAAGAAAGAAATAAATAAAGAATGAAGCTAAGATTACTTTTGTAGATATTGGACAAGACCCTCTTCAAAGACCAATAGCAGAAATAACCACAATTCTTGAGCATTTTCAATATGTTTTGACTGGAAAAGTACCTTTTGATCAAATTCCCAACAGTAAAGAGGATCAATAATTTTATATATACCCACTTGAATGCAAAAATATCTGTGGAAGACCTTGAGGAGCCAAAACAAAATAATAAAGTAAAAGAGATGCCTCAATATTTTGAATAATTGAAAGTCAATCCAAGAGAAGAGGAAGACCCCCATCAAAAGTGTCCAGAACAACAACTTAAGGATCACAGTCAATTTCCTCCCTCCGATCATAGAAGTGGATTAATCTGAAGATTCCTAGGCCTCACTATCCAAATCAGTCACTTCATCAGATTAATCACCCTCAGAAACTGAATTCAATGGATATGGAAAATGAGGCGGAATCCTCAAAACATCCAGAAGATTGGCCAAGAGTAGCAGAACCTCACAAAAAAAGTCCAAAAAGCCTGGAAAAACTTTGTAGATTTATGATGAAATTTATTTAACCTGTGAGCATTGCTAGAGAAATCATAACACAATTGATTAATGCTCCAAAATGTTTGTTATTTTTTGATTCATTTTAATGTAGAATATTTTTGTTTATTTTGATATTTATTAAATTTTTTTGACCCATTTTTATTAGGTACATGGCTCAGAATACTTGCCAAAATTTATTTTGAAATACACCTTCAAACAGTTTCCCATTAAATTTACAAGACACAAGATCAATGGGCTGATATAAGGGGTTACTTGGCTGAAGAAATTAAGAAAAAATCAAGACCTATATGAAGCCATGAATACTTTAGTACCCCCAGTATCCTCTTATTTTGACAGAATTGAGTGGTATGAAGATGTTAGCTAGGCTCCAAAGAGCAAGTGGATGTCCATTCCTAATATGGGGGATCAAATTTCAAATGAGTATCAAGGACCAGTTTTCTTTTATTCCACAGTCCAATCTCTCTCTTTATTACCTTATTTATGTCCTCAAAATGACAATCCACCCATCTTAATCTGTTTTTTAATAGCTGTTCTCATTTTTTCCCCATTGTATATCATCATTTTGAAAGTTTACTCTGTCCCCAATTACTTTCAATTTAGAATTTCCTGAAAAACCACAGGCCCTGGAGTGGGAATATAAATTTAAGAAGCACATAATGTAATATTTTTCCAATATTCCTCCCCCTCTCAGAAAAAACCCACCATTTTAGAGGTTGATTCAGATTGAATTTTTCTCTGAACATACAATTTATACCAATTATCCCCCTCCTCAGTAATATTTATTTCTTAAATCCTACCTCAATCATTTTTTTTATTTAAAAAATGTCAATTTTTTACTTAACAATAATTATATTACAAACATAAAAGAAAAAATATTAAAAAAAACACAAATTTTTGGGCCTTCACTTGTTTCAACCAAACTATTTCCCAAAATTATGGACTTCTGTTTTTTATTCTCAAGATTTTAGAATTTATTTTCAAAAAGAGATATGGAAATTAAAGAGTGGGAGTATTTCAAATGAAATTTTCGAAAAAAATGGCCAATTTGGAGAAATTTGGTAAAGAAAAGTGAAAATATTTGGGGATATTGAGATCACATGTTGCAATCAATATTGCAAAATTACTCAAAACTAAGCCTGAGGTTTTTTTAAACGATTGGGTCACTTAGGTGCTTTTTTCCAGAACCCTATATAAAGCTCAAGTATTTATAAAAGTTTTTTTTGTCCTAAAGAATTGAATGAGTTGAGATATATAGTCATTTCATATAAATACATAATTTTTACAGAAATCATGGAAATTTTGTTTCATGAACAAACATGATTTTGAAATTTTTTTGATATGTATATACTTATACAAAGTGTGGAGGTTCAGTGCATATGCTACTATGTATTGCCTCCAGTCATACCTCATTTTAGTGAAATTTATGATGTGATTGTACTTTCATGTTGCCAAAGGAATACCTACGCTCACTTACTGCAAATTATGGCTACAAAAAAAATAATTATTACAGTCACTACTGTATTCCTTCCAAATACTCATCCTTTTATTTGAACCTCAATCTTTTTTTCCTACTCCTACAATCATATGTGATCTTATGACACTGACTTCAATATCTATATGGTCCTACCTCTATACTTTACTAAAATAAATAATTGTTATTAATCACAATAAGCAAGTTCTCAATGTGTATAATCAAAAATAATTCTTCATAAAACCAATAAGAATCCACCAAAAAAAATGCACTGGTTAATTTAATCTGTGATGGTTCCTTTTTGATTTAATTTTCCTTAAGAAATGACTGGTATGGTTCTTTTTTATATTTATCCCTTGACAATTAATAAATTTTTTCTGATACAGAGCTTATCAGTTTTTGAATTTCAATTCCGCAAGGATGAACTCTCCATTCTTACCTCAAATTAGGGATTTACTTGCTTTTAAGAGTGTTTTCAATTTGAAATTGTTTGCAAATCTGTGAGCCTTAGAGGTATTTTCATATACCCAAAAGACCACAAATAACAAAATAAGATATAAATATAAATAAAATATATTTATTTATATCATCAAAATAAAAATTGAAATATAAATACAAATTTATATACAAAAATAAAGATTTAATTATAATTTAAAATAACAATTACATTATATTTTAAAATTGTGAAAATGCATTTTTACTTGAAAAAATTAAGTAAAAATGAATTTTTAATAAAATTAATGAAATCAATATATTTTTGGTAAAAAGTTACATAAAATATGTTATAAATTTTTATCCAATAAAAAAACTTAAGAAAATTACTTCACCATTGGATTCCTCATAAAAAGTAAGGTGGGGTCACCTCTGGGTAAAATTTCTGTAACTCAATTGTAAATAAGCTTAAATTAAGTTTTAGTATTTTCTGTACAAAAGCTGAAAATCATAAAAACTTTAATTTAATTAACACCACATGTGGTGTCAACCATCAATTTTCGTGTTAAAATTGAGGTGTTGTGTGTAGTTTAGAAGTTATGAGGAATTGAAATGTCAAAATGTGCGCATGTATTACATAAGTGAACTGTAATTTACAGATGAGGTATCAATTGTTACAGTTGTTTCCTGTAAAACTCAATTGAATTGTATGTATAAATTACAAGTGTATTACATGATGAGGAATCAAAGACAAAATAAATTGGAAAGATTAATTCTGGGGGGGAAAAGGTACTCTAGCTCCAAGGGCAAGCCAGACCCCCAAAATCCTTGCTGACAGGCATGGGATGTCAAAATCCACGCAAAAGTTCATCACTTTTGGCCTGGAATTGAGTCAAAGGGTCTGAGACTCAATTGATGATAAGGTTTTGATACCAAGCAGGGCAGTTTTAACTGTTGCCAAGAGGGTAAAACTACCCTTAAATTTAGAAAACCTTTGTAAAAACAGTTTTAACTGGTTTCTACATCTCTTACACATGTTCTGACATGTTTTGAAGGCTCTAGACCAGGTGTTACTATAGTGATGGCTGATTTAAGGGTCTAAAATGGCTAAAACCAGCACTTTTTTGGTCTAAACCAGGGTTCAATGATGCCATAATTGGCTCTTCTGTTTTCAGAGTGTTTTCCACGACTGAAAGGAGTAAATTTCACTTTTGGAGTAAGAAAATTGATGGCTATAAAAGAATGTCTTCTTTGCCCTACTTTTCTCTTCATGTTAGAATCTTTTCCTTTTATAATTAGTTTAAACACTGTTAAAAAATCAATAGAATATTCCAACCACCTTTTTTATATCATTTTGAACCTTTTAAACCAGTGAAAAATTATTATAATCATTGTTTGTGGCTCTTATAATCATTTTTACCACTTGAACCACCCCATAAGTGAATTAAAGCATCTTTCATCACTGTTAACTTTGTCAATATTTTTCCAAATTCACTCTGGTGACTTTTGGCTATGTTTTCTCTTTAAATATATTTGTAAAGAATTTGGTCTTTAATTAATTGCTTGCAGTTCTTTTCTCAATTAATTCCAATTGAAATTGCTTTTGGAGAAATTTCTTTTGTAGCCTTAAATATCTCTTGTAGAGTATTTTTGGATTAAGTTTTATTGTTGGTAAAACAATAAATCTTTATAATATTATTGTCCTATACTTATAGAGTTAAAAGCAATGAAATTGGCATTTTTTCTCTTAAAAATACTATTTCATACTATTTTTTAACTATATTTTACCTTATACAAATTTTGAGGACAGGAAAAGTACTTGATTTTTGATCAAAGTTTCATATCCACACCTTACATTTGGGGGCCCAGGTGTGATATTTTACCTGTGACATAATTTTTTACTCTTTTTAAATATTTTTTTCTTATATTGAAAAATTTAAAAAATTATAAAAAATACTTATAATCCATAAAAAATAGTTTTTTTCATATTATAAGTGAGGCTTTATTTTTTCATTTCTCTCTTGAAAAAATCTTTTTTTACTTAATAAATTGCCTATTCATTGATTTTATTGTGTGACAACATGGTAAGACAAGAAAATATTGAAACAGCCTCAACAGTAACAAGAATTATTACTGCAAGTACTGTGAATTATGACCATAATAGTACAGTTATTATAACTCAGAATGATCAACTGAACCAATTTATTCTGAATTAATTAACTTTGATATAAGAAATACCCTTCATAAGGAAAATAATTTGGCCAATAGTAAGTTTTTTGAGGTAAAAATACTATTTTTAAGCTTTTTAATCATAAAATATGCCTTCAACCAGATCAGGAGCCAGCTATAACCCCTTAAGCAGCTCCCAAAAAGGTCATAGATGTGATTATGGCAGAAGCCAATCAGTTACAGAAGGACAAGGGTCAGTTGATGACGTCAAAATTAATAAATTATGTCATTCTGAAGCTGATAATACTATCTTGCCTTTAAAAAGAGCTTAAACCGCCACAAGAAGCCTCAGTGAACATATAAAAAGCCAGCCCAAAGGCTTACAACAATTCATTGCAGCACAAGAAGTACCAGATCCTTGCAGATATGTGGAAAAACTGCATGAATTCTTACCTGACTGTGAGAAAATTTCTGGGACATCCCAACACTTGCAAGTTACTCAATGGATGGCATCCATTGATGGAAAAGAAGAACACAATTCTTTCAACAGAAGAATGAAGGAAAAACAACCCTCCACCACCCAAGCAAGCTCCAAAAACAGCCCCAGTAGCCAGCAGCAGCAATTCCAACATGAAAAAAAGCCAAAAGCTCAAAACAAGGGCAAAGGCAAGGCACCAGCTACAAACCCTTACAGCCAGGGATACAGAATCCCAAAGATTCAGCAGGATGCCATGGAAAATGTATTTCAGATGGCCAGAACAATGATGGAGTTACAGAAAAAGGAGGAAGCCAGATTAAAATATCAGAAATGATTTCTGACATTTTTGATTCTATCCCAGAGTTGTATAAAGCTATAAATGATGTAAAAACTCATGTTTCTGATAAAAATTCATCCATTTGTAGCAATCTTAAAACAAAAAACTTAAGTCTGAGCCAAATTAATGAGACACTTTTGTGTTCTGAAAAAGTTTTAAGAGCAATTCAAACTTTCAATAATGACAATTCATTTGGAAATAAATTAAATCAACAATCTTCCATTATTAAAGAATTAAAAGACAAATATTCTAAATTCAATATTGATGACATAATTGAAAAAAGAATAAAACAAGCCATAATTACTATTGAAGAGGAGAATAAAAGTGTTCTTGAGAATATTTCAAAATCATTCACTGAAGTAAAGACATATACAATTTCCTTGAAAAAGTGTTTTGACACCTCACAAGAGGGAATATTAAAATTAACAATGAATTTGAATCAAGTCACTTCTGATAATACTAGACAAACAGAACTATGGAAAGAATTAACAAAAACAGAAGATAATCATGAAACTAATGTAATAAATCCAATACAAAGTTTACAACATGAATTCAGAAATTCCCAAAGGTGTAAAAATAGTAAAATGAATGATATTGAACAATTAATTCACACCTTACCAAGAATGTCTACACCTATGAATCAGAATGAGGGCACAAGAATTCCAAATCCACAAGTATTGGAGGTTGAAAACTCACAGTTAAAAAAGGGATTTTCCACTTCTTTTCATAACTTGGAACCATCAATGGGCCAAGCACTCCTGAATGAAGTACCAAAACTTAAAGAATGACCTCACTTCAGTGGTGAAGGAGAATATTACCATATGGAATTCATCAGAGGTATTGAAATGATTAAAGAAGATTTTTAATTAACAGACAGATTGTTAACAGCAAGATTTAACACCTTGTTTACCAGACTAGCCCAGAAATGGTATATCAAACTAAGAAAAGCACATGTACACCAAAGTTGGACTTGGTGGAAAACCCAAATTATGAAAAAATGGGCCAATGATGCTTGGAGGTTTAAAATGGAAACAGCCTTTTAATCTTCCAACTTTAATGCTGATAAAGACAAATCTTTACTATGGTTTTGCCAACAAAAGGACAGATTAACAGCATTGTATCCTGACATGTCAGAATTTATAATCCACAGAAAGATTCTGAGACAATGTGGAGGTGACTTAGAGCATGCTGTCAAAAGCAGGACTACTGGACAATATTCAGCAGAAGATATCTTTGATATATTGGAAGAATTAACCACCAGAACCAGGATTGGTTCTAGTAGGGTGAATCTCAAAACAAGGTTTAATACACCTTGGAAAGATTCTGTGAACAAAAATCCCAAAGAAAATTCTAATAATGTTAAGTATAAATCTGCAGATATAATCAGAAAGTGCCATATTTTCCAAAGCACCACCCAATTAGCTAATACATGTCCAAAGAGGGGGAAAATCGATGAAATTGACATTGAAAAAGAACCTGATGTTGAAAAAGATGATAATATAATTAAAGAAAATTTGGATGATAAGTCATCAATATTTTCTGAATCTTAAAAAGATATAGAAAATATCAATGCCACTTTTGACATCATGGAATATTATTCCCACTTGCCACAATTAAGCAATGGTCAACTTGATTTGTCAAAAATTCAAGATGCACAACTTATGAAAACAAAACCAAACAGGGGGAAAGATTATACAGCTGGTAACTCCTGTATAACAGAAGTGGTAATTGACAAAAAACCCACTAAACGTTTACTTGACCCAGGAGCCTTCTGCTCTTGTGTTTGCAAATTGTTTCTTAAGAGCTGTGTAACAAATTTTGAAGAACAATTGTTACCAATTGATGGAATAAAATTCATTAGTGCAAGTAATCCAATGAGAGCATTGGGAATATTTGAGACCAATTTAATATTTCCACATATTAATGGAAATTTAAGAATAACTGTTGAATTTGATTTTATGGAAAATTGACCTAGTACCCATTTTTATTGGGAAATGACTATTTGATCATGTAGGGAATAGACTTACATAACAAAAAGGATAGATACTTTACTATTGGAGACAATAAGCATCAAGAATTTGCCTTTTTACCATTTAAAAGACAAATTACAGTAAATAAAGTAGCACCAGTCAGCTTAGAGCTGGAAAGATTCAAATATGAACAGTTAAATGAAGCTGAAATAAGCCTTCATATCACTGATAGTCAGTAAAATGAACTTTCTGCCCTTTTATATTACCACAGAGAAGCATTTGCATCAGACAAAGAACCTTTGGGGGCAATTATTGGTCATGAAGTTGACATCATCCTTAATATTGAGAGACCTTATCCACCACTCTTATAAATACCTGCATATCCAGCAAGTCCTAAATCAAGAGAAGCTCTGGAAATTCATATTAAAGAACTTCTAGACCTTGGTGTAATATGAAAGGTTGGCCATGATGAGGAAGTAGAAATAACTACACCAGTCATAGTGGCATAATGGAAAATCTATAATTGTTGGGGACTTTTGAGCTCTGAACACTTACACTGTTCCAGACAGGTACCCAATACCAAAAATCCAAGTTGCCCTTACCCAGATATCTCAAGCAGTGTATATAACGACTATGGATGCCCTTAAAGAATTTCATCAGAATGTAGTTACACCAAGGGAAAAAAAATACTTGAGAATTATTGTTCATTGTGGAGTATATGAACATTTGAGGATGCCTTTTGGTATCAAGAATGCACCTTCACACTTCCAAAGAATGATGAATGAAATCTTCCCTGAAGAAATTTCAGAATGATGGTTACTCATTTACATTGATGAAATTATTTTTTGTTCCAAGACCTGGGAAGAACATATGTACAGATTATCCAGAGTTTTGAAAAAAATCCAATCTGTAAGCATGAAAGCTTCTTTGACAAAATGCCATTTTGGATTTAAAGAACTTAGAGCACTGGGACATGTAGTATCTGGTTTATCCCTTGGAATTGACAAGAAAAAGGTTGCAGCAGTATTTCTGAAACCCATGCCTCAGAACAAAAAAGAAATTCAGTCATTTTTGGGGTTTGCAGGATATTACAGGCAGAATATTGAAGATTTTGCATTCATAGCAAGACCTCTTTATAAATTATGTGACAAAGAAACAGTATTTGAAATTACTGTTGACAGAGTCAAGGCCTTTGAATATTTGAGACAAGCCTTGACCACTGCTCCACTCTGACTGATGCCAGACTTTAAGCTGTGTTTCAAGCTTTATATTGATGCATCAGGAGATGGGCTTGGTGCTGCACTTCATCAACTCCAGATTATCAATGATAAACCTGTGGAAGGACCCATATGCTTAATATTGAGGCAAATCAAACCAACTGAAGCCAGATATGGAGCCATTAAAATGGAGTGCTTATGCCTTGTCTGGGACTTGGAGAAGCTAAATTACTTTCTGGAAGGATGTGTTTTTAAAGTAATAAAATATTGTACTGCTGTTAAGTCACTTTTAAACATGAAGACTACCAACAGGCATATGCCTAGATGGAAAATAGCCATACAATGGTATAGGGGCAATATGACCATTGTTCATAAAGATGGGAATATTCATAAAAATGAAGATGGACTGAGCAGCTGGCCATTACCAAATAATATTGATAATCCTGCTTATGTTCCAGAGGAAGCTTCCCCACAAATCTCCATAGAAGGAATCAGTGTTACAGACCTGAACACCACTTTCCTTGAGGAAGTAGGAAACAGTTATACTCAGGATAAAAATTGTAGAAGTTTATGCCAATTACTTACTAAGGACTGTAAAGACAATTCTTTGATACATGCCTTAGATTAGATATGGAAAAAATCATATGATGAAGGAAGATTCCACTTACTGAATGGTATAATTTACCACAGAACTAAGAATACATGTGTCATGACAGTTGTGGACAGGTCCTCAGTCAATCTTGTACTTAAAGAATGCCATGACATCCCTTTCTCAGGACATCTGTCTGAGGACAGAACAAGAGAAAAAATGAAAACCTGAATATGGTGGACAATGTGGCAGAAAGATGTTGCAGAGTATTGCAAAACCTGTGAAAGATGTCAAAAAGCAAATAAATCCAGTGGCAAAAGACTTGGAAATATGATCAAGATCTGAGAGCCCAGCAGACCTTGGGAAATTGTCCATATGGATTGGGTAACTGGCCTTCCACCAGGAGGTGACAGAAGCTATAATGCTTTCCTAGTGATTGTTGACAGATTTAGTAAGACTCCAATCTTTCTACCATGTCACAAGGATGATATAGCCATGGATACAGTTCTTCTGATATGGAATACAGTAATATAATTGACTGGCATATTCACAAACATTATTAGTGACAGAGATCCCAAATTCACCTAAGAACTATGGAAAAATCTTCACCAACTATTTGGGACAAAATTATCCTTCTCTACAGCCTACCACCCACAGACTAATAGTCTAGCTGAAAGGATGATCCAAGCCTTGGAAGATATGATAAGAAGATCTTGTGCATATGGCCTTGAATTCAAATATTGTGATGCATTTAACCATTATTGGTTTACTATTTTACCAGCACTAGAATTGGCATGTAAGACATCCATTCATGCCACTACCAATCAAACTCCTGCTATTCTAGAAAAAGGATGGAATCCCAAACTACCTCAAGATTCCTTGAGGAAAGAATGGATTGAAATACATCCTACAGCTGCTAGCTTCAAAGGAATTCTAGACAGAGCTAGGAAGCATGCAGTGAGGTGCATGGAAGACTCTTTTGCATATTCTAAGGACAAATGGGACAAGTCACATGCCACTCCAGATTTCAAAGTGGGGGATTTAGTACTTGTATCCACCACCAACTTCAATAACATCAAAGGATGTAGAAATCTCAAAGATTCCTTTGGAGGACCTTTTGTTATTAAGGCCCTCCATGGAGAAAATGCTGTTGAAGTAGAACTATCTGAAGAACTTAGCAATAAGAATCCTACATTTCCAGTGAGCTTGATAAATCCATATAAATATAGTGATGCTGAAAAATTTCCTTTGAGGAATACAGTTCCCCAAGTTATACCTCCCATTGAATCGTCTGGTATTAAAAAGATTACCAAAGTTCTCAAAGAAAGAAAGTTGAGAACCAATAAAGTAAGGGAATACCTTGTTAGGTACAGTGACCCAGCTTGTGAAGATGAATGGTTAGCAGAAAAGGACATACCTGAAGCTACTAAACTTCTCAGAAGGTTTAGACACACTAGAAATAACAATATTACAAAGCCATATTTCTTTTTAGGGGGAGGGAATGTGAGCTTTAGAGGTATTTTCATATACCCAAAAGACCACAAATAACAAAATAAGATATAAATATAAATAAAAGAAATTTATTTATATTATAAAAAAAGAAATTAAAATATATATAAAAATTTACATACAAAAATAAAAATTTAATTATAATTTTGAATATTGATTACATGAAATTTTAAAATTGTGAAAATGCATTTTTACTTGAAAAATTAAGTAAAAATGAATTAAATTAAAATATTTTTGGTAAAAATTTACATAAAATATATTATGAATTTTTATCCAATAAATAACCTTAAGAAAAGTACTTCACCATTGGATTCCTCATACAAAATAGGGTGGGGTCACCTCTGGGTAAAATTTCTATAACTCAACTCTAAATAAGCTTAAATTAAGTTTTAGTATTTTCTGTACAAAAGTTGAAAATACTCAAAACTTTGATTTAATTCCCACCAAATGTGATGTTAACCATCAATTTTTGTGTTAAAATTGAGGTGTTGTGTGTAGTTTAGAAGTTATGAGGAATTGAAGTTTTTTCAATTGAAATGTCAAAATGTGTGCATGTATCAAGGCTGTCATGTTGGTTATTCCAGGCAGTTCGAATGGACTGCAAATCCTAGAAAATCAATACGGAACTAATCAGTCCCCAAATAACGCCACATGTACCGCGCCGGCCCGCAACTGACCAATCACAACACAGTCTGGCATGTCAGATCGAAGACGCGCAACTGCATAAACGTTGTGACGGCTATCTTCAACGTTCATCCTTAAACCACGGACCCGTTGACATCGGCCCCAATTCGTTCACCCATCTCACGTCAAAATACCCAAATTTTGGTTCCAGATCTCACTGCTGTTGTGAGCCCCACTTACCCAAATAATTGTTTGCGTCTTCTTATCAGTGGGTCTTTTTGTACTAACGCGCCTGCCATTCTGCCATCAGTCCACGTTTCTTTCCAACATGAAAGGACCCTCTATGGCCAACCAACAGCATATCAATCCACTCCTCTTTGTTAGCGATTTCCTAACTGACACTGATAGTTCCGCCCCAAATTACAAGACAGGGGTTCCATCCTCTAGTGATTCCAACACGAAATTGGGCTCCAATATTTTTGGAAGTGATAGCGGAATATATCACCCCATGGAATTGGACAAGCAATCATCTGATGAATTCGAGGGTGAGGACGACGAGTATTTAATCGCCGATGATAGTTGCCTAGGCGTCGAGGATGATACCCCTCCAAAAAAACGCAAGCTAGCTGGGAAAAGGCGCCGCATACGATCAAACGTATACGATTATTTTGAGGTGAGTTGAGGGTGTCCGTTATCCAATCAATCCAACAAGAGTGCTGAGATTGATGTTGCCCTTAGAAACTGAATCCCAGTGGGGAATGGGTGGAGGCAAAGGGCAACTTCCGCTTCATTTATAAATGCCGACATTGCAGGTGAGCCCTTAATTCGTCAGTAACATGATCTCGTCTGCTCATACGTGTTTCTTTTCTTTGCAGTGTGAAGCTCGCAATAATCGGTTGCAACACTTCGAATCTAAACAAACACTGAGGTCGATGTTGTGGCCGATTCAACGCATGGGCGTCCAAATCCCCAGGCTCAGTGGATCCGAACATGGGCGCCAAAATTGCCACCAAAGAGCAAGACTCCATCCTGAAACAACTGGTGGAAGCCCTTGTAGCAATTCAGGTTTCATTTTCGATCTTTGAAAGGCCCCGCTTACGGCAAGTCTTACAACAATTGGCCCCGAATTTTGTATGGCCCAAGAGACGATTAATGGCCACCACCGCATCTCAGTTGTATTTTGAACGCAAGCAAAAATTGATCGACAAGGTGGCCAATCTACCATCTGAGACCCCTCTTTGTGGTGCAATCGATTGTTGGACAACAAAAGATCAGACTGAATCGTACTTGGCTATTGTATTACATTGGATTAATCCAATCGATTACGTCTTTTGCAAAACGCTCGTAGCATTCGAGGTAAGGTTTCTTACTATTTCAAAATCAATTGTTGTATTAATCATTTCCCCCCATCTCAGTCAATTCATGGGGCTCATTCAGGTGAGGCGCTATCATGGAGCTTGTGGGAAGCTTTGTCCGAGCGGGGCATGATCAAGCAATTGTACAGCATCACTGGAGACAACGCTGGCAATAACAATACAATGATGGGACATCTTCAACGCACGTTCCATGGCATCAATATTATTTGGGACCGCGAACAACGATTTCATCGATGTGCTTGTCACATTCTCAACTTGGTGGCCAAAGATTTCCTCTTATACATGGGCCAACTTACCGATGAAGACTACGATTTCTTCGACGACTACCTTTCGACCAATAAGGTGACACTTGAAGACAGTGATAACGAGGCAACACCATCTGTGCAAGATGTTCAAGGTGCGCACTTAATCCAATGAAGCATAAGAGGGTCTATGTTAACTATTCCCTTTGTGACCTTCCTATACAGCAAGCATCAAATCAATCAAGAAATCGTCTGGTCAATCCCAAAAAAAACTTCGTAGCAGACCGCTTAATCAAGCAACTTTAGAGACTCAAGATAAATCAAGCGATTTGGCCTTACTTCGTGGGGACGAAAGCGATAACACGGGCGAGTGTGACATTCCCGAGTTGGGCCCTGTGATGGCTCCTCCTGGTGGGCCCTTTGGATTTGCGAATGGTTCAGGTGCACACTGATTACTTATAGGGAGCAAGACCGTTGTAAGACTCTTACGAGATCTCTGTACTCATATTCGCGGGTCTAGCAAGCAGCGAGACCTTTTCATTGCAGCTTGGAATAAAACTCAAGATCCAAAACTTCTACCAATTAGTATCCCAATGACTCGATGGAATTTTTTCCTCAAACAACTTCAACGGGCGCACAAATTAAAACTATCAATCCAATTATATACAAATACACCTCAAACCAACAAGTACCATTTGAGCAAGGAGACGTGGAGTGCCATGGAATACATGGAGCCCATACTCCTCATGTTTGAAAAATCGTGTAACGTATTCCAATCGAAAGCTCCAACGAAACATCTGGTATTGCCTTATTATCAGGTAATCATGAACCGACTCAAGCATTACGCAAGTGTAAGTCCCCATACATGGAGGCGTGCATGCAAGGCAGCTCATTCAAAATTGAAAAAATATTTTGACTATGAAATGGCCACAAATGACACCCTAATAGCCACCCTTTTGAATCCGAAATACCGCGAAGGGATTTTTAAACAGTTGGGCGTTTCATCCAGTCGTGCCAAAGAGGTAATTGACCTATTGGCCGGCGAGTGCGCGCAATTAAGAATAAATGACGGTGACGACGACCTTGTAAATAATGGCCCACAATCCTCCGATAATCTTAGTGAACCAGACAACTTTGATCTACTAAAACATCTGAAGGAGCTGCCAATTGAGGCATCTTATGATGTCCTTCAATCACAAGGTGATGAATTGGCATCATACTTACAAAATGACCATCCGATGGCCAAAGGCGAACACATAATCAACTATTGGAAGGTGAGATACGTTTAAATTACGCATTTTGGGGACACTCTTGCTCATGCTATACATTTCCCAGCGCCAAATTCTTTGTGGTAACTATCCAAAACTGGGAAAGCTTGCGCTCAGATACTTGAGCATTCCAGCGTCCTCCGCCTCGGTAGAACGTGTGTTTTCTCATAGTGGCAGGCTCAAATGTCCCACTTGGGCATCCTTAGGAGTGAGGACCATTGCCCATCTTACTTTTCTGAAAGAGTGGCTCAATGATGAGTCACCCCCATTCTGAGTTCTGTGGCGCACTTGGGTTTGGCAGTGTGCTTTTTGTTTAGTTTTATAAAAATTGTTGTACAACAGTTCTTATTTCAGTCCTGGGTTGTAAACTAAAAGATATGGACCGAGACTGAATACCTCGTATGCAGTCTCGGACTTAGTAATTCCATGCTAATTATGCAAAATTTTGCCTGCGGACTGATCGGGTCTGACTCTTTTTGAGTCAGACCCGAAACTGCTTTTGGACCTCATATCCAGCCTTGGCATGTATTACATAAGTGAACTGTAATTTACATATGAGGTATAAATTATTACAGTTGTGCACTGTAAAACTCAATGGAATTGTATGTGTAAATCACAAGTGTATTACATGATGAGGAATTAAAGAAAAAATAAATTGGAAAGATTAATTCTGGGGGGGAAGAGGTACTCTAGCTCCAAGGGCAAGCCAGACCCGCAAAATCCTTGCTGACAGGTGTGGGATGTCAAAATCCACCAAAAATTCATCACTTTTGGCCTGGAATTTAGTCAAAGGGTCTGAGACTCAATTGATGATGAGGTTTTGATACCAAGCAGGGAAGTTTTAACTGTTTCCAAGAGGGTAAGACTACCCTTAAGTTGAAAAAATATTAGTAAAAACAGCTTTAACTGGTTTCTACGTCTCTTACACACATTCTGATGTGTTTTGAAGGCCCTAGACCAGGTATTACTATAGTAATGGCTGATTTAAGGGTCTAAAATGGCTAAAACCAGGGTTCAATAATGCCAAAATTGGCTTTTCTGTTGTCAGAGTGTCTCCCACGACTGACAAGAGTAAATTTTACTTTTGGAGTAAGGATATTGATGGCTATAAAAGAATGTCTTTTTTGCCCCCCTTTTCTCTTCATGTTAGAATCTTTTCCTTTTATAATTAGTTTAAAAACTGTTAAACCAATCAATAAAAGATTCCAAAAACCTTTCTTATATCATTTTAAACCTTTTAACCATGTGAAAAAATCATTATAATAATTGTTTGTGACTTGTATAATCATTTTTACCCCTTGAACCACCCTATAAGTGAATTAAAGCATCTTCCATCACTGTTAACTTTGTCACTTTGTTTCCAAATTCACTCTGATCCCTTTTGGGAATTTTTTCTCTTTAAACATCTTTTTAAAAACTTTTTTCTTTGACTAATTGCTTGCATTTCTTTTCTCAATTAATTCCAATTGAAATTGCTCTTGAAGAAATTTCTTTTGTAGCCTTAAATATCTCTTGTAGAGTATTTTTGGACAAATTTTTATTGTTTGTAAAACAATAAATCTTCAGAATATTATTTTTCTATACTTATAAAGCTAAAAAAATAAAATTGGTGTGTTTTCTCTTAAAAATACTATTTCATACTGTTTTTTTAATTATATTTTACCTTATACAAATTTTGAGGACAGGAAAAGTACTTGATTTTCAATCAAAGTTTCATATCCACACCTTACAATATCCCTCCCTACCTCAACAGCCATTATATTAGTACTTTGTATCATTGGACTAACTCCAGTTACCAGAGCTCCACCCACCCCATTCCCAGTGATAGTTTATCTTCTGCATTTATTTGAAAATACAATGAAAAGAGAAAAGATGAAGGAACTAACATCATTAATTGTTTTAATATTCCTCCTACTAGCCCATAATATTATAGAATTTGTACCAAACCATTTATTTTCCAAAAATCTTATTAATATTTCAAACCATGGCTATTATAAGCTAAACACAAGGGCTACCTGAGGCATAAAGGGAATATTAATCACCCAAGTATTTGGCTTAGTGGCCACCAGACAAGGCTAGAATAATCAAAGAACCAATAGTACTATGGAACAGTACGTCAGAAAGCCAATGATTTTAATAATAGAGGAATAGAAAATGGTAGCAGTGACCTCTAATCAGAAAATTTTCCAAAGTAAAATTTCATTTGATCAACAGAGTGCTATTGTTTCTCTTCAGTATATAATTAATGTAAGCTAATAAATACTATGAGCATATTCATTCAATTTAACCAACACCACTATGATAATATTAATTTGAGGTATTTGGAGTTTAACTCAGCAAACGGAACTTTGGAAAAGACTTGAAACTTCTTTGTATTTGTTAAAAAATTTAACCACCTCTAAGCACAAATCAACATCAAGAGGAAAAAATTATGTAATTTGCATAAAAATAAAAATGGTTGTAAGGGTTGATTCAGTTCATAGGAACATTTTAGTCCCAGGTCCATAGATCCAAGCCTCAATCTTAACAAGCTCTTGAAAGTTCATATTATTTCCAAAAACAAATTGTAATGAAACTAATTTAGAAAAACCATAACCTTTGCGGAATATGACAATGGTCTCCTGAAAGAAGCTTTAAGTAAGATATCCTGAAAGTAAACAGATTAGAATTATTGAAAACACAATGTATTATTATTCCAATGAAAAATGAATGGCTGAGCTAAAGAAACTACCTTGTGAGAACATCCTATGCAGAGAAATTGACTTTTGAGCTACAAAATATTTTACTTAATATTATTTGGACATTGTCATTCAATAAGTAGATCAAAAGCTGTATGAATTTGAATTTTCCTTACTTTACTTTGATTTCTCAAACCCTGGTGAATCCATGGAAGAAGTATTTTGGGAATTTTTACAGGAAAACTCTTTTATTAATCAGTTATATTCAATTAATGGAGACGTTATCTCAAACAAAATAAAATATGAATACTCACATTCAAAAAATCTATTTAAGCTTGGGAACAACCTGTTCAAAAAGAGAGAAATTAACAAAATGTGCTATTCTTTGTTAAAACAACTTTCTGGTTAACATTAATGTGCTCAAAAATGAACATTATTAATGTTTTTATTATTATGTTACCATGGAGCAAGGAGCCTTTGGATGAAAAGGAAAATGATGATGAAACTACTTATACTCCAAAAAATGTAAGTGTGCATGATATAATAATACATCATTCCTCAGGGCTAAAATCATTTTGGATGTGAAAATTATAGCCATTTTGTCAAATTTCAATAGAGCCCATGAGGGTACCCCTGAACTAAGGATTATTCCTGTGGAGTTTCTGGCAAGTTTGGCCTGTTCCATACCCTTAATTGATTTAAAACCTGTGGTTTTTTGTTCTTTTTTTATCCCATATCCTGCCTACCTGGAATTTCCAGGACCAGGAGGGACAAACAGGAATGTGTATTATTTCAATCATTCTTTTTTGATACTTTTTTTTGATTTTTTTTAAATTTAATTGTAGGTTTTTTAATTTCATGTTCAAATTTTTGAACCTTTTTTGACTTTTTACAGTTTTCAGGAACACTTTTGGGTTTTCTGGCCCATCGTGTCCCCTGTGGGAATTCAAAAAACCCCCGAAAAGGCTGGACTGTTTCCTGTGGGAATATCCCAATTTTTTGGTATTGGGGGGAAGCCTTACCCTGGATAAAATTACACATTGAATGAGCATACCATTGAAAAGAAACATTTATGTATAAATTACCCTTTCTCCAAAAATCAAAAATTATGGAATAAATACTCACCTGAGCTCTTAAATTATTACATCCCTTACAAGAAACAGGGTATTATATCACAAGGAAATAATGTTGACAGGCCCTTTAAAGACTTATAATTTCACATATGTGGATAATAAAAGAAATGAGATATGTTAAAACAGGTTTGAAGTTGATTCAAGTTAGCTCACAAAACATGAATTGGAGCTATTTGATATATAAGATCAAACAGGAACATCAGATCAACTGATCTATTGTTCTGTACACTAAATAACCTGAATAGATAATTGAATCAACAAGCAAGGAGACATGGGAAGCTATTTAATTAACACAACCAATTCTTTATCTTTTGAAAGACACTTGCACCAAAATTTAGAGTAATAGACCTGAAAAACGTCCAGTTCCCCATTTTATAACTCTATAAAATCAGAACTTGAACAATGGGCTTCAATAAACATTCCAAATCGGGCTCCTTTAGTTATTCCACAAAAAGTCTGAAAAAGCACCTGAATTTTGAATTTTTAAACAATGACTCTCTCATTGCACATTAATTGGATCCAGAATACCAACAATAAATGAAAAATCAACTTGGAACTCCTTTGCTAATAATCTAAAAAGCCATAAATAATCCAACCCATTGATATACCTATCACATAGAACAGATGACTCCAAAAAAAGATATCATGAATGAGAATAATACAACCAGTACCAAAAAATAAGATAAAAAATGAGCCACTTGAGAATTTTTTTGAAAAATATTCAAAATTTCCCATTGAAAAGGCTTTAAAATTCCTATTTTCTGAGCTTCACAAGAATAAAGTAATTAGAGCTCTGGTATATCAATGGCCAATGAACCCAAAGGAAAAAATTGTATCATATTAAAAATTGAGTTAAAATAACAATTATTATTAGTCAAATTAACTGTGAACCCTAAGGAATATTTTACATTCCCAAAGAGCTCACAAAATTCCTCACTAGAAATTATTATTAGAGATGAAATTTAAGATAGTGAAGCTCAAATTTCTTCAGATATGAAAATGTTTAAATTGATTTTTTATAAAATGAACTAAAATAGTAATTTTATTTCACCATTGTAATTCCATTCCAATTTTACCTAGGGTCATACCAAAGGTTATTTGCCATAAATACAATATTTTGGCCTATAAAGGCTGAGATAGTATTTTAATGTAAAATTGAGAATTTTTAAGAATTTTTTATTTTGAAAAAGAAGTTACACCATTTATAACTTAAATTACAAAAAAATTGGTAAATTTGAGGTCTGTTGTGTAATTTTGCAGTTAGCCTTGGATTTATGATATAGGTGGTAGATATTGCAAGCCTTTTGTCCACACTAAGCCATAAACAAATGTGGGAAAAGGTAATTCTGGAACCTTTGGCCAGAGTACCCAATGTTTTATATCTGAAGAGAGTGGTTTTTAAATTTGGCCAACCTCAATTAGGATTTTGTAGCCAAAAAGAATTTTCAGATTATTTTTGAAATTTTATTGAAATTTATAAACACATAAACAGGTTAGACATAAAGCTTTTTTAAGCTCAAATTAAGATTTAAAATGGAAAACCCCACCAAAGTAAAAAAACTCAACCAAAAACTCAACTTTTACCTATAAGTAAATGTTTTTTCTTTCACATATGGATTTTAATAAAATTCGAATGTATTGAAGTGGATCCCTTAAAATCTACCTTCCCAAATTTTTTCTACTATTTATCAAAAATTACAGAAGTTTCAATTATATTTAAATTAAGATTGATATTAGATCATGAGTAAAACTTTCACATTCAATATAAAACATCCCCAAGCTTACAAAATCCATAGCTTCAGTGTAAAATTGTGTTTTCAATAAATCTGAGGAGGTTTGGAAATAATCTGTAACAGATTTTCTTATTTTAAAAAATAAGGAAAGTTTTCAAATGGCACTAACTCTTGGAGAATAATTCTATTGATTTAAACCAAATTAGCTCAAGTAGCTAATATAAGCTCAAATAAGCTATAGTAATGTATAATTAATATTATCTGTCAGCTTATCTAATCATACATCTTCTACTGGCTCCATAATAATTGAAAATAGCTATTAAAGCTTGTTATGAGACTAAATTTAGTGTTCCTAAAGTGTAAGACTTTTACCTGAAGCTATTGAGAGTATTCTGAACATGTGACACAATAGTGGTACTCTTACTCACCTTTAAGTAATTTATTTGGTATAAAAACACTCTCCAAACCTGAAAAAGTACTCAGAATTTTAACCAGCTTTAATATTTCATAATGAATAAAATAAATATTTATAATAATGATTTTAATAGATTATTTATATCTTTAAGCTAAATAAAATGGTCTTGTAAATTGTAATTCTTAATAAGAATATTATTTTGAACCAAAAAATTTATTCATTTTATCAAAATCTGTTTCTGCCAAAGATAAATGAACTATTATTTGTATTTCTGAAGTTGTTACTTACAAAGCAAATAATTAAATACTATTTTGTGACATTTTTGTATAGATATGTAAGTACTTTTATATTATATCATTTTATCTATTTTTAGAATATTTTATAATATTATTGTGATTTATTTATAAATGACTTATTTAAAAGTAAAATTGCTTCTGTTAGAATAATCTTACTATTATTATTGCTCCATTGAAGATAAAAAATGATATTTATTTATAAGAATAAATATTGGTCATATTATTATGATTGATCCTATATATATTTATTATGTTTAATAAATATCTATCATCTCAAATTTTAATTTTATAAAATTATCATTCAAAATAATAATTTCAATATTATTAGATTTTTTTTCTTATAAAATAAGAACAGAAATTTTAAAATAATTGAATTATGATCAATTTAATTATTAGTTTCATGGTAAAACTCTACATTGACCTTTTACAAACTTTCTTACCCATAGTGAAAAATTCATTCAGGAAAAATCCCTATTTTAGGCACCATTTCCTTAGAATATTTTTCCATCCTTGCCTACTTGTCATCAGTTGAAAATGTGTTTTCTAAAAGTGATAATATTGTGACACCATCTTTTTCTTCCCTCCCAGAAAAGACCATCTCCATCTCACTTTTCCTAAGGAGTGGGCTTTCCACTCAAATGGAGCTCTGTCATCCTTATGATCAATTTTTCATTTAATTTTTTGTATCATCTGAAAAGGGCATGTTAATGGCTCATTATGTTCAATTAAAAAGGCAATGTCATTTGATTGTAGCTTGCAAGGGTGTCTATTCACTCCAAAGGCAGTTGCAGTCGCAACTGCTTAATTTCACAACAGGCTCAGACTGAAACCCAAAAATTCATTACACAACCCATGACTGCATAAGTCTTGGCCCGCGCAAGTCGTAAAACTTATTCGGGCCAACTGTATTTACCAAGTACAACCCATACAACTCGCTCTTACATATCGCTTACGTAAGCTTAATATCCATCATTATAAATACAAAATTTTGTAAACCAAGCTCCAAACTAGTGCAATGCATCCAGCTCTTATTAAACTGGGCCTGAATTTAACCACTCCTTCAAACAGGTGAGGTCGGCAATTGTCTGAGACCCAAGCGAGGCCCGAGTAGGGCATTTAAGTCGCCCACTGTGAGAAAAAACATGCTCCACCACAGCTGAAGAGGCGTGGATTGACAAGTACTTTTGAGCCAGCCGGCCAAGGTTCAGGAAGTTCCCTGCCACAATTTGGCGCTGACAAGATTTTTGTAATATTATTAACAATTGTTGAAAAAGATACCACAATGAAATCCAAAGACTCACCTTCCAATAGTCCAATATATGCTCACCTTTAGTTATTGGATGTAGGTTTTGGATATATAAGATTACCTCATCACCTTGTGGGTTATTGACATTGTAGCTGGCCACGAGGGGGGTTTGATTGAAATGTTTGAGGAGATCAATGCTCTCCTGATCACTAGCATCATTTGAGGGAGGCTGAATCATTGAGTCTTCTTCGGTGAAGCCTGTTTGCACCATAATACCATGGCACTCATCCGATAATCGTCCAATGATATGTTGACTGCGGTCAGTGTTGATGCCAAGCTGTTTGAATATCCCCTCACGGTATTTTGGGTTGAGAAATGATGCAATTATTGAATCATCATTGTTGAGTTCGATTTCATAGTATTTTTTCAGCTTATCATGAGCCGCTTCACATGCACGCCTCCAGGAATGAGGACTCACTTTGGCATAATGAATGAGTCGATTGAGTATAACATGATAATATGGTAGGACTAGATGCTTGGTTGGGTTGTTTGACTGGAAGATGTTACATGCCTGTTCAAACATTGATAAGATCGGTTCCATGTACTCCATTGCACACCAGGTTTCCTCGCTGAGTTCGTATTTGCTGGCAGGGGGCTTATTGGTATAAATTTGAATGGACAATTTCAATTTGTGAGCTCGTCGTATTTGCAGGAGGAAATAATTCCATCGTGTCATGGGGATGCTTATTGGTAAAAGCTTGGGGTCTCGCGTTTTATTTCGTGCTTGAATGAACAATTCACGTTGTTTTGTTGAGCCTCCTATGTGAGAGCAGAGGTCTCTGAGCTGTTTGACAATTGTTCGATTGCCTTGAAAAGTGGGCTCTGTTAATGAGCTTGTCAATTGCTTCATTATAACAATTCACTCACCAGGGGGTCGTACCACAGTGGCCAGCTCTGTGGAGTCACCTTCAAGATCATCATTGGGACCCTCTCTCTCAATGAGAGAAAGTGTTGGGGCTCGATCTTGAGTTTCTAATGTGGGCTGATTAAAAACCCGTGATCGTGGTCGCTTTTTGGTGATGCCATTTTTTGTGTTGAGTTTGCGAATTGTGGCTTATGTAATGGGTGAATTAGTCATCAGGGACTTCTTCAGAAATAACAAGAGGTGGATACTCACCTTGATTATCCATGTTAGTTGGAGTACTATCAGTGTCACTCTCTTCAATTGGGGCTTTGTCAACTGCAAGGTAGTCACTGAAGAATTCGTAATTGTCGTCTGAAAGTTCCCCCATGTAGAGCAAGAAGTCTTTGGCAACTAGGTTGAGGACATGACATGCACACCTGTGGAAGCAATCATTCTGGTCCCATTGCATATTGAGACCCTCATACTTGCTTTGAAGGGATCGAACCATTGCAAGGTTGTTTGCAGCATTATCGCCGGTGATGCTGTAAATACGTTTGATGATTCCTCTCTCAGCTAAAGACTCCCAAAACGCCCAAGCCAATGCTGTCCCACTGTGAGGGCCAATCATGGTCTATTTCCAGACAGATTAAGAATTAGTGAGAAGCCCGTTATTTGAGAAGATAGACATACCTCAAAAGAGACCAGTGTCTTGCAAAAGGAGTTGTCAATAGGATTGACCCATTGGATTACTATCGCCAAGTAGCTTTCGCTTTGGTCCTTGGTAGTCCAACAGTCAATTGCAGCACAGATGGTTGTTTCAGGTGGGAGTTCATTTAGTTCTTTGATTAGCTCGTCCTTGGCTTCATAATACAATTGAGAGGCCATTCTTCCTAGTACTTGTCGTTTTGGCCAGTTAAATGAAGGGGCTAGCCGAGATAAAACATTGCGGAGTCGAGGCGATTCAAAAATGGAAAACGATACCTGAATGGCCACAAGAGCCTTCACAAGGTCTTTCATGATTGATTCATGTTCTTCAGAAGCCAATCTTTCACCAATAGTAGGGTCAACTGAGCCTGGAGCCTTTGATGCCCATGCATTGAATCGTCCACAGTGTCAGCCTGTGACTCAAAACAGAGCACTAGCATGACATCCAACATACCATAAATAATGGTATGACAAGTATTGAACAAACATAGTCAATACAGGTAATAATTAAGAGAAAACAACCCTCTTACATTAAACACCAACCTTATCCAAACAGAATAAGGAAACCTAGAGGAGAATAAACAAGTCAAAACCCTTATTTTCACCTCTCATCTAACTTATGCATATTTAAGTTATCCTATACCAAAATGGTATTTTTCTTAAAGCTCACATAGAGAGCTACACAATGATATCATCCATGTTGTTGTAACACCACTACAACTGGAGATACCATATAACCTCATTTTCAAAACCAAGTCCCCCTGAAAGTCAAAGAGGGCTTGTACAAAACTGTACAAAAGTATAACCAAATTAAAGATCTCAACAAGAGCTTTAATTTGAGACACCTTAGACCTCTGTATCTCTTAAATTGACTGAGGGATCTTGGTTCAAAGGTTTAATAACCAAAATACAGATATTCTGAAAATAAGAAAATAAACAAACTCCTGTATCTTTGGCATACACTCATACAACTGTACAGTGTTACACACCAAACTGTAGGGCTAATCAAGCCCTACAAAACTGTATCATCAGAATACAGATATCTTCCAAATTGAAGAAGATATCTGGTATGGAAGTTTTTGAAGCCTCATACTGATGTACAAAAATACATCCAAAAACTTAAAACCCTTATAACTTTTGCTATTTTAAAGAAGGGTAAACATGAAGCATACCAAATTGAAGAGCTCATTAAGCCCTTCAATTCTGTGCTCTTAGTTTCTTGATATCTCAAAAACTGACCAAGATATCTTGGTTGGAAGTTTTTTGGCCAATACTGGCCTGTACCAAACCTGTACCAACCAGTACAGTCTTAATACTCAAAATAATGGTTGTTCAAAGCTTAAACCCGCCCAGAATGACTAGTATTGGTCATACAAACACCAGAACAACGTCATCCAAGTGCTGACGTGGCAGGTGAAAAGTTTTTTCATCCTGTATTGATCCAGAATGATCATTTGTGGTCCCAAAACCACAATTCTGCCTCTACTGACGTCAGAATTGAGGATCCAGAACCACAGACTGGCCAATGGAGTGAAAATTTTCACTCCTCTGACGTGTGAAGAGTAAATAACTCTTGACAGTCTTGAAAGATATAAAAAGAAGGGTTTTTGCCTTCAAAAATCCTCATCTTATCTTTTTATTATATATTCTTACGTGACAAGACTGTTAATCATCAGTAGTGTCCTTAGAATACTCAAAGATATAATTAAATATAATTATTGTAGTGTCTCTTTACAGTCAAAGATATTAGAACATTGCAACCCAGGTCCTCAATAGACTCATCACCACTGTTACCACGTAGCAGTAGGACCTGAAGAATTTTTTATTACTTATTTTGACGTGTCACAGTCATAGTACTAGCTTGTATTTACTGTTTTTAAGCTTCTACATAGACTCACCCTGACAATTTGGGGGCCTGGCCGTGGTTATTCAACCTTATTGGACGTATTTTGAACTGAATTAGGCGTAAAATTCAGCTATTTAAAAGGTATTTCACTACAAGTGAGTAAAATTTTTATTTTATTATCATTTTTTTTTATACAATTCTTTTTTTACTCCAAAAATATATATTATAAAATATTTTTGTTGAGAATAAGAGTACATATCCTCTTTATTTTTTTTATTGCAATAAATTCCACGAAATTTCATAATAATACATCTGTATTATTTAAATTTCAATATAAATAATAATATACAAACAGTATATTATTTATTTTACTATTATTTTTCACCAAAGTGCGTGAAAATTAATATATAAACATTTATTAATTAATAATTAATAAATATAAAATAATAAAATAATTTTTTATTATTTTACAAGGAATATTTTAATTAAATATTTCCTTTAAAACAAGATATCACTCAAATTGACGTGAAAACTTGTAATTACTTGATATTTAACTAATATCAAAGTCTTATAATAAATATTATTTATAATATTTATAATAAAAAATCAAATTTATTATAATTTAATAAATTTGACGTGTTTACACAAAAAACACAATAATATCCAAGTGAATCATTCACAAAACACTTGGATATTACAGTTTTTTCACTTATAAAACATAAGTGAAAAACTTAAAACTGTTATTTTTCAAACAAAAAACATATAAAAACAATAAAAAAATAAAATAAAAAAAAAAAAAAACTTAAAAATTTCGAAAAATAACAGTAGAATTGAATATAATCATTTTGTTTTATCATAAAATACTGATATACAATCTGAAATATCTTTTCTGAATAGTGGAAAAGGACTACATTCCATTAGAAACCCAGTCACAAGGAAACCCATCTGTGACAGCCTCAGAAGACAGAGAGGCGCTGCCAAACACCAAGGGCAAGCAGAAAAGACACAGTGAAGTGACAATCAACTCAAAAGATTGGACACCAATAGCTGTGCCAAGGGCCAAAAAACCCAGAAAAGCTCCAACAAAACCAGTTGGATCACCAAAACAAGTTGAGAAACAGAAAATCACTGTTATCAACCCAGTTGTAAACTCCAAAGGCAAATTGCCAAAGAGTATAGATCATAAATTTGTACAAGGGCCTGCCAAAGGTAAATAAACCTTGAGAAATACAACATTTTTTAACATTGTTAACATGACACCTCCACTTCTTAGAGATCTTGGATTCCCAAGAAATCAACCAGAACACTGGCCAAGAAGACACAGAGGAAGAAGAACTGGAGCAGATGACCAGCAAAGGACTTACCATCAGGGAACTCCTACCCAAAGTCTTGTTCCAAATCAAATTCAACCCAGGAGTCCAACCAGGAGACTGGACAGATGCAGAACAGGTCCTCCAAATACACAAACTCCTGAGAGACCTCTTCACATGGAGCATGGACAACAAAATGTTCACCATGGCAGCATCATGGGCAGAAGTGGGGATAACAACCCAGAAGATCTGTCTCAAGCAAATGGCTTGGATGGAACTTATGACAGAGATGCAAGGTTGGAATCCCAACAAGAATTTCAAACTCTTAGAAGAAAGAGCAATCAGAATCAAAGAGAACCAGGCAGCCATACAAGCCATAGAGAGATCTTGGCACAAGGAAGAGCCCAGTCAGATTCAGGTACCCCCAGAAATGGAAGGAGAAGCTCCATCTTCCCCACAACCATCCAGCAGTTCCAGGCCCTACAAGCCAAAGGAAACTTCATCCAAAGCTCCCCCACCATTCCAGGTAGTTTCCAACAGGAGAAAAGGAGCCCAAGGGAAAAACAAAACTTCTTTCAACCAGAGGAAGAAAGAAGCAGACCCATTGATGAAAAAGCTGATGGACTTAGTCCAAGAAGTACACAAAAACAAGAAATAGTTGTACCTACAAATAGTGTTTCTAGTTCTGACTCAATAGACCCAGAATTAATAACTGAAACTACAATGCACACTCATGAGTTTGAAAACAAATTCACATGGACCAAATTGGCCCAATTCATGGAGTGGACACATGAAACCTCAGAAAAAATGAGGACAGAAGTGGAAACATTGAAAGAAGAAAATGCTTTCCAAGCAACAGTCATAAAAGACTTGAATTCAAATCTGGCCAAAATTTGGACAGAATTTGAAAAAACTAACAGACAGTTGAATTCAATTCTAGAAGAACAACAAACTGTGAGGAGGGATCTGAGGAATATCCAGCAACAGCAGGATAACCTTGACAAAGAAATTGATTACCTCTATGACAGGGAAGACAATCAATACCCTCCAACACAAGGTCAGCCTACTACCTCTACAAAATTAAAAGAAGAGGAAAAAGACTATGACCAGGAACCTGAATATCAGATTCCAAAGTTAAGATCAGAGTCAGTGTACCAAGATGGGGAAAATCTCAACTATTCAGAGAAACAGGCACTGAAACAGTTACCAGAAGTAACAAACTGGCCAAAGTTCTCAGGAATAGGGGAATATGACCATATGGAGATCATTGACTATATTGATGGACTCTTTGTTGATGTCCCAAAGATACCAGACTACTGGATCACAACAAGACTCAACACAGCATTCAGAGGCCATGCAAACATATGGTATACTGAAATGAAAGAAATACATGGCAGGAAAAGCTGGCCATGGTAGAGGAACCAGATTATACAAAAGTATAGCAATGGTAGCTGGATCTGGCAAAAAACCATGTCCTTTGAAAGTGATAGATACTCCACAGAAAAAGACCCTTATGAATGGTGCCTCAAACAAACAAAGAGGCTAAAAGCTATTGATCCCAATATGACAATAGAAATGAGAAACCATAAACTCCTGACAAAATTGCCAGGAGATCTAGAACATGCAGTGAAATGCAGATGCAACAACATCAGCAGCATTGATGACATAGCAAATGTCATACAAGATGTGAGAAAAAAGACCTCCATAGGAAGGTACACATCTTTCAAACCAAACTTCAAAGACAAGAGGTCTGAAGTTAAAGAGACAAACAAAGAAAAAGGGAAAGAAACCCCAAAAAAGAAATATGTGTGCCACAACTGTGGTTCACCAGACCATTATGCCAACAATTGCACAAAACCAAAAAAGAAAATATATGCAATTGATGAAGAATCAGAAGAAGAACAAACAGGTGAAAGATCTGATTCTGACAGCATGGGAAATGGTATGAGAGCAGAATCACAAAGTGAACCTGATACCATAGAAGAATACATAGTGGAATGCAATGAAGAAAGTTCACTTGATATACAAGACATTGAATTGGATTCAGGCATACCACAAATAACAACAGACAAAGAGCTCTGTAAGCACACACAGAATGCACAAACATTCCTGGTAACCCCCAATAGAGGGATGGGATTCATTCATGGAACACCTACAAAATTGACAGTTTACATTGAGAACTGTAAACATCCAATGATCATTGACACAGGAGCAAGTTGCTCCATAGTGGCAAAAGAATACTTGGAACAACATTTCCCCAAATGGGAAGATGATATAATCCCAACAAAAGCCAGAAACTTCAAAAGTGCATCAGGCAAAATGCACTCACTAGGGACAATAATCAAAGAGATAATTATCCCACACCAAAAAGGAAATATCAGACTGGAACCTGAATTTGTAGTTCTAGAAAATGCACATGTACAAGGATTCTTACTAGGTACAGAGTACCAAAGAATGTATGGTATGGATATTTGCAATAGTAAAAACAGATATCTTACCATAGGTACAAACAAAGATAAAAAATTTTCCTTTGACATTAACCATATAACAAATGATAACACCTTGAAAGAACTAGTGGAAGAATTCAAAGAGGCCCAATATGGCACTCAACTCACCAGTAAGATGAAACTCAACTTACTGAAAGTATTGAGAAAGCACAGAGGAGCTTTTGCAATAGGAGATGAACCACTAGGAAAAATCAAAGGACATGATATAGAATTATATCTGGATGTAGAAAGACCATATCCACCTATGCTTAGGAGACCACCATACCCAGCCAGCATGGAAACTAGGAAAGAAATTGAGAAACACATCAATGAACTCCTAGAAATGGGGGTAATAAGAAAGATAGGACATAATGAGATAGTAGAGGTCACTACACCAGTCCTCATAACATGGCATGATGGTAAATCCAGACTATGTGGTGACTTCAGGGCTTTGAATAATTACACCAAAGCAGATAGGTACCCCATCCCAAGGATACCACATGCACTAGATAAACTAGCAAAAGCCAAGTTCATTACAAAAATGGACTGCATGAAAGGTTTTCACCAGAATGGGGTAAAACCAGATTCCATCAAATTGCTAAGAATTATATGCCATATGGGCATATATGAATACACCAGAATGCCATTTGGCATTAAGAATGCACCAGCCCATTTTCAGAGGATGATGGATACCATATTTCAAGATGAAATAATGGAAGGGTGGATGGTAGTGTACATTGATGATATCATAATATACTCAGAAACATGGGAAGACCATGTGAAGAAAATTGATAAAGTATTGGGAAAATGCACACCAATCAATATGAAGATATCTCTTAAGAAATGTAACTTTGGACAGCAAGAACTGCTAGCCCTAGGACACAAAGTTTCAGGTTTAAGTCTAGCTATAGACCAAAATAAAGTTGCTGCAGTACTAAAGAAACCAGTACCAAAGAACATCAAAGAAATGCAATCTTTTTTGGGCTTTGCCAGCTACTACAGAAGCCACATAAAGAACTTTGCACACATCACTAGTAGCCTATACAAACTGTGCTCAAAAGATGTGGTCTTTGAAATTACCAAGGAAAGAAGGGATGCATTTGAAAAGATCAAACATGAACTGACCAATGCCCCTGTCCTAATGATGCCTGATTTTGAACTACCATTCAAACTATACATAGATGCAGCATGTAGCCAAGGGCTAGGAGCAGCACTACACCAGAGGCAACTAGTAGATGGCATACCCAAAGAAGGAGTAATTTGCTATATATCAAGACAACTGAAAGACTCAGAAGCTAGATATGGAGCTACTCAGACAGAATGTCTATGCTTGGTATGGGCATTAGAAAAACTCCATTACTACTTAGAAGGAGCAGTATTTGAAGTTTTTACTGACTGCACAGCCCTCAAGTCACTGTTGAACATGAAAACAACAAACAGACACATGCTTAGGTGGCAAATAGCCATACAAGAATACAGAGGGAATATGACTATCATCTATAAAGAAGGGAAAAGTCATACTAATGCAGATGGTCTCAGCAGGTGGCCACTGAAGAATGACCAAGAAAATCCAGCATATGACCCAGAAAATGGGGCCAAGATACCTATACAATGCATGGAGATAGACAGGAGAAAGAACTTCAAACTATCAAACTGGGCATTAGGGAATGATTCATCAAACCCAGCACAGAGCTATGGGGAGATTAAAGAGATACCCATACTGGGAATCAGCTCCTCTAATCTGAATACAGAATTCTTTAGCATAGTACAATCAGCATACAATAAACACAAACAGTGTAGTATATTGATACAACTACTAAAACAAAAGTACAGGAGTCCTGAACTAGAGAGTCAATTGGAAGAACCATGGCTCAAAAACTTTAAAGAAAATAGATTTTTTCTGATAGATGACCTACTGTACCATAGGGAAAAACACACAAGTGCCCTGGTAATAATAAGTAGAGAACACATTTCCCTCATACTACAGGAATGCCATGACTGCCCATACATGGGACATATGAGTGAAGAAAGAACTAAAGAAAGAGTCTTTAGCACAGCTTGGTGGCCAAAGTGGGAACAAGACTTGAGTGAATACATCAACACTTGTACCAGATGCCAAAAAGCCAACAGAAGTCATGGCAAAAGATATGGATTACTCCAGAGTATAGAGGAGCCCAAACACCCCTGGGAAATAATAAACATGGATTGGGTAACAGGCCTGGTCCCTGGAGGAAAAGACAGCTTTAATGCATGCCTAGTAGTAGTAGACAGGTATAGCAAGAGTGTCAGATGTCTCCCCTGTCACAAAGAGGACACAGCAATGGACACAGCCATATTGTTCTGGAACAATGTGATAGCTAACTGTGGAGTCCCAAGAATTATAATTAGTGACAGAGACCCTAAATTCACATCAGAATTTTGGACTAATCTATATGAGATGCTGGGAACCAAACTAGCATTTTCCACAGCTTACCATCCACAAACAGATGGTCTAGCAGAAAGAATGATCCAAACATTGGAAGACATCATTAGAAGGTTTTGTGCATATGGCATGGAATATAAAGACAATGAGGGATATACCCATGACTGGGTAACCCTCCTACCAGCTGTGCAATTGGCATACAACACAAGTATACACTCAGTGACAGGAAAAACCCCTGCCACATTAGAGAAAGGATGGAACCCACTACTTCCAGTAGATTACTTGAAGAAGAACCTCCTCTCAGTACATCCTACAGCTAAAGACTTTCACACAATGTGGAAGACTGCCTGTGAAAAAGCAGAGCAATGTGTGGCTGAAGCCAAATTATATAACAAACAGAGATATGATAAAAGTCACCAAGAACCTGATTTCAAAGAAGGAGACCAAGTTCTAATCTCAACTCTTAACTTCAACAACCTAAAAGGACCCAAGAAGATGAGAGACTCATTCATAGGACCATTCACCATTATCAAATTGATAGGAAAGAATGCAGTAGAGGTCAACCTGACCAAAGAGTTCTCTAGGAAACACCCAGTTTTCCCTGTGAGCCTGGTCAAACCTTATCACCAGACAGATGAGGAGAAATTCCCTGACAGGAAGAAGACAGTCACCCATGAAAGATTGGTAGAGGAAGATGACTCACCTGGACCAGTGAAAAAGATCATTAAAGCCAGGAAGATCAGAATCAATGGGAAAGACAACAGGCAATACCTGGTTAGATTTAAGAATCAACCAGCAGATAAAGACAAATGGCTAACTGAGAAAGAAATCCCAGATGGACAAATACACCTCAGAAGATTCAGAGCCTCCAAGAGGGCTGAAGAGTCTCATCAATGATGAGCCTTCTTTTGAGGGAGGGTATGTCAGCCTGTGACTCAAAACAGAGCACTAGCATGACATCCAACATACCATAAATAATGGTATGACAAGTATTGAACAAACATAGTCAATACAGGTAATAATTAAGAGAAAACAACCCTCTTACATTAAACACCAACCTTATCCAAACAGAATAAGGAAACCTAGAGGAGAATAAACAAGTCAAAACCCTTATTTTCACCTCTCATCTAACTTATGCATATTTAAGTTATCCTATACCAAAATGGTATTTTTCTTAAAGCTCACATAGAGAGCTACACAATGATATCATCCATGTTGTTGTAACACCACTACAACTGGAGATACCATATAACCTCATTTTCAAAACCAAGTCCCCCTGAAAGTCAAAGAGGGCTTGTACAAAACTGTACAAAAGTATAACCAAATTAAAGATCTCAACAAGAGCTTTAATTTGAGACACCTTAGACCTCTGTATCTCTTAAATTGACTGAGGGATCTTGGTTCAAAGGTTTAATAACCAAAATACAGATATTCTGAAAATAAGAAAATAAACAAACTCCTGTATCTTTGGCATACACTCATACAACTGTACAGTGTTACACACCAAACTGTAGGGCTAATCAAGCCCTACAAAACTGTATCATCAGAATACAGATATCTTCCAAATTGAAGAAGATATCTGGTATGGAAGTTTTTGAAGCCTCATACTGATGTACAAAAATACATCCAAAAACTTAAAACCCTTATAACTTTTGCTATTTTAAAGAAGGGTAAACATGAAGCATACCAAATTGAAGAGCTCATTAAGCCCTTCAATTCTGTGCTCTTAGTTTCTTGATATCTCAAAAACTGACCAAGATATCTTGGTTGGAAGTTTTTTGGCCAATACTGGCCTGTACCAAACCTGTACCAACCAGTACAGTCTTAATACTCAAAATAATGGTTGTTCAAAGCTTAAACCCGCCCAGAATGACTAGTATTGGTCATACAAACACCAGAACAACGTCATCCAAGTGCTGACGTGGCAGGTGAAAAGTTTTTTCATCCTGTATTGATCCAGAATGATCATTTGTGGTCCCAAAGCCACAATTCTGCCTCTACTGACGTCAGAATTGAGGATCCAGAACCACAGACTGGCCAATGGAGTGAAAATTTTCACTCCTCTGACGTGTGAAGAGTAAATAACTCTTGACAGTCTTGAAAGATATAAAAAGAAGGGTTTTTGCCTTCAAAAATCCTCATCTTATCTTTTTATTATATATTCTTACGTGACAAGACTGTTAATCATCAGTAGTGTCCTTAGAATACTCAAAGATATAATTAAATATAATTATTGTAGTGTCTCTTTACAGTCAAAGATATTAGAACATTGCAACCCAGGTCCTCAATAGACTCATCACCACTGTTACCACGTAGCAGTAGGACCTGAAGAATTTTTTATTACTTATTTTGACGTGTCACAGTCATAGTACTAGCTTGTATTTACTGTTTTTAAGCTTCTACATAGACTCACCCTGACACACAGCATCTTGATCAGTGCTTGTTCAGGTTGGATGTATTATTTCCAAGTATAGCCAAGGTGACACTAATATCAAACATGAGGTTTAATCATAATATTTAACTATATCAATGTTGATGCATCAATCAATAATAAAACATACCTGCAATGTCGACATTTGTAGTTATATTTGAAGTTTCCTTTGGACTCAACCCACTCACCCTTATCACTAATTTTCTACAGTTTCAAACAAGTTATTTTTCCAACCGTCAGAATTTTCAAAGCATTGTTTTAAATGCATTAGACAAAGCTGACCTCAAAATAATCATAAATATTAGAGCGAAGCCGGCGACGTTTAATATACCTCTTTGGTATTGTTGGAGGTGTTAGGTCTTCTACAGATGAGTGTTGCTCCTTGCTTGGGTGACAATCGTAATCATTGCTGTAGCCATCTTGAGAGGTTGTATCCTCATAATCCATGGAAGTAAGTAAGCGACTGGGAAGACAGAATGGGGAGGAAAGACTTGAAAAGAAGTTGGAAAACACAGGCAGTTCAATATTCTGTTTGGAAGGGGAGGGTGACCCGTTGGAATAGGTGATTTGGTTGTGGTTGATGAAGGGTTCTTCAGCCATAATGATGCCTTTTTATGTTGAATGTGGTGCAAAGACGCAGTCTGATGATGAGGAAGAAGAATAATAAGTTTGACAGGTGAGATCTCGGCCTCCTAAATGGTCCACACAGACATAATAAAAGGGAAAACCATCGACATTAAAAGAAAGATGGCAGTTTGGAATAAATGGAGGAAATGAGAATTAAGAAGAGTATTTGGTGAGACACGGTGGGTTAACAAGTCGTGGACTTATTTAGTTGCGGCAGGTTCTGTGATTGGTCAGTTTCAGTTGTTGCTTACCAGGCGCGCAGGAACCCCTGGAATTATTGAGTATGGGGTAGTAAACACGGGTTGTGGGTGTCGTCGAACCGCCTGGAATAACCGATTGGCCAGCCTTGGTAGCTTGTATTGTAAGACTCATTTTGGAATAAGATCAATTCTATTAATAAAAAGGTTCTGCTTGTTAGACCTCGAATAAATGCAGTTTATTATGAATATTTTTTTAATCTATGGTATTTGGAGTACCTAGAAGCATTAATTGAGTGTAGTTTGGTACTTCAAGCAGTGCTGTACAAATGGAATATTCTCATGTGTTTGGGTCACAAGAGTCTGAAAATCACTTCAGTGACCCTTTATTAGAGTATGACTGAATACTCCCAATATACTACTTGCCCATCCTTGATGTTGATGATAACATTTGGGAAAAATGCTACATAATTTATTCTTTTAATAAGGATAAAAAGATTTCAAAAGCCTTTGGTTCCAGAGATCAAGCTACTACACATTGGAAAATAAAAAAAATCACTTCTTTTCATTGATATCCATTTTCAAGTTCTTTTAAATTTTGTCTTTTTATGTAAGAAGCACAAGCATTACCCATAAGTAAAGTCTCAATGTGGTAAGAGTTTTATAAATTGTAATGAAAAGCTCAGGGGTTTTGGTATTATATTGATTTTGAGTGCGGCGAAGCCTTACAATTCTTTAGTCCATGACAAATCCACAAAATCGCACATCAACCAGAATGAACTGTCAGTTGTGATGGGTTCCCTCTGCAGCCTTGAGATGTATGGATTGCATTAATTAATTACTGAACGGTTAAGAAATGATCATTCAGCTTAAATTCAAACAGGATCGACTTGATCTCAGGCTTCCTGTAGGCATGGTTTAAATACAAAGGAAATGGTACAGTACACCACCAATGTTAATCTGAATGTCGATCATACATAAGCATTAAATGAAAGGCAAAGAAAGGCTTCGCCAGAAAAGAAAACAGTTATCCAACTAGATTTGATTGGGATTTGAATGAGATCAACAATGATAAGACGGATTGTGCGCTGTTAAAAATTGCCAGATTTTAGTCCCGGCTGGCGTTGCTCCTCGTCTTTTCCAAAGCGTCTTGCAAGAGTGTGAGGTTTGTGTGCAATTTCGAAATTCTTTATGAATGATCAGAGATGTGAGGTCTGTGTGCAATTTTGACAGTCTTTATGGAAGATCAAATGTAAGGAATCGAAGCGTTTGTGGCTGGGTTTCAATGCATAGACATTGAGCGATTCGAAAACTTACCTGGTCTCATGGCATTGCGGTCAAACCATCTCTTCCAGATACATACAAGAAAATCATTAACAGTTATATTGAAATGCTTCGTATCTGGCTTTTCACTGTATGTCCCTGAGTAGACGTCTAAAGGGGGATGACAATAGAAAGTCTGGTGAGGATGTGACCAGACGTTCAGTTCAGCACATATCATCACTTACAAAGTGAGCGGTTACGAGGAACAGCACTAAAGTAAGTAGGCCAAACAACATGATATGTTTTATTTGTTAAAGCGCTTTGACAATCTTTAAACCAGAGCGTTTTGTCGACGTCCCCTGAATGAAGCTTCAGCTAGTGTGCGAAAGGCCACCTTGAAGTAACAAGGAAGTAGCAGAACTAGCAACTCAACTTACATCCATATTTTGTGTGACAGCTCCACTTTTCGCATTCGTACCATATATTTCCAGGATTCCTGCATTCTGTAGGAACAAATATCATCAAAACAAACAACATCAGGAAAAGTGAGCGAGCAGGGCAGAATCACTTGTCCGATTCTAGGAAACTTACTAACCAGCCTAGTTGGGTTGGTCACGCTGAGCTTGTAATCCTTACCACACGTCTGCTTGCTTCCGGCGAACACACTCCAAAGGAGATGGAAAGAAAGAGTTACAGCTGAAAGATAATACTTGAGCATTGTGAGATGGTTCTCTACAGTGGTTAGTGATCTTAGAGCTGGCCGATGGCAGAGCGGTCTGATTCAATGGCCTTCGCAGATCCTGACTTGGCCACAACAGTTCGCTCTTATATAAACATATCGCTTAGAATGCCATGGATTCGTCATCCTTGCTGCAAAGCAAGATACACGAGGAGCAATTTACTATACAGGACACCATCTCACTTTTTAGTAAGTTCTTCATTGGGCGTCCAGGGAGCTTGAATCGAACAGGCAAAGTCCCAAGCCTTCCAGCTGTCGCCATAATATTCTGGTTTGTAATGTGAATTATTCCTCATGCCGAAGGGAGTACAGTACACAGTGTACTGTACAGTACAGTACAGTATGTGCACTGTATGTGGCGGGCCTCATCAGGAGGTTGCCAAGTTAATGTACAGTACAAGTCTGCTTGAGATTTGCTACACTTAGGGATTGTTACTGGGGCATTGGCCACCGCCCAGCCCTATGGCCTACATAAGTTCTCAAATGGGTTAAGGTCATTAGGGAATTTAAATTTTGAGAAATTAATGGCAAGTATGTACATATTCTCCAGATTCTTATTTGCTAGCATAATTATACATATGTCAATTTTTGGACCAATCTTGTAAGTAAATACTAGGGCTGCAAATATCACTTGGACCTGCGTCCCAGGTGCATAAACTCTCAAAAGCAATCATTAAACAAATTCGCATTAAAAATTCAAACGATATGCTGGAAAAATAATGGCCAAATATCTTGTTTATTTTATCAACTGTCTGAATGCTGTTTCATTTGACTTGCTGCATGCGAAAGAAATTTCTGAGAAAAGATTTCTACCATTACTAAAATATCCAAAGCAAATTCAAAATTGGATGTAAAAATATGAAAAAGCTGATTTTGTATATTCCTTCTTGATTGAAAGCATAGTTCTTAGCTTTGAATATTTAATTTCAAAATTATGTTTGAGTTTTATCAAAGAATCAAACATCTAAAAACTCGAAAGGTCACTATCAAAGATTGGTATTTTTAAATTATAAACTGTTGAGATCATGAGGTATTTTCTATTTTTTGGAAGATCTTAATAGCTATATTTTTCACTAATGTCAAAAAAGGATAGATCAAGTTGAGGAATTCTCTCCTTTCTGGAGCTGTGGGTTAATGAATTTAAAACTATTGATAAAATGGTTCAATTTTGGAAAAGGGGTATATGCTTTTGAGCTTTGTGTGTAAAGATCTGGAAATATTTATTAAGGGTCTTTCCTATTGTTTATAAACCTTATTTATGAAATTTAAAGATTAAACTATAAAATTGAGAAAACAGACATCTCAAGCACATTCATATAAAAAGCTGAGTTAATATTTTGAAGCAGGTTTTGTAGAGAAGAAAATTTGAATGAGTGTTGAAAGGTTCCCTTTCAACTGATTTTGAAACTTGAAGACCAACAAAAGAAATCAGAACTAAAAAAGTTTAAGGAAATTTCCGTTTGACTTAAATTATGAACCAAAAGAAATTGAATATAGTTTTCTTTATTTTTCACAATGGATAAATAATGACACAATAAAAGAATTTCATAAATTAATCAGCCAAAAATGCTTGAGCATGATAGACTGAATATCATAGTGCAAATGATACAAAAACTTATTTCTTCAAAAGTTTATTGTAGTTTTTCCAATTCAAAATTAAGATATTCTCATATTAGCAGAAAAATCTTTTCTCAGGTTGATGTCTTTGGTGTTGATTAGGAAAATAGTGGCAAAGACATTTTACTCTTTCAAAATTCAGTATGGGGACCATCACAACAACAGTTCTTCTATATTCATTAAATTTTGTGAATCATGAGAAGAAATATAAAATACTCATTAATATTGTCATTTAATTCATATTGAGTTGAAAAAATAGGTTTAAATAATTCGAGACAAAAACTGAAGCTATTTTGAAATAATCTTCATTGAGAAATAAAGAACAGTTTGGAATTATAAAGTAAATATTATTTTCTGTAAGTTGAATATTTTACTTCAATAAGATAAATATTTTTGATAATATGATTATTGTCAAAATGACTTTTAATGTTTTCATAAAATTCATTAAAAAAACATTTGAAATTTGATTATTTTATTTATCAAAAATATAGAATAAGAAACTTATCAAGGAGCTTTTCTAAGTTTCCTGTTTCACTTTGAATAAAAAAGAGTATTTTCTTTCAATAAATGAATATCTTCATTTTGAGCTGCAAATTTAAAAAGTGGAATTAGATTGATGTTTGTTTCAAAGAAGGGGTATGAATATTAATTTGCAGTTTTCTGTACAATTAAATGTTTTTATGAAAGATCCTGTGGAGAAAAACTGTTCTAGATTGATTTTTGGAAAAACTTCAAAAAAAAGTCGAATAGAGTTAATTTCTGGAAAAATAAAAATGCAATTTTTGAGCAATTAGATGGACATTAATTCTTTGGATATTCAGGAAATTTTAGGGCTTCCAAAAATAAAAGAACAATTGCATTTTTTTAATTATGAGGAAAGCTCCAATTTTCTGAAAAATCCAGTGCATTTCATTTTTTTCACAAATTAATTTGTATTTAAACTACTTCTATGTATGAAAAAAAAACACAATCAATGCCACTGCATAAATTTGGTTTTGGTTAAATATATACAAAAGCGTAAAATTAACTTGATTTGATCCCACTTTTATAAAGGATAAATTGAATAATTTAAAGAAGGTTTTTAAAAGAATATTGGCAATGATTAAACGGAGCAAAAATATTCAAATTAAAAAGAACCGAAATCTGTTTTATTTCTTTCTTTTTGACATTATTTTTTGGAATTAAAAAATCAAACAAACTTAAAATTAATCAAGTTTATTCATTTTAATTGTGAATGATCAATAATGTATTGAAAAAGGAATTATTAAAATGATTAAATATTCTATGAGAAATTTTCAGATTTAAGGAAAAGAAAAGAAAAACTTCACACTCCATAATTTCAAAAAACTTGGCAGGATTGATAAGTTTAGTTTCATTCTGGTACTAAAGATCTTTATCAAGAAATAGTTGGAGCTGTGCAGTAGATTTAGTGGTATTTAAACAAAAGCGGCAGCGCAGTTATAGCCAAGAAGCTCAAGTAATGCTGTACCCTTTTTTAGTCTATAATACTATATAATCTTGCCTAATTAAAAGAGAAGATCCCCACCAAGTTCATTCAAATAAATAAATAAAGGGTTCGAAATCTATTTTGAAGTTGTTTTCTTATTATCATTTATCAGAATTTATTGTTTCAAGAAATAATTTGATACAAACTGAGTTGAAAGTGATTCGAAAAGAGATAATTCAAATTAAGTGTAAAACTGAAAGAGAATTGGAAAATGTATTAGGAATACAATAATCGTATAATTGGTTCCTCAATTTATGACTTATAGCTCAATTGAAAGACATTCTTAGCTTATCAGGCTAGTTGTTTTAAATTAAAACTAATTATTACTTTTGCTTAGGCATGACTTACCTTGAAAATGCTGAAATAGAAATGAAATTTAGTGATTCATGTTAAAATATTAAAGAATTGATGAAAAGTTCTTGTTAGTATAAGATAATTTAAAGTAACTGATAAAAAAATCAAATAATAATATGAAATATTTTTGAAAAACAAAGATTCAAAAATTCCTTCTTGTTTTAATGGTGAATTATTGAGATATATATAGATTTTTTGATTTATGAAAAGTTCAAATTCAGGATGAAAATAATGGAAAAGTGTATTATTTTATTTCTCTCAATTTTTTATTTTGGAAGAAAATTAACTGATAAATATTTTTGTGGGTTTTTATCAAAATATTTTTTATCAAAAGATAAAGAAAGTAGAAATTCTATCCTTTGGCTTTATAATTGATATTTCTCATTAAATTAAAGAAATAAATAAATGTAGGTACTAAGACTAGTCTAATTTTAAGATTTTACTCATAATGAAAATTAATTTATGGAATTATTCATTTTTCTTTCATTTTTCCCATTTTGTCTTCATTTCAAAAATCTAGAGAAAAAAAAAGGATCTTTTTTCTCATTTTTTGTTTTTATCTGGAATCAATAAAGATAAATTATTTCTTTTCAAGTGATTCATTTACATTTTAGAATTGAGATAGAATGATAAATATATCATAAAAATGAATTTATTTCAAATGAGTTTAATTTATTTAATTGCAAGATAAAATTTATAATCTGAAATGATTTACCTCCAACTATACTTTGAAAGAAATTAGGATATTTTAAAAGCTCTAAGAGAAATATTTAAACAATTTTCTTCAATTTGAAATCTTATTTTTCTCAAGGATACTAGGATTTCTGATTGGTTAATTCCATTCTAGCTTTTAAACTAGAAAATAACACAGAAAACATTAAAGAGTCCCTTTTTATGAAAAAATAAAGCCAAAAACTCAAATACAGTACCTTATATTTTTGTTGAAGAAAATAAGAATTTACTATTAAAATCCATAGATATGGATATATAGTAAACTCCATGAGTTAGTGTCAAAAAACAGAATTTTTGATGATCCCATTGGAAATAACTTAAAATAATTCTGAAGTTACTATGGGGAAGATTTTTGTATTAATATATATCAAAATATTTATTACTACTCAATGACACCATGGATAATACTCAGTTGTGTTTAAAATCAAAATACTTTAAGAGTCTGTAAAAAAATATTTTTGATTTATCCCTTTCTGTTTTATCAACTGCGAAAAAATACGTCTTTCTTATTATAAAATTCTTAGAGTTGAAATATAACCTTATCTCAACTTTGAATTATGGATTAATAATTTAGAATTTTCAATAATATTTTTCCAATAATATTTTTTTAGTTTTTGATTATTATTTTTGTAAAAATTAAACATAACACATTTTCCCCATTTCTTTTCATATATTTTGGAATCCTTCAATCCAAGAAGCGGATATCTCAACGCTTGATTTTCCTCCTAAATGATCAAGAATAAACTTTCAATGATTAATTTTATAGGATAATCCCATGTTTCTAAATAACACATAGTCTGTGGTCTTATATAAGGCTTGAGGATTCTTAAAAATTCTAAAAATGGATTTGGCATTTCAAAATAATAATTGGAATAAACCAAAATTCTGGGAGCTCAGATATAATCCTTACTAGGATAAATTAAACTTGAAATAACTAACAGGAAAAAAATTGTTATTAATTTACTAATCAAGTTATAATAAGCACAGAAAAAGATATATTACCCCACCTCTTATTTTCAGGAAGATATGTGGATAAAGATAGATATTTATAATTCATTGAAGACCATATTAGCTCTTTATAAATGAGTTTTAAAGGCATAAAAAAGAAATATAGATAGTCTAGAACAAATATTATGTCTACATGACTCAAGAAAATCCACTTATTACTCTTCTTGAACTTTGTAGATGAGAATATTGAAGGATAATTGTACCAACAAGTTGTCTTTGATAGATACTCATTTAGACTCTAATATAAATAAACTACCACATGTATCATATATTAAACACTTCCTTGAGAAAAGAACAGATACCTTTTTCTATAAGCTCAAAGAAGAAAATTAGAAAAAAGGAAATATAGCAATTGGAAATTCCAAATATAGTTTATCTTAATTTTATACATAATTTTAATTCAACTTAAAATTCAAAATTATTTAAGATTTTGAACTTTGAAAACATTAGACATGAAAAAGTACTTCAGAAAAAAATATGAAGAGTTGTGAAGCTATCTGAAAAAGTTTCTTAATTTCTCAATCCCTTAAGAACATCCATTCTCAACAAATTGGAACTCACCATCAACAATTAAGTCACTTTATTTCAAATATAATTACTTTTCAGAACCAGAAATGTCCAACCTTTATTGAGAGTGATTCAATATTGTAAAATACCCAGAATACCTCACAGTAATTTTGAAGGCTACTCCAAATGAAAGATTTTTGCTAAAATGCTTTCATTTTTTATTTTGAGAAGAAGACTCACTGAGAACTTATATATGGTTTTACTATGGAAGAAGAATTAAGAATTACTAATTTTCATCTTATTGTACCATGAATTTACCTATAAATAATGAATAAAAGAGAATAATTAAATTAAGTGAAAAATATTGAAATTATGGAATAACAAATAGTTTTCTTCAAGAAAATAAAGACCAAATAACATAATCATAATAAAAATAAATATATTAATATAGTAGTAATTACTCTACTTATGCTAATGATTAATTTTACCAAAAACTAATGATTGCATAGAAAAACTGCATATTTTAATAATAATATAACAATTTAGAACTAGAATATTACTGATATTGAAGTTATCCAAAATAATATGGATATCATCTATATTTTAAGAAAATAGAATTAGAGAAGCATCTGAGAGAGATAGTTATAGTCACAAAAGTTAAGATTACCTGTAACACTCAGGATAATAATTCCAAATTATTTTTTTTAATTGATTAATTAACATCTTTTACAAATCTTTATAAAATAATAAATAGTAAGACATAGAAATTTTATTATTTTCATGTGGACTTAGAGATTTAGAGAAAATACACAATTTTAACACAAATCTTAATATAATAACTAAAGAATTAGTTATGGAAAGGATTTATTTATTTAGGTTTTGATTGATAAGAATTTCATTTTATAATTAAAAAGTGATTTAGCAATAGTATCACTATTTCATTGATTTTAATAATGTGAATTTGATATTATTCATTTCATTTCTATTCTGTACATTAGTTTGCAATAGTGATGATAAATTCTTAACTATTTATTTTAATGATGATAAGCTGTTTTGAATCACATTTAGAGGTGGATTTCCATTTTAAATTTCTCTCAAAGTATTCACAACATCAGGAAAAAATTTGTTTCTTGGGGAAAGATGGTTGTCTCATTCTTTGCTCTTCCTTGTCTTCCAATTATATCAAGGTTTTGGCCATGGAATACATTTGGGTTCTTGGGATGATGTAATTTGGGGGGGATGGATTTTTCAAGCTCCTTTTCTTGTCTTGTTTTCTTTGATGGAGAGGTTGATTTACTGGAGACTTTCTGGTAGAAGCTACCAAGGATTATTCTTTGATTGATTTCCTTTTTTTTCTATGGTAATCCCTTATATTTATGATTTGGGGTTTGGATAGTAGTGGATTTCATCCATTGGGTAATTTCACTATTTCCTCATCTTGAAGGAATTTTATGAGAGATTTCCAAAAGTTCTTAAATCCTTGGTTTATTTGGGGTAGAATTTCCCAATCCTGCTCCTTTTATACTGTGTATTATTGTATGTATTGGATAACATACATGTATATTTGAGCCTTGTGAGTTTTTATTACTACTGATTGAGTTATTAATACTCAGTTCTGATTATGATTCAGTGATAATGCGAATTTCAATAACTTGCCTTTGAAATAAGGAACTCCCTTTGGTGCATTCTGTTCCCCTGGAGATTCTTCCCTTTCTTTTCCACTTCCAAGTTTACCTTTATCTGATTAGAAAGAGTAACGGGAACCTCTTCTAGTGGTCATAGTAAAATTTGGAACTTTTTTCCTAAGATAATAGAAGGTGCTCATCTTCAGAGTCCTGAATGGCGGGTCCTGGGAAAGCCATTTTTGGCTTCATTCTGACTGGGGGGGGCTTGATGAACTTTAGAAAGCTTCTTTCACCAATATTCCAACAGTTGAATGGGTCTCTTTAAATCATGATAAAAAGTACAAAAACAAATACAAGGTTTTTCATTTGAGGTGCATGTTTGTCAAAGATATGGAAATTCACATGTAAAAATTTCATTTATATTTCTTGTTTTTGTTTTTACATATATTTTTTATTTCTTTCAAAATATTTGAGAAAAGAAAGTAACGATAAGATTCTCAGTTAATTCAAAATATAAAATTGTAAATTCATTCAATTACTACAGTAACTCAAAGAAGGGTTTGGAAAGTGTAAGGATGTAGAAAATCATGTGCAAGATAGTGAAATCATTTGAAAAATTTCTCAATAGCTTTTAAATATAATGATTATAAAAGAGTTATGTAAAAATATAGATATAGATTTAGTTTCATGGATAAACGAAACTGAAATATTATTTATAATGAGGTGCCTAAGTGAATTATAATGGCCAGGTCCCAAAATGTAAGGTTTGACTATAAAGCAATAATTAAAAATCACTTATTTCTGCTTATTGTACTATTGATGTACTCAAAAATAATTAATAAAAGATAATTATTAAAATAATAGAGCAATATTGTAATTATGGCATAAAAAGTAATTTTATTTCAGAAAATAAAAAATAGGGGGTGTCAAAACTAAGAAATCCTGAATCTAAAATAAATCTGTTTCCTCCTGAAATCCCATATTTCATTACTAGGATTTCTCAAATAACACACCTCCTGGAAAACAGTATTTTGAACATGTAAAAACCTATATTTTGAGCTGTAAATCTCTGCCTCTTATGGACAAATCACTGGAAATGGTGCATGAGAACCTCACCAAGGGTATCTCTCTTTGAATACTAATTGGTCAGTGAGTTTATTTATACAAACGGCTTTGAATATAGTTCAAACACCATCTTTATTATAGAATATATAAAAATCTATGAATGCCAAAAAAATCAGAGAAATCCCATTAGTTCATAAACAGAATAGCTTGCAGGATTTACTTTTCATGGAATCAGATATTGATTCTTACCTGGAAGAATACATATCACTATTACACCATATTTGTACACAAAGCTGTCTCAGAACCTGAAAAACTAACCCTTCTGTGTATATATATACCTAAAGTGATTTTGGCCACTCCTCAAGTAATAAATTCAAACGACTCTTCCCTACTTCTCATAGATACTTCCAATGTTTAGCTGCCTTGATTCAAGATTATCCAATTTTTCATAATTTGACAATATTTAAACAGAGATATACAGCCATGCAATTTTTAGTAGAAGTATAATGATTAAGATCCAATGCAAATAGGGCTTAATTGGAAAAAATAGGAATTCTCTTGGGAGTTATTCACGAGCACATTGTATTATATATGAAGTTTGTCATAAAAGCTTTAATCAAGCATGAAAAGGAATATATAGCCTGGCCCAATTCACAAAATCAATTGGAGAATTCCAAAGTAATTCAATCCAAAGGGAGTTTCAGATATGTGGGATTTATAGATGGCAGTCCTATAGCTTTGTCTCAAAGGCCAACCAGATATGGTGAGGAAGACTTTTATTTCAAGGAGATATATATGGTATTAAAATTTTACCATAAGGTTTCTGAGCTAATAATTGATGTGATTTAGGTATTTAATATCAATTCAATTAGTCTTTGATGTAAAAATAGAATTAATTGCACTGAATTTTTCCTGTGCAGGGCCTCTTCATGATTCAAATGTGTATCAACATATCAAAATATCAAAAGATCCGCAAGGATATTATGGAAAAGATTAATATATTATTAAAGATTCAACTTTTGAAAGTTAATTATGGATTGTTCCGGAATTGGTAAGATATTCCACTCAGAAGATGATCAAAATTCGATCTATGTTTGGAAAGATCAAGAGAAGGAGTGAAAAATAAGTTTACATTTTGAAAGGGAGGTGGTCATCTTTGTGTAAGATGAGAAATAAAATGTTTTTCACAGTGGGTGGTAACCTGTATAGTATTTTATGATATATAAATCCAATTAGGTGACCAATGGAGTGAATATATAAGAATAATGATCCTCCTGAGCTCCAAAATATCATTCAAGAAGATAATGTAAGTCGCCACTTGAATATGTGTGAAAGAGTAGAGCCATAGACTTTGGATTGGCTCAAAAATAGATTGAATTATTACTTACAAACACCAATGAGTCATAGGATTCATAAAAAATGTAAGCTCTTGAGAGAATTCTACTCAAGGATTCTATTGGAATACAGTTTAAATCCATGCCTACGGATTGATTGGTCATAGAAATTTTGAATATTTTTAAGCTTTAGTTATTATAAATGATCTTAGAATATGCTTTTCATTGGTTGGAGGAGCAAAATGTTCAGAATTTTATGAATTGAAATTTGTTCAGAAATATAAATTGTTGAAATATATATACTATATATCATATTACTACAGATATAAGATTATTACAAATTTTCTATGTAATATTTTGAAATTCTGTTCATTTTGAGCAATTCGATCATTTAACTTTGATCGAATTTTTTCAAAGTTCAGTTGTTTGAAATTTTGTCTTATAAGCAACAGTTTCTTGTTGATTTGAAAAGATAATCCAAAAGTGTGTAATTGATTGGTGTTCGATCAATTGATTTTGTGGTTTAGATTCTTGATGAAGAAGTTCAGAAGTTTTCGAGAGTATTTCAACAATTCCTTCTTTTTTGAAAAAATAAAAGATGAATTCATGTTTAGAAAATTATAAATCCCTCACAGAGAGTTGAATATTTGTTGGAATTATTTTGAAATCAGTTTTATTTATAGAAGAGAATACACAATAAGTACATGCATTGATGTCCCTACTATCAGTATCTGGTTTATTGTGAAGGCCATTGAAATTAATTGTAACCTTTAAAAGTTTTGAATTTGGGTGATGTATTTGATCTCCATTCAAGATGACCAAATGCTTCGAAAGCTGGCTGAATCCGTAATTTATTGATTTTCTTCAAGTGCATTATTTGATTCAGGAGTGAATGAATTCATAAAATTCTTAAATTTTGGACCATTTCTTATTATTATCATAAAATGTTTGTTTGCTTAAAGAAGCATTCCTTGTATACACCTTTTTCAATTTACCAGAATCTGATCCCTCAAAAAATTCTATTTCTTTCATAGTTCCATCAAGCATATAAGGGTTTATTGTAACATTTTGATGATTGGTAGCAAGTTTATTTTAATTTATTAGAAATTACTGAAGCTAATAGAAGGCTGAGCTTGGACTTCTGAATGGATGAATTTGATACATGAGTATAGTAAAATAGCAATTTTCATTTTTATTAGCGACTACATAAGGTCTTTGTAGGAGCTTTTGTAAAGAAAGTTTCAGACAGGAGGATTTATAATTTTTCTTTTTTTCTAGTGTGATAGTTGTGAGTTTGGGATGTTAAATTCTAAGTTTACCTACTGTTTGGTTCATATAATCAAGCATTCTTATTTTTTCCTGAACTTTTTTTCATTATGTATGAATGAATGCTCATATGTTAAATCAATATACTTTTGAGGTTGAGTCCCAGAAGTCATCACAACATTATAAATTACAAAGACATTGGGAAAATTACACTTAGTAGAAATAATCTGTTCATTTGGTTGAGTCCCAACAGTAAAATGTTCAGATAATTGATGAGGAATTCCAAAGGAAGGGGTAAAGTTATTGTTGGTACGGAACTATATTAATGATAAATATATATAACGTAATAATTTCCCAATTTAAATTTATCTACTATTAAATCAAAAAAAACCAAAAAAATTTGTATTGGTGGATTTTGACACATTAGCATTTGTATTTTCTATGATAATTATAAGGAGAAAAAAAAGGTGGTTTGACAAGGGAAAAAATGCCAAGATCATTGAAAGCGTTTTTTTTTTGTATTAAGAAGGGCTGAACCTGATTCCAACCAATTTTCTAGTGTTCATAAAGCAACATGCAATTGCTGATGGTTGTGGTTGTGGGATGATAAAGAAACTATGACTTACATTTGGAGGTCCAAGAATTAAAGTAAGGATTTGCCCCAATTTATCATCAATCAAATGAAATCTATAATTTTTTATAGAAAATAATAGTTAAGCCCTAGGAAAATAGTAATTTAATGGGATTAAAACTGAAGTGCCTAGGAGAATTCTTAAATGATATGAATTTAAAAATGGAATTCATTAAGAATTAATTTTTTTAATGAAATTTGTGAGCTTAAATATTTTTTTTTTCAATTCAATCTTATTGAGGAATAATATTAAAAATTAAATTAATTTAGAAATCAAAAAAATTAATGTATTTTTAATCAAAGTTAAAATTAATTCACAATTAAAAAAGAGGAAATCATTCTTAATAAAAATTAAAAATTAAATCAATTTATTAATTTATTCATGTTGTTGATTTTTGAAGAAGTGATATGGAAAAGGGGGATTAAATGAAATAATCTATCCCTGAATAGATAGAAATCCTTTTATCTAAATAGAGTCTAATTTTAAGCCTTTACAAATTTCATCCATTTTATGAAAAAGAAAATTGGCCATAGCAGCCATTTGAGCAGTGTATATTTTAATTTCCATTCATTGCAACAAAGAAGCTTTAAAAAACCATTCCAAAGAAAGCCAAGACTGTCTTTGAAATTGAAGATTGGCATATTTTGGCATACTTGTAGCTATTAATGCGCATGCTGGTCTCCTGTGAGAATCAACCTAATGTTTTGAATTAGGCCTCCAAAGAATTCAATGTATGCTCGCTTCTTCAATTTGAAAATGCCGAATGGGTCTGTATTAATGAAACAATACTTTCATAAAATTCCACCTCTCATATTACACACACAATGATTACTAGCACACACTTACCTCAATTTCTTTTATTAATGAAATTCAGAATCCTCTCTAAATCTTCAATCAGATATAGGGAATTAAATTCCGCTATTTTCAATTTCATGTTTAGTTTCTAATTCCTTTCTACCCCTTTTTTAAAATCATGATGTTTTGCCTCTTTAGCCATATAAAAATCCAGTTGCGATTGCATTTATGACTGTTCAATCTTTCTTCCTTTGATACTTTTTTCCTATTAAGATGAAATTTTTATCTCATTCAATGATATCTCTTGTTCAGTTTGTATACTATGAGAGCTCCTTTCTTAATTCCACTTCTGTTCATCCTATTCTAACCAGGCCTCATACTGTTCCTCTTTCTCTAAAAACCATTTATTAGTCTTAATGAACCTCATAATAAGTACATCAAATACCAAACCTTCTACTAATCAATAGTGAGTTGTGAGTAACTTGGAGAGAAATTATCATATGATCTCTTCTGTGAGCCAATGATGTTATTCAGACTGAAGCTGGAGCGGTGTTTCCCCGTTTTGGATGAGCCATACATCTTATATTGTATCTTCAGAAAAAATACATCTGGCTTCATTAAGATATATTGGTTTTTTAAAATAAGACTTACTTCAGGATCTTACATATCCTCAATCCGTTTCTGGAAAAAATGAACTATGTGAGATCAAGTAACACTATGGTTTATTTATGATAGAAAATGTTTTAATGACTTCATGGCTTATTTAATATAAAAAAGCCATGGTTTTTTTCAATACAAACCATCAATGGCTCATTAAATATGAACCAGCCATGCGTTTTTCAATATGAACCATCCATGATTCATTTAATATAAACCATCCATGGTTCATTTAATATAAACCATCCATGGTTCATTTAATATAAAACATCCATGGCTCATTTAATATAAACCATCCATGGTTCATTTGATATAAAATATTAATGCTTTATTTAATATAGACCATTAATGATTTATTCAATATAAACCATTAATGGTCTGATTAATATAAACTATTAATGATTTATTAAATATAAACCATTAATGATTTATTAAATATAAACCATTAATGATTTATTCAATATAAACCATTAATGATTTATTAAATATAAACCAGAAATTATTTTTTCAATATGAACCATCCATGATTCATTTAATATAAGCCATTAATGGTTTATTTAATATAAACCAATCATGGCTTATTCAATATAAACCAATCATGGCTTATTCAATATAAACCAATCATGGCTTATTCAATATAAACCAATCATGGTTTATTCAATATAAACCAATCATGGTTTATTCAATATAAACCAATCATTGCTTATTCAATATAAACCATTCATGATTTATTGAATATAAGCCAATAATGGTTTATTCAATATAAACCAATCATGGCTTATTCAATATAAACCATTAATGATTTATTTAATATAAGCCAATAATGGTTTATTCAATATAAACCATTCATGGTTTATTTAACATGAACCAATCATTATTTATTAAATATAAACCACTCATGGTTTATTTAATATAAACCAATCATGGTTTATTAAATATGAAGCAATCATGATTTATTTAATATAAACCATTCATGGTTTATTCAGTATGAGCAATTTATGGTTTATTTAATATAAACCATTCATGGATTATCAAATATAAAATATTCAGGACTTATTTAATATGAAATATTCATGTGGTTACTCAATATAAGCTATTCATTAGCTATTTAATGTAAACCATTGATGGTTTATCTAATATAAGCAATTCATGGTTTATTCAGTATAATAAATTAATGGTTCATTTAATAAAAACAATGAATCGTTCATTTCATGAAAGGAATCAACGGGATTTATGATAAAAACAATCAATGGTTTTTATCATATAGGAAATTAAGGGCTTTTATTGTATAAACAATTCATGGTTTAGTAAATATAGACCATACATGGGTCTTATAATAAAAACAATTAGTGGTTCAGTTAATATAAAATCCATCATTAGGAATTAAATAACCCTGTTTTTGATATCAAATCAACCTATTATATCAAAAAATTCCCTTTCCATCTTGGATAAAAATTGAAATACCTAAAGATAAGATGGTTGAATCAAAATAGCCAAAGATATGGTGATGGAATAATTAAGGCATGAATGTTTTATATTAAATAAACAATAACTGGTATATATTAGATATACCATGAATGGTTTACATACGCATAAGCTGGTTTAATCAAGGTAAAAAGGTTATGGTGATGGAATAATGAAGGCATGAATGGTTTATATTAAAAAAACAAGGCCTGATCTATATTAGATAGACCATCAACTTTTTATATTAGATAAACCATTCATGGGTTATATTAGATCAGCCATTCATGGTTCATATTAGATTAGCCATTAATGGTTTATATTATATTCAAAATTCATGGCTTATATTAGACTTAACATTCATTTCTTATATTAGATTAACCATTAATTCAGTAAAACATGGTCTATTCAAAAGAAACAAAAGTATTATTACTTCATATCACATGGGTAAGGCTTATGCATTCATGCACAAAGTCTTTATAATCCACCTCTGTTATAGCTTCCCCAGTTAAATTCTTGACCTTCTTTTCTGTTGTGTAACTTTATATATGTATTCCATTGGCCACAAATGCTTGTTGCACTAATATTCAACCTGTGTCCTTGTTATTTATTATAACATCAATGGCCAAAAAATGAAATTTATTCTTATCACTTGAGGGTGGCCTTTTTTGGATGTTGAGCCACTTGTCCCAAAACATGCATCAAACTTTGATTTATTGGTCAAACAATTGATAATATAAAAATAATCTAGCCAAGCTAAGTGACCTAAAGGATGGGGAAAGCCAAAATAAATTTTGGAAATTTATTGATTTGGTTTCATTGGGTGAAGTGGCGTTTAAAGGATGGTGATTGTTGGTGATCAATTAGAAACTTACTAATTTAAGAAAAGTGGTGATTGAAAGGAATTATAAATTTATTGGTTGCACCAAGTTTTGGGTAAAAGGTTTGTCTTGGAGTAGGGAAGGGTTTCAGCTTGGATTAGACATTTCCATATCCAAAAATTTAGGTGAGTTTTGAATAAGTATAAGAACAAATGTTGTATTTTGAAGAATCCGTGGGTGACTGAGCTAGAAAATTTGTTTTTTGTGAGATGAAATATCCTATTTATGAATGTGGTATTTGGGTCTCAAATCAAGAATCTCTTCAATGTGGAATTTCTTAGGTTTCACACCCCTGAATAAATATTATAGCTTTAGAATGATTATAATCAAAATGAATATAAAAATATAGTAGTAATCAGCATAATTTTTCTAAAAAATGTTTTTACCAACACAAAAGCATTTTATCGAAAAATATATATTTAAATAATCAAGTAACACTTTATAACTAGAATATTAATAATATTAAGGCTATTCAAAATGATAAAGATACTATGTACATTGTAAGAATATAAATTTAGAGAAAGATCTGATAGAGATAGTTATAAAAAAAGGAAATAAAATGAATTTCAACATTTAACATGATAATTCTGAATTAATTCAGGCCTATTGCATCAATTGCAACCTTTTGTGAATTTGGTTGCAATAACAAATACTAAGAAAGACAATTTTGACTAATTTCATGTGAGCTTAATGATTAAGAGAAAATCAAAAATATTAATAGAAATATTAATATAATAATTCCAGAATTAGTTATTAGCAGGAGTTATTGCTTCAGCTTTTGATATATAAGAAAAAAAGTGATTTAGCTATAGTATTAGTACTTGATTGAATTTGATGCGTTGTGGTATTGCATACAAATTATGTCAATATAAATCTTACCCAATCATAAAATTGAAATAAAAATAAGAAAAAAAGAAACGGAAATAATGCTGTGGAATTCCACAGGAGGTATGGAATAACTCCAGAGATGGAAATAAGATTGAAGTATGGTATTCATGACCTGTTTTGCCAAGGGTCAAATCCACAATATTAGACCTGGAAAGGTAATCAAAAAATAAGAAACATATAAAGGAAATAAAAAAAAATAAATAAAATAAAGAAAATAAAAACAATTTTTTTTTCAAAAAAAAGAGAATTATATCAAAATATAAAAGGCAGCTATTCTACTTAAATCTAGATTAAATTTTACCAATAGTAAAATATTGCCTCAACTTCATAACATAAATAGCTTTATTGATATTATCAATTAAAGAAAAAATATTAATACTATACATCTTGGAATAAGTACAAGTGTATGCTTAGCAATAATTTCCATTTGGATTAGATATTCAATATTTGTAACAATGTAGAGAATTACATAAGTGATACCATTATTATTACAACAATATGTTTTCTGTTTCTTTACATGAAAAACACTTACATATAAAGAAACATGTTTCTGGATTACTCAATTACCACTTAAAATATGATCACCAAAAATAAAGGCAGCATTTGACAATAAAACTTTTGAAATAAACAGAAAAAAGCAAATAAAGTTCAAGGCTGTGCAGAGATAAGAGTAAAATTCATAAAAAAGATGAAATAGACCAAACATATGGTGAAATATCCATATCAAATGACACTATTCAGAAGTTTCTCACAAGAAATATTCTCTCAAGGATGTGTATAATAGGAATAAATCTTAGCTGAAATATCAGTATATTTCAAACAAATATGGTGCAATATCTTGATCAGATAACAAAATCTCAAATTTAAACACTAGAAAACGTATCTAAAGGCTGTGCACTGACAAAAAAAAAGTTATGAATGGTGCAATCAACCAAAACAATGGTGCAATATGTTGATTGAATGAAAAAAGTCTAGCTTACCCACCAGCAAACATATCTCAAGGTGGAAATTTTCTAAGTCCCTTGTTTTTGGAAGCTCTATGGAGGGTCCAAGAGGGATGAATAAAGGGCCTTGCTCCCTGTTTTTCTCCAATTCTTTTGATTCAGAAAATAATATTGAGAATTGAGCCATCCTTTATCTAGTAGGATGATCTAGTGTTATATTGAAAGAATTAGTAGCAAGACTCAGTAGCTTATAGTATTACTTCTATTGATTGTTGAAGATATTTATGATATTAATGAAGGAGCTTAATATTTAATAATAGTCCTACCATCACAGTATTAGCTTTGGAATAGTATTTAGAGATGTTATCTTTAGTGATCTTATCAAATTTATCAATCAACTTCATTTATAGAAAGGATATATCATTATCGTACCCTTATACCTGATATCATAACCTTTATAAAAGCATCAGATTTTTTTTCTATTGATACTCAAAGTATAATACTACTATTATATGATCTATATCTCACCCTCATAAGATTTTCTTTCCCTTCAATGATTATGCTTTTATTGATAGTATTATTAAGTCACCTTTAAGATAAAAAATAGCTATCAAGAGTGATGTTAAGAAATATTCTTTAAATAATTCAATTATTAAAAGGCGAAATTGTAAAAAAAAAACAATTCAAAAGAGCTATAGAATCAATACAAAGAAGCTAACTAAGCCTCAATTATTAGGAAAAACAATATTATTATTATCATTATTATCATAGAAACATTTTGTTGACAGACTGATAGAGACTTCCAAATAAATCAGTCAAATGGAAAACACACAGAAATAAATAATTGATTTTTGATCTCATCGAGAGGGTATCTTTTTCAGTATATCTAGAGGGGAAGCTAATAAATGTGTGTAGAAAAATTTGATATTGTTTCCTGACGTGGAACCAATGCAGTTCAAGTGTAATTGAGTGGTGAATTGAAAATAAAAATCCCACCATCCCAGTCATCTTGATTAAAACTTACCAACCAGCTGATGAAGAGTTTTTTCTTTGAGAAAACCCCACTCCATTGACTGTACTGCCAGTGAAACAGAATGAAGAAAGGAAAACGAAAAGGTAGTTGAAGAAAGCAGAGTTAGGGTTAAAAATAAAAGAGAATATCTTGTCAGATATAAAAATCCAGTACATGAAGATGAATGGCTGGCAGAATCAGACATACCTGACTCAGATAAATTTTTGAGATGATTTAGAAATGAAAGAAGGCCACAGGCCTGAATATTCCTAAAAATGTGCTTTGATTAGTTTATCTGAGTGATAGAAAGAGGTTGGACAGTGGACATTACCCTCTTTGTTTTTTTTTTAATTTCAAACTAACCAACAGAATTGCAGTACAATTTCATTTTTTTGGTGGGAGGGAATGTGAGCCTTGAGGTATATTTTACATACCCAAGTAGGTCAGAAATTAATATTAAAGTAAATTCTGAACTATAAATAACCTATAAGCCATGCATATCTTCAAAATAAATCTTTTTTTATTCTAGAAAAGATGAATAATGTTTTTGTGAGTAAATAAATCCATGTATTTAAGGCCAGACTTAGATTATACACAAAGATTAACCTAGGGTAAACCCATAGAGTGAATAAGCTCAAATCAACTTTATGGGTGGTAATATGGAAAGTAATTGAACACCAAATCATCAATGCCACATAAAAGACTTGTAAATATTTTGTTTTTCTAAATTTTATGCTCAAATATTCAGAATGTGCAAAATCCCATGTTACATATGCACTAAAAATAGTGTAAGGCATATTTGTGGCACTTATTATTACTTTAATCCTACATAAATATTTGATAAACCCATGGTGGATATCAGTCTTGAAGCCTGAATTGATGTTTTTGATGTGAGAATAGCTAAGATGGACAAAAAACATCAAAGAGAGCCAGGGTACCAAGCTTCTGACACCTCTGAGGTGTGTTAAGCTTAAAAGCTTGAATCTATGGCTGATATTGGCCCAATTGGTCTTCTAGAACCCTTTGTGAAACTGGTTAGCAAGTTAAAATCCCATTAAATCATGAGAAAGTAGCAAAAAAGCTGCTATTTCGCTGTAACAAGGAGGTAATGAGCAGCTCTGACTCCTGTAACCTTGTATATTATTAATTATTTTTCATTTATGAGCCAAAAAATATCAATTATAACCCTTTTGGAACTAGTATCCATGAATTTAGCTCATGGTAACCAGCTATTACTATGATATTTTCTTTTATATGTAGAAATAGTGTAAAAACTTCAAGAATTCATTAAAAATTCAATGTTCAATAAACACTTCCAAAAGCTTCAGAATAATGGGGAATGGGATAATCCATGTAAAAAAATTATGAATTTATAATTGAAATTAAAATTTTTACTGACAGTCCATTTTTGATGATGCCATGTGAAACACTGAATGTTTGAAAATTCACAGAAACTACAACCTGTGATTAAATTTACAATAAAGTTGATAGTTTTGATAAAAAAAGATCTACAGCTGTCAATTATTTTTTTCTTAACCATAAATAGGTTTGTAGTTGCATAAAATGACTTAATCAAGTAATTATAATAATCTTACATGATAACAAGTTATGTAAGCATTCATAAAAAAAGCATAAATGATTTCCCACCCATTTTTTCTCATTTTTCTCCATTCAACGCCTCTGGGAGCTTTTTTTGACTTAAAAAGGGCCTTTTCTTGCTGTTTTTTCCAATCATAATCTTATTATTCAATCCTATCATTAGTACCAACAAGTAAATATTATTTATTCTTTTCTTAAGTGTTTCAATTATTTCAGAATTAATCAGAATAGCATGAAATGAAAAAATACTACTTTTGATATTGTACAACTGTTATATTTTTGTATTACTGTCATAAATATATTCTTATCCCTTAAAATCCACAAATAATTTGGAAAATCACTCTTTAAATTCTTTTCAAGGTATTGTAAGGCTTTACTATGAGAAAAGAAGTAAAAATTTCTAATATCTTACTTATTTTACTCTGAATGTCCTGATAAAAATGAACTAATAAGATTAAAACAATTATAAGAATAAGATATTATTATAATGATGGCATAAAATAATTATATAATGTAATAGATATATTCATATACTTATGGACATTTATTATTGTTACCAACAAATACGACATTCAGGAAAAATTGCTATTCAATCATCAAAAACAATTAATAACAATAATCTTACCAATATCAAAATTATATATTAGTAGAAATACTATTTATATTAATAAAAAGATTTATTAAGGAGTAATAATAGAGAAAATAACTTAGTTTTAGCACGTAATATAATTATTTTGATTAAATTTAGGCCTAATAATTTAAATAAAAATTATTCAAATTGTAGTTACAGTAAAAATAGAGAGAAGTAGAATTCTTACTATTTTTTACATGGATCTAGAGAATTCAAGAGAATTTCAAAACTAAGGATAAAATATTGGTGTACTCATGTAAAAATAAGTGATTAATACAAGATAAAACCATGGTCTTTTATAATAAAAGAGCTATATATAATAGAAAAAAGTGTTTTGCATTGTAATTTATATTTTATCAAATTGAATGTGTCTTTGGGGGAAATAGAGGGAGAAGAGATCCTTTTATAGTAAGGATAATTTCATTGAGTGAGCAGATACCTTCTAGTAAATGTTTACTGATGTTATTGACTGGAATTGATTGATATCTTAATTTTTGGTTATTATCACATCATTATTAAATCTTTTTATCTCATTATAACTACTTTTTCAGAGTTTTCACTGTAGCTCTACTTTTATGACATAATAAGCTGGGGATATGAATAAATTTGGTGGATTAATATGGTGTTAATGATAAATATAAAGATCCACACACCAGCTTTATATCTTATTCAACTGTTAAGCTTAAAATAAGGTTACAGTTAAATATCAAAAATGATCATTTTTAAACCTTAACTTTAATCTGTAAATACTTTGATGTTCTTTACGCAAATGAAATTGAGAGTTTAAATTCTAATATCTTGACATGTCCTTACTAAGGCTCCAAGAGAATTTTATTACATCATCAAAAATCTGTTTTTGATGATTTTTTCTTTAAATTATCTTTTCTGTCAAAAATGTCTATTTTAGACTTCAAACCATGATTCAATGGCATTGTGACTTGAGTATAATGATAGAAGCTATGTCATTATTCATTTACGAGGTATTAGAATCTGAATACATATGGCTTTTAAGCTTAGACAACTGGTATTTTTATTTTGACCAATTTTACTTATTGTTTTTAAACTTTTTTATAGATGGAAAAATAGATTTTATATCTTTATCATTAAACTGACTTTGTGGTGAATTTGATTTGGAATAAAGTCTCTATCATGGGTATTTAAAAAGATATGCACTGATCATAAAAGTGCATATATCCAGGTATATCATTAGATATTGGGTTTACAGAGAAGAAATAATAGATTAATATATGTATTTCTTGATTCATAATCCAATGGTGAAATTTATTTCACATGTTTATGCATTGGAGTCTGAGATAACCAAGGGTTTATGACTTTTTATGGAATTTTTACTTATTTTAATTGTTTTAAGATTAGAATTTCAATTTTTATTATTACAATGAACTATATAACATTGTTTGTGAACTTTTTGAATATGTTTTCATATATAAAAGGCTCACATTCCCTACCTCCAAACAATATTTCCCTGAAATCCTATATAGCTAATTAGGGTATCATCCACTGTCCTACCTCTTCAATAGGAATTTTTAGTCTTGAAGCTCAATAATGCATACATTATTTATCATTTAGCGATTCTTTCATGTATGAACCTTCTTAACAAATTTTCAGAATTACTTATATCTTTTCTAAGTAGCCATTCATATTCTTTATTTGGGTTTCTATACCTTAAATGTTATTCTGCTTCATTTTTATCTCTTGTCTCCTTTCTTTAAGGAATTTAACAATTTTCTTTTCTTCTCCTTCTCTTAGAGGGGGAATTCAAATTAGTGGTATACTCCTTAGGGGAAATAATTCCTTATCACTTGGGCTGTAAGTTTTTATTAAACTTAGAGGGAATTTCGGGTGTTTTTTCATTAATTCACCTGTTAGATCTAGTTATACAGCATTGAAAAAATTTAGGACTTTAATTGTAAAACATCCTGAAAGGGAATATTTTGATTTCTTTGGTCCTTTAGTTTTATTAAGACTTAGTGTTTATACTAGCACTGAATCCCCTATTTTAAGATAAGGTGGTTTGTGAATTTCATCCCAGTTTTTTTGCATATTTGAGATAATCTTGAATACATCTATTTTAATGATACCTTGATTTTTCAAGAAGTATCTTAAATATGCTTGCTGTTAAGTGCATTTAAAGTAAGTCTTTTTAAGGGTGTGATAAGGTAGTCTTGGATTACAAACTTTTTCCAAAATTGCAGGTGTTTTAACTGTTGATTAATGGATTGAGGTCTTATATGTGAGCTAAAGAGCTGGTGTTAGAGTACATCAATAATGGGTAAATCCATTAGAGTCCTTGAGTTCTAGGATGTAAGCACAGAATCTAATAATCATGTATTCTAGGGTTTGTATCATTATTTCTGCTAGTCCATCACTCTGAGGGTGATAGGATGTTGAGAATGATAATTTTGTGCAAAACAAGCTATGAAGATTATTCCATAAAGCTGAAGTGAACTTGGGATCTCTATCACTAATGAATCTTTGGAATAAAGCTGTATGGATAATTGCTCTTTTCCTTATCATTATGGCTGTATCCATAGCTGTTTCATATTTATGAAATGGTAAGAAAATTGAGATTCTACTGTACCTATAAACTAATACTATGCATGCATTAAAACCCTTATCTCCTCCTGGGGGTAGAGCTGTTACTCAATCAATATGGAATTTTTTCAATAGACATTTTGGTTCTTGGACTTGGATCATCATTACAAAATTCTTGTTTTTGGATTTATTTGCTTTTTGGAATATGTCAGAAGTTTGGAAATATTCTGAAACATCCTTTTTCCAATTTGGCCACTAAGAGAAGGATTTCACTCTTTATAGTGTCCTGTATTCTGAGAGATGTACAGAAACAACACTATCATGCCATTCATTTATTATAGTTTTTATTAAAACTCCATCTGTTAGAGCTATAACATGTGTGTATTTGGTTCTATGGTAAATAGCCCCATCAAGTAGGTGCAATATTCCCTAATCATATAATTTTTTCCATATTCATCTAGTTTGGTAGATAATGATGGATCTTTGTAGTCTTTATACAAGATTTGGCATAAAATATGGAAATTTTTATCCATATTATGGCTTTCTTTAGCTTTGTTGAGATCTCTTGTGCCAATTTCTGTGGAACATACTACTTCTATATGTTTTTCTTCTGGTGGCACCCATGCTGGGTTTTCAGGTTTATTTGATAAAACCCATATTTTAAGGACCTATGAATTTTTAGGCTTATTTTAATATTTATGGACTTTTTTCATATTACCTCTATAGTATTTGATAGAAATTTTCCATCTCAACATATTTGTATCTGGTGAATTCAGGTTTAATACTGATCTTACAGAATTAAAATCTGTAAAAAAATCAAAGACTGTTCCATACAGGTAATAGTGTAATTCCTCTAATTCCAACACTATGCAAAGGACTTCTATTTGGCTTGCTCCATAGCTGGCTTCTTTTGGCTTAATTTGTCTGGAAATAAAGAAGATTGACCCTTTGACAGGTTTGTCATTTATGATTTGTGTCTGGTATACTTCAGCAAATAATGTTTCTTCACAAGCATCAATATAGCCTTTGAAAGGTAATTTGCAATCTGGAATTAAGAGGGAAGGGGCATTTGTGAGGGATTTTTTCAATAGATCATATGATTTGACTCTTTCTTCAGTCATTTAATAGAATCTCTGGTTATCAAAGAGATTACAAAGAGATTTTGAAATTTTTGCAAAGTAGGTTATATGCTGTCCATAATATCCAGAAAGCCCCATCCCAAACAAGGAGTGGACACCAATCTTCCTCAGAGGCCTCAAAAACTACAAAGATCTTCCTCCATATAAGGTAAACCAACCTTGATAGCTTGTAAAGGGAAAATAACAATTATCAAACCAGTTGTAACATACAAAGGCAAATTTCCCAAAGCTGCAGAAAAAAAGTTTGTACAAAGCACAGTCAAAGGCAAATAAACTAAGAAAAAGAATTTTTGAATCATTTCAGAAACTGATATCATGTCCCCTGTACACCTCAGAGACCTTGGAATCCCAAGGAAGAAGCCAGAGGAAAGGGTAGGAATGTTCAGATACAGAAGATCAGGGTTTGGACAGCATGGTGAATGCCAAGACACTCAGGGAGATCATTCCCACACTCCCATGAAACTTCCAATTAAACAGAGGCCTCAAAACAGAGTCGTGGACAGGAATGGTTCCAGTATTTCAGCTACAACAACTCCTCAAAGATCTGTTCCAATGGAGAATGGAAAACAAGAGGTTCAGCCTGGCTTCAAATTAGGCATAACTTGAGGCAAGCAGCCAGAAGATATGTTTTAGAGAGATATCTTCCAAAAGCCTTATGGAAATTAAAAAAAGGATGGAATCCCAACAAGAAATGGAAACTATTAGAAGAGAGGGAAGCCAAGATCAGGGAGAATCAAGCCACAATCCAGGATATAGAGGGGAAATGGAGCCAGAAAGAGCATATTCTGACTCCTTCATGCTCACAAGGAGTAGGCCAAACAAAATCTCCAGTGGTTTCAAACAGCTCAGGATCCATAAAAAAAAGCAGCCAAGAGTTTCCATTCTTCATAATTCCGGGAAGTTTCCAGGAGAAGACAAGGACCAAAGGGCAAGAAAAGTACTAATTTCAGCCAGAGGAAGAAAGAATCAGACCCAATGTTCCAGAAATTGTTGGAATTAGTGAAATAGGTGCACAGAAACAACAAGGAATTGTAAACACACCTGATAGAATCAGTACATCTACAATGTAAGGGGTGGCTATGAAACTTTGATTAAAAATCAAGTACTTTTCCTGTTGTAAAAATTTGTATAAGATAGAAACTGATTAAGAATAGTATGAAATAATATTTTTAAGAGAAAACACACCAATTTTATTTTTCTTAACCTTATTAGTATAAAAAAATGATATTATAAAGATTTATCATTTTACCAACAATAAACATTTATCCAAAAATACTCTACAAGAGATATTTAAGGCTACAAAGGAAATTACTTCAAGAGAAATTTCAATTGGAATTAATTGAGCAAATAGCTGAAGAAAATTAATATAGAACAGAGTCTTTTAAGAGGATTATTAAAGAGAAAACACACCCAAAAGTGACCAGAGTGAATTTGGAAACAAAGTGACAAAGCTAACAGTGATGAAAGATGCTTTAATTCACTTATGGGGTGGTTCAGGGGTAAAAATGATTGTAAGAGTTACAAAAATTATCATAATGAGTTTTTAACATTTTTGAAAGCCTTTAAATGATAAGAAAAGTGTGGTTGGAATCTTTCATTGAGTGGTTTAAAAGTGTTTAAACTAATTATAAAAGGAAAAGATTCTAACATGAAGAGACAAGTGAGGCAAAGAAGGCATTCTTTTATAGCCATCAATTCTCTTACTCCCAAAGTACAATTTGCTCTTGTCAGTCATGGAAAAAACTTTGACAACAGAAAAGCCAATTATGGAATCATTGAACCGTGGTTTAGATCAAAAAAGGGCTGGTTTTAGCCATTTTTGCTACTTTCCGCCCTTTTGGACCCTTAAATCAGCCATTGCTATAGTAATACCTGGTTTTAAGCCTTCAAAAAAAAGTCAGAGTTTGTGTAAGAGATGTCAAAGCCAGTTAAAACTGTTTTTAAAATGTTTGTTTTATCTTAAGGATAGTTTTACCCTCTTGGCAACAGTTAAAACTACCCTGGTTGGTATCAAAACGTCATCATCAATTGAGACACAGACCCTGAGACTCAATTCCAGGCCAAAATTGATGAAATATTTCATGGATTTTGATATTTAATGCCTGTCAGAAAGAATTTGGGGGTCTGGCTCCCCCTTGGAGCCAAGATTCCTTTCCCCCCAGAACCAATCTTTCCAATTTATTTTTTCTTTAATTCCTCATCATGTATTATAATTATAATTTACACATGTATTTCAATTGAGTTTTTACAGTACACAAATGTAATAATTGACACCTTATATGTAAATTAAAGTTCACTTATGTAATACATGCACAAATTGTGACATTCCAATTGAAAATACTTCAATTCCTCATAACTTCTAAACCACACACAACACCTCAATTTTAACACAAAAATTGATGGTTAACACCACATGTGATGTGAATTGAATTACATTTCTGAGGATTTTCACCTTCTGTATAGAAAATACTAAACACTTCATTTAAGCTTATCTAGAGTTGAGTTACAGAAAGTTTACCCAGAGGTGACCCCACCTTATTTTTTATGAGGAATGCAATGGTGAAATGATTTTCATATTTTTATTTGTTGGATAAAAAGTTACAATAATTTTTATTTAACTTTTTTCCAAAAATATTTCAATTTTGGTATTTTTTGTTGAAAATTCATTTTTACTTCATTTTTTTCAAGTAAAAATGTGTTTTCAAAAGTTTAAATTTAAATGCAATTTTAATTTTAAATTATCAATGAATTTTCATTTCTATTTATAAAGCTATATTTATATTTATATTTTTTCTTTTGATAATATAAATAAATATATTTTATTTATAATTGTATCTTGTTTTATTAATTATGGTCTTTTGGGTATCTGAAAATACCTCTAAGGCTCACATTATCCCCCCCTAAAAAAAATACTTTGTAATATTATTATTTCTAGTTTTTCTGAACCTTCTGAGAAGCTTAATAGTCTCAGGTATCTCCTTTTCTTATAACTATTCATCTTCACAAGCTGGGTCACTGTACCTAACAAGGTATTCCCTTACTTTCTTGGTTCTTAACTTCCTTTCTTTGAGGACTTTGGTGATTTTCCCAGTACCAGAAGATTCAATAGGAGCTATATGCTGGGGACCTTTTTCTGTTTATTTGTAGGATAAAAAGTTATCATAATTTTTATTTAACTTTTTTCCAAAAATATTTCAATTTGGTATTTTTGTTGAAAATTCATTTTTACTTAATTTTTTTCAAGTAAAAAGGTGTTTTCACAAATTCAAAATCCATTGTAATTTTTTTTTAAGATTATAATTAAATTTTCATTTTTGTGTATAAATATATTTATATTTTAATTTTTGTTATAAATGAAGTTATTTTATGTATAGCTGTATATTATTTTATTATTTGTGGTCTTTTGGTTATCTGAAAATACCTCTAAGGCTCACATTCTTTCCCCCTAAAAAAAGAATATTACTTTGTAATATTGTTATTTCTAGTGTATCTGAGCCTTCTGAGAAGTTTAGTAGCTTCGGGTATGTCCTTCTCTGCTAACCATTCATCTTCACAATTTGGGTCACTGTACCTAACAAGGTATTCCCTTACTTTCTTGGTTCTTAACTTCCTTTCTTTGAGGACTTTGGTGATTTTCCCAGTACCAGAAGATTCAATAGGAGCTATATGCTGGGGACCTTTTTCTGTTTATTTGTAGGATAAAAAGTTATCATAATTTTTATTTAACTTTTTTCCAAAAATATTTCAATTTGGTATTTTTGTTGAAAATTCATTTTTACTTGATTTTTTCCAAGTAAAAAGGTGTTTTCACAAATTTAAAATCCATTGTAATTTTTTTTAAGATTATAATTAAATTTTCATTTTTGTGTATAAATATATTTATATTTTAATTTTTGTTATAAATGAAGTTATTTTATGTATAACTGTATATTATTTTATTATTTGTGGTCTTTTGGTTATCTGAAAATACCTCTAAGGCTCACATTCTTTCCCCCTAAAAAAAGAATATTACTTTGTAATATTGTTATTTCTAGTGTATCTGAGCCTTCTGAGAAGTTTAGTAGCTTCGGGTATGTCCTTCTCTGCTAACCATTCATCTTCACAATTTGGGTCACTGTACCTAACAAGGTATTCCCTTACTTTCTTGGTTCTTAAATTTCATTCTTTCAGAACTTTGGTGATTTTCTTAGTACCAGAAGATTCAATAGGAGGTATATGCTGAGGAACTTTATTTCTCAAAGGAAAATTCTTAGAAGCACTAGATTTATATGGCCTTACCAAGATTACTGGAAATTTAGGATGCTTATTGCTTAGTTCCTCAGCTAATTCTACTTCAATTGCATTTTCCCCATGGAGGGCCTTAATAACAAAAGGTCCTACAAAGGAGTTCTTGAGATTTTTACATCTCTTGATGTTATTGAAGTTAGTGGTGAATACAAGTACTAAATCTCCCACTTTGAAATCTGGGGTGGCATGTGATTTTTCCTATTTTTCTTTGGAATATGCAAATGAGTCCTCCATGAACCTTATTGCCTGCTTTCTAGATTTGTCTAAAATTCCTTTGAAGCTACCAGCAGTGGGATGTATTTCAGCCAAATCTTTCCTTGATGAATTGTGGGTAATTTGGGATTCCATCCCTTCTCTAGAATAGCAGGAGTTTGATTCGTAATGGCATAAATGGATGCTTTACATGCCAATTCCAATTCAGGTAAGAGAGTACACCAATGATGGGTGAAAACATCAAAATCTTTAAATTAAAGGCCATATGCACAAAATCTTCTTACCATATCTTGCAAAGTTTGGATCATTCTTTCAGCCAGACCATCAGTTTGTGGGTGGTAGGCTGTTGAGAAGGACAACTTTTTTTCAAATAATTGGTGAAGATTTGTCCATAGTGCTGATGTCAGGCTGAGTCTACGATGAAGCTAACAAAGACTAATTGCAAGCTTTAACTATGACTGTGACACAGTGAAAATGATTAAAAAGTTTGTTTTTATGATAATAAAGGTTGATGATGAGCTATACAGGGATTTACTATTGAAGAATAGTGGTGGTGAGCGCTGTTGAAAGCACTGGGTGAAATAATTATCAGCTGGTTTACTATAATACCTACTACAATAATTAATATTATAATGATAAACTGATTATTTTCTAATATTATAACTGTTTCTGACAGCTTTACTATGTAGGAATTCAAGAGAAGGATGAGGAAACCTTTTCTGGTGGAGAAAAGGCCCCTTTTTATCCTAAACTTGGGTGAAAAAATCTTTTAGACCTTTCCATTTAGAGGAAGTTAAGATTTTTCACTTCCAAGGACTGGATTGTGGTTTTCACAAGGCCCGTATAGGGCTCAGATGTGGTTTTGAAACTGCGTCTGGGCAGTTTTCACCAATACAAGGTGAAAATTTTCATCTGGTGACCACATAGCCCTCTTCTGACGTGTATTACATGTAGATCGCTGTACAGAACCTGTACAGGACCCCAGTATTGGCAAAAATATGAGGTATTGAAGTATAAGCAAGCTTCTTTGTCTATTTGACACTTCATAATCATAGTTATGGGATATCATCCCATAGTAAGGCTGTATTGGTCTAACTGTGGGATTTTGACCTTAAAACTGCCATAAATTTGTCAGCTTTTGAGATATCAAGCTTAGAGTTGGTTCATTGTATATCCCTGGGTGTGTTATACACAATGGTTCCTAATTTGATATGGCTATCATTAAATATGGAAAGGTTATGCCATGTACAAGACTTTTTGTACATAAGTATGGAGCTTGTTTGCCCCATAACATTTGTTCTAGACAAGATATGGGAAAATGGATGGCACCATCAGATAGCCCTGATTTTTCTCATTTCCAAAAAGAACCCACTTTAGGTATCTCACACTAAAGCTGTAGAAGTTAGATGAGAGGTCAATATTTTATTCACCCTTATTTGACCTTATTTTGGTCATAACTCCTGTGGTTTTGGTGCTAGCTCAATTTGGGTAGTACCATTGGATAGACCTGACTTAGAGATTTAACTTTATTATACATTTTAGGGGGTTAAGCCTCTTTTTACAGATTTCAGATGAGAGGTGAAAAATAAGGTTTATGCCCAGCAACAACTTTGAGCAGGAATAACTTTGTTATTCCTTGTCCTATGATTATGGGACTTGTGTATTTCGAAAATTGGTGGGTTTCCTCTCTCTTTTGATAACGTTTGAGCTGATTTGGCTAAGATCCATGTTTTGGTCATATCTTGGCTGTAATGCTTGTGCTCTGGTTTTGAGTCACAGGCTGACAGCTGAGGTGAATTTGGGATCTCTGTTACTGATTATATTTGCGAATATTCCAGTAAATGATATCAATCTATTCAATATTAGAAGAGCTGTATTCATGGCTGTATCATCCTTGTGACATGGTAGAAATATTAAAGTCCTACTACATCTTTCAACAATCAGTAGGCATGCATTATAGCTTTTATCACCCCCTGGTGGTAGGCCAGTTACCCAATCCATATGGAAAATTTCTCAAGGTTTGATGGGTTCTTGGATTTTGATCATATTTTCAAGTATTTTGAAAGTGGATTTGTTTGCCCTTTGACATCTGTCACAGGTTTTGCAATTATCTGCAACATTTCTCTGCCACATTGGCCACCATATACAGGTCTTTATCTTTTCCCTTGTCCTGTCCTCAGACAGATTCCCTGAGAGGGGGCTGTCATGGAATTATTTCAGTAAAAGATTTATTAAGGACCTGTCCACCACTGTAATTACACATGTATGCTTAGTCCTGTGGTAAATAATACCATCTAGTAAGTGTAATCTTTCTACATCATATAATTTCTTCCATATTTCATCTAAGGCATGTATGAAAGAGCTGTCTTTACAGTCTTTGGTAAGTAATTGGCATAGGATGATACAATTCTTATCTTGAGTATAGCTGTTTATTACTTCCTCAAAGAGTATTGTGTTTAGATCTGTAGCACTGATTCCTTCTATTGGGATCTGTGGGGAAGCTTCTTCCAGCACATAAGAAGTATTATCAATATCCTTTGGTAATGGCCATTTGCTCAGTCCATCTGCATTTTTATGAATATTTCCATCTTTGTTATAAATAGTCATATTACCTCTATACTCCTGTATGGCTATTTGACATCTGAGCATATGCCTGTTGGGTGTTTTCATGTTTAAAAGTTACTTAACAGTGGTAAAATCTGTTATCACTTCAAATATAAATCATGCTAGGAAGTAATTGAGTTTCTCTAAGGCCCAGACAAGGCATAAACACTACATCTGACTTGCCCCATATCTAGCTTCAGTTGGTTTGATTTTCTTGGATATGAAACATATGGGTCCTTCCACAGGTTTATCACTTGTAATCTGGACTTGATGAAGTGCAGCACCTAGCCCATCCCCTGATGCATCAATATAAAGCTTAAAGGGCAGCTTAAAGTCTGGCCTCAGTAAGAGTGGAGAAGTGGTCAAGGCTTGTCTTAAATATTCAAAGGGTCTGACTCTGTCAACAGTCATTTCAAATACTGTGTCTTTGTCACATAATTTATAAAGAGGTCTTTCTATGGATGCAAAATCTTCAATATGCTGTCTGTAATGTCCCAAAAGCCCTAAAAATTACTCAATTTTTTTTGTTCTGAGGCATAGGTTTCAGTAGCACTGCTGAAACTTTGTTTTTATCAATTCCAAGGGATAAACCAGATACTACATGTCCCAGTGCTTTGAGTACTTTCAATCCAAAATGACATTTCTTTAAAGAAATTTTCATTTTTACAGATTGAATTTTTCTCGAAACTCTGGATAATCTGTATATATGTTCTTCCCAAGTCTTGGAACAGACACTAATGTCATCAATGTAATTGATTAACCATCCTTCTGAACACTCTTCAGGGAATATTTTATTCATCATTCTTTGGAAGTGTAAAGGTGCATTATTGATACAAAAAGGCATCCTTAAATATTCATACACTCCACAATGAGCAATAATCCTCAAGTATTATCTTGCCCTTGGTGTCAACAAATTTTGATTAAATCCTCTAGGGGCATCCATGGTGCTTATATACACTGGTTGAGATATTTGGGTAAGAGAAATTAGGAATTTTGGTATTGGGTACCTGTCTGGAACAGTGTAGGTATTCAGAGCTCTAAAGTACCCAAAAATATTATGCCATGCCAGTATGACTTGTGTAGCTATTTCAACCTCCTCATTGTGGAAAACCCTTTTTATTACCCCAAGGTCTAGAAGCTCTTTAATATGGATTTCTAGAGCTTCTCTTGATTTAGGACTTAATGGATATGCAGGTCTTCTCAAGAGTGGTGGGTAAGGTCTTTCAATATGAAGAATAGTGTAAACCTCATGACCAACAATTGCTCCCAGTGGCTCTTTATCTGATGAAAGGGCTTCTGTGTGGTTGTATAAAAGGGAAGAAATTTCACTTTATTTTTTATAAGTGAGATGAAGACTTATTTCAGCTTCATTCAACTGTTCAGCCTTGAGCTTCTCTAGCTCTAAGCTGGCTGGTGATACTTTGTTTACTGTAATTTGTCTTTTAAATGGTAAAAAGGCAAATTTTTAATGGTTATTGTCCCCAATAGTGAAGTATTGGTTGTAATTGTTATGTAAATGTATGCCATACATGATTAAGTAATGATTTCCCAATATAAAATGGGTGCTAGAGCAGTTTTCCATAGCAAAAAATTCAACAGTTATTCTTAAATTTCCATTGATATGTGGAAATATGACAGTAGTTTCAAATATTCCCAATGCTTTCATGGGATTACTTGCACTGTTGAATTTTATGCCATCAATTGGAAAAAATTGATCTTTGATAATTGGTACACAAGTCTTAAGAAAAGAATTTCAAACACAAGGGAGGAAGGCTCCTGGGTCAAGTAAAATATTAGTGGGTTTGTTGTCAATTACCACTTCTGTTATACAGGAGTTACCAGCTGTATAACCTTTTTCCCTGTTTGGTTTGGCTTTCATTATGTGTGAATCTTGTATTCTTAATGAACAAAGTTTACCATTGCTTAATTGTGGCAAGTGAGAATAAGATTCCATGATATCACAAGTAGCATTGATATTTTCTATATATTTTGGAGATTCAGAAAATATTAATAATTTATCATCTGAATTATCTTCATTTATCTCATCCTTTTCAACATCACATTCCTTTTCAATGCCAATTTTATTGATTTTCCCCTTCTTAGGACATGTATTAGCTAAATGTGTGGTGCTTTTGAAAATATGGAACTTTATTGTAACATCTGCAGCTTTATGCTTAATATTATTAGAGTTTTCTTTGGGATTTTTGTCCACAGAATCTTTCCCAGGTGTATTAAGCCTTGTTTTGAGATTCACCCTACTAGAACCAATTCTGGTTCTGGTGGTTACTTCTTCCAATATATTAATGGTATCCTCTGCTGAAGATTGTTCAGTAGTCCTTATTTTGACAGCATGCTCTAAGTCACCTTCACATTGTCTTAGAACTTTTCTGTGAATAATAAATTCTGACATGTCAGGATATAATGCTGTTACTCTATCTTTTTTTTGGAAAAACCATGGTAAAGCTGTGTCTTTGTCAGCATGAAATTTAGTATATTTAAAGGCTGTTCCAACTTTAAATATCCAAAAATAATTGGCCCGTTTGTTTATAATTTGGGTTTTCCACCGAGTCCGACTTTGGTGTCCATGTGCTTGTCTCAATTTTATATACCATCTGTGCACTGAGCTGGTAAACAAGGTATTGAATCTTGCTGTTACCAATATGTTAGGTAATTCAAAATCTTCTTTAATCATGTCAATACCTCCAATGAATTACATATGGTCATACTCTCCTTTACCACCAAAGTGAGGCCATTCTTTAAGTTTTGGTACTTCTTTCAAGAGTGCTTGGCCCATTGATGGTTCCAAGTTATGAAAAGAAGTCAAAAATACATTTTTTAACTGTGAATTTTCAACATCCAATAATTGTGGATTGGGAATTCCTGCACCCTCATTTTGATTCAGAGGTGTAGACATTCTAGGTAAGGTGTGGAGTAATTGTTCAATATCATTCATTTTACTGTTGCTACACCTTTGAGAATTTCTGAACTCATGTTGGAAGATTTATATTAAATCTATTACTTCAATTTTATAAATATCTTCCTTATGTGTTAATTCTTGCCATAATTCTGTCATTCTAATATTATCAGAAGTGACTTGATTCAATTTCATTGTTAATTCTGATACTTCTTTTTGTGAGGTTTCAAAACACTTTTTCAAGGCAATTGTATATTTATTTACTTCAGTAAATGAATTTGCAACATCATCAATGACTTTCTTATTATCTTCTTTGATAATATTTATAGCTTGTTTTATTCTTGTTTCAATTATGTCATCAATATTGAATTTAGAATATTTGTCTGTTAATTCTTTAATAAAGGCATATTGTTCATTGAACTTATTTACAAATGAATTGTCATTATTGGAAGTTTTAATTGTTCTTAAAACTTTTTCAAAACAAATAAGCATCTCATTTATTTGTCTCAGACTTGAGTTATTTGTCTTAAGATTGTTACAAATTGATGAATTTTTATCAGAAATATGAATTTTCACATCATTTATAGCTATATAAAAGCTTGAAATTCTATCTAGAATATCAGAAATGATTTCTGATATTTTGATCTGGCTTCCTTATTTTTCTGGCCATCTGAAATACATTTTCCATGGAATCCTGTAGCCCTGGCTGTAAGGGTTTGTAGCTGGTGCCTTGCCTTTGCCCATGTTTTGAGCTTTTGGCTTCTTTTTCATGTTGGAATAGCTGCTGCTGGCTACTGGGGCTGTTCTTGGCACTTGCTTGGGTGGTGGAGCATTTTTTTCCCTCCATTCTGCTGTTAAAAGCATCATATTTTTCTTTTCCATAAATGGATGCCATCCATATAGTAAATTGCAAGTTTTGGGATGGCCCAGGAATTTTCTCACAGTCAGGTAAGAAATCATGCAGCTTTTTCACAGATCTGAAAGGATCTGGTACTCTTTGTGATGCAATGCATTGATGTAGGCCTTCTGGCTGGCTTTGTATATGTCCATTGAGACTTCTTGTGGCGGTGTCAGATCTATTTGAAGGTAAAGAAGTATTATCAGCCTCAGAATGGCATAATTTGTCAGGTTGGGATCCATTTACTGACCCTTGTCCTTCTTTAGCTGATTGGCTTCTGCCATAATCATGTCTATACCCTTTTTGAGAGCTGTTTGAGGGGTTATGGCTGGCTCCTGATCTGGTTGAAGGAATTATTATGATTAAAAAGCTTAAAAATAGTAATTTTACATCAAAGACTTACTATTGGGCAAGTCCTTTGCCTTCTGAAGGGTGTTACTTATGTCCAAGTTAATTAATTCAGAGCAAATTGGCTCTGGTTGGTTGTTCTGAGCTATAATAACTGTGCTATTATATTCATAATTGGAAGTACTGGAAGGAATAATGCTAGTAGCTGTTGATTCAGTTTCAATATTAACTTGTCTTACCAAATTTCTAGAAACTGAAATAATGAAAAAAGGAATTATTTAAGTAAAAAAAGGATTTTTCAAAATAGAAGTGAAAAATAAAGCCTCACTTATGCTATGAAAAAGCTTTATTTTTTATGACATTTTTGAATTATAAGTATTTTTATGGGTTTTTTAAATTTTTAAATATAAGAAAAGGGATTTAAATATGGTAGAAATATATGTCACAGGCAAAATATTATGGCTGGGCCCGCAAATGTAAGGTGTGGATATGAAACTTTGATTAAAAATCAAGTACTTTTCCTGTCCTCAAAATTTCTATAAGGTAGAAACCGATTGAAAATAGTATGAGATAGAATTTTTAAGAGAAAACATGAAAATTTCATTTTTTTCAAACTTTATTGGTATAAAAAAGTAATATTATAAAGATTTATTGTTTCACCAACAATAAAAATGTATCAAAAAATACTCTACAAGAGATATTTAAGGCTACAAAAGAAATTTCTTCAAGAGCAATTTCAATCGGAATTAATTGAGCAAACAACTGCAGGCAATTAATATAAGAAAAGAGTCCTTCAAAAGTATTATTAAAGAGAAAAAACACCCAAAAGTGACCAGAGTGAATTTGGAAACAAAGTGACAAAGCTAACAGTGATGAAAGATGCTTTAATCCACTTATGGGGTGGTTCAGGGGTAAAAATGATTATAAGAGTTACAAACAATGATTATAATGATTTTCTCACGTGGTCAAAAGTTTTAAAATGATAAGAAAAGGGTGGTTGGAAGCTTTTTATTGATTGGTTTAACAGTGTTTAAACTAATTATAAAAGGAAAAGATTCTAACATGAAGAGAAAAGTGAGGCAAAGAAGACATTATTTTATAGCCATCAATTCTCTTACTCCCAAAGTAAAGTTTTCTCTTGTCAGTAGTGGAAAACACTCTGAAAACAGAAAAGCCAATCATTGAATCACTGAACCCTGGTTTAGACAAAAAAAGGCTGGTTTTAGCCATTTTGGACCCTGAAATCAGCCATTGCTATAGTAATACCTGGCTTTAAGCCTTCACAACATGGCAGAATTGGTGTCAGAGACATCAAAACCAGTTAAAAATGCTTTTAAAATGTTTGTTTTACCTTAAGGGTAGTTTTACCCTCTTGAAAAAGGTAAAACTGCCCTGGTTGGTATCGAAACGTCATCATCAATTGAGACACAGACTCTGTGACTCAATTCCAGGCCAAAAGTGATGAGTGTTTGCATGTATTTTTATATGTCATGCCTGTCCGCTGGCTCCCCCTTGGAGCCAAGATTCGTTTCCCCCCAGAATAAATATTTCCACTTAATTTTTTCTATAATTCCTCATCATGTATTTTACTTATAATTTAAATATGTAATTCAATTGAGTTTTTACAGTACATGACTGTAATAATTGACACTAGTATGTAAATAAAAGTTCACTTATGTAATACACGCACACATTTTGACATTTCAATTGAAAATACTTCAATTCCTCATAACATCCAAACTAAACACAAGACCTCACCTTTAACACAAAAATTGATGGTTAACACCACTTGTGATGTGAATTAAGTTAAGTTTCTGAGGATTTTCAACCTTTGTACAGAAAATACTAAGCACTTAATTTAAGATTGTTTAGAGCAGAGCTACAGAAATGTTACCCAGAGGTGACCCCACCTTATTTTTTATGAGGAGTGCAATGGTGAAATAATTTTCATATATTTATTTTATGGATTAAAATTTATGATAATTTTTATTTAACTTTTTTCCAAAAATATTTCAATTTTGGTATTTTTTGTTGAAAATTCATTTTTACTTAATTTTTTTCAAGTAAAAATGTGTTTTCAAAAGTTTAAATTTAAATGTAATTTTAATTTTCAATTATAATTAAATTTTCATTTTTGTGTGTGAATTTATATTTATATTTTAATATTTGTTTTGATAGCATAAATAGATTTATTTTATTTATAATTGTATTTTGTTTTATTATTTGTGGTCTTTTGGGTATCTGAAAATACCTCTAAGGCTCACATACAACTATAAATGATATCCCCACTTAGAATGAAAATAGTGATTTCCACATTATAGTGACAGAAACAGTAATGAACTGCATTTACAAATGTCCCAATTTGCAGAATAAACTCAAAAGAGAGTCAAGAAAGCTCCATTGAAACAATTCAAGGCTACAAGAGGTGATAACCTCAAAAAACACCACCATTTATACTCCTCAAGAGGGATTTGCTAAGCTTAGTAAAGCCTCAGAAGAGACCAAAAAAAGGCTTGACCAAGTCTTGAAGGAGCAATGACACTGAAAGAGGGACAGCAAATACCTGGATAGAGAAATGAAAGAGGTTTTCAATGTCTTCCAGAATATGAAGCCACAAAGTCAGGGCCATGTTTTTGGAAATATTCCACACCTACAACAGGTTATTAAACCAGATTCCCAAATGGAGAGTAAGCAAAGATACCCATCACAATACAAAGATGCAGAGAGCAGAAATTCTCAGACAAGAAGGCCTTGAAACAACTTCCAGAAGCCACAATCTGACCAAAACTCTCTGCTGTAGGGGAATATGAGCATATGCAAATAATTGATTATATCGATGGACTCTTAATTGATGTACCAAGGGTACCAGACTACTTGATTACAGCTAGACTGAACACAGAATTCAAAGGGAATTCTAGTATTTGGTACACAGAAATGAAAGAAATCCATGGAAGAAGGGCCAGATAATCCGGAAATACAGTAATGGTACTTGAGTATGGCAGACGGCTATGTGATTTGAAAATGACAAGTATTTTGTGGCCAAAGATTCTTATGAGTGGTGTCTTAAACAGTGTGAAAGACTTAACAACATTGATCCTCATATGAAAATTCAGATGAGAAATCACAAACTCTTGACACAACTTTCAGGATAGCTAAAGCATTCAGTGAAATTCAGGTGCAACCAAAGCTGCACTCTAGATGAAATTGCCAACAACTTACAAGATTTAAGAAAGAGGAAAAATATAGGGAAATACTACCCATATAAAGGAAACAGTTTTACAGAGAAACAGCCTTTCAGGGTTGACAATAAAGAAGAACCCAGAGAGAAAGTGGGAGAAGTGATGAAGAAAAAGAACCCTTGTAACATTTGTGGGTCTACAGACCACTACTATAGCAACTGTTCAAATGATAAAAGGAAAATCTATGTCATTGAAAAATTCCCAGAAGGAGAAATCAACACTGAAGAATCTGACTATGAAGTCATGGATGATTCAATCAGAGAAAACTCTGAAAATGACCAACGCCCAGAAGAGGAATTCCTGGTGGATTACCAAGAAGAAATCCAGTTAGAGATCCGGGAAATACAGTTGGAAGCAGAATTGCGATAAGAAACTTCAAATAAAAGCTTGTGAAAAAAATACACAAGATGCACAGAAATTCATAGTTACAACAACTAAAGAAATAGCATAAATTAATGGGACAGCCACTAAGATGACCTTTTGTGTTGGAAATGTTCAGCATCCATGTATCATTGACAGTGATGCACACTTCTCAAGAGTGGCCAGAGAATATCTGGAAAAACAACTATTTCCAACTAAAGAAAAGAATTTCAAAAGTGCACCAGGGAAGATAACATCATTTGGGACTACTATGAAAGAGATAATTGCACCCCACAGAAAAGGTAATATCAGACTAAACCAAGAGTTTGGAGTGCTTAAATATTCCCACCCCCAAGGTTTCCTACTTGGAACAGACTACAAAAGGATGTATGGCATTGATATATAGAATAGTAAGAATAGGAACATTACCATAGGTCCAGACAAGGAATAGAAATTTTGCTTTATATATACCAGTTGTCTAACTAAGACCCCTTGGAATAATTACTAAATGAATCAAAGACTGCAAATTTGGTGCTAACCTCACTAGTAAACAGAAACTTCATTTAATAAATACTCTAAGGAAAAGTAGACAAGATTTTGCCATAGGAGAGGAACCCTTAGGAAAAATTAGAGTCCATGATATAAAATTATATCTAGACTTGGAAAGACTTCACTCCCAATGCTTAGAAGACCTCCATACCCAGAAAGCCTGAAAAATAGGAAAAAAATTGAAAAAATTTCAATGAATTACTAGATATGTATGTCATAAGAAAGATAGGACACAATAGAATAGTGGAAGTAACCACACCTGTAAATATCACTTGGCATTATGGCAAGTCTAGATTGTGGGGACTTCAGAGCACTCAAAGACTACACCAAATCTGAGAGCTTCCTATACCAAGGATACCCTTTGCTCTAGATAAGATGGCAAAAGCCAAATACATCACAAAGATGGATTGTAAAAGGGTTTCCAGCCAAAATGTAGTTAAAACAAACTCCATGAAGTTACTCAGAATTATATGCCACGTAGCTATATATGAGTACACCAGGATTCCATTTGGAAAAAAGAATGCGCCAGCCCACTCCCAAAGGATGATGGAAACAATATTTCAAGAAGAAATATTAGAAGTCTGGATGATAATATATATTGTTGATATCATTATATTCTCAGAAACATGGAAGATAATGTGCATCATATAGACAGAGTCTTGAGTTAATGAAATCCCATGAATCTAAAAATATCACTTAAGAAGTATAATTTTGGCCAACAAGAGCTATTGGCACTGGGACATAAAGTCTCACACCTTAGACTGGCCATATATCAGAACAAAGTTGCAGCAGTACTGCAAATACCATTACCAAAGAACATGAAAGAAATGCAATATTTCCTTGTTTTTTTAGCTAATAGACAAAACAAATAAGAAAGCTTTCCCACATAACCAAAAGATTCTAATTTTTTTTTCAAAAGATTTAGTTTTTGAGATTAAGAAGGAGAGGATTTATTCATATGAGAGGATCAAAGATGAACTCACTAATGCACCTTTCCACATGCTACCTAAATTTTAACTACAATTTAAGCTTTACATAGATGCAGCTTTCAGGAAAGGATTAGGGGAAGCCCTTCACCAAAGAAAAATTATAGATGATGAGCCCACAGAAGGTGCAATCTGTTATATCTCCAGAGAACTGAAAGATTTAGAGGCTAGATATGGAGAAACCCAGACAGAGTGCTTATGTTTGGTTTGGGCACTAGAGAAAATCCATTAGGATTTTGAGGGCTCAGTCTTTGAAGTATACACAGACTTCACTGCACTCAAGTATTTTCACAACATAAAGACTAATAATAGACACATGTTAAGATGAAAAATAGCCATCCATGGCCTTGGTATATGGCCACTGGACAATGACAAGAGATACATCTTATGACCCATAAGTAGCTGCCAAAATTCCTATCAATTTTATAGAAATATATAGGAGGAGGAACTTCAGATTTTCTGAATAGGTACCAGGAATATGTACCCCAGATACTGACCATATTGGACCAGAAGAGAAAGAAACACGTATATTTGGGATAAGCTCCTCTGATCTTCATGAGGAATTTTTAATTAAGCTAATAAGTCTAATTCCAAACAAAAAAGGTGTAGCATATTGTTTCAACTCTTTCAAAAAAAAATACAGGAGCACAGAACTGAAATCCCAGTTAGAGGAACCCTGGTTGAGGGATTATGAGGACCATAAATGTTTCCTTATGGATGGAATCCTTCATCAAGGAGAAAATCACACTAGTGCCCTCATAGTGATAGAAAGGGAAAATGTCCCCCTGATCCTCCAAGAATGCCATGACTGCCCCTACATGGAACACATGAGTGAAGATAGGAAAAAAGAGAGGATAGGAAGCAAAGCTTGGTGGCCTCAATGGGAAAAAGAGTTGAGCTAATAAATCAATAATTGCTAAAGATACTAGAAGGCTAACAGGAAACATGGGAACAATTATGGGCTACTTCAGCACATAGAGGAGCCCAAGAGCCAATGGGAAACCATTAACATGGACTGGGTAACTGGCCTTGTACCAGGGGGAAAGGAAATCTAAAATGCTTGAATAGTCATAGTGGAAAGGTTTAGCAAAAGTGTTAGGTGATAACATGTCACAAGGAAGATATGGCTATGAATAAAGCCCTGTTATTCTATAATAACATCATAGTTACTTGTGGAGTACCAAAAATCATCATCAGTGACAGGAACCCCAAATTCACATTAGAACTATGGACCAACCTCTATGATCTCCTTGGGACTCAACTTGCATTTTCCACAGATTACTGTCCAAAGACAAATGAGCTAGCTGGAATGATGATCCAAGCAATGGAAGAAATCATAAGAAGATTCTATGCATATGGAATGGAATACAAAGACCATGAAGGGTACACTTATGCCAGCTATCCAATTGGATTATAATTCAAGTAAGCACTCCGCCACAGGGAAATCACCCCCACTGGTGGGAAAATGGGGGAACCCCTTATTGAATGTGGACCACTTGAAGAAAAACATTCTGACTATCCATCCCACAGCTAAAGAATTCCATGATATGTGGAAGAGAGAATGTGACACAGCTTAAATATAAATAGCGAGGCAAAGGAATATAACAAGCAGTGGTATCAAAAGACCCACAAAGAATCAGATTTTAGAGAAGGGGACCAAGTGCTAGTGTCTACTTCAAATTTCAATAACCTAAAAGGCCCCAAGGAAATGAGAGACTCATTTGTGGGACCATTCACTATCATTAGATTGATAGGAAAAGATTCAGTGGGAGGAAGACCAAAAGAAGAATTCTCTACAAAAAACCCAGTGTTCCCAGTAAGCTTAGTCAAACCTTACCACCAAACAGGAGAGGATAAATTTCCCTCCAGAAACAAGAGCCAAACTCCAAAAGACATAGTTGAAGTAGAAGCCTCTCCTGGCAAAGTGAAAAAGATCATTAAGGCCAGGAAGATTAGACTCAATGGGAAAGACCATAGACATTATTTGGTCAGATTTAAGAACCAGACAGCTGATAAAGGTATATGGTTGGAAGAAAATTCCATACCAGATGGTGAAATTCACCTGAGAATATTAAGAGCCTCTAGGAGTGCTTCAAACTCTCATCAATGATGAGCCTTTTTTAAAGGGGGGGTATGTTAGCCTGTGCCTCAAAATTAGAGAACAAGCATGATGGCCAAAAATACCATAAACCAATGGTAGAGTAAAATACCACCACAACATGGATCTGAGCCAAAAAAAACTCAAAATTTATCAAAATAAAGATGAAAGCCACCCCTTTACAGATATAAAACTCCAATAACAATAGGACAAAGATGAAAAAAGTTATTCCTGTTCAAAATATGAACTGAGAAGAACCCTTAGACTTCACCTCTCATCTAAAATAGAGATAAAGGGGCTAAACCCCATCAAATGGGGGTCAAAATTGAAGCTCCTTTCCAGGTCTATCCAATGGTACTAGAAAAACTGAGCTAGCATCAAAACTACAGAAGGTATGGCCAAAAAAAGCCAAATAAGGGTGAAAAAAACATTCACCTCTCATATGACTTCTACAGTTTTAGTGTGAGATACCCAAAGTGGGGTAATATTTTAACTAGAGCAATCAGGGATATCTGATGGTGCAATTAATTTCATCATAAATCATCTAGAACAAAAGCTATGGAGCTAAAAAACTCCATAAAGGATTCAAAAAAATCTATATCTGAATAATGGAAATTGAAAATGGAATAACTTTGCCTTATTTGACTTTGTACATAATAAACAAGGTACCATTGTGTAGGAATCATCCAGGGATACATAGTCAATCAACTTTGAGCTTATTCTCTTGAGAAATGACAAAGGTATAGCAGCTTTCAGTTTTAAACTCCACAGTTGGGCCAATACACCTTTAATGTGGAATACTGTCCCATATCCTTGAATATGAGGTTTGAATTCTACAAAGGACCTTTTTTATACTTCAATAAGGTATAGTTCAGTCAATATGTGGTCCATATACAGTTTCTGTACAGAATTCTACATTTCATGCATGTCAGGGGAGGGCTGTCTGGTCCCCAGATGAAAATTCTCACCCTGTATTGGTGAAAACTGCCCAGATGTGGTTTCAAAACAACATCTGAGCCCACTATGGACTTTGAAGGAATGGTGAGAACCCGAGCCAGTCCTTGGAAGTAAAAAATATTTACTATTCCTATGTGAACTGGCTTAGTGGACATTTAAACCCGGTTCTGAGATAAAAAGGGACCTTTCTCTTCCCAAAAGCGGAATCCCCATCCTTCTCTTACATTCCTACATAGTATAACTTTCAAAAACAGTTATAATTGTGTAAATAATCAGTTTATACTTTAGTCTTAGTATTTTAATGCTTCTTATATTTGATAAAATGATAGCCACTGCATCCTGGGCTTTCAGAAGCGCTTATCACCACTATTCTCCATAGTAAAGCCCCAAGTACTATAATTTACAACTGTCTTACTATAGGCTACCATGTCAAAGTAAAAATTCAAGTTCTATATACTATTTTATAGCTTTATTATGAGCTCAGCCTGACAATTCTTCAAGGATATTTTGATTTCAACTTGTAATACTTTCAATAATACTCCTTAAAGTATTTTCAGGTGGCTTTCCCAAGGTTCTGAGAAAAATATGATATTATAAATGTAGATTATTAGCAATTCCTCTGATAGTTCTTTAGGGAATATGGTATAAATAATTTCTTGATAATGGGAGGGGGAATTTTTTATACCAAATGGAAATTTTAGGTATTCATATACACCACAATGGACTATTATACTTAGTAAGGCTTTGGCATTGTCTGACAAGGAATTTTGGTGAAAAACTTTAAGAGAAGCCATGGATTTAATAAGCTTAAGTGGTGGCATTTGTGTTAATGTCTCATGGCTCCTAGGTATTGGGTATGTGTCAGGGATGGTGTAGGTATTCAAATATCTAAAATATCCTACCATTCTTAATTTACCATTGCTCCAGATTATAATGACAGGTGTAGCTACCTCTCACTGTTCATTATTTTCTACTTTACCGAAGACACCTACGTCCATTTATTCATTAATGCAGGCCTTTAAGACTTCTCTAGCTCTTTAACTGTCTGGATAAGCTGGCCTTCTTAACAGGGCTGGAGAAGGTGTTTCTACATTTATAATAGTATTAAGCTCATAAACAATAATAGAGCCTAATGGTTCTTTATCAATTGGAACAGATTATCTGTATTTATATAAGAGATCAATAGAATTTTGCTTCATTTTGTCTGTTAATTATTTATTTAATTCTATCTCCTTCTGTTTTTCAATTATAGATAAACACTTTTCTGAGCTTGTTTGATGATTTTTGTAGAAGTAATTTTGTTTCTTATTATTTAAGAAGACAAACCTTTGTCTTTCATTGACTCCTATGGTAAAGTACCTACCTTTTTGGTTTGAGATATTTATGGGAGAAATGTATAAGTACTCATTTACAAGTATGAAATGGTTACTGGTACAGTTTTGCATTGCAAAAAACTCCACTTTTATTCTTATAAAATGAGATACATGTGAGAAAAGTATTGTTAAATCAATAATTGCAAGGGGTTTCATACTTTCAATTTAACTACTAAATTGGACCTTTTTCATTGGTATAGGTTTGACTTCCCAATATGGTATAAGGTTTCATAAAGAAAATTTTCCAACATAAATGCATTTTGTTCCTTGGTATAGGTATATCTTTTCCTCTTGGTTGTTTATTGTAACAATAATTATGATTTATTTTCCAGCTGTATAGCCAATTCTTTTTGCAGGTTTTCTTGTATGAAATTTGGAATCTTGTGTATTTGTGAGGCATGTATAAGATGTTCCAATTGGTGATAAATTGGAGTTTAGATTCAGAACTTGATATATTAAATAAACATTATTAATTTTGGCATTAATAATATTTATTTCATCACTTTTCATTGATTTTTTCTTTCTTAAGGCAATGATTAGCTACGTGGCCAATACAACCACACTTATGGAGTTTGATTTTCTCATTGGTGTCATTGGGTTTGAAAGGTTCTTTTGGCTTATATCTTTTTAATAAATGGTTTGTTTGGGCTCTTATGTCCAACTTCTTCCATGTTATTCCAATACTTGTTCTTGTCACAATTTCTTCTAGTGCATTGATGTACTCTTCTGTGGATCATAGCTTTATTAACTTCCTTCTTAAAGCACATTCCATTTATAATCCACATTTCTTGAATATTTTCATATGCACCATCATTTGGGAAATTTATGGATATAATGAATTTAGCCTTTCAGCTTTCTTCAAGAACCAAATTAAAGGTTTTTTTTTCTGAGTCAGAGAATGAGTTTTAAAATTCATTTTCTGTTTGCTATCTCCAAACATCATTTTCCCACTTGGTGAGTATTTCATTTTTCCACCAAGACCAGATGTTTTTTCAATTTTCTTGTCTTATCCCATAATAGAGTTTCTTTCAAGATTTCTCAGATAGTGAATTCAATCTTTCAGTTATTAATTCATATGGTATTGCATAATTATCTTGAAACATATCAATTGTTTTAATAAATGACATTTGGTAATATTCACCTTCACTTGTGAATGTTTTCCTGTCTTTAAGTTGAGGTGCTTTTTTATTAAGGCTTGATTGTTGTCTTTGTGACTAAAATATGCTATAAAGGGATTTGTCATTTCCTCTTTTGGCTAACAGGGCCTCTTATATAGGAAAATGGGATTGCTAATTTTGGCATTTTTAAGTCAGCCTGACTTATTTAAACCAATTTCTCAGTAATAAGTCTAATTTCACTCTTAATGTAATATTTAAGATTAATTCTTTTCATCACTTTTTTCTACATGGTCAAGAAGAAATCTTTAGTGTGATAAAGTCCTTCCTTTGAGTTTTTCATCAGAAATGAAAAATTTGTTCAATTGCCAATAATTTGGCCATAATTAGTTGCAAAAATATTTTATTTGATATATTTTATGTACTTATATGACTCTTGTTGTCCTTGTGTCAATTTCTGAGTATTGTAAATTGGAGTTTCTGATCCCATTTTCAATAATAAATTTGATCTTATCAATTTCCTTTTTCATTTTGTATAACAATTTGGAATAAAGATAATATAATTCTGCAAATTTCTTTTAATGATTATAGACTATTTTGTATGTATTTTGTAGGTAAAATAATATTGTTGATTTCTGATAAATTATTCAAAAATCAGGGGACAAAGTTACTTATTGGGGAAGGATGGCTGTCTTATTCTTTGTTCCTCTTTTTTGTTGATTTCCATCAAGGTAATGGCCATGGAATTGGTTTGAATTCTGGGGATCCTATAGCTGGGGTAATAGGGGTTCTTTTAAAAAGTTTTCTTTTTCTTTTTTCATTACTGTGAAGATTGATTTGCTTGAGGCTTTCTGGTAGAAGCTACTAAGGCTTCTTCCTTGCTTGCCTCCATAATTTGGTTGTGCTATTCCTTTAGATTTTTCATTTGAGGATTGGATGATAGTAAATTCCATCCATTGGAGTATCTCACTATTTCCTCCTTGTAAAGGGATTTCTTGAGGATGCACCTGGAGTTCATCACCCCTTGGTGGACTTGTGGCAAAATCTCCCAGTCCTTGTCTTTTTATACTGTGTAGTAATTTTTGTAATGGCTCATTTATGTGTCTATTTGAGCCCTCTCAATATGATTTGTTTCTGTTTTAATGACTCATACTTGGCTCTAATTCTGGTTCAGAAGCAATCCAAATCTCAAGGACTTGCCTTTGGAATATGGCACGTTCTATTGTGAATTTTGTTCCACTGGGAACTTTGCTCTTTCCTTTCCCTTTTGTGGGATCATTTCTACCTGTGAGTCCACCTCCATATTACTGGATAGAGTAATGGGAACCTCTTCTAGTAGTCACATTGAAAAATAAAGAGATAAAGAAAAAAAATAGAAGAATAATAAAAAATTATTTTTATGGCAATTCAAGAGAGGTGCTCACCTTCAGAGTCCTGGATAGTTGGTTTTGGAAAGACCTATTTCTTGGTTTTTCTTTTCTTGTTTATTATTGGTGCTGGATCTTGTTGGAAAGTTTCTTCCACCAATATTTCAACAGTGGTTTGGTTATCTTCTGTTGGGGTATGCTCAAAGAATAAAAAAGGAAAATGAATATGGGTCTTCTTATAAGAGTGTATTTTTATAAATATATGAAAATTTCCACATAAAAAATTCCTTTTTATCTTTTTATATAAGAGAAATAATCAGGAAAAGAAAAAAGTATTTTATTTGTTTTTATTTTTCTGTGAGGCTGAGTTTATGATGAAGTGGTAATAAATGTATATACAACCTTAAGTCTGACTATGACATGGATTATTAAGTTGAAAAAGGTTTATAATTGATAATTTAAGGGATTTACTATGAGGAACAGTGGTGGTGAGTGCTGTTGAAAGCCCTGGGTTCAGTCTTACCAGTTAGGTTACTATCATAAGAGGTACAATACACTAATTAATGTATTAATGGTTATTTTCTAAGATTAAAACTGTTTTGGACAGCTGTACTACATGGGAATTCAAGAGAAGAATGGGGAATCCTTTTCTGGAAGAGAAAAGGCCTCCTTTTATCCTGAATTGGGGTGGAAAGGTCCTCTAGACCATCCAAATAGAGGAAGTGAATATTATTCACTTCAAAGTGCTGGATTGTGGTTTTCATAAGGCCTGTATGCTCTTTATTGGGCTCAGATTTGGTTTTGAAACCACATCTGGGAAGCGTTCCCCAATACAGGGTGAACATTTTCATCTGGGGACCACACAGCCCTCTTCTGACTTTTATGACACTTAGAAAGCTGTACAGAACCTGTATGGGACCCCAGTATTGAAGTATAAACAAGCCTCCTTGTCTATTTGACACCTCATAATCATAGTTATGGGATAGTATCCCACAGTAAAGGTGTACTGGCTAAATTGTGGGATTTTAGCCTTAAAGCTGCTATAGCTTTGTCAGTTTTTAAGATATTGAGCTCAAATTTGGTTCATTGTTTAGCCCTGGATGGGATCTACAAATTGGTACCTCATTTGGTATGGGTAACATTGAATATGGCAAGGTTGTGCCATGTTCAATTTTTGTTATTGAGATATATGATTTTCTGAAAATCTTTATGAAGCTTGTTTGCCCCATAACCTTTGTTTTAGATGTGATATAGGGAAATTAATGGCACCATCAGATAGAAATAAATGTGCTCCTTCCAAAATAAGCCCACTTTAGGTATCTCACACTAAAATAGTAGAAGTTAGGTGAGAGGTGAATATTTTATTCACACTTATTTGACCTTATTTTGGCCTTAACTTCTGTAGTCTTTCTGCTACCTCAGTTTGGCTAGTACCATTGGATAGCTCTGACTTAGAGATTCAATTTGAATATCAATTTTCCGGGGTTAAGCCTCTTCCTCTGTAATTTAGATGAGAGGTGAAAATTAAGGTTTATGCTCAGCACTTGCTTTGAGATAGAAGAACTTGGTTATTCTTTGTCCTATGATGATGGTACCTTTATATTTAGAAACAGGCAAGTTTCCTCTTTCTTTTGATACCTTATGAGCTGGTTTGGCTGTCATGCTTGTGCTCTGGCTTTGAGTCACAGGCTGCCATTTTGAATTTATGAAAAATAAAAAAATCATATGTTTCTTCAATTCAATTATAATATGAATCTATTTTTTCAATTTATAAATATCTTATTGAATCACTGGGGTAACTCAGAGAAAGGTCCTGAAAATCTAAGGCTGTGAAAAACCATGTATAAGGCAATACAATTACTTTCCGAATTCTCCTATAGCTTTTAAATTGGATAACTACCAAGCTATGGTATAATCTTATTATTTTGAATACAATTCGTTATTGGATAAACCCCATTGAAATATTTTATAGAGTATTTTAGGTAAATATCACGGCCAGGACCCCAAATGAAAGGTTTCATGATTAAAAAATAAGTGATAACTACTAATCTTAAGCTTATTGTACCCTGTATGTCCTAATACAAATTAATTGATAACATCAAAAAAATTAAGATCAGAGGATATTATTATAATTATGGTGTAAAATGATTATATTATTTAAAAAGAATAAAATAATATAAATTATATGATAGAAATAATACAATAAAATAAATATATTGATATATTCATGGCAGGTCATTATGGCTACCAGCGAATGATAAATGCATGAGAAATCTTTATTTAATAATAAAAAACAATTAATAGCTATAGTATTACCAATATTGAATTTATATATTAACGTAAATAATATTTGTATTCATAAAAAGAATTATTGAAGAATGATAATAGAGGAAATATTATCATAAGAGAAAATAACTTACTTTTCACACTCAATATAATAAATTTGATTAACTTAACCCTAATGATGTAAATAAAGCTTATCCAAATTGTATTTAAAGTAGACAATAAGGAGAAATACCATTTTGTAATATTTTTTACATGAATTTAGAAAAATTCAGAGAATTAAACAAATAATAATGAAATATTGGTGTACTCACTTGAAAGCAAGTGATTACTAAAAGATAAGAGTTTGGACTTTTATAATAGAGGAGTTACATAAAGTAGAGTAAAGTGTTCTACCTTTTGATTTAATACTTTATTGAATTTGATGCATCTGAGGGGGAAATAAAGGAAGAAGAAATCCTTTTATAGTAAAGATCCTTCCATCTAGTGACAAGATACCCTCTAGTAGACATGTACTGATGTTATTGACTGTATTTAATAGATCATTCAAGGGTAGGTGGTGATTAAATCATTATCAAACCTTTTTATTGAATCATTACACCATTGTTTTAGAGTTATTAATGTAACTCTAATTTTTTGACAACATGAGCTTGAAATACTGCTTAATTTTGAGGATAAATATAGCTTTTATAATGAAATATTGATATAAATCAGTTTCATCTCTTATTCAACTGTTAAACCTAAAATACTGTTACAGTTAAAATAAAAAAGATCATTTTAAGGCCTTAAATTGAATCTTTGAACGTTTTTACACTTTTTACACAAATCAAACTCATATATTCAGTTCTAGTAGCTTGGCATGTCCTTACTATGGTTCCAAGAGTATTTTATTATATCATTAAAACTCTGTTTTTGATGGTTTTTCTTGTAATTAATCTTTTATGTCAAAATTTGCTATTTTACACTCCAAACCCTGATTTCATTGGGTTACACCTTAGTTATCATATAAGAAATTATTCAACTCTTCCTTTATGAGCAAGTAGAATCTGAATATATACAGTTTTTTAAGCTTGTACTACTTTTAACCTTGACTGGTCAAATGGTATTGCTATTTTGACCAATTTCAATTTATCATTCTTCACCTTGTTTATAGCTTTCCATATAAGGTTTATATCCTTATTATTAAGCTTATTTTGTGGTAAATTTGATTTCAGCTCAAGTATTTATCATGAGTATCTCAAACGATATGATCTAAAATGCATGAATATATGCACTGATAATAAAAGCTCATATATTCAGGTATCTCAATAAGTATCGGGGTTAAAGGTATGACATAAAAGAGAAATATATTTATCTATTAATGGGTAATATAATGGTATAATTTATTTAAAATGTTCGTGAATTGGTTCTGAGATAATCAAGACTTTATTCCTTTTTACGGCATCACTACCTATTCCCATTGTTTTGAAGATGAGAACTTCAATTCTTATTATTAAAATATATTCTGTGATATTTTTTGTGACTATTGTTAAGATATAATCATATCTCAAAGGATTACAGTCATTTTTGGGGTATTAGCGAGTGTTTTACCTTAATTCTTAAAGTTTTTCTCTAATGTGTAATTTTCTTCAAGAATTTCTATTATAATTATTTTCTCAAAAGACAATTAAACATTAAAATAATTTTGAATTATTTTAATAAGAAGGTTTATTCTTGATACTTCTTTTGATTAATTATAGCAGACAATTACTGCTTACTGCTATAATTACTAGCAGTTCATAATGAGTAAAACAAATAATTAAGAGATTAATTATTTGTTTGTGGTTACAATAAGCTAATCCATTATATTTCAAAAGAAAATTTACAGTACTCCTGATTTTTTTCATAATAGTAATATAATCAAGAGTTTCACAGACACAGATTACATCCACCTTATTGCATAATCCATAACAAAACTATAGAATTAAAAGGTGATAAAATCAATATAGTTATATAAATTCATATTGATTATAGCATCAGAGCTGTATTTTATCCACATCAATACAATTGAATGAAATATTGAATTCTAAGGGCTTGGCATGTCCTTACTAAGGTTCCAAGAGTATTTCATTACATCATCAAAACTCTGTTTTTGATGGTTTTTCTTTTGATTCATCTTTTCTGTCAAAATTTGCTATTTTAAACTTCAAAACACAATTTCATAGGGATCTACCATTATTAGAATTTGAGAAATTATGTCATTCTTCCTTTATTAACTATTTTAATTTGAATAAATACCATTTTTTAAGCTTGGACCACTTTTAATGTTAAGTGATCAACTGGCATTGATATTTTGACCAATTCCTACTTATTATTCTTGAAATTGTATATATATTTATTATTAAGCTTATTTTGTGGTGAATTTGATTTCAGCTCAAGTATTTATCATGAGTATCTCAAATGATATGAGCCAAAAGCCATGTATATATGCACTGATAATAATAGTGCATATATTCAGGTATCTCAGTAATTATTGGGGCTACAGATATGAAATAAAAGAGAAATATATTTATTTCTTAATGGGTATTCTAATGGTGTAATTTATTTCAAATTTTATGCATTGGTTCTGAGATAATCAAGAATTTATGCCTTTTTATGGCATTTCTACTCATTTTCATTGTTTAAGATTAGAATTTTATTTTTTATTATTAAAATGAGCTGTGTGATATTTTTTGTGACTAACTTTGAGATTTAGTCATATCTCAAAGGCTCACAGGTATTTTTGGAGTATTAGTGAGGATTTTACCTTAATTCTCAAAGTTTTTCTCTGGTGTGTACTTTTCTTAAAGAATTATTATTATGATACTTCTTTCAAAAGACAATCATAAAGTAAAATAATTTTGAATCATTTTAATAAGAAGGTTTATTTTGAAAACTTCTTTTGATTAATTCTAGTAGACCACTACTGCTTACTACTATCATCCCTAGTAGTGTATAAAAAGTAAAAAAAATAATTAAGAAATTAATTACTTGTTTGTGGTTATAGTAAGTTGATTCATTATATCTCATAAGAAAAGTCACAGTACTCTTGATTAATAGTAATATCATCAAGAGTTTCACAGACATAGAGGAAATCTACCTTACTTCAGCATCCATAACAAAATTACACAATTAAATGGAAATAAGCTCAATATGGCTATATATATTCATATTGAGAATAGCATCAGAGTTGTATTTTATCCACATAAATACAGTTGAATCAAATATCTCAAGCATATGAAAAAGAATTATAATTTATTCTCCAAGAACAACTTTTTTCTTAGTAGTAATAGAACACATCCAATTTTCTAGAAATTATGGCATGATAAAATCAAACCACCAAAAAAAGTCTCTTAAAGTTGCATATCCAAGTTGAAAATAGTAATAAATGGAGATTTAACCAAGAAAACATCACCAGCTAGGTGGTCTAAAAGATATCATTTCACTTTCCAAAACTGTATTTCAACTACCCTCTCAGCAAAGAGAAGATGTCACCAGCCAAATTATCTCAATGATATCATACTATTTTGATAAGAAAATTACCACTGGAAAGGATTATTGTGAAAATAAATAAAAATTAACCAAAGAGCAGCAGCATTGGTCATAATTAGGATAATCTTAAGCTCACATGAAAAGAATTTGAAATTGAAATGATGGCCCAATATCATTGGTAAGAGACTGGTTGAAAGTGTCATAATGTTACACCAAATATCAATAATATCTAGATAAAAGGTCTCACTATCATATTTGACGAGTCTGTTGTTTTTGGGAAGATCTAAAGAGGACAAAAATATGTAAATAGAGGTTTACTTTCCCTTCTTTTTACAAGAATAAATCAATAAGCTCCTACATTACAGGATCACAACCATCCATGACAGAGGATAATATCTAGAGTTGTATTGGTGCTTTAGTAATGGAAAGATCAGTAGCTTAGTATTATTGAAGAAACTAGTTGTGATATTAGAGTAGTTCTCAAAAAATATTGAGGAATTATTCTTATAATTAAAATTCATCAGTCTTATTCTTACTATTACTATTAGTATTAAAAGAATCAATGTAATTACAACAAAAAATAACAAAAAAAGAAGAATAATTAGTTGCTATATTTATTCCAGATGCCATCAAAGTACTAAAGCTCTCCACTAAGAGTCATTTCCAAACAGGTGGTCCCCCACCATCACCATGACTAGACCATAGGCTGTTTGGTTGGTGCAATCATTATAACTGAGCAGAAAGCGATACAAGATCAAGGTTAAATTTACTTGATTCTTTTCTGGTATCATACATAACAATTCTATCTTCTGTGACATTAGTCTTATGAAATATGTGTTATTTTATTCTGAATCTCATATTCACCTTATGAACCTATCTTTCAAAAAAATCTTCAAAGCTTTACTTTTCTTTAAAATAATTTCCTCATGGAAAGGTAATTGTTAATCTTTATTTTATTTAAAATATTAGTTTTATATCAGAGGTTTGACTACAGTTTTATTGATAGGTATTACTTAAATAATACTGGAAAGTCTCCTCTATATGTTAAAGCCACAAATATTATTTTATTTTTGGTTCTCTGTAGGTTAATTATTCAGTATTATTCTGAGGGGAAGCCCAGTATTCTGGAATCCATAGTTATTGGAGAGCTCTAAAGTTTAAATAGAATCTCCAAAGGTTTCTCCCTCAAGGTACTTCTTTATTTGATACCACATATTCTGGGGGAAAAGCTGGAGAAGAAGAGACCCTTTCATAGTAGGAATCCTTATACCCAGCTATTGGAGACATGATAGAAATAACGTATTTATTTTATCTACTGTAATCAATAATTTCTTTAAGTATAGGTGTTTATTAAATCATAATCAAGCCTGATTAACTTATTATTACATCATAAGCTGAAGTTTTTACTATAACCTTTAATCTTGAGAAACATAAATTACTTGGAGAATAATTTGAATGTTGTGGATTGGAGCATTTTATATAGTGAAGTAACAGTATAAAATCGCTTTAGATCTTAATAAACTGTAAAGATTAAATGAGGATCAAAATTAGTAACCAAAATCAAACGTTTTGTACCTTAAGTTGAAACCTGGATGAATTTTAAGCTTATAGAAAAATCACTATTCTTAAGTTGAATTTGGATATATTGACATATTAATATTAATCCTCAAAGCCGAATTTATTAAATCATTAAAGCTATAATCTTGATTAATTTTCTTTTAAAAGTCTTTTCTGTCAACATATAATATTTAAAATTAAATAAACCATTATTATACAAGGCTTTACCTTGAGACTAATGAAAAAAATGATATCATTATACACTTATGAGCTATTAAAGTCTGAAGATCTATATTTATTTAAGCTTGTATTGCTTTTGGTTTGGTGTGATAAACTTTCATGATTGTTTCTAGTAAAATTCCCTTTGTATCACATAAATTGACTTATAGAATGGTCAATAAAGCTCAGAAATTTTCTCCTAAAGTTATTTTGTTGTAATTTTGAGTTTTGATAATATCTTAATCTTGTATGATTCAAAAGATATGAGCTAAAAGCCATTAATATATGCATCAATAATAAAGGTGCATATATCAAGGTATCTCAGAAAGTATTAGTTTCATCGATATGAAATATAACCATTAATATATTCTATTTTTGATAGGAATATGATGGTTTTATTAGCTTAAAACATTTATCTATTTTCTATGAGATTAGTAGTAGCTTATTCAATTTTGCGACGATTTAACTTATAATAACTAAATCTTTTTTATTTAAAACAAGTTATTTTCAAATCTATATATAAAGAGCTCCTTTCATTATTTCATTTTGACATTTTTATTGCAAAAAAAGGTGAAAATAATTTGTGAGTTAAGTGTAACCTTCTTTGGCTATGTGGTCATATATCAAAGGATCAAAACTCCAGCTGTTTTTTCTGAAAAAAAAACTTTCATAGATTCAACTTGATCAACCAATTCGATAAATAAGGCTTCTTCCACTTATATCTCAGAAATAAACACCCAGAGCATGATAATATGAGAGCTGATGTGAATTTCTCTTTAATTATTCCCTGAAAGAGTCTCATTAAGAATTCGGAGCTAGCACAAAGTATTACTTCCACCCCTCTCTCACCTTCTATTCTATCTTCAACCCCCTTATAACACTGAGTGTCCTATATAAAATTTGAGCTTGATTTAAACTGAAAGGGCCATTTTGTTAGGAACTTCTATTTTGGATACTTGAAATTCAGGATTCTTCATCACAAAAGATTTCATTTAAAACACTATCTTTGATTCAAAAACTTCCAGGAGTATCTCTTGGTGCAAAAATAAAATGAGAATCAAGGCTATTTAATTGTCAATATTCTGTTAGGAGACCTAAATATTTTTGTGAAAAAATCTTGAATGTAAAAAGAATCCATTTGTAAGATTTTAACCCACTTCTAAAAATATTACTTGATCTAGTTATGCCTTGGATCCAAGAGGTCAACAAAAGAATTGGTGGGGTAATTAACCATCAGAATTGGTAATTTGAGTTCTTCTAATATTGTAAGTGTTGCCGATTCTAGTAGGAATCCTATATTGTTACTATTATCAGTATTAATCTCAGACAACTTTACCCGACAGATTGAAACTATTTCTCCTTTCTTCACCAAAAATATTGGTTCTAAGATTTTCCTTCAACCCAAAAGATCTCCTATTGTTAAAAAAGGTTTTATCTTCCATACTTTCTGAATTTTCACCTTAATAAGCCTTGTAATTTTGAGTTAAATTCTTCCAAACTTGAATTTATTAAATAATTAGCAAAATTTCTGAAAGAATATATTTAAATACTTTGTTTTTTTACTCCAGGTATCTAAAAACTGAAGGTTCCTGACCAGAAATTGAGAGCATTGGCTTATTATCTTAGAGAATGGTGTCATTGGTTGGTAGGGACAGTTGGAGTGGTTATTTAGTTTTCTAACATCTCAATCTGAATTCTTTTAAGTCATAGAATCATCTCTCCACTTAAAATTATTTTTTGAAGTTCTTATTGAAAGATTCAGATTTAAAATTATTCAAAACATCAGGAAGCATAACGCAGTCAGCCCTTGTAAGGAGGAATTAAATTCTTCCTACTTAATCTGAAGGATGATATCCCTTTCTTACATTAAAATATTTCAGCTCTTAATAAACCTCTATCCTTTCAGAAATATACAGATTTAATATCAGCAGTTGAATTCAACCAGCATTTCTTTTACTCCAACTAGCTCTAAAATCTTGTAACAAATTCATAATATTTTCTGAGATTTCCAGATTTTGAAGCTTTAAGTTCTATTATATATTAAAGGTATTATTTTTAAAAAGTATTGAATGTATGTCACAGAATGTTGGAGGTGCTTCGTCTGCCAATAATTCCATTTTTCAGTAAAAGGGGAAAGCATATCATTTTGGAAACCCTTAACTCCATTCAGAAAGAACTTTCTCAAAATCAGATTGACCTTGTATTATTCTTCAAATGTATTTCGTGGTAAATAATTCTTTCTCAAATGGATTTTATTATTTTCCTATTATGACCGTTTGATTGGGCCAAAACGTTTCTTCAAGTTCTTGGAAAAAGAAGCTGATGTTGATAGGTATTTAACGCATTTTCTCAGTCTTTCATTTATTCATATATTTATTCAGGAACACTATGAAAAAAAGCTAATCCCTGCAAACAAGGGTAGAATATCCAACTCAGGTACAACCTGAGTCTCAACCTTAGTTATGGCCTTTAATTTTTTTTCAGTTACTTTCAGCCATAGACTTGGTCATTCAGAACTTTAATAAATTAAAAAAGAAGATTATGGATTTCGCATAGTGTTTATTTCTTTCCTCATGTATGAAATAGAATTTTTTCATAATTAAAGGATATTTATAAATCAATTTTATCCCCAATGTGGAAAAGAATTGTTTTTAAAACTGTTATTGATCAACTTCATAGGTATTGAATTGTCTCTTCAATATTGACTAATTTCCCTGTCTTATGTGCAAGTATTTTCAAAGGTCTTATGTGTAAGATTCTTTGGAGTCGAGAATTAAGTTCATAAATACAACATTTTCTGTGTGAGGCATGCACAACATAGTTTTTTTCATAATATTTCAAAAAAACTTACATAACCCTCAAAATAGACATATGGGGTTTTTAATAATTCTCTCAGCAATCAATATCATATCAGTTATTCCTCAATCATCATACATGTTTCTTTTGAACAAGTAAAAAATAAATGTTTCAAATATTATAATAATGACTATTTCTATTCTCCAGAGACTCAATTACATATTAAAATTTCCTATCCCTTATTTTGTTTCAATGAAAATGATGAGTAATGGCAATATTCAATGTTGAAAATTTTAAATAGGTTGCTCCTACATCTATAAGGTAAGATTATTCTTTAAAATTCCAAATTTCGCCCACCAATTTATCTAAATCTCAAATATTATGTTATTCTAAAATAAATGCACTATTCTCTTCATTATTTGGTATTTCATCCAGGAAGGAAGAAATTTTTCATCTTTCAAATGAGTTATTATAAATTAAATACCCTTATTCAAGGTAATGGAAAATGTTCGTTGCCAAAAGTTATTTTCAATTTCCACTTCTGAGAATAAAGAGGTTTATCAAGCTGTGAATGATTCCATGTAATGCTTTCATGGGATTATTTTTGTAATTTTTCAATTGGGCTTAAAATAATGCATCATAAATTGACTTAATTAATTTGGGTTTGAAATCATACATCATTGAACTTGAAAAAAGTTGAGAATTCAACTTTCACAATTCATAAAGTTTAATTTAGAATCCTTCATATTTCATATCCCTAATACATCTCTTACCTTGTTATTTCACTCCTTTTTTCAATCTTTTCTATCAAAAACTTTGTCATTTTTGCAAAAAAAATCAAAACAAATGATTAGGACATGTAATTTTACATGAGAGTAAAAATAAATATTTTCTTTCTATCAGCTATATAATCCTGTTTTTCCGAATTTTTCTTTTGTATTTTTTTGTTTTATTTATTCTTGAAATCTATTCTTAAAGCATTGTGGTTGTAGATACATTGGAATCAGGGTAAAGCACTGACTTCAGTGTATCTACACCCACAATACCTCAAAAAAAAGTATAAAAAAAGAAATAAAAATTAAGAACAAGTCAAAACTAACTCAAAATTAATAAATATAAAATGAAATAAAATTTAAAAAAAAACCTGAAAAATTCAAAACGTGAAAATAAAGAAATATAAACATTGGGAATAAAAGAAAATTGAACATTTATATGATGCTTTAAGAAAGAAATAACCACAAGATTTAATTACAGGAAGGGAAAAAATAATCTCAATATTTTCTTAAAATTGCCCCTAAAAGAATTAAATATTTGGGGTTGATATTCATTGTAAATCTTATTTTAGGAAGAATTTCCACCTTTAAAATTTTTTTACCAGGCCGAAGATAGTGTCAAAAAACTCAATAAAATAGGACCTTGATCTTCTTTCCTCTTTTCATTTAGAAAAATGGAGTAATGATAATTGAATTGGCAGACTTTTCAATTTCTTCTTGCATTTTACTAAAACAATTTTATTTCCCATACAGAATTGAGGGGATTGTTCAATCAGGTATTTTGAATAAGTACTTAAAAATATAGAAAAAAAACTGAAAATCTTTTCTATAAGAACAAATCAAGATACGGATATATCCAAAATACCAATTTAGTAAGAATTTGTAAAAATATTTTTTTCAATAAGAAATGTTCATCAAATTATCTGGTGAGTAGCTTAATCTTAATGGAAAAACTCACCATTTTTTTCAACAGATTGGTATTTTTGGAGCCCATATCTCACAATAACTAATTTTCTTTTTAAAAAGAATATAATCTCGGTTCAATTTCTGAAGATAAAGGCTGATAAAAACATCACATAAGAGTTTAATTTTGTAATAAATGATGTTGGTTTTAAAATTTTGACATATGTAAGAATCCCTGATTTTCATTATAATAAGTCTTTTTAGATAAAAGATTTTGAAGGAAAAGTTACTATAAAATTTGGTATCCATTTGATGAAACAGTTGGAAGACCTTGATCAAGTTTTTTGGTGAAATAAATTATGATTTTATCAGAAATTCTTTGCTCTAAAGAAGATATTTTTCTGAGTTGATTAAACCCATTTCCCAAGAGAGGAATTTGACAGATAGCCCATGAGATAAAGATTATTATTTTATAATGGAAGGGTGTATAGTGATCATGAATTTCGAGTCTTGTAGATTATTGAGATTGTTCAAAGCTTTAATATAACTTGGTTCCAACCCAGACTGTTAGCTGGTTCCTCTTTCGTGGATTCCATACTAGATATTAGGAATTTAATAAATAAAAAATAAGTGGAATAATATTCATTCTAATTAATGGACGCATCACTTGGTTTATAATGGATTAATGTTGGAATTTAAGCTTCAACAAGTATAATAAATGTTGAAAGTGAGTTGAATCACTTATAAGTGAGAGAGCTAATATTTCTAAAATAAAATTTAAGTAATTTTGATTGTAAAAATATATTTTTATTTGGAGCTCTGAGGATTGATTCAAAGAGAATTAATTATCTTTAAATATTGTATTTACAAATTTGAAATCAAAATAACATGAAATAATTTTGTTTGAATGAGGAAAGATATGTTACAGTAACAGGAGAAAATCTGACAAAAAAATTAATGAAATCGTAGAAAGAAATTCTATGAAAAAACGAGTTATTAGTCATAGAAACAAAATTTAATTAAAAGTAGGATAAAATGACTCTGACTTATTTGAAATTTATACAAAAAAGTAAAAGGAAATGAGAGGAAATAATTGAATATAGTAGGTGGAAACTGCTTAGAAGGTAAGGCCTTTCATGCTTGCAGGCTCACACAGCCTGTGCAGGTTATTTGGAAGCAGGTTTGTGAATGAATTGATGGAAGGTGCATCCTGTTTTCCCCCAGATCTTATGATATGCCTCAGATCACCTTTAAAGAGTCTGTAGAAATTCATTCCTGAAAAATATCTTTTAAATATGTCAATATAGCTTAAAATGAAGAATACTGCATACCAATTAGTGCTGCATTTAATATATGAAAGTTGAATTGTCTAGGAAAGTCTTAATCAAATTGACGCAAATAATGGAAAAAATGTATCTAAATTTTTTTACCAATTTTGATGATTTTTATCAGATTACTTATAAGTACTTGGAGAAATTTATTAATATATTGAATGACCAAAGTTCAAACAATAAATCACTTCAAAGACACTTTCTATCGGTGTTAACCACAGATTCATAACTACGGAGTATTTCTCTGATAAACAAAGAATAACTTCTTGGAAATTGGGAAGATGATATGTTTTTCACAATAATTAACAATAATTTCGATATTTATACTTTTGATCAATAAATATAAAGAAATACAATATATCACTTCCATTCACATTTCTTAAATAACTTGAGTTTTTTTAGAAAAATAATGTAGGAAAAAAAATATTTTTCTCAAAGAACATAAGAGCTTTTAGTTCATCAAAAACTTTGGGCATGAAAGAATTGAGGAATATGGTTAAACACCTTTACAGAACTAACTTTATTAATTTTGGTAAAGGTCCTATGAGTAATTTGAGAATGCATGAAGAAAATAATATGTAATTTCTATACCTTGATATATTTCATCAATATTTGTAGAATGCATTTTTTAATAAAGGTAATTGACTTGATAATGTCCACTTATTTATAATATAAGGAAAATTATGCTTTTATATAATTATAGCTACAGAATTGTGATAAAATTTATTTCCTTAAGCAATAATTTAAAAAATTCATAAAAATAAAACAGTTGGAATACCTTTTTTCCATTACCCTTTGAGGTATTGAAACAGTTCTATATTATCCAAAGATTACTGGTACAATTCAATCATACTAATCTTGGAGTGTAATTTCTTCTGAATTCAATTATCTATTTATGTAAAAAAAGTTATTAAAGCTTTTTGCTAATAAACTGTCATTACGAGGTATTCATTGTCATAGCAATATGGGAGGCGAAATTTTGAAAGAATTTTATATTGAAAAATCTAGATTTCTGAGAAACAGATTATTTCAGGAATATTTTATATGTACCAATTCAATGAAATTTTCCAATATCAGAAGGAATATAAATTACTGCCATTTTTGTATTTTTACAAATATGATAAAGGAGATTCGAGAAGAAAATTTATGAATGATTAATGGCTCAATGAAGCTGTGTTAGTTGGAGATGGGGTCTCTAAGGGTTGTTTTCACCTGGCAACAAAATAAGTTTTTTAGTTTGAAAAAGAACTATTAATCCTTGGTTCAATATCTCTCCAACATGTGCAGTTAACTATATTTATTTGGTCGTGAAGGTAAGTTTTGGATTACTTTAAATTAATTCCTTAAATAATGATTATCAATATCCATATTTTGGGGATTTAACTTGGCCAAAGCATATTTATCTGAAGTAAGATTTCTCATAAATCTGAAATTATAGGCACACACCATATGATATCCAAGTATTTATCAAGGTAGAATGAGAAAAAACCATAAATTGAAATTTTTATCTGTTTTGATACTTGTTTTCAGAATCATTGGTAACATAAATGAACCTCTTTGAGAAAAATGAGTGAGATAATTGGCCCTAAATATTCTAGAAGGTGGGTTTAATGAAAATAATAATTCTTCTTTCCAATTAAGTAAATTTCAAGGATAGGTACTATTAATATATATATTAGAGTATATAGAGCTTGATAGATACCTCGATTCTCAATGGAATCATTGTGTATATAAAAAAGCTGAATATAAGAAGTATGATCAATCCGATCTCTTTATTTTTATTATGTAATAGTAATTTATACACAGCTTTTAATTGTGAAAAGTCAATCGAAGCTCCTTTATTTGTCTTGGAAAAGTAAAAATAAAGTGTAGTACAAAAATTAGTGAGACTTAATTCTGGGAAAGTAGTGGGATATTACTCCTTTCTTACGTGATTATATCCTTGTTATGAAAAAAAAAATTGTGAAATTTATTTCCATGAAATTGGGAATTTTAGGACTTTTGGGTCTATAATTCTCTATGTAATTGATTAAGATATAAGGTCAGCCTGTGACTCAAATGCAGATCACAAACATGAAAGCCAACATACCATAAAACCAACGGTATAGTCAAGGTCACTAAATCCTGAGCTTATCCAAAATGGCTCACAGTGGCACTCAAAAGAATCAGAAAGACCACCTCGTTCCAAACATACCACTCCCATAACCATAGGACAAGGAACAACAAAGTTATTCCAGCTCAAAATGACAACTGAGCATAAACCTTGAATTTAACCTCATCCAAAGTCCAGGAAAAGAGGACTAACCCCACCAAAGGGGTAATTAAAATGAATCTCTCAACTGGTGCTATCTTATGGTACTAAAAAAACTGAGCTAGCACCCAAATTAAAGAGGTTATGCTCAAATAAAGACCAGAACAGGGTGAATAAAATATTCACCTCTCATCTAACTTCTACAGTTTGATTGTGAGAAAATTGAAATGGGGCAAAAAGGTCTCATTTGGAATTAGTACAATTGAATATTTTTATGGTACTATCCTTACCTCTGCACACACCTGTTTCAAAGTTTAATAAGAAAAATAACTCAATACAGGATTCAAGTTAGATTTATGGGTGTGCATTCACTTAAGACTCTTTCTATGTATTGAACATGGTCTTCCCATTTTGCCAAGTATATAATTATATCATCAATATATACTATCATCCAGCCTTCCAGTTTTTCTTCTTTACATATTGTGTCCATTATCCTTTGTAAGTGGTCTGGTGAATTTGTGATGCCAAATGGTGTTCTGGTATACTCATACATACACATATGGCATATAATTCTTGGAGCTTAAGAATGTTTGTCTTGACTCCATTCTGGTGAAAGCCTTCCATAAAATACATCTTGGTGATTCATTTTAATTTTGCAAGTTTTTGAGGGCATGGGGTATCCTTGGTATACGGTACCTGTCAGCTTTGGTGTAGTTAACCAGTGATCCAAAATCTCCACACAACCTAGATTTGCAATCATTTCATGTAATTAATATTGGTGTAGTGCTTCAATAATTTCATTATGTTCAATAATTCTAATGATATCTATATGTAGGAGTGGATTGAAGTAATTTTGAATATCTCCCTTAGCTTCTAAAAATTCTGGGCATGGAAGTATTCTTAGAATCAGTGCATAAGGCCTTTCTATGTTGAGCAAAAGCTATATATCAATTCCTCTAATATTTCCTAGAGGCTCTTCCCCTATGAACAAGGCTGGTCTATGATTCCCAAGAACTTTCAGTAAACTGAGTTTCTGTTTACTTGTCAGGTGAGAACAAAACTTTCCCTCTTTGAGTTCATTCACTAATTCTTCCAAAGGGTCTTGGTTGGAAAATTGGTATATATCAAGAGAAAATTAATTTTCCTTGTTAGAACCTATGGTAATATGCTTATTTTTAATGTTGTAAATATTAATGCCATACAACCTTTGGTATTCTGTTCCCAATAGGAATCCTTGGATGTGGGAATATTCAAGAACTAAAAACTCTGGGTTGAGTATGATATTACCTTTCTTGTGGAGTATTATTAATTCTCTGACAATAGTCCCTACAGCAGTCATATCCCCTGATGCACTCTTAAATCTCTTTGCTTTGGTTGGGAAGAGTTGGCTTTGAAAATTGGGTAAGTTTTTTTCCAGTATCCTTTGGCCACTATTGAGCCATGTGCTCCACTGTAAATGATTAATGGTAGTTAAGCATTAGAAAAACAAACAGTCATCCTAATGGCTGTCCCATGAATATATGAAATTATTTTTTTGGTTTTATTAAGAATTTTTGTTCATGTTGTGTATGCATGTAAAAACTCTTGTTTGTGGTTTCTTGTGGTAAACCTACTTCCAACTGTATATCTTGTATTTCAAACTGGGTTTCCTCTTGGTACTCCACCACATTCTCCTCTGCTGAATCTTGGCCATCATCAGAGTTGTTCCTGATGGAATTATACTTATAGTCAGATTCAAAATTTTCTGTTCTAATCTATTCATCTTGGGATTCTTCAATGGCATAGATTTCTTTCTTTGCCTTTAGGAAGTTGTTAGTATAGTGGTCTGTTGATCCACAAATATGACTAGAGTTATTTTTCTTGAGTATTTCTGCTACCTTTTCTTTGGATTTGTCTTTTTCAACCCTGAAAGGCTGTTTCTCTCTGAAGCTTTTTTTTATTTGGGGATTATCTCCCTATATTTTCCCTTTTCATTACATGTTGGAAGGTGTTGGCAATACCATCTAGAGGACAGTCTTTATTTCAGCTGCATTTTACTGCATGTTCTAGCTCTCCTGGAAGTTATGTCAGAGGTTTGTGATTCCTCATCTGAATTTTCATATGAGGATCAATGTTTTGAAGTCTTTTAAAATGTTTGAGACAAAAAAAATAAGTATTTTTTTCCACTTAGTATTTGTAATTCTAGAATGACATGCTTTTTTTCCCAATATCCAAGTACCATTACTGTGCTTCTGGATTATTTGGCTCCTCCACCATGGCCAGTTTCTCCTTCCATAGATTTCTTTCACTTCTGTGTACCATATACTAGAATGACCTTTGAATGATGCATTCAGTCTGTATTTTATGGCTAGTACATCAAGGAAAAGTCCATAAATATAATAAAGAAGCTCCATATGATCATATTCTCCTACACCAGAGAGCTTTGGTCAACTTGGAGCTCCTGTAAGTTTCTTCAGTGCTTCCTTCTTTGAATAATTTATATTATCTCAATTTTGGTATTGTGATGGGTCTCTTTTCTTATTCTCCATTGGGGAATCTGTTTTAATGTCCTCTTGGTGGTATTGAGTATCACCAGAAACATAGCCAGCTGTTTTTAGGTTTATGGTTTTGCAAACATTGAACAATTTGTTCATGTAATGATCCAGGTATTCTCTGTCCCTCTTTCCGTGATATTGCTCCCCCAAGACTTAATTTAGTATTCTGTTAGTATCTTCCTCTTGAAGAGTATGAATAGTTAACCTCTTTTAGCTTTAAAGTATTTTCATGGAGTCTTTGATGCTATGTTTTAGTATGTTCTTCAAATTGGGACATTTGTAACCACATTTCATTACTGTTTATGTTACTCTAAGGTGTAAAAACATTATTTTAACTCTTAGGGGGATGTGCCTCCCAATAGTATGGCTAGTGATTCTAACAGGGGTATTTAAAACGGTTCTTGGCTCTTGTGTACTTCTTTCACCAAGTCCAACAGCTTCTGGATCATTTGGTCTGACTCTTTCTGGTGCTGGTTCAAGGAAGTCTGGTTCTTTCCATGTGATATTTTTCTTCTCCTGCAAACTACCTGGGATTGTGAAGAATGGTGAATCTTGTTCACTGATTGTTTGGTGCCCAAGTGGTGTGAACCCACTAGGTAGTCTGGTTTGTTTACTCCTTGTGATCCTGAAGGAATCAGAGTATGCTCTTTATTGTTCAACTGTTCTTCTATGTCTTGGATAGTAGCTTGGTTCTCCCTCATTCTGGCTTCCCTTTCTGCAAGTATCTGAACTTCCTGTTGGGATCCCCACCTTTGGTGATCTCCATAAGGTCTTTGAAGGGTATCCCTTTGAGAAATCTCCTCTGGAGGCTTTCCCGAAGCTCTGATCAGTGTGATACTAAGTTGGAACCTTTTTTGTCCATGCTCCAATAAAAAAAGTCCACAGTGAGTTGGTGGAGCTGAAGAAATCGGTCCACATCCTTCAAGTCCTCTGGTGTAAGGTTCCTGTTCAATTGGAAGGTGAATGGAAGTGTGGTAATTATTTCCCTTAGTGTTCTGCCATCCACCATGGTGTTCAGAATCTGATATTATGGCTTTGAAAAGTCTTTTTCTATCCTCTGGCTGGCTCATTGGGACTCCAAGTTTTCTGAGGTTTGCAGGGGAAACATTATCATTGTTTACATGTAGTGAAAAACTTTCTTTTCTCAGTGTCTTTCCTCTTGCCTGTGCTTTTTACAGATTTGTTTTCAACAGCTTTGGGAAACTTTTCTTTAGAGATTCCAACTGGGTTAATAATGGTAATCTTACCTGCACAAGTTATAAAGGTTGGTTTACCTTGTATGGAAGCAGAGGTTCATGATTTTCTAGTCCTCTGAGTGGAAATTGATGTCCAAATTTTTCTGGATACAAGTCTTTCACTGTGCTTCTTCCCTTTTCCCTTCTGCACATCTGTGTCTGAGGGTGCCCCTGGGGTATTACCGTATGACTGGGTATCTAGTGGAACAAATGTTTCTTCTACTGAAAAAAATGAGGGCTTTTGTCAGTTAAGACCCTTATTATTCTTCTTGCATGTCCAAGAATGGCCTTTGATACATTTTTTGTATATATTGTACCCTTGTATTATGATGTATTATTGAGTTTATCAATTCTATGTCAGAAATACTGTTTTGTGGATGCATTATTCACTACTTTATCCAAAATGTCTCCCAGATTAACTTGTAATTGAAGAAAATAACTATAAGACTAGGTATCTAATACAAAAATTGAAGCTATCAATATGATTAAATCACTATATAATTAGATAAATGAGAAGACCATGTTCATTACATAGACAGAGTCTTAAGTAAATGCACACCCAGAAATCTAAAATGCTCACTTAAAAGGTGTAAATTTTGAAAGCAATAACTATTGGCCCTGGGACACACAGTCTCAGGTCTAAGCTTGGCCATTGTGAGCCTATAAGATATGTATGGCATAACCATCAGGCCACAAGAGCATTTATACACAGTTTATTAAGTCTTAAGCAGACTTATCAATTGAATTTTTAAAAAAATAACCAAAGATAAACATACCTCTATTTTGGATAAAAAAAGTTATAATTAGTATGTAATTTCTGGATTATAAACCAAAGATAATCTAGGGTAGACTCATAGGGTGTTATACCAAAAAATTGTAATTTCTTATTTTATAAGAAGATTTAAGAACCTCACATTACAATTGCAACTTTTTTAAAAAAAATTAAAAGTGTTAAATTTAAGCTTAAATGAGATTACATTTAAAGTTGCATAACGTTTATGCAAAATTGCCAAAATTTTAGTTAAAATTTAGGTGTTGTGTATATTTAGTGAATTGGCTAGAGATTTTCCATACAGAATGTAAATCCTGCATGAGCTCAATTGAAATTGTTTAAGGCCATAGTATTGATTTAAAAAATAAAAGGGCAAAATCCATGCAGAAGGGTGGGACAAAGGAAAAGACCAAATAGAGCTTGGGTACCCAGATTTTGGAATCTGAGAGGACTCTATCAAGGTTTTTCACCTGTATTGGAAATTTCTAAACCTTATTCAAATATTAAGATTGGAATTTGATTCAACGTTAAGGTTTAAACTGGTTTTATCCCAATTTGGACAGAAATTTTAAGCTTCCAAAGGGTAAATCCCAATATGCAAGCTTGAAATTGAGGTTTTAAGAACTTTCAAAGATTTATTAAGCTTAAAGCTTCAAAAGTAAAAGTATCAAAACCATATCAAAAGCTAAAGTTTCGTGTGTATTGCTATTTTACATGTAAAAATAGCAATCACTTCAAAAGTTCATTCAAAATCAAGTTCTTAAGGGATTTTCTCAAATATCTCACACAGATTACAAATTATGTTTATCTGTGTATAAATGAAATTTCAAGTACGTTTTCTAAACAGGTTTGATTTCTAATCACCCTCAAAAATCAACAATTTTAATTATTCTTAAAGAAAATTAAGATTTCTTTAAAAATGAATTAAGAATTCAATTCAAGATATTTTTGCTTTAAGCTTTATTTTCAAGTTTTCAATTCAATCAACTTTCATATAAATAAACCTATTTTATATTAAAAATTAATATAATTAATCTAAAAGAGGATTGAAGTTACTTGGAGTTAAGAATCAAAGTGTTAGCTTTGAGTGGGAATTACAAATAATTTAACTTAAGTTAAGAACCTTCTTTTTAAGTGTGGTTTTTTTGACCTGAGAACACCCTCTATATCCATCATGAATCATGAGAAGCTTCTCTTTAGGCATAAAAAGAGCCTACAAATCACTGTTTTTGCCACAAAACAATCATAATTCCAATCATATTAGACAACTACACAGGTACAATCTTTTTAATCATAAGATCTTATTAGTAAAGTATTTTATTAAGTATTGTATTATTTATGAATCCTAATTTAAACAATTGAAATCATATAAATCAGATAATTTTTGAAATCACCAATAATGTACTTTATTATATGAAACTATTGCCTTAAATATCTTTTACATGTGCAAATTCCTCTTAAAAGCTCTTAAAAATCATTTTTATCATGAAGAAGTTGCTTCTATCTTTGAAAATATTGATTTTTGGCATTTGATTTTAACTTATAAACATTATTCAATATAGTAACTGTTGCTGTTTGAGTTTCTGTATTGAATAAATAATATAAGTCAGATTTCTTTAAAATTCTATATCTTTTTTTATCAATTATTAGTTTTTATATATAGAATTTTTCTATAAGAATTATCTCTGCAAAGTATGATTAACAATTTCTCTTATAAATAATATCTATACATTATTCAAAAGTGGTTAAAAATTAATATTTTCCATGTGTAATTGTCTCATTAAGAGCTTAATACTTTTAATTTCATGACTTGGAAGTGACTAGAACAATAATAGAATAATTATAATTTATTATTTTAAGGCTTTTGTTTATTTAAATTATTTAATAATAATTAATTTTTGATAATTATATTAATTTGTGGTTATAATATTTGATTATATTATATTTTATACTGTGAACAGTAATATTTCTCTTTATATTTAATACTATTACCAAGAGTTTCATAGAGAAACCTTACAGACATAGACAAAAAAAGTAGCAGCAGTACTGAAGAAACCAATCCCCAGGAAAACTGAAGAGATTCAATATTTTCCAGGATTTTCCAGCTACTACAGAAAGCACATCAAGGATTTTGCACAAATAACCAGTAGTCTATACGGGTTATGGTCAAAAGGCTTAGTTTTTGAAATAACCAAAGAAATGTGGGATGCATATGAGAAGATCAAGTATGAGCTCACTAATGCACCTCACCTTATTCTTTCTCAATTTGAACTTCTATTTAAGTTTTACATAGATGCAGCCTGCAGTCAAGGGTTAGGAGCATCCCTTCACCAGAGACAAATTTTAGATAGTAACCCAGAGAAGGAGTAATCTTCTACAATCTAGGAAGCTGAAAGACTCAGAGGCCAAATATGGGAAAACTCAGAAATGATTTCTATTCATACTATGGGAATCAAAGAAACATCATCACTATCTGGAAGAATTAGTATTTGTAATTTACATAGACTGTAAAGCCCTGAAGGCCTTGCTCAACATGAAAACAGCCAATAGGAACATGTTGAGGTGGCAGATATCTATTCAAGAGTATAGAGGAAAGAGGACCATAATATACCAAGAGGGAAAAATCCACACAAATTCAGATGGAATCAGTAGATGGCCACTGGATAATGTGAAAAGAAACCCAGACCATGACCCAGAGGTAGCTGCAAAAAATCACTATCCACTTCATGGAAGTAGACAGAAAAAGAACTTCATGTTCTCACAGTGAGCACCAGAAAGTGGTACTCTAGATACTGACAATAATGAACCAGAGGAGAAAGAAACACCCATACTGGGAATAAACCCCTCAGCAATTCATGTTGAGTTTTTTAATGCATTGAATAAATATTATGCAAATGACAAGCAGTGTAGCATACTGATATCACTCCTGCAACAAAAATATAGGAGCCAAGAGCTGGAATCCCAGTTGGAGGAACCCTGGTTGATGGACTACAAGTATAATATGTTTTTGCTTATATATGGACTCCTTTACTACAGGGAGAAGCATGCTAGTTCCCTCATAGTGATAGGAAGAGACCATATCAGACTAGGTGTGATCCTGTGAGATATTTTTGAAAGACCCACAAGGCCCCAAATAGCTTTTTATACATTTGTTATAGCCATGAACAGACTTATCAAATGAATTCAAAACAAAATAACAAAAGATAATAATATTTCTATTTTTGATAAAAGAAGCTATACATATTAAGTCATTTTTGGATTATACAGCAAATTCAACCTATGTTAGACCCATAGGGCGTTATACTCAAAAATGCTTATTTCTTATCTTATTGAAATATTTTAGAAACTTAAAATAAAATTGCACCATTTAGATTTTTTTTTACTTAAATATTTGAATTGTTAAATTAAACCTTAAAGTTAAAGTTGAATAAGGTTTATGCAAAATTACAAAAATTGAGTTAAAATTGAGATGTTGTGTATATTTACTGAATTGGATAAAAATTTGCCATACAGGTTGTAAACTCTGTGTGGTATCAATTTAAATTAGTTTGATGCCATTGTATGGCTTTAAATAAATAAAATGGAAAAATTCATGAAAAGAGGCAGGGAAAATGAAAAAGGCAAAAAGAGCCAGGGTACCCAATGGTTGGGATCTGTGACAGCCCAAATAAGGTTTTCCTCCATTATTAAAGGATTTTAAACCTTATTTGAACTTCAAGAGCAAACTTCAATTGGATATTAAAGTTTAAACTGGTTTATCCCCCTTTTGAACAGGAATTACAAGCTTCCAAAGGGTAAATCCCCATATTCAGACTTTTAATCAAGGTTTCAAAAACTTTGAAAGCTTAAATAATCCTAAAATTAAAGCTAAGAGCATTTAAACCTTATCAAAAGCTAAGGATTAGTATGTATTTTTATTCTTACGTGGAGAAATAGCAATACATTCAAAGATTCATAGAAAAGACAATTCTCAATGGATGTACCCGAGAATTTCACACAGCTTGAAAATTCATGCTATATTTCCAGAAATAAAGCTATAAGTATCTCTAACCAATAAAATTCTTTTAGTATTTAGCTTTAAAAATACCTCTTCATTATTATTAAAGAAAATTAATATTTCTTCAAGAATTGATTAAAAATGTTATTCAAAAACATATTTGCTTGAAAGTTTCTTTTTAAGGCTTTCATGTGATTAACTTTGATATACATAATTTAATTTTATATTATAGCTCAAAATAAAAAAATAAAATGAGGGAGAAAGTTATCTGGAGTTAGAATAACACTGGGAAATTTCAATTGAAATTAAAACTGACTTACCTCAAGCTAAGAGCCTTATTTTTAAGCATGGTCTTTCAGTTTTGATCTGAGCACGCCCTCTTTATTCATTATTTATCATGAAGACTGCTGTGGAGGAATAATAAAAGCCTTTAAATCACTGGTTTTGTCCATCATCATCCTTATTCAATCAATAAGACATTTAAAAACAGGAAATACTTTATTCTTTATGGAATCTTAAGGTCTTCTTATTCCTTAAAAATAATAAATAAAGAGTTTAAATCATAGACTCTGGACTTTATTGCTATAATCACCATAAATTGACTTTATTATATAAAATGTTTGTCTTAAAATTTCTTTCAAATCCAAAAATTCCCCTATAAACTTGTAAATCTTATTTTATCATAAAACGGTTGTTCTATTCATTGAACTGATTATTTTTGGAATTTTTTTAGCTTATAACCATTATTTCATACAGTAACTGTTGTTTCTTTACTTATTGTATTAAATAAATATTATAAGTAAGCTTTCAACAGTGTGTCTGATATTTCATTTATCAATAATATTCATATTATTTATAAGTGGTTGAATAATATCATATTTCACATATAATTTGTTCATTAAGAGCTCTATATTTCTTATTATTTGAACTGTAAGTGATTATAATAATAATAGAATAATTATAATTTATTGTAATTAGTAATAATTTCTTATTAATAGATTATTTGATGATAATGAGCTCTTCTTTTCTACATATATACTTATTTCAAATACTCATATTAGTTTTTAGCTATGATATCTTATTATGTTATATTTTCTACTATGGTAAGTCATAGTATTCTTGATATTTTTTACTATTATCAAGAGCTTTGTAGACAAACTTTATGCTAGTAATTGAAGAATGCCATTCCTTCCCCTATATGGGACACATTAGTGAAGGCAGGATCAAGAAGAAGATAGCAAGGACAGCTTGGTAGCCTCAGTAGGAGAAAGAGTTGAGTGAGTACATCAACACTTGTGGAAGATGCAAGAACTCCAGTAGAAAACATGGGAAGAAGTATGGACTACCCCAGAATATTGAAGAGCCCAAACACCCATGGGAAATTATCAACATGGATTGGGTAACAAGACATGTAACAAGGAGAAAGGAGAACTAAAATTCTTCTCTAGTAATAGTGGACAGGCTTATAAAGAGTGTTAAATTCCTACCATATCCTAAGGAGATACAGCTATTGATGCAGTATTTATATTCTGAAATAAAATTATAGAGACCTGTGGAGTGCCTCAAATCATCATCAGTGACAGGGACCCCAAATTTAAATTGTAATTTTGGACAAACCTCTTCAATATGCTAGAGCCCAAGCTTGAATTATTCACAGCTTACCATCCACAAACAGATGGACTGGCTGAAAGGATGATCCAGAATATGGAGGACATCATCAGGAGATTCTGTGCCTATGGAATGGAATACAAAGACCATGAAGGATACACCAATGAATGGTTTACACTTTTAACAGCTATTCAACTGTCTCATAGCACTATACAGAGCTATATCACAGGCAATACTCCATCTCTAACAGAGAAAGGATAGAACCCTCTATTTTCAGTAGATCACCTGAAGAGGAATGTTCTGAAAATCCACCCCACAGCCAAGTACCTCCATGGTATGTGGAAGAAGTCTTGTGGCACAGAAGAAATGGGAAGAGGAATGAAAAAACCCACAAGGAACCTTATTTCAGGGAAGGGGACCAGGTTTTATTTTTTACCTTAAATTTCCATAACCTGAAAGGCCCCAATAAAATGATATACTAATTTATGGGACCGTTCACTATAACTAGACTGATAGGGAAGAATGCAGTGGAAGTCAAAATATCAGAGGAGCTTTCCAGGGAACACCCAGTGCTTTCAGTTAGTTTTATCAAATCATACCATCAAGCTTCAGAGGACAAGCTCCCTTCCAGGAATAAAACCAATATTCCGCAAGACATATTGGAAGTGGGGGAATCCTCTGGCCAAGTAAAGAATATCATAAAGGGAGGGAATATGAACTAAATGGGAAAGACCACAAGCAGTAACTCATCATATTGAAGAACTAGACAGCTGATAAAGACAAATGGTAAGCAGAACATAACATACCAGATGGTGACCCTCACCTGAGAATATTCAGAGCCTCTAGGAGGGCTGAAAATTCTCATCAATGATGATCCTTTGTTTTAATCTCACATAAAGGGTTATTACAATGAAGCTCAGAAACAGGGATATCTCATGGTTCTAAGCATATTGAGCTAGAACCAAAATTAAAGAACCTATACTCAAATAAGGACCAGATAGGGGTGAATGAAATATTCACCTCTTATTTAACTGCTACTTTTTTGGTGTGAGATACTTGAGATGGGGCCTTTTCGAAAGGAGTACAATTAGATCTCTCTTATTGTACCATTCTTACCTTTGTATCAAGCCTGTCTTAAAAGCTACTAAGAAAAATAACTCTATACAGGATTTAAGAAAAATCCATATCTGAAAAATGCAATTCAAAAGTGGTATAACGTTTCCACATTTAATGCTCACCATACCAAATGAGATACCAATGTGTAGATCCCATCTATGAATACAAAATTTACCATATTTGAGCTTCCTCTCTCCAAAAGCTGCCAAACCTATAGGAGCTTCAAGGCTAAAATTTCACAATAGTACTTCCAAGAACCAATACTGTGGGATACTATCCCATATTATTTAATATGAAGTGTAAATTGTGAGAAGAAGCTTGTTTATCCTTCAATAACTCATATTTCCTCCTGTATGGGGTCGCCATAAAGGATCTGTACAGAATTATACATGCTATACACATAAGAAGAGGGCTGAAAGGTCCCCAAAGGAAAGTTTTAACCCTGTATTGGGGAAAGCATCACAGATGTGGTTTCAAAACCACACCTGAACCCAATAAATGCTAAAAAGGACTTTAGAAACCAAAATTCCACCTCATTGTGAGCCTTGAGGTATATTTTACATGCCCAAATGGGCCACAGTCATCATTAAAATAAATTCTGAACTATGAATTACCCATAATTCATGCATATATCCAAAATTAATCATTTTTCATTTCAGAAAAGATGAATAACATTTTTGTGAGTAAGTAAACCCATGGATTCAAGGCCAGATTTTGATTCCACACAAACAATTCACCTAGGTTAGCTCAATAGAGTGAATAAGCTTAAATTGACTCTATGAGGTGGTAATATGGAAAATACTTCAATACCACATAAAAGAATTGTGAAAATGTTTGTTTTTGAATTTCATGCCAAAATAATGGGAATGTGAGAAATCCCATGTCACATATACACTAAGATTACTGTTATTAATGTTTGTGGCACTTAGAATTATGGTATTGATATCAATCTTTAAGCCTGAATTACTATTTTCAACATGAAGATAGCTAAGGGGGGCAAAAAACATCAATGAGAGCCAGGGTACCCAGCTTCTGAGGCCTCTGTGGCATTGATAGCTATAAAAATTTAATCCATGGCTGCTCATGGCTCAATTAGTATACTAAAACCTTTTGGGACCCTTGTTACCAAGTTAAACTCTCATTATATCATAAAAAAGCTGAAAACAAGCTCCTATTTGGACATGAAAAAGAGGTAAAGAGCAACTTAGACTCCTGAAACTATGTCAATTCTTAATTATTTTCCATTTATAAATCTTGAAATAACAATTAAAACCCTTTTTGGAATAGTATCCATTGATTTACCTCATAGCAACCAGCTATACTGTGTTATTTGCAATTCTATGTAGAAATGAGGTGAAAAATTCAAAAATTAATTAAAAATCCAATTCTTAATGAAGGTTACTGAAGCTTTAAGGGCTAATTGAGAATGGTATTATTAATAAATATTTAAAGGAAATAATGGTTTAATAAGTAAAATGAAAGTTTTACTTACAGTCCATTTTTGATGATTCCATGTGAAACACTTAATCTTCAAAAATTCACAGGAAATACAACCTGTGATTAAATTTCCAATAACATGGACACCTTTTATAAATTAATGTTTATTTTTAAATAAAAGAAGATTTACAGTTGTTAATTCTTTCATTGTTAACCATAAATGGGTTGGTAGCCACATAAAAGCCTTCACTAAAGTAACTATGATAATCTTATGTGACAACAGATGATGCAATCATTAATACAAAGAGTATTATGCTTCCTCACTCACTGTTTTTTCAGTTTTCTCCATGGAACACCTCTGTGAGATGTTGTTGAATTAAAAGAGGCCTCCCCTTGCTGTTTTTTCCAGATAATCTTATTATCCAATTATACCTTTATTACCAACAAGTAGGTATTAGTTAAATCCTTTTCTTAATTGTTTTGTTCTTTCAGAATAAATCATGAATATGTTAAATAATGATATCAATAAACTATAATTTTTTAATAGTGTTATGTATCAATTTAAATCCTTGAAATCCACAATTTATCTGTCAAATCTCTCTACCAACTTTTTACAAGGTTCATTGGAGTATTAGTGAGTGGTTTTTAATTAATTCTTAAATTTTTTCTCTATTATCAGTTTTCTTCAAGAATTATATTTATACTTATTCTTGCCAAAGATAGTTATATATTGAAATAATTCTATTATTTTAATGAAGAATTTTTATTATTAAATACTTCTTGTAATTGATTCTTGTAGACAATTAATGCTTACTGTTCTAATAACTAGTAGTGTATAACAAGTAAAAGAAGTAAATAAATAAGTAATTTTTTAACTGTGGTTATAATAATAATAATGATTCTTATTATTTTTCATAAGAACAGTCATGGGAATGTTGATTAATAGTATTATTATCAAAGGTTTCATAGACACATCTTACACTTCTGGAGTGAAAAACTTCACTCATTATATGGGGTAAGGATTAATGGTCCTTTCACCCAATTTCAGGATAAAAAGGGACCTTCCTCTCCCCAAAAGAGGAGTCCATACTTCTCTTTAATTCCTACTTAGTTAAACCCCTTACAAACAGTCCTAATTAAAAAAATTGTATTAGTCATTTTTGTTAATTAATTGATAATTACTGCACCCAGGGCTTTCAGTAGCACTCACTACCACTGTTTATTCATATCAAATCCCTGATCACCTTGATAGAACTCTTCTTTCAAAATTTAAATCCATTTCACAGTCATATTTGAAGCTGTAACTACTTCCATTATCACTTCATCATAGACACAGCCTGAGATATAATCTTGGGAAATTGCAGTTCTTACTCAATACAAATTGTTTTAAAAACACTTTTAGTGATTCAATCTTCTGTTATGTAAAACCCAACATAATCGTGACTCATAATTACAAAAGGAGAAATTTCCAGAGAAAAAAATGGAAACTAAAATAAGTCAGTGCTCTTATTAGAAATATTTATTTTGTTTCAAACTTAAAAAATATTTAAAGAGTTGTTTTTAGATAATCAAAAAAGTACTCTATATATTTTGACAATGGTTCTTTTTATTGGGATGAGGCTAAAGTGAGAACTCACAAAATGCCTCTTTTATCTGGGTTATGTGACTTATCCACTTACAAAGAAGGATTTTGGGAAAAATCTATTGAAATGTATATATTTTTATGTCTTAAAATATAACAATCTGATCAAAGTCATTATTGAAAAAAATATTGAAAGTAAATATTTGATAGAGAATGAGGAAGAAGGATATTTTAATTTTGAGTTATAGTCAAAGAGCCTTTGCCAAAGTATAAAAATTTTCTTCTTCTTTCAAGCTATTGGTTTGATTTTTGAATAGATTCTTGGAATGGGGAATTATGCAGGAACTTCCTGAAGATGCATTATTCAATTGACTTTATTTGAATTATCTTCCAATATTGAAGACCTGGCTTGAGAAAATGGCCAAACCAAAATAGCAAGTTAGAACCCAGTGTGAAGCAAAAAGAAATCTGGGTTAAAACTGCTACCCCCACTGGTAGTGGTAGAATTATTTTCATGGTGAGACTTCTAAGTGATCTTGGGCCTGATTCTTCAGACAATTTGGAGTAAAAGATACTACTGTGAAAGAAATAAAATTCATGAAAAGAGGAAAAAGGAGTGATTCAATGAGAAACTCAAAGATTGTTTTTGACAATTTTTCAATTTTTGAAATACTAAATGGTCATACATCTTATTTCTCCGAAAGCTTTGTTTTGATGAAACCAAAGCCCCCACTATGGGGTTCCCAGTTTTATCTCATATGAGGGTTTCCACCCTCATTTGAGCTCACTGGTAACACCCATAAATGATACGGAGATTTCTTAATCTATTATTGTTTTGAAGTGATATTGGTGGAAGGATCTTCTTTCTTCTCAAAGGGGTAATCAAATTCATTTCTCCCCACTAACTATTGTCCCAAAAATATTTTCTTTATTTGAAATTGAAAAACTTTTAGTATTGTGTCTTGTAAATTTCTCTCTGAGACTTAATATACTGTGGGTACTACAGGTATGTTCTGGAATTTTCCATTTCAACATGGAATACTTCCTATTTGCTGTAATGTGTATTTACTCCAACCATATATCCATCCGTCCAATACCCATTGAACTTTTACTCATGTTCCTCCAGTTATGGCATATTTATAGCCTCTAGTGTCTTATTAGGACGAAATCTTTTGTATATAGTAAGTTATCTATGTCCTTGATAGGTAAATAATAGATATCTCTTGCGATTGAAAGGACAAATTTCATAAAATAAAGCTTGGCTTAAATTTGCCAATATTTTATCGTTTTGAAAAAAGATTATTTTCTCATTTCATTAAGAAAGTCTTATGATCCCTTTACACTTTAATATGGATATCTAAAAAGCTTACATTGTGAGCTTGTGGAGTTTTTTGTGGTATGTCCACCTCTGTTTCCTTATGAATGAAAAGCTTACGGGACTTAGTAATTTTTATTGAGATATTTACCACTAGAAATTCAACTGATAAAGCTTTTCAGTCTTTATCAACGCCTAAATACTTTCCTATTCTAAAATATAGTACGTAAAAAACGATCAAAAAACTGGAAAATTCAACATACCTTCCCTTTATTTAAATAATTAAACTATTTTTATTATTATGGATTATTGAAATTTCAATCTTGAACAGGCATGCCTTTCTGATGGATTTTGAGATCTCCCTCATTCTATAGATATTCATCACTAGATCTTCGCTTTTTACAGAAAATAAAAACATAAATTTGATCGATAGAATAGGGTTATACTTAGCTGTAACTTCACAGACACATAAGCCACCAAAAAAAGCTGAAAATTAAGGATATGATTTCCATGAATTCTTGAGTTATCATAATGAAGTTAAAGGGGCTTAAACTTATATTCTTGAAAAAAGTTGGACTATTTTAATGAAAAACTTAAAGTTAAATTTCTTTCAAAGAATTAATAATGAACTTCCAATTTTTTCAAATGATTGAGAAAAAAATCAAATAATGTCTTTTTTTGGCTTAATTTTTCCATCAAAGCCACATTATCCTTTTTGGAGTTTGAATAGAATTTATATATATAATAAGGTGTGTAAAGCCTTTAATACTCTATGTCTATGATAATACAGGAGCTGGGGCGAGTAACAAATTAAAAAAATCCAAATTCAAAATTCAAATTGTCAGTTCCTTTCAATTCATCATCTAGGAGTTTCATCAAAGCTAAAAAATACATGGAACTCCAAGATTCCATTTTTGTATATCTAACCTAGTTGGTAAAGATTTGATTAATCCATTGAATTCATCCCCTCCCAAAATTCCTTTAGATACAAATTATTTCACTTTTGTTCATATATTTCTGTGCTTTTTTATTTAAAAAATGAATTAGTCGCTAGTTCATTTTCAAGCTTCCCACATATTGCAACATTATTCTTTTACTTTTCTGATATTCATTTATCAAAATCTGACTTATTGAGCTAACTTGACATATCAAAAGTAGTATCTTTACCAAGAAATAATAAAATTTCTGGATAAAATAGGTAGGATTAGATTTTTTAACGTCTTAAATTTCAAATTTATCAGAGATAATTATCATATATGCCTTTTTTGGTTCTTTAATTTATATTTTAATCTGGGCTACCAATGATCTGAGTTGTGAGTACATCCTTTGAGGTTATTAGAAGTTATTATATAATAGATTAATGCTTGGGAATGGAATATTTCATTCCTCTATTTACCCCACAATTTAGCTATTAATAGCTCATGAAATAGGAACTTATATGGTAAACATTGCACCCATAAGCTCTTCATTGTGGTAAAAAAGACATAGTAAATCATAATGACTTTTGAGAGATTTTTCAGGTAAAAATGTTAAATTGAATATTTTTAGTTTATTTTTTAAAGCTTAAAAAATTCTTTAAATTTATCACCAAGGATTAATTCATACTTTAAAAGATATATTTTGAATAGAATTTTCAGTATCAAGTATAAGGAACTGAATTGTGGTAGGGATATCAGGCCTCTTCAATTCAATACTCCCATGAAAGAATCAATTTTTTGGGTTTAATATTTTTGTGCCAAACGATTGATTCTTATTGTTCAAAATCAAATAATTGACAAACGTAAACACCCCTATTTTAAATTCAGTTTCAAATATAAGAAAAATAATTGTTGATTTATTTTTATAGCAAAAATTACAAAGAAATATCTTCCAAAGATACGTTTAATCTCAATAAACTGAAACTATAGGACTAAGATAGAAGCTAATGAAATTCAATACAAAATTCGTTTAATCCTGATAAATACCAGAGTTATTACCACTTTGAGAATATTAGATTTATAGTCAAAACCTCAAACAAAAGGGCTTGGTAAAGCTTTTACATAAGAATAATTACTAACTCTAAGATAGCAATACTCTATACTAAAATATAGATAATAGCAAATATGCTTATATATTCAGTTTTTGGAAGGTTATTGCTACCTGATGTGTCATAAATCTCTTTAATTATTTGCTAATTAATTTTGGGATACAATATATAAGAAAAACAGATAATTATAAACTTGAAGTCCGGTTCTAGATGCTTATATTCTTGTACTTCTCTTTTATATTTCTTTATGCTACAGGATAAAGGATTTCACCAGAAATATCTGAATGTACCCCTTCTATTGAACCCTGTATTCCAGAAATTAATCATCTATGCAGAATATTATACATATTTTAGCCAATTATCAAATGCTTATACTAATCAAAAATATTTTTTAAAAGATGAATCAATTGATATTAAAAGTTAAAAAAATATTTAGAAAGGGATTGTCTCAAAGAAATTACAATACATTATTTCATTTTTGATTTTTTAGCCTTCATTTCCAATTGCATATTATTGAGTTTTGTTATGAATCGAAATAATAAATATTTCATAAGTTCCCTTTCCAAAAAAATAAAGGTAAAAAATAATGTATGTTTAATTCTTATAAATCATTCAAATTAAATACCACATACTAACTTCTTGTTTTATATTACTTGGAATATATTTAATATCTTATAAAAAGATGGTTCTCTTAGTTTATCTATAAAATGAAAATTGTAACATTTGGGAGTTCTCCTATCATTATAAAAAATATTTTGTATGAAATTTTTCAAACTCGGTCATATATAGACTACTAGAATCCACTACCATATCTCTCCAAAATATCTCTTAGTTTTTCAAAAATAACATTCATTTCCAGCTTCTCCTTAGTTGAGAAGATAATATAGGTGAATTAATTTATTCCAAACGATTTTTTACATTTTAGGGTATTATACAAAAATATTAAAATGAAAAGGAATTTCTCACATATGTATAAGACGTCTCAATATGAGTTTAGTCATCAGGCTAGGAAATTTATTTGTTTAATTTAAATAAGATATCTTTAGTGAAATATTCTGGAAGGAAATTTCAGGAGTAATCCAAAATAAAATATATATAAGAGATAGATACGATAATTAATGGTAATACCAAAAGACCTGATATAGGCTTTTAGGAGGGGTTTGCATCTTTAAAAGATTCTTCCAAGCTGTGTTATTTCTTTTTATAATCAATGTTGTTGATTTTAAGGCATCTGATTGATATTTATAGATTATATATTTGAGTAAAGAATAAAAATACAAAGAAATTTATTCAAAAATTAAGCTTGTGATATAAGTTTTGGTATTGTCTCATTTATGAATATGCTGTATGCTAATTATATGATATTTTGAATAATATATGAAAATAGTATCTGAAATAGAATTGTTATCAATAAGAAAAGTAAGAGTTTGTAATTCAGTAACAACTTTGAAAGCCTAAAAAGTTATTTTACTTTTCATGTGAGGAGCTATGGCAAGCTGAAGATGTCAGAATGAGTTGAAATGAATTTATTATTAACGTTATCAGATTTTATTCTCTCTTACAATCAATCCCTAATGTCATTATGTGATGCAAAGCTGGAAATGCAGTACCAATGTAGTATATAATGCAAAGGATACAGTAGGTTCCCAAGCAGAATTTTCGGAGATAAAAATAAGAGTATATATTTACCACACCTTGAACATTTAGAACTGTTAATTTAATGTTTCTTTACCTTCAAGTGCGCATATTCACTCACCTTCAAAATGAATTATATACTGAAAAGGTATTTCATTTTCAGTGTTGGTTTGAGGATTGAATCTTATAGATATTTTTATTAAAGAGGAATTTTAATTTGAGATTTAATCACAATCAGAAATGCTATTTGAGATCAAGGAATTCTTTGTGACCAACACTTAAAAGTAATAAATGGTATGGAATTTTCTTAAGCGGGGAATAAAAGCAATATTCATATCAGCTTTGAATTTCTCACATTAGCCTCACTAGGAAACCTTGAGAAATCCTTTGTAATTACCAAAAAAGACCTTATTCATTTATTTTCAAAGTCTCTTAAAACTTCTTCTGGATATAAAAATAATTGTTATTTTCTTTATCAATATTTAAACGTAAGAGCTGATATTTTTGAGTCATCAATACCTACTATTTAGTCGCAATTTTATCATCATAGAATTATAACATCAAGGAGAAAACCCAAAAAAGAATTTCACATAATTAAATTTTAGGAAGCTGATAGGATTATTTTGACTTTGATTTATGAACAAAAGTTCCATTATTGAAATAATCTTGATCATAAAACGCTTAGGATGTGTCTGTCAAACTCTTTATAATAGTACCATTAATCAAGATTACTGTGACTTTTATTAGGAAATACAATAAATTAATATATTATAACAACAAATAAATAATCAATTTCTCAGTTATTTTTTTAATGGTTATACACTACTAGTAGTTATAACAATAGGCAGTAATTTTCTACTAGAATCAGCTATAAGGAGTATTAATAGTAAAATTTCTTATTAAGATAATATAAGATTCTGTTAATTTACAATTATCTTTTTCAAGAATAATTAGAGTGATATTTATTGAGAAAAACTAAACACTAAAGAAAAACTTCAATAATTAAGACAAAACACTCTCCAATTTGCCAAAGATACCTTGAAAATAATTGGCAGAGTGACTTGATGCATTATTTGTGAATTCAAATAAGCAAAGAAGATTTAAAACAGTAATATATAAATATAACAGTTAAGAACTAATAAAAATACTATATATCTTTTATTTAATTTCTTTCCAACTTATTTCTAAAGAATTAGAACACTTAATAAAACATTCAATTAATAATACTTATTGACACTAATGATAATATTGAATAATAAGATGATGATTGGAAAAAAGAGAAAGAAGAGGCCTCCTTTAAGTCAAAAACAGAGACAGAGGCATGCAATGGAGAAAACTTGAAAAAGGTTATCCTATTTGGATTATTCATTACATCCCTTCTTGTCACCTAATATCATCATAATTACTTAATTAAGTCATTATACATGACTACAAACCCATTTATGGTTAAGAAATGAGGGAGTAAGAACTTTGTATTTTCTTTTATTTTAAAACATTTTTTTCTCAAAGTTATCAATGTTATTGGAAATTTCATCAAAGGTTGTATTTTGTGTGATTTTTGACAATTCAGGTTTTTGTGTGGAATCATCAAAAATGGACTGTAAATGAAACTTTTAATTTGGATTATGAAGTCATAATTTTTTTTTGGCTTTTATGTTGCTTATTCCTTTCTTCATCTGTCGTGAAATCTTCAGAAGCATTCATTGATAATTGTATTTTAAATTAATCTTTGGGTTTTTTACCTTATCCCTACATGGTGAGAAAATGAAATAGTAATAGCTGGCTTTAATAAGGTAAATTCACACATAATAGTACCAGAAAGCTTTGGAACGACTCTTTTTGGGTGTGTTCATGGAAATCATTGATCACAGACATGGTTACAGGAGTAAGACAGGCAAATTACCTCCTTTTCCTATCAAATTAGCCGCTTATTTTCTATTTTCTCATGATTTAATGAAATTGCAACCTCTAAACCAGATTCTGAAAATGTTTCAGCAGAAAAATTGGGCCAAGATCAGCCATAGATCCAATATTTGGAGCTAACTGTGCCCCCAAGGCCTCAGAAGCTGGGTACCCTGGATCTCTTTGATGTCTTTTATCCCCCTTAGCTCTTTTCACATTAAACATAGTAATTGGGGCTTTAAGACTGACATCCACTAAGGGTGTATCAAAGCTGTTTGGAACAATACAGTAATATTAATTACCACAAACATTGATGACACTATCATTAGTGTACATGTAATAACATGAGATTTCTCAAATTCCCATTTTTTTGGCATGGAATTGTAAAAACCAAATATTTTCACAGTTCTTTTATGGGATGTTAAGTCATTTTCCATATCACCACCTCATAGAGTTAATTTGAGCTATTTTGCCCCTTGGGGTTACCCAAGGTGAACTGTTGTGTATAATTCAAATCTGACCTTAAATCCATGGATTTGAATACTCACAAAAAGGCTATTCCTCTTTTTTAGAATAAAAAAATCAATTTTGAATATATGAATGACTTATTGGCTATGAATAGTTCATAATTTATTTCAATACTAATTTTTTCCTATTTGGGTATGTAAAATACAACTCAAATATCACATTACCTCCCACCAAAACATAAAATTGTACCAAAATTCTATTATTAAGTTTTAAGTTACAAGAATCCCCAAAGGAGGGTAATTTCCACTGTCCAAACTCTTCATATTTCTTAGATAAAGTAATTAAACCACATTCATAGGCATATTTAGGCTTGTTACCTTCTTTCATGCCTAAATCTTCTCAAATGTTTATATTGGTCAGGTATGTCTGGTTCTTCCAGCCATTAATATTCATGTACTTGATTTTTATATCTGACTGGATAGTCTCCTTTCTTTAATGACTTTCTTTATCTTTTTGTCTTCATTCTGTTACACTGGCTGTACATTCAATGGAGTAGAGTTTGTTCAAAGAAACAATTCTTCATCAGCTTGTTGATAAGTTTTCATTAGGCTCACCAGAAAAGTGGGGTGTTTGTTTTCCAATTCACAACTCAATTCCACTTGAGCTGAAATTTTTCCATGGAAGTCAACAATTAAAAAAGTTCCCAACTAATAATCTTTGATTTTCTTTAGGCCTTTGATATTATTAGAATTTAAGATTGAAGCTAGAACTAAGTCCCCTATGTTTAAGTCTGGTAACTCATGAATCTTGTCCACTTCTCTTTTGCATATTAGAAAACCTCATCCACACTTAGCTTTGCATAATTTCCCCTTGAGCCACCATTATATTGAATCTGGAAGCTGTAGGATGAATTTCAATGCCAAATTTAATGCTTATAAAGACAGAGCTTTACCATGGTTTTGCCAACAAAACGCCAAACTGTAAGGTGTGGATATGAAACTTTGATTAAAAATCAAGTACTTTTCCTGTCCTCTAAATTTTTATAAGGTAAAAATCAATTAAAAATAGTAAGAAATATTATTTTTAAGAGAAAACACACCAATTTCATTGTTTATAACTTTATGAGTATAAAACAATAATATCATAAAGATTTACTGTTTTACCAACAATAAAAAGTTATCCAAAAATACTCTACAAGAGATATTTAAGGCTACAAAAGCAATTTCTTAAAGAGCAATTTCAATTGGAATTAATTGAGCAAAGAACTGCAAGCAATTAATTAAAGAACAAAGTCTTTAAAGAGAATATTAAAGAGAAAACACACCCAAAAGTGACAAAGTTTACAGTGATGAAAGATGCTTTAATTCACTTTTGGGGTGGTTCAGGGGTAAAAATGATTATAAAAGTTTCAAGCAATGATTATGATGATTTTTTCACGTGGTTAAAAGGTTTAAAATGATTTAAAAAAGGTTGTTGGAATATTTTATTGATTGGTTTAACAATGTTTAAACTAATTATAAAAAGAAAAGATTCTAACATGAAGAGAAAAGTGGGGCAAAGAAGACATTCTTTTATGGCCATCAGTTTTCTTACTCCAAAAGTAAAGTTTACTCTTGTCAGTCGTGAAAAACAGTCTGACAGCATAAAAGCCAATTATGGCATCATTGAACCCTGATTTAGACCAAAAAGGGCTGGTTTAAGCCATTTTTAGCCATTTTAGACCCTTAAATCAGCCATTAATATAGCAATACCTGGCCTAGAGCCTTCAAAACACGTCAGAATGTGTGTAAGAGGCGTAGAAACCAGTTAAAACTGTTTTTACTATGATGGTTTTATCTTAGGGGTAGTTTTACCCTCTTGGCAAAAGCTAAAACTACCCCAGTTGGTATCAAAACCTCATCATCGATTGAGTCCACAGACCCTGTAACTCAATTCCAGGCCAAAAGTGATGAACTTTTGCGTGAATTTTGACACCACACGCCTGTCAGCAAGGATTTTGGGGGTCTAGCTCCCCCTTAGAGCTGGAGTTCCTTTTCCTCCGAAATTTAATCTTTCCAATTTATTTTTCCTTTAATTCCTCATCATGTATTATACTTATAATTTACATATGTAATTCAATTGAATTGTACAGTACAATACAGTAATGATTGATACCTCATATGTAAATCAAAGTTCACTTATGTAATACACGCGCACATTTTGACATTTCAATTGAATTCAATTGAAAATACTTCAATTCCTCATAACTTCTAAACTAAACACAACACCTCAATTTTAACACAAAAATTGATGGTTAACACCACATGTGGTGTGAATTAAATTAAAGTTTTGAGGATTTTCAACTTTTGTATTGAAAATACCAAAAACTTAATTTAAGCTTATTTAGAGTTGAGTTACAAGAATTTCACTCAGAGGTGACCCCACCTGATTTTTTATGGGGAATCCAATGGTGAAATAATTTTTATATGTTTATTTATTGGATAAAAAGTTATAATAATTTTTATCTAACTTTTTTCCAAATTTATTTATTCTTTTACAATTTTGTTAAAATTTCATTTTTACTTAATTTTTTCAAGTATAAATGTAATTTTATAATTCCAAAATTTAATGTAATTTTATTTTTGCATTTTAATTAAATTTTTTATTTTGAATATAATTTTATATTTATATTTTGATTTTTATTTTAATAATATAAATAAACTTATTTTATTTATATTTATATGTTAATTTTGTATTTGTGGTCTTTTGGGTATATGAAATTACCTCTAAGGCTCACATTCCCTCCCCCTAAAAAAGAATATTACTTTGTAATATTGGTGTTTCTAGTGTTTCTGAACTTTCTGAGAAGTTTAGTAGCTTCAGGTATGTATTTTTCTCTTGTTCTGTCTTCAGACAGATGTCCTGAAAAGGGGCTCTCATGGCATTTTTTTTTCTTTTTAGTACAAAATTGATTAATGACCTGTCCACAACTGTCATGACACATGTGTGCTTGGTCCTGTGATAAATTATACCATCCAGTAGGTGAAATATTCCTTTATCATATGATCCTTTCCATACTTCATCCAAGGCATGTATTAGAGAGTTGTCTTTACAGTCTTTGTTCACTAATTGGTATAAGATGCTACAATTGTTATCTTGAATGTAACTATTTCTAACCTCTTCAAAGAAGGTGGTGTTCAAGTCTGTAACACTTATTCCTTCTATTGGGATTTGGTTTTCATAATTTGTGCCCCTTGAGCGTTTGATAAATCAAGTTGACTATTGCTCAATTGTGGCAAGTGGGAATAAGACTCCATGATGTCAAAGGTGGCATTTATATTTTCTATATCTTTTGAAGATTCACAAAATATGGATGACTTATCATTTGAATTGTCTTCAATTATGTCATCTTTTTCAACATCAGGTCCCTTTTCAATATTAATTTCATTGATTTCCCCCTTTTTGGACATGTATTGGCTAAATGGGTGGTGCTTTGGCAAATATGGCACTTTCTGATTGTATCTGCAGATTTATACCTAACATTATCAGGATGTTCTTTGGGGTTTCTGTACACAGAATCTTTCCAAGGTGCATTAAACCTTGTTTCAAGATTCACCCTACTAGAACCAATTTTTGTTCTGGTGGTTACTTCTTCTAATATATTGATAATATCCTCTGCTGAAGATTGTTCAGTAGTCCTGCTTTTGACAGCATGCTCTAAGTCACCTCCACATTGTCTCAGAATCTTTCTATGGATCATAAATTCTGACATGTCTGGATATAATGCTGTTAATCTGTCTTTTTGTTGGCAAAACCACGGTAAAGCTTTGTCTTTATCAGCATTAAATTTGGCAGATTTAAAGGATGTTTCAACTTTAAACCTCCAAGAATCATTTGCCCATTTGTTGATGATTTGGGTTTTCCACCAAGTCCAACTCTGGTGTCCATGTGCTTGTCTTATTTTGATGTACCATCTGTGAGCTGATTTGGTAAACAAGGTGTTAAATCTTGCTGTTACCAATCTGTCTGGTAATTCAAAATCTTCTTTTATCATTTCAATACCTCTAATGAATTCCATATGGTCATACTCTCCTTAATCACTGAAGTGAGGCCATTCTGTAAGTTTTGGAACTTCTTTCAAAAGTGCTTGGCCCATTGATGGTTCCAAGTTATGAAAAGGAGTGGATAATTCATTCTTTAACTGTGAATTATCAGGATCCAATACTTGTGGATTTGGAATTCTTGTGCTCTCATTTTGATTCAGAGGTGTAGACATTCTTGGTAAGGTGTTAAGTATTTGTTCAATATCATTCATTTTACTGTTGCTACACCTTTGGGAATTTCTGTATTCATGTTGGAAGCCTTGTATTAAATTTTTTACTTCAATTTTATACATGTCTTCTTTATGTGTCAGTTCTTGCCATAACTCTGTCCGTCTTGTATTATCAGAAGTGACTTGATTCAATTTCATTGATAATTTTGATACTTCTTCTTGTGAAGCATCAAAACACTTTTTCAAGGCAATGGTATATGTCTTTACTTCAGTAAATTAATTTGAAATGTCATCAAGGACTTTCTTGTTATCTGTTTTGATAATATCTATGGCTTGTTTAATTCTTGTTTCAATTATGTCATCAATATTGAATTTAGAATATTTATCTGTTAATTCTTTAATAATGGCAGATTGTTCATTTATTTTATTGCCAAAAGAATTATCATTATTGGAAATTTTAATTTTTCTTAAAGCTTTTTCAAAACACATAAGTGTTTCATTAATTTATCACAGACTCAGGCTGTTTGTTTTAATGTTGTTACAAATGGTTTCATTTTTATCAGAAAGATGTTTTTTCACGTCATTTATAGCATCATTCAATTCTGGGATGGAATCAAATATATCAGAAATCATTTCTGGAATCTTAATCTGGCTTCCTCCTTCTTCTGTAATTCCATCATGGTTCTGGCCATATAAAATACATTTTCCATGGCATCCTGCTGAATCTTTGGAATTCTGTATCCCTGGCTGTAAGGTTTTGGGGCTGGTGCCTTCCCTTTGCCCTTGTTTGGAACTTGTGGCTGCTTTTTCACGTTGGAATTGCTGCTTCTGGCCACTGGGCCTGTTTTTGGCACTTGCTTTGGTGGTGGAGGGTTGCTTTTCCTCCATTCTAGTTTCAAAAGCATCATGTTTTTCTTCTCCATCAACGGATGCCATCCATTGAGCAATTTGCAAGTGTTGGGATGGCCCAGGAATTTCCTCACAGTTAGGTAAGAATTCATGCAATTCTTCCACAGGTCTGCAAGGATCTGGGACTCCTTGAATTGAAGTGCATTGTTGCATGCACTGTGGCTGGCTTTGTATATTTCCACAGAGGCTTGTTGTGGCGGTGTCAGCTCCTTTTGAAGGTAAAATGGTATTATCAGCTTCAGAATGACCCATTTTAGTTGTTTGGAAGTCATCAACTGACCCTTTTCCTTCTGTACCTTATTGGCCTCTGCCATAATCATGTCTATTACCTTTCTGGGAGCTGCTTGAGGGGTTATAGCTGGCTCTTGACCTGGTTGAAGGCATAATTATGGTTAAAAAGGCTTAAAATAGTATTTTTACGTCAAAAAAACCTACTATTGGCCAAGTTCTTAGCTTTCTGAAGGGTATTACTTATGTCCAAGTTAATCAATTTAGAAGATATTGGTTCAGGTTGGTTATTTTGAGTCACAATAACAGTACTGGCAGGAATAAGGCTGGTGACTGTTGCGGCTGTTTCAATGTTTTCTTGTCATACCACGTTGTCAGACACTAAGATTAATGAAAAAACCAATTAATTAAGTAAAAAAAAGGATATTTCAAAAAAGAAATAAAAACATAAGCCTCACTTATAATATGAACAAAATTTTTTTTTATGGATTTTTTGAATTATAAGTATTTTTTATATGTTTTTAAATTTTTCAATATAAGAAAAAAGATTTAAAAAGAGTAAAAAAAATATGTCACAGGTAAAATATCACAGCTGGGCCCCCAAATGTAAGGTGTGGATATGAAACTTTGTTTAAAAATCAAGTACTTTTCCTGTCCTCTAGATTTGTATAAGGTAAAAATCAATTAAAAATAATAAGAAATATTATTTTTAAGAGAAAACACACCAGTGTTATTGTTTATAGCTTTATTAGTATAAAACAATAATACTATAAAGATTTACTGTTTTACCAACAATAAAAATTTTTCCAAAAATACTCTACAAGAGATATTTAAGGCTACAAAAGAAATTTCTTCAAGAGCAATTTCAATTGGAATTAATTGAGAAAAGAACTGCAAGCAATTAATTAAAGAACAAAGTCTTTAAAAAGAATATTCAAGAGAAAACACGCCCAAAAGTCACCAGAGTGAATTTGGAAACAAAGTGACAAAGTTTACAGTGATGAAAGATGCTTTAATTCACTTTTGGGGTGGTTCAGGGGTAAAAATGATTGTAAAAGTTACAAACAATGATTATAATTATTTTTTCACGTGGTCAAAAGGTTTAAAATGATTTAAAAAAGGTGGTTGGAATCTTTTATTGATTGGTTTAACAATGTTTGAACTAATTATAAAAGGAAAAGATTTTAACATGAAGAGAAAAGTGGGGCAAAGAAGACATTCTTTTATAGCCATCAGTTTTCTTACTCCAAAAGTAAAATTTACTCTTGTCAGTCGTGAAAAACATTCTGACAACAGAAAAGCCAATTATGGCATCATTGAACCCTGATTTAGACCAAAAAGGGCTGGTTTAAGTCATTTTTAGCCATTTTTAGCCATTTTAGACCCTTAAATAAGCCATTACTATAGCAATACCAGGCCTAGAGCCTTCAAAACACGTCAGAATGTGTGTCAGAGGCGTAGAAACCAGTTAAAACTGTTTTTACTATGATTGTTTTATCTTAAGGGTAGTTTTACCCTCTTGGCAACAGCTAAAACTACCCCAGTTGGTATCAAAACCTCATCATCAATTGAGTCCACAGACCCTGTAACTCAATTCCAGTCCAAAAGTGATAAACGTTTGCGTGAATTTTGACACCACATGCCTGTCAACAAGGATTTTGGGGGTCTAGCTTGCCCTTAGAGCTGGAGTTCCTTTTCCTCCCAAATTTAATCTTTCCAATTTATTTTTCCTTTAATTCCTCATCATGTATTATACTTATAATTTACATATGTAATTCAATTGAATTGTACAGTAAAATACAGTAATAATTGATACCTCATATGTAAATCAAAGTTCACTTATGTAATACACGCGCACATTTTGACATTTCAATCGAATTCAATCAAAAATACTTCAATTCCTCATAACTTCTAAACTAAACACAACACCTCAATTTTAACACAAAAATTGATGGTTAGCACCACATGTGGTGTGAATTAAATTAAAGTTTTGAGGATTTTCAACTTTTGTATTGAAAATACCAAAAACTTAATTTAAGCTTATTTAGAGTTGAGTTACAAGAATTTCACTCAGAGGTGACCCCACCTGATTTTTTATGAGGAATCCAATGGTGATTTATTTTATATGTTTATTTATTGGATAAAAAGTTATAATAATTTTTATTTAACTTTTTTCCAAATTTATTTATTCTTTTACAATTTTGTTAAAATTTCATTTTTACTTAATTTTTTCAAGTATAAATATAATTTTATAATTCCAAAATTTAATGTAATTTTATTTTTAAATTTTAATTAAATTTTTTATTTTGAATATAATTTTATATTTATATTTTGATTTTTATTTTAATAATATAAATAAATTTATTTTATTTATATTTATATGTTAATTTTGTATTTGTGGTCTTTTGGGTATATGAAATTACCTCTAAGGCTCACACAAACTAACAGCATTATACTCTAACATGTCAAAATTTATGATCCACAGAAAGATTCTGAGACAATGTGGAGGTGACTTAGAGCATGCTGTCAAAAGCAGGACTACTGAACAATCTTCAGCAGAGGATATTGTCAATATATCAGAAGAAGTAACCACCAGAACAAAAATTGGTTCTATTAGGGTGAATCTTGAAACAAGGTTTAATACACCTTGGAAAGATTCTGTGGACAAAAACCCCAAAGAAAATTCTAATAATAAGTATAAATCTGCAGATACAGTCATAAAGTGCCATATTTGCCAAAGCACCACCCAAATAGCCATTGGAGAGTGATATTTCCACACCTTAACCTAAACTTTACGCCTATGCCTACGCGTAAAATTGTGGATTCAGATACGCCTTCATGCCTTTCATGGATGTAGTTTGCTAAATCCACGCATCCAAGTGATTACTAAATCCACACCCCAATTTTTTTTAACTCAAAAGAACTATAATTTCACAGTTACCCACTTTCAATTTTGATGTTCATATGAGTCTCTAAGAAACATTTTTATAGCTCAGCATATGTCAAAGTACTTGCTAAAGATGTTCTTACATGAAAAAAATAACCACCATAAGGACAGGAAAATAAAATCCAATCAATGATTTGAATGATTAAAAATGTACACACCTTGCCAAAGTACACTTCCTCTGTTGTACCTGTAATTCATAAATATAAAATAAGTGGTTCTAAATTTTTCATTAAATAAAACTTCTTATGAATTAACATACCCTTTGCATGTTTATCTCCACTGTATCAGGTGATATAAAATGGCATGCCATTACATTTTTCCTTTGTCCAATGCGATGTAGACAATCAATAGCTTGATCTTCAGCAGCTGGATTCCAATGAGGCTCCTAGACATATATTAGATATATAGATTATATTAAAATATTGCCTCATGGTCATGTAATCATAATTCATACCATTATAAATACCACGTCTGCACAGGTTATATTCAGACCAACCCCTGCAGCCCCTATTGAAGCCACAAGTACTTCTACATTGCTGTTTTCCTTGAATTTCTTAAGTTCTTCTTCCTGTGTAGCTTGGCCTATTGTTCCATCAACACGTGTAAAAATGATCTTATTGTTTTCTAAGACAATTACAATCCTACCAGTTTATCACAAATAATTGTCAATTAAAAGCTTCATAATTATCAAAGGAGAGGTACAAAGAAGAAGTTTAATAGACAAAATAAGGAAAATAAACCAACTTACAAATCAAGAAATGTTGTAAACTGTGAAAAAATCACTTATTTTGGGGTTGAATTTTTAATGTTTTTGCGTGATAAAAGAATTTTCAGGAGCCTCTGAATTTTAGTGCTTTGTAGACATTTTTTGACATCAACATGTTCTGTTATGGTACTATTAAAAAAACTCCCTTCTATCTGTGTCCCATATGGTGAGATCATACCTTCAATGTCATATATACTTGCACTAAGCAAGTGATGATTGCAACAAAGGCAAAGCTTGTTTATATACTTGAAGAACATTTCTGAGCCTTGATTAGATGATGATATGAGCTCTTTGTAAATATCATTATATCTATCTAAAGTCCAATCTGAGAGAGTTTCATGGATATAATCATGATTAATTTCAGGTAGATCATTTAAAATGCCGTCCTTGTTTCTTTGTAGACAAAGATGCCTCAGGCATAACTGAAGGGGGCCATAACTTCCTTTCTTGAGCTCTTCCAATATATTTGGTACCCAATTCTCTTGTTTTTCACTTTAAGGTGGTTTAATGAAGGTGATTAGGCTCATTAAGTCACTTATACTGTTTTGAATAGGGGTTCCTGTCAGGAAAATGCATCTGGATGTTTGTATTGCCCCAATTTCTTTGAAGAAAGTTTACTCCTGACTTCTTATCTGACTAGGTATTTCAATTTAGCTTATATATCTTTCATCAGAATTCCACAATTTATAAATAATATGTTGAAAAACTCACTGGGCCTCATCTAAGACAACTCAGTACCATTCACTATGGTAAATCCAAGAGCTTTCTATATTATCAGGCTGACCAAGCTCATGGGCTAACAAATGATAGCTAGATATTACAATATCAGCTTCAAATCATTTTTTCAGTCCAATATCCTTTTTTTTCTTCCCATGATAGGTGACAATCTTTAGTTGGGATATGTCTGTATGTAATTTTAATTCATCTTCCCAATTCTTTTTCAAACAAGGTAAGCATATGATGAGTGTGGAGTGTTTTTGTTTTTTATTAAGAAAGTGAATTGATGGTGGAATATCTCTTTTGGAATCTTCAAGAGTCATACATATGAGTGATATGCACTGAATTGATTTCCCTAGTCCCATGTCATCCACAAGCAGACAGCCTAAGGGAGTATGTCTGAAGGAGTCTTCAAGGTTATTTACTTGCTTCTTTGTGATGCTATGTATCAATTTTATTCTTGTATATGGGTATGATGGCTTATTTAACCACAGAGATTTTGCCAATTGTCCATTTGGGGCTTCTCTATCTAGGAGAAATGCTAATCCTTGCTTTTGATGAGGTTTGAGTGATGATTTTAGGAATGGTATTAGGGATTTAATTTGTGGAAGGTCATTCCCACTTGGAATCTTCAGGAGCTGTGAGTGCAGCTCAGGTGACAACAATATGTTCTGAGAAGAGATAACAAGCTGGGGCTCCAGGTGTGAGATAAGTGAACACCCACAATGTTCAGAGCTGTTGTATGTGGCTGGTTGGTGAATTAATATTGAATTCTGCCTAATGAGGTCAAATATATCAATGCTTGCTGAGTAAAACAAAAAAATAAACATTACTATTGGAATAGTGATGTTTTTCTTGTTGTCAAGTTTAAACTTGAGAAAGCTTTCAATAAATACTTTCTGGTTGGAGTTTTTCTTTAGATTGGTGTGCCACATGCCAGAAGGACCACAGGATATGAATAAATTGGGGTCACCCAATAATGGTACGAGTGCAGAGGTGACATCCAGAGGAAGGCTACCCCAAGCCTCTCTTTGATATCATGTATACAAGAATAAATTATGACTTGTATGACATAATAAAATCCAATCATCCGGTGGAAAAGGTTTCTGAATGGGATTAGTGAGGCATACATGGGTTTTCAATATACCAAGGCAATATGGCTTGGAAGAATCCATATTTCGAAAAAAGATTCAGTTTGATCTTGACAGGAATGAATGGTAAATGCAATGAACTGGAGAGGAAGAATATATACTAATCAGGCTGGCTTGTGGTTTGCAGTTACTATTTGTATTATAAATAGAAACATGTGAGGTTCAATAGAAGATTGTTTGAAAAAAACAGCTCAATTTAGAGAGGCAAGGAAATTCATTCTTGGATATTTCAATATAATTGTATCAAGCTCTGAATGAGAAGAATCTTTCTATTTGAAGTCCTGACATCAAACAGAATACATGAAGGAAATTCCTAAGGATACTTAAGGACATATATTCCAAGAAAGTCACCAAAGGAAAATATGTACTCAAGTTTGCATCAAACATCCCATTTCACGCATAAGTATCCTAGTCTAAGGTTCAAAAGCTACATCAAAAGAAATGGAAGATCACAAGAAATTTATATGTTTGAAAGCTTCATTTTTTTCTGTTGATGTCTTTTCTTTTCATTTTGAATCCTTTCTTGACGTCCATATGTCTTCTCTTCTTGGGTTCTTGGATCCATACATATAAGGCTTTTAGCTCTTGAATATAGCTTGGAGTTGATTTGGAAAGAACAGCCAAAGTGAGTTATGGTGGGAAGTTCATCAAAAATAGGAGGTGGCTGAGTGGTCTGGTGAAAAGTGGTTGAAGTTTTCCAGAGAAGCTCAATAATACCTTGTTTGCGAGAAAAATCCAAAAGTGTGCAGTATTCAGGAAATGAGAGGCCATAGCCACAGGAGCGGATGGGTGATGGAATTGGTTTTATGGCTGATTTCTCAAGGAATGTGAACAAACCATAAGTCCAAGTATTCATGTCCTTCTCATCTCTATGAATACAATTATGAAAACCATTTGTTGTTATGATTACATTGGAGAAATACCGTAATTTTTGGTGGAACATTGGATTCCATTCACCTTCATGCCATTCAGGTAGCTAAGCTTCTTGCATGATTTCATTAATCTCACGGGCAGAAGACATAGAAAGAATCTTGATGTGGGAGGAAACAAAACTTTCAAACCAAGAAAGGGTCATCCATTCTTTATTATCTGTGTCTAATACTTCTGGATTCATTGTGGTCTTCCTGGCATAAACACCTAGTAAAAGGAGAATAAAATTAACAAAAAAACTTGAATATAATTTTCTAAATACTCACCTAAGGATTTACCACTATCACTTCCACAGCGAAATCCAACTCCTTTCATATGACCATCAATAAGATCACTATTGGATTTAATATGAGGACAATTTTGGGCTAATTTGTAAAGTTCTGTTATTAATTGATTTAATGAAGTAAAAGTTGGAGAAGGAATATGAAATGGATGCAAGTGATAAATGAAGAGGGGCTCGTGATTTTTTGAATTGAAAACTATTTAAGGATTTGGTTTTTCATTTATGGAAGGTAATAAAAGTTTATTTATTCTATTTGGGTTGGGCTTAACTGGAATGGTACTGAATTCACCTCTGCTTCTTGATGCATGGTCCAAAATTTGGGTGAGTAATTTTTGTGCAATTTGAAATCTTCTATGTGAATTATTGGATTTCTTATTTAAAGATGAGTCAATTTTTGGATAAGGGGGAATCATTCACAGATGGTGAAATAGTCCTTCCCATGGAATGATCCTCAGAATTCAAAAACAACTCATCCTTTCCGTTTTTGTTGGATAAGCTTGATTTACAAAGAGTTATTGGATGAATTGAGTCACTAATTGATGAAGAAAAATCATTTACAACTGGTGAAATAGTTCTTCCCATGAAATGTTTTTCTTCATCATTAAGTGACTCCATACATTTTGGGAGTTTGATGAGTTGAGATGGTGAAAGTTGACTCATGATGGGTGAAATGGCAAGAAGCAACGTGTGAGGCTTTCCCCTATAATGATTTTTATTCAAAAAAAGTGAAATAAGTAAATAAAAATTGTTCTTGCTTAACTCTTATTAAAAAAAAAAACCAATAAGATTTTTTTTAAAATATAATTGTTGTAATGAAATTAAAAAAAATAGTAAATAAAAATTTAAAAAATGTTTTTCAAAAAATATGGAAAAACATTGTGATCGCTGGGGCTGTAAGAGAGCCCCAGAAATCAATTTAAATTTAAAAAACTAAAATAAAATTTTTAAAATAAAAAAAATAATCTTTTTTTTTAAAAAAATTGTGATTGCTGGGGCTGTAAGAGCCGCAGCAATCAATTTAAATAAAAAAGATAAAATATTAAAAAATAATTTTTTTTTAAAAAAAAATTTCAATTCAAATTAAAAAAAAATAAGTTAATTAAAAAATAAATAATGTTTTTTTTTAAAAAAATTTTAATCTCAATTTAAATAAAAAAAAATAAAATATTAAAAAAAAAAATGTTTTTTTTTTAAAAAAACTTTTGATCACTGGGGCTGTAAGAGCCCCAGTGATCAATTTAAATAAAATAAGATAGAATAAAAAAATTTTGATTGCTCGGGCTGTAAGAGCCCCAGAAATCAATTTAAATAAAAAAAAAATAAAAGTAAAAATTATTAAAAATTAAAATTTTTCAAAAAGAGAAAAAAATTGTTTTTTCTTTAAATAATTTTTGATAAAAACAAATAAAATAAAAATAAAATTTTTTAAAAAAAATTAAAATAATTAAAAATTAAATTTTTTTTAAAAAAAAAAAAAAGTTTTTTTTTTGAAAAACTTTTGATCGCTGGGGCTGTAAGAGCCCCAGCGAGCAATTTAAATAGAAAAAAAATAAAAAAATAATAATAATTAAAAATTAAAATTTTTTAAAAAAAAAAAAGTTTTTTTTTTAAAAAACTTTTGATCGCCAGTGATCAATTTCAATAAAAAAAATAAAATAAAAATAAAAATAATAATAATTAAAAATTAAAATTTTTTAAAAAAAAATAAAAAAAGTTTTTTTTTAAAAAAACTTTTGATCGCTGGGGCTGTAAGAGCCCCAGCAATCAATTTGAATAAAATGAATGTTTTTTAAAAAAAACTTTTGATAGCTGGGGCTGTAAGAGCCCCAGTGATCAATTTGAATAAAAATAAAAATAATTAAAAATTAAAATTTTAAAAAAAATAAAATAAAATAAAATAAAAATTAAAATTTTTCAAAAAAAGAAATGTTTTTTTTTTTCAAAAATTTGTGATCATATTGGTAAATTGAAAATTGAAAAAGAAACTCACTTGGGTATCTTTTAATTACAAGTTTTTGGTTATGAGTATTATTTTGAATTAAAAAAAATAGGTTTCAGTGATTATATCCAAAGTGAAAAGAATGCAGGTGGATTGGTCATTTTGCTCCCAAAGTGTAGGGGGAAGTCAATGTGATGTGAATGACCTAATAACCACCAGCAAACAGCTGACCTGACCCGGGTCAGGTCACCTTATCCTGACCCTGTCCTGAGCATGCAGTTTGCTTAGTAGAACCAACTGAGGAAAGGTTTGAGGCTCCATTTTCAGTGTAATAGGGGAGAAAAACTTTTGTTACAAAATCTTTCACTACTTTAAACTATGTAAACTCGTTCAGCCACAACTTAATACAACGAAGTTGACTAAATATTAGTAACCCTTCATAAAGGATGATGTCGGTAAGCTGAATGTTAGAGCAAAAATACCAAGACACATACACATATTTTCCTGATGAAACCAAGAAAGAAATGTTTCAAACAACGTAGAAAATTTCTGAACAACATTTCTACAATACCTCCTATTTTTTGGCCGCTGATTCAATGTGTTACAGTATGCATCTCCATTTTCATTTTATACAGCTGAAGAAGGCTTATGAATTATTTAAAAGAAATAAGGCAACTACTTACTAAATTAAGATTGTAAAAACAAATCAATCTCACCATATCTTGTTTTGATGCTTCCATCATTGCCATTAGAGTTTTGAGTCTTTTCACCCTTGCTTCAAAATTCAATTTAGGATCCGTCTTTTTTAGATCAAGTTCACTGAGAAACTCCCAGAAATTGTCATTGGCGTTTTGATGGGAGATTGGGTTTGAAGGTTGGCCCATAGATGAGTTTGAGTAATAAATTTAAATAAAAAAAACGTATATATTTGATAGTTCAAGGCTAAGAGATATAGAAGCACAATCAGATGCCAAATAATGGATATTGAATGAATTACACTAGAGAACAAATGTAAAATGATACATAATGAATATAAGATCAAAATTTGGTGAACCAATGGCCGAAGAGTTTGAAATACGACGTAACTTGAAAGGTATAGTAATATTATTACGATAAACAGGAGAATTATTTGGGACCAAGTTGTGTAGTCCAGAAATATCAATAAAATATCTTGAAAATAAACTTTTGGGAGAGAAGTGTCTTAAAAAAAGACAAAAAAACTAAGTGAGAGTCAAAAAGAAAGGGAAAACTCACTCCATTTCATCATGACCAAAAGGATGTTGGCTGGTATTTTAACATAGATGCTATAGGTATATGTTTATGTAATATTCCAGTCAAACTATGCCTTTGAAAGTTGTCATTTCTTATTGACCAAAAACAAAAACGAAAAAATTATTCTTTTGTTCAGTTTAATGAATCAAAATGAGAGTTACTTGGAAAGATTGATGAAGAAAGGAACACTGAGTACTGACATTTACATGATTGAGTTTTGCATGACTGCTGTGATAAGATTATTTTGTTCTTAAAAGCCGCACTACTTCTAAGTTTGTTTAGGGTTAGGTTTATTGAGTTTTCTTTGTTCTCTGCGCAGTGCTTTCCACTCACAAATTTCTTCCTCTACATTCTCGTAATTTATTTCTACTAGAAGATTGATTTGATGGTTCACGAGTTTTTATTTATCTCTTTGTATGTTTTTTTTACTTTCAACAGCTCTTTTTATGGTAATCTTCTTAATTCTCACGTAAAAAGATTAATCAATTTGAATAAATCCTTTTAGAAAATTCCCCAGTCTCAGTGTTACTGTCTTTCTGGCTGTGCACGCATCACCCATTCAAAACTCAGCAGTAATAGTACCGCACCACAGGCTAAGTTTGTTTATCTTATTATTTTGATCCAATGTAAGTCTTTGTTATTTTTAATTAAACAAAACCCTTGTAGTAACAAAATTCTTTGATTAAACTACTATAGAAAGGAATAAGTCCCTTCATCAGGGAAAATCCAATACCAATCATAAACAGCAAAATGAGGAAATGCTGATTATATACATCGACAACCATCAAAAAGAAAAACATGCAGAATCGGACGCTATGGAACCATCAAGCATGAATCTTTGCACGTGTACAGATTGCTCAAAAAACATTATTACACTACCTAATGGCAATATTCAAAGAGGAATTTTGGTCGATTGTAGCACACAAAGGAAGCATTGGAGAACAATGACAAATGAACTGGACGAAGCCAAAATTTCAAGCTTTTTGCCTACTATTTCATGTAATGATCAAGAGAAACACTTCAGGAAAGCACAACATAATCGTCAAAAAGTTGGATCTGATTTTGAGGAAGATGAATCTGATCCTGAAGCAGAACGTTCCATGAAGGAATCTGAAATAGCTTGTAAGTTTCACCTTGGATCATTCCAAAACCTTGACTTATTAATATCATAACTGAATATTCGTGCTAAATCAGATTTAGTATTGGAGTATATTATGTGGCTTAATTTAGATTGTGGTCTCAGTAAACAGAACAGTCAAAAAGCATGCAATCAACTGATTAGAATACTAGATGCCGTTTATCAACCCAGAGGAATTGAAAGCACCCTCACCAAATTAATACCACGCGACATACAAACTATTGTCAAAAAACTTCACCTTAACGTATATTTTGAGCAATATGTATGCTGTTCAGAATGTTTTTCTCTGTATGATACAGAGGTGGCCCCAGATGAATGTGTATATCAATTTTCACCGTCTTCCCAACCATGCGGGGCTGATCTATTCTATCCTTGTCTGATTTCGCAACACCCTAAAGCAAAAATATTTGCAGAAGACTTCAAGCTTCCCTCTCAAAAGTGGTTGCATGGTCAGATTTTGCCTCGCAACAAGCCATGCCCAAGGATTCCAAAGTCGAAATTTTTCACGCAAAGCCTTATTGAATGGATAGAATGGTTTTTGAATATTTCCGGAATTGAAGAAACGATTGAAAGATGGAAAGAACAATTGGAATCCCAACCACTGCAGCCAATTTTCGATGTGGCACAAGGATCCATGTGGAAAACTGTGAGCCTTAGAGGTAATTTCATATACCCAAAAGACCACAAATATAAAAAATAACATATTAATATAAATAAAATAAATTTATTTATATTATTAAAATAAAAATAAAAAATATAAATATAAAATTATATTAAAAATAAAAAATTAATTATAATTTAAAAATAAAATTACTTTAAATTTTGTAAATATAAAATTACATTTATACTTGAAAAATTTAAGTAAAAATGAAATTTTAACAAAATTGTGAAAAAGTTAAATAAAATTTATTATAACTTTTTATCCAATAAATAAACATATAAATTTTATTTCACCATTGGATTCCTCATAAAAAATCAGGTGGGGTCACCTCTGAGTGAAATTTTTGTAACTCAACTCTAAATAAGCTTGAATTAAGTTTTTAGTATTTTCAATACAAAAGTTGAAAATCCTCAAAACCTTAATTTAATTCACACCACATGTGGTGTTAACCATCAATTTTTGTGTTAAAATTGAGGTGTTGTGTTTAGTTTAGAAGTTATGAGGAATTAAAGTATTTTCAATTGAATTCAATTGAAATGTCAAAATGTGCGCGTGTATTACATAAGTGAACTTTGATTTACATATGAGGTGTCAATTATTACTGTATTGTACTGTACAATTGAATTGAATTACATGTGTAAATTATAAGTATAATACATGATGAGGAATTAAAGGAAAAATAAATTGGAAAGATTAAATTTGGGGGGGAAAAGGAACTCCAGCTCTAAGGGGGAGCTAGACCCCCAAAATCCTTGCTGACAGGCGTGGGATGTCAAAATTCACGCAAAAGTTCATCACTTTTGGCCTGGAATTGAGTTACAGGGTCTGTGGACTCAATTGATGATGAGGTTTTGATACCAACTGGGGTAGTTTTAGCTGTTGCCAAGAAGGTAAAACTACCCTTAAGATAAAACAATCATAATAAAAACAGTTTTAACTGGTTTCTACGCCTCTGACACACATTCTGACGTGTTTTGAAGGCTCTAGGCCTGGTATTGCTATAGTAATGGCTGATTTAAGGGTCTAAAATGGCTAAAAATGGCTAAAAATGGCTTAAACCAGCCCTTTTTGGTCTAAACCAGGGTTCAATGATGCCATAATTGGCTTTTCTGTTGTCAGACTGTTTTTCACGACTGACAAGAGTAAATTTTACTTTTGGAGTAAGAGAATTGATAGCTATAAAAGAATGTCTTCTTTGCCCCACTTTTCTCTTCATGTTAGAATCTTTTCCTTTTATTAATTAGTTTAAAACTGTTAAACCAATCAATCAAAGATTCCAACCACCACTTTTAAATCATTTTAATCCTTTTAACCACGTGAAAAAATCATTATAATCATTGTTTGTAACTCTTATAATCATTTTTACCCCTGAACCACCCCAAAAGTGAATTAAAGCATCTTTCATCACTGTTAACTTTGTCACTTTGTTTCCAAATTCACTCTGGTCACTTTTGGGCGTGTTTTCTCTTTAATATTCTTTTTAAAGACTTTGTTCTTTAATTAATTGCTTGCAGTTCTTTGCTCAATTAATTCCAATTGAAATTGCTCTTGAAGAAATTTCTTTTGTAGCCTTAAAATATCTCTTGTAGAGTATTTTTTGGATAAATCTTTATTGTTGGTAAAACAATAAATTTTTATATTATTGTTTTATACTAATAAAGTTATAAACAATAAAATTGGCGTGTTTTCTCTTAAAAATAATATTTCATACTATTTTTAACTGAATTTTACCTTATACAAATTTTGAGGACAGGAAAAGTACTTGATTTTTAATCAAAGTTTCATATCCACACCTTACATTTGGGGGCCCAGCCGTGATATTTTACCTGTGACATATTTTTTTTACTCTTTTTAAATCTTTTTTCTTATGTTGAAAAATTTAAAAACATATAAAAAATACTTATAATCCAAAAAAATCCTTAAAAAAATAATTTTTTTCATATTATAAGTGAGGCTTATATTTTTATTTCTTTTTTGAAATAACCTTTTTTTACTTAATTAATTGGCTTTTTCATTAATTTTAGTGTCTGACAACGTGGTAAGACAAGAAAACATTGAAACAGCCTCAACAGTAACCAGCATTATCCCTGCCAGTACTGTTAATTCTGATCATAATAGTACTGTTATTGTGACTCAAAATAATCAACCTGAACCAATATCTTCTGAATTAATTAACTTGGATATAAGTAATACACTTCAGAAAGCCAAACATTTGGCCAATAGTAAGTTTTTGACGTAAAAATACTATTTTAAGCCTTTTTTAACCATAATTATGCCTTCAACCAGGTCAGGAGCCAGCTACAACCCCTCAAGCAGCTCCCAAAAAGGTAATAGACGTGATTATGGCAGAGGCCAACCAGGTACAGAAGGAAAAGGGTCAGTTGATGACTTCCAAACAACTAAAATGGGTCATTCTGAAGCTGATAATACCATTTTACCTTCAAAAAGAGCTGACACCGCCACAACAAGCCTCTGTGGACATATACAAAGCCAGCCACAGTGCATACAACAATGCACTCCAATTCAAGGAGTACCAGATCCTTGCAGACCTGTGGAAGAATTGCATGAATTCTTACCTGACAGTAAGAAAATTCTTGGGCCATCCCAACACTTGCAAATTGCTCAATGGATGGCATCCATTGATGGAGAAGAAAAACATGATGCTTTTGACACTAGAATGGAGGAAAAACAACCCTCCACCAGCCAAACCAGTGCCAAAAACAGCCCCAGTGGCCAGCAGCAGCAATTCCAACGTGAAAAAGCAGCCACAAACTCCAAACAAGGGCAAAGGGAAGGCACCAGCCCCAAAACCTTACAGCCAGGGCTACAGAATCCCAAAGATTCAGCAGGATGCCATGGAAAATGTATTTCAGATGGCCAGAACCATGATGGAATTACAGAAGAAGGAGGAAGCCAGATTAAGGTTCCAGAAATGATTTCTGACATATTTGATTCCATCCCAAAGTTGTATAATGCTATAAATGACGTGAAAAAACATCTTTCTGATAAAAATGACACCATTTGTAACAACATTAAAACAAACAACCTGAGTCTGTGCCAAATTAATGAAACACTTATGTGTTTTGAAAAAGTTTTGAGAACAATTAAAAATTCCAATAATGATAATTCTTCTAACAATAAAATAAATGAACAATCTGCCATTATTAAAGAATTAACAGATAAATATTCTAAATTCAATATTGATGACATAATTGAAACAAGAATTAAACAAGCCATAAATATTATCAAGACAGATAACAAGAAAGTCCTTGATGACATTTCAAATTCATTTACTGAAGTAAAGACATATACCATTGCCTTGAAAAAGTGTTTTGATGCTTCACAAGAAGAAGTATCAAAATTATCAATGAAATTGAATCAAGTCACTGCTGATAATACAAGACAGACAGAGTTATGGCAAGAACTTACACATAAAGAAGACATGTATAAAATTGAAGTAATAAATTTAATACAAAGCTTCCAACATGAATACAGAAATTCCCAAAGGTGTAGCAACAGTAAAATGAATGACATTGAACAATTACTGAACACCTTACCAAGAATGTCTACACCTCTAAATCAAAATGAGGGCACAAGAATTTCAAATCCACAAGTATTGGATCCTGATAATTCACAATTAAAAAATGAATTATCCACTTCTTTTCATAACTTGGAACCATCAATGGGCCAAGCACTCTTGAAAGAAGTTCCAAAGCTTAAAGAATGGCCTCACTTCAGTGGTGAAGGAGAGTATGACCATATGGAATTCATTAGAGGTATTGACATGATCAAAGAGGATTTTGAATTACCAGACAGATTGGTAACAGCCAGGTTTAACACCTTGTTTACCAGATCAGCTCACAGATGGTACATCAAAATAAGACAAGCACATGGACACCAGAGTTGGACTTGGTGGAAAACCCAAATCATCAACAAATGGGCAAATGATGCTTGGAGGTTTAAAGTTGAAACAGCCTTTGAATCTGCCAAATTTAATGCTGATAAAGACAAAGCTTTACCATGGTTTTGCCAACAAAAGGACAGATTAACAGCATTATATCCTGACATGTCAGAATTTATGATCCATAGAAAAATTCTGAGACAATGTGGAGGTGACTTAGAGCATGCTGTCAAAAGCAGGACTACTGAACAATCTTCAGCAGAGGATATTATCAATATACTAGAAGAAGTAACCACCAGAACCAAAATTGGTTCTAGTAGGGTGAATCTTAAAACAAGGTTTAATACACCTTGGAAAGATTCTGTGGACAAAAACCCCAAAGAAAATTCTAGTAATATTAAATATAAATCTGCAGATACAGTCAGAAAATGCCATATTTGCCAAAGCACCACCCATTTAGCCAATACATGTCCAAAAAGGGGGGAAATCAATGAAATTGACATTGCAAAAGAACCAGATGTTGAAAAAGAAGACATAATTGAAGACAATTCAGATGATAAGTCATCCATATTCTCTGAATCTTCAAAAGATATAGAAAATATCAATGCCACTTTTGACATCATGGAATCTTATTCCCACTTACCACAATTGAGCAATGGTCAAGTTGATTTATCAAAAGTTCAAGATGCACAACTTATGAAGACAAAACCAAACAGAGGAAAAGGTTATACAGCTGGTAACTCCTGTATAACAGAAGTGGTGATTGACAACAAACCCACCAAACTTTTGCTTGACCCAGGAGCCTTCTGCTCTTGTGTTGGAAAATCTTTTCTTAAGACTTGTGTACCAAATTTTGAAGACCAATTGTTACCAATTGATGGTATAAAATTCAACAGTGCAAGTAACCCAATGAAAGCATTAGGAATCTTTGAGACCAATGTCATATTCCCACACATAAATGGGAATTTAAGGATCACAGTTGAATTTGTTGTTATGGAAAATTGCTCTAGTACCCATTTTATATTGGGAAATGACTATTTAATCATGTATGGGATAGATTTACATAATAACAAAGACAGATACTTTACAATTGGAGACAATAAGCGCCAGAAATTTGCCTTTTTACCCTTTAAAAGACAAATTACAGTAAACAAAGTATCACCAGTCAACTTAGAGTTAGAGAAATTCAAGTCTGAACAGTTAAATGAGGCTGAAATAAGCCTTCATCTGACTGATAAGCAAGAAAATGAACTTTCTTCCCTTTTGTATGACCACAGAGGAGCATTTGCTACAGACAAAGAACCCCTGGGAGCAATTATTGGTCATGAAGTTGACATCATTCTTAACATTGAGAGACCTTATCCACCACTCTTAAGAAGACCTGCTTATCCAGCAAGTCCAAAATCAAGAGAAGCTCTAGAAATTCATATCAAAGAACTTCTAGACCTTGGTGTAATAAGAAAAGTAGGCCACAATGAGGAAGTAGAAATAACTACACCAGTCATAGTGGCGTGGCATAATGGAAAATCCAGAATGGTTGGGGACTTTAGAGCTCTGAACACTTACACTGTTCCAGACAGATACCCAATACCAAAAATCCAAATTGCCCTTACTCAAATATCTCAAGCAGTGTATATAACCACTATGGATGCCCTTAAAGGATTCCATCAAAATGTAGTAACACCAAGAGCAAGAAAATACTTGAGAATTATTGTTCATTGTGGAGTGTATGAATACTTAAGGATGCCCTTTGGTATCAAAAATGCACCTTCACACTTCCAAAGAATGATGAATGAAATCTTCCCTGAAGAACTCTCAGAGGGATGGTTAATCATTTACATTGATGACATTATTATCTGTTCAAAGACTTGGGAGGAGCACATGTACAGATTATCAAGAGTTTTGACAAAAATCCAATCAGTAAACATGAAAATCTCCTTGAAGAAATGTCATTTTGGATTTAAAGAACTTAAGGCACTAGGACATGTTGTATCTGGTTTGTCCCTTGGAATTGATAAAAACAAAGTTGCAGCAGTATTGTTAAAACCCATGCCTCAGAATAAGAAGGAAATTCAGTCATTCTTAGGTTTTGCAGGATATTACAGGCAACACATTAAAGACTTTGCATCCATAGCAAGACCACTTTATAAGTTGTGTGACAAAGACACAGTATTTGAGATGACTGTTGACATAGTCAAAGCTTTTGAGTCTCTAAGAGAAGCATTGACCACTGCTCCACTCTTACTGATGCCAGACTTTAAATTGCCTTTCAAACTGTATATTGATGCATCAGGGGATGGACTAGGTGCTGCACTTCACCAAGTTCAGATCATAAATGACAAACCTGTAGAAGGACCAATATGTTTCATATCCAGGCAAATCAAACCAACTGAAGCCAGATATGGAGCAAGTCAAATGGAATGTCTATGCCTTGTCTGGGCCTTAGAGAAATTGAACTATTTCTTAGAGAGATGTGGTTTTGAAGTAATAACAGATTGTACAGCTGTGAAATCACTTTTGAACATGAAAACACCTAACAGACACATGCTCAGATGGCAAATAGCCATACAAGAATACAGAGGCAATATGACTATTGTTCATAAGGATGGGAATATTCATAAGAATGCAGATGGACTAAGCAGATGGCCATTACCAAATAACATTGATAATCCTGCTTATGTTCCAGAAGAAGCTTCACCACAAATTCCAATAGAAGGAATAAGTGTTACAGACTTGAACACCACCTTCTTTGAAGAAGTCAGAAATAGTTACACTCAAGATAAGAATTGTAGCATCTTATGCCAATTACTTAACAAAGACTGTAAAGACAACTCTCTAATACATGCCTTGGATGAAGTATGGAGAAAATCTTATAATGAAGGGAGATTTCACCTACTGGATGGTATAATTTACCACAGAACCAAGCACACATGTGTCATGACAGTTGTAGACAGTTCATTAATCAATCTTGTACTGAAAGAATGCCATGATAGTCCCTTTTCAGGACATCTTTCTGAGGACAGAACAAGAGAGAAAGTAAAGACCTGCATATGGTGGCCAATGTGGCAAAAAGATGTTGCAGAATATTGCAAAACCTGTGACAGATGCCAAAAGGCAAATAAATCCACTGGCAAAAGACTTGGAAATATGATGAAAATCCAAGAACCAAACAGACCTTGGGAAATTGTCCATATGGATTGGGTAACTGGCCTACCACCAGGAGGTGACAGGAGCTATAATGCTTGCCTAGTAATTGTGGACAGATTCAGTAAAACTCCAATCTTTTTACCATGTCACAAAGATGATACAGCCATGGATACAGCTCTTCTGATATGGAATAGAGTAGTGTCATGGACTGGGATATTTACAAATATCATCAGTGATAGAGATCCCAAATTCACTTCAGCTCTATGGACAAATCTTCACCAATTATTTGGCACAAAACTGTCTTTCTCTACAGCCTACCACCCACAGACTGATGGTCTGGCTGAAAGAATGATCCAAACCTTAGAGGACATGGTGAGAAGATTTTGTGCATATGGCCTTGAATTCAAAGATTGTGATGGATTTACCCATGATTGGTGTACTCTGTTACCAGCACTGGAATTAGCATATAAAACATCAATCCATTCCAGTACCAATCAGACTCCTGCTATTCTAGAAAAAGGATGGAACCCCAAGTTACCCCAAGATTCCTTGAATAAAAAATTAATTGAAATACATCCCACAGCTACTAGCTTCAAAGGAATGCTAGACAAAGCTAGAAAGCATGCAGTGAGATGCATGGAGGACTCTTTTGCATATGCTAAAGACAAATGGGATAAATCTCATGCAACTCCAGATTTCAAAGTGGGGGACCTAGTTCTTGTATCCACCACTAACTTCAATAACATCAAAGGATGTAAAAAGTTAAAAGACTCCTTTGCAGGACCTTTTGTGATTAAGGCCCTCCATGGAGAAAATGCTGTTGAAGTAGAGTTATCTGAAGAACTTAGCAATAAGCACCCTACATTTCCAGTAAGCTTGATAAAGCCATACAAATCTAGTGATGCTGAGAAATTTCCCTTGAGGAATAAGATTCCCCAAGTTATACCTCCTATTGAGACATCTGGTACTAAGAAAATAACCAAAGTTCTTAAAGAAAGGAAATTAAGAACCAAGAAAGTAAGGGAATACCTTGTTAGGTACAGTGACCCAACTTGTGAAGATGAATGGTTAGAAGAGAAAGATACACCAGAAGCCACCAAACTCCTGAGGAGATTCAGACACACTAGAAACACCAATATTACAAAGTAATATTCTTTTTTAGGGGGAGGGAATGTGAGCCTTAGAGGTAATTTCATATACCCAAAAGACCACAAATATAAAAAATAACATATTAATATAAATAAAATAAATTTATTTATATTATTAAAATAAAAATAAAAAATATAAATATAAAATTATATTAAAAATAAAAAATTAATTATAATTTAAAAATAAAATTACTTTAAATTTTGTAAATATAAAATTACATTTATACTTGAAAAATTTAAGTAAAAATGAAATTTTAACAAAATTGTGAAAAAGTTAAATAAAATTTATTATAACTTTTTATCCAATAAATAAACATATAAATTTTATTTCACCATTGGATTCCTCATAAAAAATCAGGTGGGGTCACCTCTGAGTGAAATTTTTGTAACTCAACTCTAAATAAGCTTGAATTAAGTTTTTAGTATTTTCAATACAAAAGTTGAAAATCCTCAAAACCTTAATTTAATTCACACCACATGTGGTGTTAACCATCAATTTTTGTGTTAAAATTGAGGTGTTGTGTTTAGTTTAGAAGTTATGAGGAATTAAAGTATTTTCAATTGAATTCAATTGAAATGTCAAAATGTGCGCGTTTATTACATAAGTGAACTTTGATTTACATATGAGGTGTCAATTATTACTGTATTGTACTGTACAATTGAATTGAATTACATGTGTAAATTATAAGTATAATACATGATGAGGAATTAAAGGAAAAATAAATTGGAAAGATTAAATTTGGGGGGGAAAAGGAACTCCAGCTCTAAGGGGGAGCTAGACCCCCAAAATCCTTGCTGACAGGCGTGGGATGTCAAAATTCACGCAAAAGTTCATCACTTTTGGCCTGGAATTGAGTTACAGGGTCTGTGGACTCAATTGATGATGAGGTTTTGATACCAACTGGGGTAGTTTTAGCTGTTGCCAAGAAGGTAAAACTACCCTTAAGATAAAACAATCATAATAAAAACAGTTTTAACTGGTTTCTACGCCTCTGACACACATTCTGACGTGTTTTGAAGGCTCTAGGCCTGGTATTGCTATAGTAATGGCTGATTTAAGGGTCTAAAATGGCTAAAAATGGCTAAAAATGGCTTAAACCAGCCCTTTTTGGTCTAAACCAGGGTTCAATGATGCCATAATTGGCTTTTCTGTTGTCAGACTGTTTTTCACGACTGACAAGAGTAAATTTTACTTTTGGAGTAAGAGAATTGATAGCTATAAAAGAATGTCTTCTTTGCCCCACTTTTCTCTTCATGTTAGAATCTTTTCCTTTTATTAATTAGTTTAAAACTGTTAAACCAATCAATCAAAGATTCCAACCACCACTTTTAAATCATTTTAATCCTTTTAACCACGTGAAAAAATCATTATAATCATTGTTTGTAACTCTTATAATCATTTTTACCCCTGAACCACCCCAAAAGTGAATTAAAGCATCTTTCATCACTGTTAACTTTGTCACTTTGTTTCCAAATTCACTCTGGTCACTTTTGGGCGTGTTTTCTCTTTAATATTCTTTTTAAAGACTTTGTTCTTTAATTAATTGCTTGCAGTTCTTTGCTCAATTAATTCCAATTGAAATTGCTCTTGAAGAAATTTCTTTTGTAGCCTTAAAATATCTCTTGTAGAGTATTTTTTGGATAAATCTTTATTGTTGGTAAAACAATAAATTTTTATATTATTGTTTTATACTAATAAAGTTATAAACAATAAAATTGGCGTGTTTTCTCTTAAAAATAATATTTCATACTATTTTTAACTGAATTTTACCTTATACAAATTTTGAGGACAGGAAAAGTACTTGATTTTTAATCAAAGTTTCATATCCACACCTTACAAAAACAATTTTTCCATACAATGAAAGAAATCAGAACTTGAATTTGGGCTTGAGTCTCTTTGTTGATTGGTTCAACCCACTACAGAACAAGATTTCTGGTCGTCAAGCATCTACAGGTATAATTGCACTCAACTGCCTAAACCTCCCACCACGGCTACATTATCAACCAAATTTTACATTTCTTGCAGTTATTATTCTGGGACCAAATCAGCCAAAAATGTTTACAATCAACAATGTATTGGTTCTTCTTGTCGATGAACTCCTTGAATTCAGCAAAGGAGTTACAATACGTACGCCCAAATATCCTGAAGGCCGTAAAGTTCTTGTAAAGCTTACAGCTCTGATTGGAGACTTGGTTTCCATTCACAAAGTCGCAGGGTTTATGTCTCACTCAGAAAAATCTTTCTGTAACTGGTGTGAAATCAAATCAGACGAAAAAGAAAAATTGCAACTAGGAAGACCCCAATGCAGTCGTGAAGTTTGTAATATATCTCATCAATATCATGAATTGGAATCGCAAGCAAAGAGAGAAAGATTAGAAAAAAACACAGGCGTTCGCTGGTCAGAATTAAACTGCCTACCTTATTGGAACCTGGTATTAAATGTGACGCTCGGTGTCATGCCCAACTGGTTTGAGGGGATTCTTCAACATCATTTCAAATATCAATGGGGATTTTCAAATGATCTTGAAAATCATGATGGCAATAGCTCACACGATTTGGAGTCAAATTTTGAACTAATGGATTGTTCTGGAAGCATATCCGAATTACAAAGCGGGTATCTATCAGAATGTAACAAGACACAGCTAATCTCCAATGTCCACCAAGTAATTGTTCCTCAACGTGTAACACAAATGCGAAGGCCGTTAGGACAAGCTAAAGGTGGGAGATTGAAAGCGAGTGAATGGAATGCATTGTTCAATATATACATTCCACTCTCAATCGTTGATGTCATCTATGGAGTTCAGCAAGATGTCACAATGTCCATGGACAAATTCATCATTAACTTATGTGCACTTGTACAATGTACAAACATGGTAAGCAGCAAAATTTCGGAAAAAGAAGACAGTCTAAAATTTGCACAAACATATGAGACATATCAGAAGACATCTTTTGATATGTTTGAAAACATCAAATTACAGCCAAACCACCACTATGCCATGCATTTACCTGATCACTTTGATTGGTGGGGCCCTCCAATGGGAGTCTCCAAGTTTGGCGGTAAGCGTCTTGTGGGAATCCTACAAAGCCTCAAAACAAACCATTCTATCAGTAAGCTGTTTCTTGTGGCTTTTTGTTGATCACTAAATTTATTCTGTTGAATTTTTTTCAGGTGGCATGGAAGAAGCATTAATGAAAAAGTTTAGTCGAAGGCAACGACTTGAAGTCCAAATTCAAGAGATAAAGGAAGAAGATAATAGGAAGTCCAAGAGACCTTTTCAATTAACAAAGAAAATGTATGATAGTCTCCTTTCACATCTTCAATCAGCTCACCCACACTTAAGAGACCATCGGGGTTTGCCACACCCAACAAAAGCACTGGTCCTTCCAAATTTCGTACATAGTCTAAAATCAGCCACCTGGAAAGCTGGTATGAAGATTTCAGCAAACCCGCCCAACAATATCATTTATTTTCAAGATAAAGATTTGAAGAGGTATGGCGAGGTCAGTCATATTATTGACCTGGAATGTGATAAACTCCACAAAGGCCCAATAATTTTGTTGAAAACTCTGAAGACATTCAATACTCAAGCAAATGAGTTTGCACCAGTCAATTCTTTTCTTGAAGCATTAAAGGTTTCTCAAGTTGGACATGATGGGTCATTCTCTTTTATACCCATTGAAAAAGTCATAAGTCTTGCAGCATATCGCAGATTACCTGCATGGACTCTAGGAATTCGTGAACCAACTTTTTTTGTGCGAACTATCAACAAGTTGGTTGGACTTGAAATCCAAAATTTAGGAGATAGTTCCTCTCTTGATGACTCAATGAGCATGTAGTCTCATTGCGTAGTACTTCCTGTTTTTCAATCAAAGATGACTGTTCTATGAATATCGCTTTCTTTCCTATTGTTTTCTTACTCTGTGACTTGTATATATATCTTTCTTAATTTAAAATGTCTGAAAATCAAAATGGTTTTACCTTTAATTTTCGAATGCAACTTCCATGACACACCTCTTGCTCAGCACAAGCTGGTATGCAAAATCTTGTTTAACCTTATTTACATGGTATGCTTAATGATTTTCTCATTTTTCATTTTTCTTCGTTGGAAGGTTTACTACCATTCTATTTTTTTTGAACCTTTGTTTTGATTTTAATCAAATAAGCAAACAGTTCTCTTTATAAGAACAATTCAACTAATCCATAGTATTTCTAACAAAAGAGTAAGCTCCAAAGAAAATTGATAGAACACATAAATGGGATATCATTACTTACACCAGTCAAACCATAAAATAACTGAGACTAATAAATCATAAACAAGAAAGAATAAGTATTTCAGTTAAGAATCTTTTTTATATATGGTAGAACCTGAATGATTCGAAAATCCAATGTGGTTTTTATTTCCAGTTTTCCCAATCAAAGCCATATTCAGTATTACTAGGACGTACAGCTTCTGAGTCTTCCATTGTTTCATCTTCATCAATAATATTGTTTCCTTCATCTTCAGAATCATCATCTTCTTCTGAAGAAGAAGAAACTTCCATATCAGTGCTGGAATCACTTTCCACGTCTTCATAATCTGAGCTTGATTCATCATCATCCTCATCAACAGCGATTTCATGTGATAGATCATATTCTTGGGTCACTTGTTCCCAATACTTCTCACTGAACCGTTTGTCACTAAACTTTTCGTCAGGATGATGTATTCCACGGATGGATTTTATCGCGTCGGGCAAGAAGGCAACTTTCATTGTTTCGGCATGAATAGTCTTCTGAGCTGGAGAGCAAGCGTTGAACCATTGGTAATCAAAAAAATTGATTGGTAATCCTTTTGGAGCTTGTCCAAACCTTGTAGTGGGTGGATTTTCAGTTATTATGCGTTGGTGCTTCTGGGCCCTCTTCCCTTGATTGAACGAGGCTTTTTCAATTTCTTCATCCACCCGGCGCATGAATGTAGTGGCATTTTTTGATTGATAGGGTAGAGCTTTTATTACATAACCTTTCATTTCCTCAACAAACTCATCATCACTGTGGCAATCAATGTCAGCCAAAATCTTGAGGTATTGCTTAGGGAAGTTCTCAGCAACTCCAAACTTGTAGCGAGTCTTACAAAGCTGAATAAAACAGATGTGATAAGTGACAAAGATTAATACAAAAAGGACTTAACTACTCACCTATTGTCTATTTTTGGAAATGGCACCTTTTTCTAAATATTTTCGATAGCTCCCACTCTCTTTCATTTCCCTCTTGTAGATTTTGGCTTGCAAATAATGCACGAAGTGGTTATAAGTTGCTTCAAGGAGAATGAGATTATTCAAAAAATGTAAGTTAATGTTCATGTATTGATAAGCACCACCAATGGCAACCTGTTGAAAGGTCTTAATTGCACTTATTTGGCAAGCTTCGTTATAGAGAGGGTCAATTGGTTCATTGAGTGAAGGGGCCCATCTCTGTATTCCAAGTTTTGCAAGAAGTACTTTGATATATAAAATGAAAAATTCTTGGACGTTAACAATCGCTCGGCCAACCTTCTTCCTTCCTGGCTTAGTGCCTCTAAGGGTAATTACGTCTGTTTCAGGTATCAACTTAATGGAAGTGCTACTATTGGTGACTTCTTGTATCTCTTCAACATCATCAAAACGATTGTAAAATTCCTTTAGAAGAGCTGGATCAGGTGCAACAGGGACCGACTTTTCATAAATAAGCCCCCACATAATTCTAATGTGTGCAAAAAATGCATTCTTAATTCGCATAGAAAATCAGAAACTGTTCCTCTGGGGGAGAAAGGTCAGAGCTATAAAAAACTGACTTTAGTTGGTTTAAAGCCTTTGGGTGTATCCTTCATACTAAGCTGATTGGGCCTTTTTTTGGTGTTTGCTGAAGGTGTTGAAGCACGTTTTTGAGACAAAGACTTTGACTTTTTTTTGGAGCTGCCTTGGTTGGTTTTTTCTCTGCTCGCTGATGGTGTTGCAGAAGAATTGTTGAATTTTGTTTTTTTTTACTGGATTTACCTTTGGAATTTTTGGATGATTTAGCAGATTGACAAAATTTGACTTGAAGATTCATAACCTGTGCAAGTAGAGATTCATCCTCCTGATCATGCTGTTGGAGCTGAGTTTTCAATTCATTGATACATTGATTTTTTGTGTGAAGAATTTGAGATATTTCTGATGGATTATCATTGTCAATGCTGTTTCTTGGGTAACCATGAAAGCTCATTGTAAAATTACTAAAGTAATTTGATTAGATTTAAAAGAAAGAAATGAAGCTTTGCGAACAAAAAAGATATTGGAGAGAGTTATTAAAAATGAGGTAAAGCCATGAAGAATCTGGTACAATGGAAAGAAGTTTCTTTGACATGGGCATTGTTGAGCGTTGAGATTTCAAAATTTCAAAGGGAGAATAAAGCCCCGTGCGCTTACACAGCACATGGTACAATACCTCCATGGTGGTCAAGACAGGTTCAGGACCGGGTGACCTGACCCGGGTCAGGTCAGCTGTTTGCTGGTGGTGTAATGGTTAGAGCATCTGCCTCTCAAACTGGTTGAGAGGTAGCATGTTTGATCCTGGGCGCTGGCCAGACTCACCCGGGGGCACCTGGGTTGTGAATCTGGGTGGTTGGTGACAATAGCTTTGGCAAACCAAATCCAACTCATTCTTCCTTGGTGGAACAGGTAGGCTCTGTGGGTTCAAGCCCCTCAGAAGGTCCCTGGCATCACTTCTCTCATATCTTTCTCTTTTTATGCTAAATTCCCATAAGCACAATTATTCTCTATTGTGATAATTGTGGCATAAACTTGTTACCCATGACTTTTTTTGCACTCAGTTGAAAAAAGCACACTGGATAATCTTATAAGCCACTTGGCACAAAGCTGTTTGAAGTCATTACTCTGCACAGTAAGCGTATTCTGCACTCAATAGTGATGAATTTCTGGTCACAGGTAATAATAAGTAATATGACACACACACTCTACTACACCTTTTGAATTTCTTTGTCAATACCAACCTTTTTAGGTAAGTTCATTATTAAATTAGACTCCAAAGGGTGTTTTTTTGCCATGCCTCACTAAAATCCAATGCTAAATATTCTGCAAGGCAGTATTTGCTTGGGCAAATTGGTGAAGATGAAGGATTTGAGAAAAAGCTTTCATAAAGGATTTCACATATATACTTGTTTGTGTGCTTCCAAATATCTTCATCTGGCAATTATTCTTTTCTCTTGAGAATTGATGTAATTCCCAGAAGCTGAAGGGTCCCTTTCGCTGAACTAATGCGGTAATCAGCTGAGCACACCAGAAGTCCACGTACACCCCCTGTAAGGAATGCTGCAATCAGATTGTAGCATGGCCTTCCAGCCTTCATCTGATCTTGAATGGTCACCAGCTCTTGCAAATGATCCACTCCTCTCTTGACCAATTGCTTTCCAATTTTCTGAGTAGCTTTGGAATCAACCTTAGTATGCGCCCACACCCAATTTAATTCAATCATTAGCTGGAGGATATTATCAACCAAGCCTGTCAAAGTTGGTGTTAAAATTCCCTTTGATGTGATACTAGTACCTTCTTGACCTTCATTGCTTTGTGGAACAAGTTGAACCTTGTTGACACTCAAACATGAGCCCAAATATCACATAGCACTAATTTTCACAGACAAAGAATTACTGGAAGCTGAATCAGAAATATTGAATGTAACCGGAGGGTTCTGATCATCCATATAAAGTGCAATGGCTTCAAATGAAATGTTGGCAACTCTCTGCTTCTGATGTTGACTTGGTTGAACAAGATTGTGCACCAATAGATACAGTGCATGGAGCCTCTTGGGTAAACCCGCCAGTATGGACATGTCACTTTGAAATAATGACATATTCCAAATTTTCTCATAGATTAACGGCTCCTCAGATATTGGTGAAAACAGATCTAAGCCTATGAAAAAATGAGATTAGTGAGATACCAATATATATATTTCTGAAAGCCTGTTTACCAGCTGCATGGAGCTCTTCAAGCCACTCTTGTAGCGAATCCCACATTGGAGCTTGGTCGGAAATTCATCCTTTGGAACAAGTGATTTGTGCTTCATGAAGGTCATTTGAATGAGTGAATTGAATTTTATCCAATCTTCCCTTTTGAATACATGATATGACATTAAAATGTAATCAAACTTGTTTTCATTTTACAATATAATTTTCATGCATGAAGGACTTGGAGTTAGAGTTAGTGAACGAGCAGCTGAATCCATTGATGGGTCAGAATTTGTTTGGGTCAATACAATTTCATCCTCAGCCACTGTTCTTTGAGTTTCTGTACCAATATTTTCATTGGGAACAGTAGTTGCTTCCTGAGTGTCCAAAATTGGACTTGGAACAATGTTTTCATGATGATTGGTTACACCTCCAATGTCAGGAATTTCAACAGGGTGATCATTTGTGGTGTTTATTGGATGTGCATTATTACTTTCATTAGCAAAAGGACAAAGACCCCCTGATTCCCCCTCATTAACTTCAGGGGCCAATTGACAATTTTGGCAAATTTTCTTTTTTGCTTGATTCTTTGAAGGTTTAAACTTCCTTTTTGAAGAAATGTTTTTCATTGTACCAATTTTAACATGTGATTCGGGAGGTAGTGTATTGCCCAATTTGACCCCTAAAGTTATAATTCCAAGATATTAGGGTGTAATTTGAAATATATGAGATAACAATTTTTTATAAATACAATCAATATCAGCAACCAGCAGTTCTCTAGCCTCCTGGAGCTTCTCTTGTACATATTGAGGAATATGTGCATCTTTGGACATTCCTTCTAATCTTGGGGCTATTTGTGATGAATTGCTCAAGAACTGTTCCTTTGTAATCACTTCTGTTTCAGCCCCAAAAAGCACCGCAGTAGATATTTCGGTGGAAGAAGCCCAATGAGCATGGGGTGCCTCTATGTTGCTTTCATGCATTATTTCTGATTAATTGAGATACTGATAAGACTGATTTGTTCAGAAGTAAATTCCATTCAAAAAACATACCTTCTGGCAATTCTGGAGGTGGATTTGGGATGGCTGTACTAATGGCAATGATACTTATACTTGATGAGTACTCCATATCAGAAGGTCCGGGAGAATTGAATTGCTTTTGAGGACCCATATCAGAGGTGTTAGTAGTATTGGCGTCCATAGAGACAAAAACGACTAATAGTAGATAAAGATAGTATATGTGCTTGGAAGGGAAGTATTTTTATGAAGCTATAAGAAAGGGTTGTAGTTCTAGGCTACAAATTCAAATGAGAATCCCTTTTATAAACTCAATGAGGAGACAAAGAGGGCCAGAATGTGGTTATTGAGTTTTTTGGTCTAGAAGCTTCTAATTCATATGAGAATACAGAATGCAAAATAGTACCACACATAACAAGACCTGAGGGGAGCTTTGTATTTGTTCCCCTCACAGACTGAAACCTAATGAGAGCTGTGATTAGACTGAAATTGTACACCTGTCACCAAATCCATATTCCTGTTCGGAGTTGCCACATCAATCAAGGATCCATTTGAGAAATATATACAGCTATTTGAATACTTTGAAAATGTTCCAGGTGTATTTTGATGTGTTCAGAAATCTATCTTTGATTGTTCCCGGAAAGACTCAAACAAAAGCTCCCTTGGAATACACCTTTATCCCACAATCCATTCTAGTATGATTCTTTTTTGGTATCCAGATGTTGGTTGATTCAATTGAAAAGACCAAATAACTCTTAATTCAAATCATGAATAATGAGAATTTTCTCAAAAATTCTATTGCAAAATCATTCTCACTCTAACCACAATTTTCCAATATCAGTGTGAAAGAATTGGAAAGGTGTTCCTCTTTTACAAAATATATAAATTCCATCATTATTACAAGACTTTTAAGCTATTCATATCAATCTATTTTCCACCAAAAATAATTTTTAGACCTCTATTTCTTAAACACATCAATTTTTTATAATAGTTTTGTCATCTACCCCCTTATGTCCCCTATCTTTCACTTTGAGCCTGATTACTCCCAACTTGATACTCATCCAGTCCATTATAATGAATCAGAGTGCTCATATCCTTCTCAAAATACTATATTAACACCTGGGAAAACCTTGAAGCCCCACAACCTTCCACCACCTGAATGCTTGACCTCTAGAATGGAATCATTACAGCCCATTGAAGCTCTGAATCTTCATGAATCTGGGACAACTCAGTTCAAAGGTGATATTGAGGAAATAAAATCATCTATACAGGCCACTACTCATTGCACACCTGCTTTTTTGGTCCCTAAGGAACAATTCCCTCTCATTACCAACCCATATAAATATGATTACTCCACTGAATGTAAGCTTACATATATTTCCATTCATCCACTACACTTTTACTGATTTGAATAACTATATAGTGAAATTAGAACCACCTCCACTTGCAAGGTCCAATTATGTAGATACTCTCATCCAGTTTGCACAAAAGTGGGCTAAAAGTCATGGCTATGCATTAACAAAGAAAAATTCTCACCAAGGGAAGAACATTTACTTGGCATGTGACCAATATGGTGAATATATAAACCTTAAAGGACCTACCCAGAGGCAGTCAACAACAAAAAAATGTGGATGCAAGTTTAGGCTCAGAGGCTCTATTCCGGCTCTGAGTAAGTCATCAAATATACTGTACGTATTTACTATGTTCTTACCATTAAGGTGATATCAATTCTGAGGAAGTTCACACAATTCACCTCACCAGATCTGGCTATTGGGTTTTAGTACCACTAGAAATTCTGCACAATCATCCACCCTCTACAACCCCATCAGTACATCCCATTCATTTTTGGCTTAATGAAAAAGAACTTGTGCAAGTTGAAGGATTGATGAAGGCAAATGTCCGTCCTAATCAGATTTTAAGCCAGCTTTATTCCCAAGGAAATACCTGTACCACTAGCAGAACTCTGTATAACTACAAAGGACATCTATCAATCAAGGAAAGGAATGGTCAATCTCAACTGGAATATCTAATACGTCTTCTGAAAGAGAGCAATCAGATTCATAGTAATAAAATTAATATAAATGGAAAGATTACCAACCTATTCTTTGCACACCTGGCCTCCATTGAATTGGGTCATATAAACCACCACATGATATTGATTGATGCCACTTACCAGACATGCAAGTACAATTTGCCACTTTTCCACATGGTTGGCCAAACTGCAACTGGGCACACCTTCTCATTAGCCTTTAGCAACATGGAACAGGAAAATGACGATGGATACATATGGGCCCTTCAAGAACTCAAAATGTTATTTCAGCCACCCAGAATTCCCAAGGTTATTATCACAGATCGTGAGCCAGCTCTTAAGATGGCCATTGAACTGGTCTTTCCTAGCTCAATCCATAATTATTGCACATGGCACATCAGTTAAAACCTTATTCAAAATTGTTGCAAATATTTTCAAGAGGATGATTGGAAGGATTTTCAGACATCCTGGAACCTACTGGTCAGTTCCAAGTCAACTGAGGAATATGAGAACAATCTTGAAAAAATCAAAGAGAACTCAAAATATTACTCAAAAGATTACTCAGGAGCATGGGCATATATCTCAAACAACCTACTCCCATTCAAGAAAAAGTTTGTCACTGCTTGGGCAAGCCAGCATCCTCACCTAGGAAATCAAGCCAGCTCCCGTGTTGAATCTGCACACTCCTACATAAAATCATTTATTAACAATTCTAATGGAGAGCTTTCTACAGTATTCCAAAATTTCAAAACAGCAATTGATATTCAATTGAAACATATCCACCATACTATGGGAAAAGAAAGAGTTTGAAAATTGACTGATTTTTCCCCACCTTTCAAGCAGCTACTTGGCACTATACCAATCAAAGCAATAAAAATTATTGAAGACCAATTTCAAAAGCTCAAACACCAACCAAATCTTCAGCCATGCTCCAAAACACTAACTAATGGTATGGGGATTCCTTGCTCACATGAAATTGAGAAACTTCTTAATACTAAAGGCTACATTGGAAGTGAAGATTTTCATCCACAATGGAATCTACTTTATAATCCTCTTGAGGTAGGTGGCATCTTATTTCTGATATGTGTGATTGTAGTCATGCTAAAATCATGCTTAACAGGACCATGATTCTAATTCACAATGGAATTTGAAACAACAAATGAAAAAGATTGAAAAGGAAGTTGATGAACATGAAATACCATTACAAAAAAAATTGATCAAGTAAATTCAGGAGCTCCTTAGCTTTCAATACACAACCATTAAGCTTTGTAACCCCGAAAAGGCTTTAATTTCACGTGGTAGGCCATCACTATAAAGGAAAAGGGTAAAATCTACCAAAAGGCTTCCATCCAAATTTGAAATTGAGCAGGATATCCTGAATCGTCACAAAAGATTTCTTAAAAAGATGCACAGCGCTACTATTGGTCCCAAAGCTCAATTTATGAGGGGGGAAAAGTTCTATTTGATGCAAAAAGAGGAAAGCCAAGATGATGAAACTGCCACAAAAAGAAAAAGAAAATTATCAAATGATATAGGAAAACTGGAAATAAACTTGAGACCCCAAAATAACTCAAATTGTTTGGAAGAACCAGTTGGAGAAAATTTGATATGCAAATTAATAACTGAAAAATAACCTCCTTTTCAAAGACTCTCCATATTGATCAGATACAGCCACCTTTCATGCACAAGTTCAATGAGAAAATTTTCAATCCTCCTGCAGATGGGAATTGTTGATTCCATGCAGTGGCAAAAGGATTGTCACTTTCAAGCCCACAAAAGGAAAAGAGCTGGAGAGAAGTGAGACAAGATTTGATAGAAGAAATTGATAGGAATCGCAATTATTACAACCAAATATTGGGAGGAGCAGTGGAAATGGATAATATAAGAGATAATCTGATGGCTACAGCTATTACAAGAATGGATAACTGGTTAAGTAGATGGGATCATGGACCAATATTGACAAATACATATAAGCATCCATTTGTATTTTTCCATCCGAATTGGCAGAACTTCCCACCACAGACATTCCTTCCAACCCTATGCAGTCCATGTGGAGTTTCAATTATGCATCCAATCTCCCTAGGTCACATAAATGGTAATCATTGGATACTCATCATTTTCAATGAACATGAGATAGGAAAATTACCTCTTCCCAAATTGCCACCACAGTGGCCCGGGGTACATTCACATCAACCAGCTTCAAATTGAAGAAGAGTATATTCCTCATCAATAAAATTATTCCAAAAATGTAGACAGATCACTTGTATATAGCATTTTTTCATTTTAGAGTTTTTGTCAAATTTCTGAGATAAACATCTTATCAACATCTTATTTGGCGTGGATTTAGTAATCACTTGGATGCGTGGATTTAGCAAACTACATCCATGAAAGGCGTGAAGGCGTATCTGAATCCACAATTTTATGCATAGGTGTAGGCATAAATTTTGGGTTAAGGTGTGGAAATATCACTGCCCATAGCCAATACATGTCCAAAAAGGGGGGAAATAAATGAAATTGATATTGAAAAGGAACCTGATGTTGAAAAAGATGACATAATTGAAGACAATTCATATGATAAGTCATCAATATTTTCTGAATCTTTAAGAAATATAGAAAATATCAATACCACTTTTGACATCATGGAATGTTATTCCCACTTGCCACAATTGAGCAATGGTCAACTAATTTATCAAAAGTCCAAGATGCACAACTTATGAAAACAAAACCAAACAGGGGGAAAGGTTATACAGCTGGTAACTCCTGTATAACAGAAGTGGTGATTGACAACAAGCCCACTAAACATTTCCTTGACCCAGGAGCATTCTGCTCTTGTGTTGGTAAATCTTTTCTTAAAACTTGTGTACCAAATTTTGAAGACCAATTGTTACCAATTGATGGTATAAAATTCAATAGTGCAAGTAATTCAATGAAAGAATTAGGAATTTTTGAGACCAATGTCATATTCCCACACATTAATGGGAATTTAAGAATCACAGTTGAATTTGTTGTTATGGAAAACTGCTCTAGTACCCATTTTATATTGGGAAATGAGTATTTAATCATGTATGGGATAGACTTGCATAGCAACAAAGACAGATACTTTACTATTGGAGACAATGAGCATCAGAAATTTGCCTTTTTACCATTTAAAATACAAATTACGGTAAATAAAGTATCACCAGTCAGCTTATAAATGGAAAAATTCAAATCTGAACAGTTGAGGGTGGCTGAAATAAGCCTTTATCTGACTGATAAACAATAAAATAAACTTTCTTCCCTTGTGTATGACCACAAAGGAGCATTTGCTTCAGAAAAAGAGCCTCTAGGAGCAATTATTGGTCATGAAGTTGAAATCATTCTTAATATTGAAAGACCTTATCCACCACTCTTAAGGAGACCTGCATACCCAGCAAGTCCCAAGTCAAGAGAAGCTCTGGAAACTCATATCATAGAACTTCTAGACCTTGGTGTAATAAGAAAATTTGGCCACAATGAAGAGTTAGAAATAACTACACCAGTCATAGTGGCATGGCATAATGGAAAATCCAGAATGGTTGGAGACTTTAGAGCTCTGAACACTTACACTGTTCCAGATAGGTACCCAATACCAAGAATCAAAATTGCCCTTACTCAAATATCTCAAGCAGTGTATATAACCACTATGGATGCCCTTAAAGGATTCAATCAAAATGTGGTTACATCAAGAGAAAGAAAATATTTGAGAATTATTGTTCATTGTGGAGTGTATGAATATTTAAGAATGCCCTTTGGTATCAAAAATGCACCTTTACACTTCCAAAGAATGATGAATGAAATCTTGCCTGAAGAACTTTCAGAGGGATGGTTAATCATTTACATTGATGACATTATTTTCTGTTCCAAGACTTGGGAAGAGCACATGTACAGATTGTCCAAAGCTTTGACAAAAATTCAATCAGTGAACATGAAAATCTCTTTGAATAAATGTCATTTTGGATTTAAAGAACTTAAAGCACTAGGACATGTTGTAGCTGTCTTGTCCCTTGGAATTGACAAAAACAAAGTTGCAGCAGTATTGCTAAAACCCATGCCTCAGAACAAAAAGGAAATTCAGTCATTTTTAGGTTTTTGCAGGATATTACAGGCAACACATTAAAGATTTTGCATCCATAGCAAGACCACTTTATAAATTGTGTGACAAAGACACAGTATTTGAAATGACTGTTGACAGAGTCAAGGCTTTTGAGTCTCTAAGGGAAGCCTTGACCACTGCTCCACTCTTACTGATGCCAGACTTTAAGTTGCCATTTGAATTGTATATTGATGCATCAGGGGGTGGGTTGGGTGCTGCACTTCACCAAGTTCAGATCATAAATGATAAACCTGTGGAAGGACCCATATGTTTCATATCCAGGCAAATCAAACCAGCTGAAGCCAGATATTGAGCAAGTCAAATGGAATGTCTATGCCTTTTCTGGGCCTTGGAAAAATTAAATTAATTCCTAGAGGGATGTGTTTTTGAAGTGATAACAGATTCTACAGCTGTCAAATCACTTTTTAAACATGAAAAAACCTAACAGACATATGCTTAGATGGCAAATAGCTTTACAAGAATACAGAGTCAATATGACGATTGTTCATAAAGATGGGAATATTCATAAAAGTGCAGCTGGCCATTACCAAATGATATTAATAATCCTGCTTATGTGCCAGAAGAAGCTTCACCACAGATCCCAATAGAAGGAATAAGTGTTACAGACTTGAACACCACCTTCTTTAAAGAATTAAGAAGCAGTTACACTCAGGATATGAAATGTAGCATCTTATGCCAACTACTTAACAACAACTGTAAAGACAACTCTCTAATACATGCCTTGGATGAATTATGGAAGAAATCTTATGATGAAGGAAGATTTCACCTGCTGGATGGTATAATTTACCACAGGACCAAGCAGACATGTGTCATGACAGTTGTGGATAGGTCATTAGTAAATCTTGTACTGAAAGAATGCCATGACAGCCCCTTTTGAGGACATCTGTCTGAAGACAGAACAAGAGAAAAAGTGAAAACCTGCATATGGTGTCCAATGTGGCAGAAAGATGTTTCAGAGTATTGCAAAACCTGTGACAGATGCCAAAAGGCAAATAAATCCACTGGCAAGATACTTGGAAATATGATCAAAATCCAAGAATCCAGCAGACCTTGGGAAATTTTCCATATGTATTGGGTAACTGGCCTACCACCAGGAGGTGACAGAAGTTATAATGCTTGCCTAGTGATTGTAGACAGATTCAGTAAAACTTCAATATTTTTACCATGTCACAAAAATGATACAGCCATGGATACAGCTCTTCTAATATGGAATAGAGTAGTGTCATGGACTGGCATATTTACAAATATTATTAGTGACAGGGATCCCAAATTCACTTCAGTACTATGGACAAATCTTGACCAGTTATTTGGCACTAAGCTGTCTTTCTCTACAGCCTACCACCCACAAACTAATGGTCTGGCTGAAAGAATGATCCAGACCTTAGAGCACATGGTAAGAAGATTTTGTGCATATGGCCTTTAATTCAAAGATTGTGATGGATTTACCCATGATTGGTGTAATCTGTTGCCAGCACTGGAATTAGCATATAAAACATGAATCCATGCCAGTACCAATCAAACTCCTGCTATCCTAGAAAAGGGATGGAACCCCAAATTACCTCAAGATTTCTTGAGGAAGGATTTGATTGAAATAAATCCCACAGCTGCTAGCTTCAAGGGAATGCTAGACAAAGCTAGAACGTATGCATTAAGGTGCATGGAAGACTCTTTTGCATATGCTAAGGACAAATGGGATAAATCACATACAACTCCAGATTTAAAAGTGGGGGATTTAGTTCTTGTATCCACCACTAACTTCAATAACATCAAAGGATGTAAAAATCTGGAAGACTCCTTTGCAGGACCTTTTGTTATTAAGGCCCTCCATGGAGAAAATGAAGTTGAAGTAGATTTATCTGAAGAACTTAGCAATAAGCATCCCACATTTCCAGTGAGCTTAATAAAGCCATATAAATCTAGTGATGCTGAAAGATTTCCCTTGAGGAATAAAGCTCCCCAAGTTATACCTCCTATTGAGTCATCTGGTAGTAAGAAAATTACCAAAGATCTCAAAGAAAGAAAGTTGAGAACCAACAAAGTAAGGGAATACCTTGTTAGGTACAGTGACCCAGCTTGTGAATATGAATGGTTGCCAGAAAAAGACATACCTGAAGCTAATAAGCTTCTCAGAAGGTTCAGGCACACTAGAAATAACAATATTACAAAGTAATATTCTTTTTTAGGGGGAGGGAATGTGAGCCTTAGACGTATTTTCATATACCCAAAAGACCACAAATGATAAATTAAGATACAAATATAAATAAAATGAATTGATTTATATTATAAAAATGAGAATTGAAATATAAATACAAATTGATATTTAAAAATCAAAATTTAATTATAATTTGAAAATAAAATTTAAAATTATGAAAATACATTTTTACTTGTAAAAATTAAGTAAAAATGAATTTTTAATAAAAATTATGAAATTAAAATATTTTTGGTAAAAGGTTATGAAAAATATATCATAACTTTTTATCCAATAAATAAAAATAAAGAAATTATCATACCATTGGATTTCTCACAAAAAATAAAGTGGGGTCACCTCTGGATGAAATTTTTGTAACTCAACTCTAAATAAGCTTAAATTAAGTTTTTAGTATTTTTTGTACAAAAGTATGAAAATCCTCAAAACCTTACTTTAATTCACACTACATGTGGTTTTAACAATCAATTTTTGTGTTAAAATTGAGGTGTTGCGTTTAGTTTAGAAGCTATGAGGAATTGAAGTATCTTCAATTGAAATGTCAAAATGTGCACGTTTATTACATAAGCAAAATTTAATTTACATATGAGGTATCAATTATTACAGATGTGTAATTAAAAGCTCAGTTGAATTACATATGTAAATTATAATTGTATTACATGATGTGGAATTAAAAAATAAATAAATTGAAAAGATTAATTCTGGGGGGGAAAGACACTCTAGCTCTAAGGGGGAGCTAGACCCCCAAACTCCTTTCTGATTGGTGTGGGATGTCAAAATCCACACAAAATTTCATTACTTTTGGCCTGGAATTGCGTCACAGGGTCTGTGACTCAATTGATGATGAGGTTTTGACACCAACCAGTGTAGTTTTAACTGCTTGCAAGAGGGTAAAACTACCCTTAATTTAAAACAATGTTGGTAAAAACAGTTTCAACTGGTTTCTATGGCTCATACACACATTCTGACATGTTTTGAAGACTTCAGACCAGGTATTGCTATAGTAATGGCTGATTTAAGGGTCTAAAATGGCACAAAATGGCTTAAACCAGCCCTTTTTTGTTCTAAACCAGGGTTCAATGATGCCATAATTGGTTTTTCTGTTGTCAGACTGTTTTTCACGACTGACAAGAGTAAATATCACTTTTGGAGTAAGAAAATTGATGGCTATAAAAGAATGTCTTCTTTGCCCCACTTTTCTCTTCATGTTAGAATCTTTTCCTTTTATAATTAGTTTAAACATTGTTAAACCAATCAATAAAAGATTCCAACAGCCTTTTTTAAATCATTTTAAAACTTTTAACCACGTGAAGAAATCATTATAATCATTTTTTGTAACTTTTATAATCATTTTTACCCCTGAACCACCCCAAAAGTGAATTAAAGCATCTTTCATCACTGTAAACTTTGTCACTTTGTTTCCAAATTCACTCTGGTCACTTTTGGGCGTGTTTTCTCTTTAATATTCTTTTTGAATACTTTTTTCTTTAATTAATTGCTTCCAGTTCTTTGCTCAATTAATTCCAACTGAAATTTCTCTTGAAGAAATTTCTTTTGTAGTCTTAAATATCTCTTGAAGAGTATTTTTGGATAAATCTTTATTGTTGGTAAGACAATAAATTTTTATTATATTATTGTTTTACACTTATAAAGTTAAAAACAATAAAATTGGCGTGCTTTCCTTTAAAAATACTATTTCTTACTATTTTCAAATAATTTCACCTTATACAAATTTTGAGGACAGGAAAAGTACTTGATATTTTATCAAAGTTTCATATCCACACCTTACAACTCATATGGATCTTTTTCCACAGAGTACTTGTCATTTTCAAATGACATGGCCATTTGACATATTCAAGTACCACTGCTATAAGCTTGGATTATTTGACTCTTCCACCATGGCCAGATTCTTCTGCCATGGATTCCTTTCATTTCTGTGTACCAAATACTAGAATTAACTTTAAATTCTTTATTTAATCTAGTAATAATCAAATAATATGGCATTCTTGGTACATCTATGAAGAGTTCATCAATATGATCCATGAATTACATGTGATCATATTCCCCTGCTCCAGAGAGTTTGGGCCAGCTTGAGGCCTCTGGAAGCTGTTTTAAGGCTTCCTTCTCATAATAAGACATATTATCTCTATCTTTGTATTGAGATGGAGACCTTGCCTTGCTCACCAACAAGACATCTAGTTTGATGTCTTATTGGTGGTATGGACCATCCAAAATATGTGCTTGTGGTTGGGCCTTCATATTTTGGTAGACATTAAACAATTTTTTTATGTCTTGATCCAGAAAATACCTGTCCCTTTTGCAGTGGTTCTGTTATTCAAATACTTTATTCAGTGTTTTATTGTTTTTTAGAAGCTTTGCTCAATTGAGCATGGCCTTCTTGAAGAGTTTTAACAATTTTTTCCATGGAGGCTGTTAATGTTTTCATCCTCTCATAGCTTTCTTGGAGTTCTGAAAACTTTTTTTGAGTGTACTCTTTGAATTTGGACATTTATAACCACAGTGTATCACTGTTTAAGTGACTCTCAGGTGTAACAACACTGTGTTCATTCTGAGTGGGGGTAATATTTCTATTATTGGGGCTACTGATTCTAGAAGTATTTCAAACTATTTCTGGCTCTTGTGTAGTTCTTTCAGCAAGTCCAACAGATTCTGGATCATTGGGTCTGACTGTTTCCGCCTTTGGCTGAAAGATGTCTTGTTTTTGCCCTTGTATCCTTGCCTTCTCCTGGAAACTACCTGGGATTGTGAAGAATTGTGACTCTTGGCCACTGATCTGCTGGTGACTGAATGGTGTGAAGCCACTGGAGAGCTGGGTTGTTCTACTCCTTGTGAGCCTGAAAGAATAAGAGTAGGCCCTGTCTAGCTCAGATGTTCTTCTATATCTTGGATAGTGGCTTTATTCTACCTTATTCTGGTCCCTCTCCTCCAGGAGTCTGAACTTCCTTGTGGGATTCCATCCTTTGGTGATTACCATAAGGTCTTTGAAGGATATTCATTTGATACATATCTTCTTGCAACTTGCTCCAACTTCTGCCCAGTGGGATGCTAGGTCAAACCTCTTGTTGTCCATGCTCCATTGGAAAAGATCTTTGAGGACTTGGTGGAGCTGAAGAACTTGATCCATATCCTTCAATTCCTCTGGTTTCAGGTTTCTGTTGAGTTGAAAGGTGAATGGCATAGCAGTTATGATCCCCCTCAGTGTCTTTCCATCCACCATTGTGTCCAAGGTGTCCTCTTCCAGGTCTTCTGGTTATGTACAAGCCTTCTCTGTCCTCTGGCTGGTTCCTGAGGTGTATAGGTGACATATCAGTGTTTGCAAGCAGTCATCAACTTAATTTTCTTGGGTATTTAAATTTGACTGTGCCTTGTACAAATTTATTGTCTACTGCTTTTGGAACTTTGCCTTTAGAGGTTACAACTGGGTTAATTATTGTAATCTTCCCTGTACAAATGGTTAAGGTTGGTTTACCTTGTGTTGATGCAGAGTTTTGTGTTTTTCTACTTCTCTGGGTGGCAATTTATGTCCACTTCCTTTCTGTAATGGGGTTTTCACTTTGCCTCTTTCCTTTTTCCTTGCTGTTTTCTGGTTCTGCAGGTTTCACAGGTGTACTGCCTTGTGATTGGGTTACAAGTGGTATGAAGTTTTCCTCCACTGAATCAAAGAGGAAAAAGGGGGCTTATGTCAGTTAAGATTTGTTAAAATTCTGTTTTCACATCTAAGAATGGCCTCTGGGAAATATATTCCTATATTATACCCTTGTATTATGATTGTGTAATTGAAATTATCAATTACACATCAAAAATAAAGGTTTGTGGATTTCTGGTATACTGTTTGTATACCAATTCATAGCTATTTGAAAAACTCAATTTTCACTATTCGAAATTTTTGGCTTTGAATTTGAATTTTGCACCACAAAATGAAAGCCAAAAAATTCAAATAAAAAATTATGAAAAATGATCAATTCAAATTTTTCAACCTCCAAGTTAAAATTCTAAATGGAAATCTTGAATTTTGGTTGAAAAAAGGATTTATGAATATAATTCATTAATTAAGAGAAGTGAAAAATTCTATTTATGGAATCAATCACAGCATAACCATGGCATAAATGGTATTAAAAATATATTTATGGCATAAACAATGGCATAAATAATCCCATTTATGCCATGAATTGGGCTTTTACCAACCTAGGCATTTTTAAGCTAAACTTTAATTAGAAAACACACCTTATTGTTTTACTAAATAATTACATAATTTTACCAATTTATGGAAAATCCACATAAGGGCATACATGTTTTTGGCAAAATACTTATGTGTGTTTACCAATAACCATATTAATTTTGAGTATTTAGAACTGATTTAAATCAATTAAAGTGAATTGAAATCAATGAAAATTAATAACCATTATTTCAAGCTAATTAAAAGAAACAAAATTGATGAGCATTAGTTGAAACTAGTAAAAATTAATTAGAATTGTCTAAAATTTAGGTTGAATTACAAATGTTTTCAAACAACTTCAAATAAATACAGCTTTACAGAAATCATTGCAAGCTAATTGCAATTAATAAAAAGGATGAGCATTACTGAAATTGGTGAAAATTAAATAAAACTGCCAAAAATTAATGAGAATTAATTAAAATTAAGAAAAATCAAGTGAAATGAATTAAAATTAATTAAAATTAATTAAAATTAATTGAAATCACTTAAAATTAATTAAAATTAATTAAAATTAATTAAAATTAATTAAAATTAATTAAAATTAATTAAAATTAATTAAAATTAATTAAAATTAATTAAAATTAATTAAAATTAATTAAATTAATTAAAATTAATTAAAATTAATTAAAATTAATTAAAATTAATTAAAATTAATTAAAATTAATTAAAATTAATTAAAACTAATTAAAATTAATTAAGATTAATTAAAATTAATTAAAATTAATTAAAATTAATTGAAATTAATTAAAATTAATTGAAATTAATTAAGATTAATTAAAATTAATTAAAATTAATTAAAATTAATTCAAATTAATTAAAATTAATTGAAATTAATTAAAATTAATTAAAGCTATTTAAAATTAATTAAAATTAATTAAAGTTAATTAAAATTAATTAAAATTAATTAAAATTAATTAAAATTAATTAAAATTAATTAAAATTAATTAAAATTAATTAAAATTAATTAAAATTAATTAAAATTAATTAAAATTAATTAAAATTAATTAAAATTAATTAAAATTAATTAAAATTAATTAAAATTAATTAAAATTAATTAAAATTAATTAAAATTAATTAAAATTAATTAAAATTAATTAAAATTGATTAAAATTAATTAAAATTAACTAAAATTAATTAAAATTAATTAAAATTAATTAAAATTAATTAAAATCAATTAAAATCAATTAAAATTAATTAAAGTTAATTAAAATTAATTAAAATTAATTAAAACTAATTAAAATTAATTAAAATTAATTAAAATTAATTAAAATTAATTAAAATTAATTAAAATTAATTAAAATTAATTAAAACTAATTAAAATTAATTAAAATTAATTAAAATTAATTAAAATTAATCAAAAATTAATTAAAATTAATTAAAATTAATTAAAATTAATTAAAATTAATCAAAATTAATTAAAATTAATTAAAATTAATTAAAATTAATTAAAATTAATTAAAATTAATTAAAATTAATTAAAATTAATTAAAATTAATTAAAATTAATTAAAATTAATTAAAATCAATTAAAATTAATTGAAAACTAATTAAAATTAATTAAAATTAATTAAAATTAATTAAAATTAATTAAAATTAATTAAAATTAATTAAAATTAATTAAAATTAATTAAAATTAATTAAAATTAATTAAAATTAATTAAAATTAATTAAAATTAATTAAAATTAATTAAAATTAATTAAAATTAATTAAAATTAATTAAATTAATTAAAATTAATTAAAATTAATTAAAATTAATTAAAATTAATTAAAATTAATTAAAATTAATTAAAATTAATTAAAATTAATTAAAATTAATTAAAATTAATTAAAATTAATTAAAATTAATTAAAATTAATTAAAATTAATTAAAATTAATTAAAATTAATTAAAATTAATTGAAATTAATTAAAATTAATCAAAATTAATTAAAATTAATTAAAATTAATTAAAATTAATTAAAATTAATTAAAATTAATGAAAATTAATTAAAATTAATTAAAATTAATTAAAATTAATTAAAATTAATTAAAATTAATTAAAATTAATTAAAATTAATTAAAATTAATGAAAATTAATTAAAATTAATTAAAATTAATTAAAATTAATTAAAATTAATTAAAATTAATTAAAATTAATTAAAATTAATTAAAATTAATTAAAATTAATTAAAATTAATTAAAATTAATTAAAATTAATTAAAATTAATTAAAATTAATTAAAATTAATTAAAATTAATTAAAATTAATTAAAATTAATTAAAATTAATTAAAATTAATTAAAATTAATTAAAATTAATTAAAATTAATTAAAATTAATTAAAATTAATTAAAATTAATTAAAATTAATTAAAATTAATTAAAACTAATTGAAATTAATTAAAATTAATTAAAATTAATTAAAATTAATTAAAATTAATTAAAATTAATTAAAATTAATTAAAATTAATTAAAATTAATTAAAATTAATTAAAATTAATTAAAATTAATTAAAATTAATTAAAATTAATTAAAATTAATTAAAATTAATTAAAATTAATTAAAATTAATTAAAATTAATTAAAATTAATTAAAATTAATTAAAATTAATTAAAATTAATTAAAATTAATTAAAATTAATTAAAATTAATTAAAATTAATTAAAATTAATTAAAATTAATTAAAATTAATTAAAATTAATTAAAATCAATTAAAATTAATTAAAATTAATTAAAATTAATTAAAATTAATTAAAATTAATTAAAATTAATTAAGATTAATTAAAATTAATTAAAATTAATTAAAATTAATTAAAATTAATTAAAATTAATTAAAATTAATTAAAATCAATTAAAATTATTTAAAATTAATTAAAATTAATTAAAATTAATTAAAATTAATTAAAATTAATTAAAATTAATTAAAATTAATTAAAATTAATTAAAATTAATAAAAATTAATTAAAATTAATTAAAATTAATTAAAATTAATAAAAATTAATTAAAATTAATTAAAATTAATTAAAATTAATTAAAATTAATTAAAATTAATTAAAATTAATTAAAATTAATTAAAATTAATTAAAATTAATTAAAATTAATTAAAATTAATTAAAATTAATTAAAATTAATTAAAATCAATTAAAATTAATTAAAATTGATTAAAATTAATTAAAATTAATTAAAATTAATTAAAATCAATTAAAATTAATTAAAATCAATTAAAATTAATTAAAATCAATTAAAATTAATTAAAATTAATTAAAATCAATTAAAATTAATGAAAATTAATTAAAATTAATTAAAATTAATGAAAATTAATTAAAATTAATTAAAATTAATGAAAATTAATTAAAATTAATTAAAATTAATTAAAATAATTAAAATTAATAAAATTAATTAAAAATTAATTAAAATTAATTAAAATTAATTAAAATTAATTAAAATTAATTAAAATTAATTAAAATTAATTAAAATTAATTAAAATTAATTAAAATTAATTAAAATTAATTAAAATTAATTAAAATTAATTAAAATTAATTAAAATTAATTAAAATTAATTAAAATTAATTAAAATTAATTAAAATTAATTAAAATTAATTAAAATTAATTAAAATTAATTAAAATTAATTAAAATTAATTAAAATTAATTAAAATTAATTAAAATTAATTAAAATTAATTAAAATTAATTAAAATTAATTAAAATTAATTAAAATTAATTAAAATTAATTAAAATTAATTAAAATTAATTAAAATTAATTAAAATTAATTAAAATTAATTAAAATTAATTAAAATTAATTAAAATTAATTAAAATTAATTAAAATTAATTAAAATTAATTAAAATTAATTAAAATTAATTAAAATTAATTAAAATTAATTAAAATTAATTAAAATTAATTAAAATTAATTAAAATTAATTAAATTAATTAAAATTAATTAAAATTAATTAAAATTAATTAAAATTAATTAAAATTAATTAAAATTAATTAAAATTAATTAAAATTAATTAAAATTAATTAAAATTAATTAAAATTAATTAAAATTAATTAAAATTAATTAAAATTAATTAAAATTAATTAAAATTAATTAAAATTAATTAAAATTAATTAAAATTAATTAAAATTAATTAAAATTAATTAAAATTAATTAAAATTAATTAAAATTAATTAAAATTAATTAAAATTAATTAAAATTAATTAAAATTAATTAAAATTAATTAAAATTAATTAAAATTAATTAAAATTAATTAAAATTAATTAAAATTAATTAAAATTAATTAAAATTAATTAAAATTAATTAAAATTAATTAAAAGTAATTAAAATTAATTAAAATTAATTAAAATTAATTAAAATTAATGAAAATTAATTAAAATTAATTAAAATTAATTAAAATTAATGAAAATTAATTAAAATTAATTAAAATTAATTAAAATTAATGAAAATTAATTAAAATTAATTAAAATTAATTAAAATTAATTAAAATTAATTAAAATTAATTAAAATTAATTAAAATTAATTAAAATTAATTAAAATTAATTAAAATTAATTAAAATTAATTAAAATTAATTAAAATTAATTAAAATTAATTAAAATTAATTAAAACTAATTAAAATTAATTAAAATTAATTAAAATTAATTAAAACTAATTAAAATTAATTAAAATTAATTAAAATTAATTAAAATTAATTAAAATTAATTAAAATTAATTAAAATTAATTAAAATTAATTAAAATTAATTAAAATTAATTAAAATTAATTAAATTAATTAAAATTAATTAAAATTAATTAAAATTAATTAAAATTAATTAAAATTAATTAAAATTAATTAAAATTAATTAAAATTAATTAAAATTAATTAAAATTAATTAAAATTAATTAAAATTAATTAAAATTAATTAAAATTAATTAAAATTAATTAAAATTAATTAAAATTAATTAAAATTAATTAAAATTAATTAAAGTTAATTAAAATTAATTAAAATTAATTAAAATTAATTAAATTAATTAAAATTAATTAAAATTAATTAAAATTAATTAAAATTAATTAAAATTAATTAAAATTAATTAAAATTAATTAAAATTAATTAAAATTAATTAAAATTAATTAAAATTAATTAAAATTAATTAAAATTAATTAAAATTAATTAAAATTAATTAAAATTAATTAAAATTAATTAAAATTAATTAAAATTAATTAAAATTAATTAAAATTAATTAAAATTAATTAAAATTAATTAAAATTAATTAAAATTAATTAAAATTAATTAAAATTAATTAAAATTAATTAAAATTAATTAAAATTAATTAAAATTAATTAAAATTAATTAAAATTAATTAAAATTAATTAAAATTAATTAAAATTAATTAAAATTAATTAAAATTAATTAAAATTAATTAAAATTAATTAAAATTAATTAAAATTAATTAAAATTAATTAAAATTAATTAAAATTAATTAAAATTAATTAAAATTAATTAAAATTAATTAAAATTAATTAAAATTAATTAAAATTAATTAAAATTAATTAAAATTAATTAAAATTAATTAAAATTAATTAAAATTAATTAAAATTAATTAAAATTAATTAAAATTAATTAAAATTAATTAAAATTAATTAAAATTAATTAAAATTAATTAAAATTAATTAAAATTAATTAAAATTAATTAAAATTAATTAAAATTAATTAAAATTAATTAAAATTAATTAAAATTAATTAAAATTAATTAAAATTAATTAAAATTAATTAAAATTAATTAAAATTAATTAAAATTAATTAAAATTAATTAAAATTAATTAAAATTAATTAAAATTAATTAAAATTAATTAAAATTAATTAAAATTAATTAAAATTAATTAAAAATTAATTAAAATTAATTAAAATTAATTAAAATTAATTAAAATTAATTAAAATTAATTAAAATTAATTAAAATAATAAAATTAATTAAAATTAATTAAAATTAATTAAAATTAATTAAAATTAATTAAAATTAATTAAAATTAATTAAAATTAATTAAAATTAATTAAAATTAATTAAAATTAATTAAAATTAATTAAAATTAATTAAAATTAATTAAAATTAATTAAATTAATTAAAATTAATTAAAATTAATTAAAATTAATTAAAATTAATTAAAATTAATTAAAATTAATTAAAATTAATTAAAATTAATTAAAATTAATTAAAATTAATTAAAATTAATTAAAATTAATTAAAATTAATTAAAATTAATTAAAATTAATTAAAATTAATTAAAATTAATTAAAATTAATTAAAATTAATTAAAATTAATTAAAATTAATTAAAATTAATTAAAATTAATTAAAATTAATTAAAATTAATTAAAATTAATTAAAATTAATTAAAATTAATTAAAATTAATTAAAATTAATTAAAATTAATTAAAATTAATTAAAATTAATTAAAATTAATTAAAATTAATTAAAATTAATTAAAATTAATTAAAATTAATTAAAATTAATTAAAATTAATTAAAATTAATTAAAATTAATTAAAATTAATTAAAATTAATTAAAATTAATTAAAATTAATTAAAATTAATTAAAATTAATTAAAATTAATTAAAATTAATTAAAATTAATTAAAATTAATGAAAATTAATTAAAATTAATTAAAATTAATTAAAATTAATTAAAATTAATTAAAATTAATTAAAATTAATTAAAATTAATGAAAATTAATTAAAATTAATTAAAATTAATTAAAATTAATGAAAATTAATTAAAATTAATTAAAATTAATTAAAATTAATGAAAATTAATTAAAATTAATTAAAATTAATTAAAATTAATTAAAATTAATTAAAATTAATTAAAATTAATTAAAATTAATTAAAATTAATTAAAATTAATTAAAATTAATTAAAATTAATTAAAATTAATTAAAATTAATTAAAATTAATTAAAATTAATTAAAATAATTAAAACTAATTAAAATTAATTAAAATTAATTAAAATTAATTAAAACTAATTAAAATTAATTAAAATTAATTAAAATTAATTAAAATTAATTAAAATTAATTAAAATTAATTAAAATTAATTAAAATTAATTAAAATTAATTAAAATTAATTAAAATTAATTAAAATTAATTAAAATTAATTAAAATTAATTAAAATTAATTAAAATTAATTAAAATTAATTAAAATTAATTAAAATTAATTAAAATTAATTAAAATTAATTAAAATTAATTAAAATTAATTAAAATTAATTAAAATTAATTAAAATTAATTAAAATTAATTAAAATTAATTAAAATTAATTAAAATTAATTAAAATTAATTAAAATTAATTAAAATTAATTAAAATTAATTAAAATTAATTAAAATTAATTAAAATTAATTAAAATTAATTAAAATTAATTAAAATTAATTAAAATTAATTAAAATTAATTAAAATTAATTAAAATTAATTAAAATTAATTAAAATTAATTAAAATTAATTAAAATTAATTAAAATTAATTTAAAATTAATTAAAATTAATTAAAATTAATTAAAATTAATTAAAATTAATTAAAATTAATTAAAATTAATTAAAATTAATTAAAATTAATTAAAATTAATTAAAATTAATTAAAATTAATTAAAATTAATTAAAATTAATTAAAATTAATTAAAATTAATTAAAATTAATTAAAATTAATTAAAATTAATTAAAATTAATTAAAATTAATTAAAATTAATTAAAATTAATTAAATTAATTAAAATTAATTAAAATTAATTAAAATTAATTAAAATTAATTAAAATTAATTAAAATTAATTAAAATTAATTAAAATTAATTAAAATTAATTAAAATTAATTAAAATTAATTAAAATTAATTAAAATTAATTAAAATTAATTAAAATTAATTAAAATTAATTAAAATTAATTAAAATTAATTAAAATTAATTAAAATTAATTAAAATTAATTAAAATTAATTAAAATTAATTAAAATTAATTAAAATTAATTAAAATTAATTAAATTAATTAAAATTAATTAAAATTAATTAAAATTAATTAAAATTAATTAAAATTAATTAAAATTAATTAAAATTAATTAAAAATTAATTAAAATTAATTAAAATTAATTAAAATTAATTAAAATTAATTAAAATTAATTAAAATTAATTAAAATTAATTAAAATTAATTAAAATTAATTAAAATTAATTAAAATTAATTAAAATTAATTAAAATTAATTAAAATTAATTAAATTAATTAAAATTAATTAAAATTAATTAAAATTAATTAAAATTAATTAAAATTAATTAAAATTAATTAAAATTAATTAAAATTAATTAAAATTAATTAAAATTAATTAAAATTAATTAAATTAATTAAAATTAATTAAAATTAATTAAAATTAATTAAAATTAATTAAAATTAATTAAAATTAATTAAAATTAATTAAAATTAATTAAAATTAATTAAAATTAATTAAAATTAATTAAAATTAATTAAAATTAATTAAAATTAATTAAAATTAATTAAAATTAATTAAAATTAATTAAAATTAATTAAAATTAATTAAAATTAATTAAAAATTAATTAAAATTAATTAAAATTAATTAAAATTAATTAAAATTAATTAAAATTAATTAAAATTAATTAAAATTAATTAAATTAATTAAAATTAATTAAAATTAATTAAAATTAATTAAAATTAATTAAAATTAATTAAAATTAATTAAAATTAATTAAAATTAATTAAAATTAATTAAAATTAATTAAAATTAATTAAAATTAATTAAAATTAATTAAAATTAATTAAAATTAATTAAAATTAATTAAAATTAATTAAAATTAATTAAAATTAATTAAAATTAATTAAAATTAATTAAAATTAATTAAAATTAATTAAAATTAATTAAAATTAATTAAAATTAATTAAAATTAATTAAAATTAATTAAAATTAATTAAAATTAATTAAAATTAATTAAAATTAATTAAAATTAATTAAAATTAATTAAAATTAATTAAAATTAATTAAAATTAATTAAAATTAATTAAAATTAATTAAAATTAACTTAAAATTAATTAAAATTAATTAAAATTAATTAAAATTAATTAAAATTAATTAAAATTAATTAAAATTAATTAAAAATTAATTAAAATTAATTAAAATTAATTAAAATTAATTAAAATTAATTAAAATTAATTAAAATTAATTAAAATTAATTAAAATTAATTAAAATTAATTAAAATTAATTAAAATTAATTAAAATTAATTAAAATTAATTAAAATTAATTAAAATTAATTAAAATTAATTAAAATTAATTAAAATTAATTAAAATTAATTAAAATTAATTAAAATTAATTAAAATTAATTAAAATTAATTAAAATTAATTAAAATTAATTAAAATTAATTAAAATTAATTAAAATTAATTAAAATCAATTAAAATTAATTAAAATTAATGAAAATTAATTAAAATTAATTAAAATTAATTAAAATTAATGAAAATTAATTAAAATTAATTAAAATTAATTAAAATTAATTAAAATTAATTAAAATTAATTAAAATTAATTAAAATTAATTAAAATTAATTAAATTAATTAAAATTAATTAAAATTAATTAAAATTAATTAAAATTAATTAAAATTAATTAAAATTAATTAAAATTAATTAAAATTAATTAAAACTAATTAAAATTAATTAAAATTAATTAAAATTAATTAAAACTAATTAAATTAATTAAAATTAATTAAAATTAATTAAAATTAATTAAAATTAATTAAAATTAATTAAAATTAATTAAAATTAATTAAAATTAATTAAAATTAATTAAAATTAATTAAAATTAATTAAAATAATTAAAATTAATTAAAATTAATTAAAATTAATTAAAATTAATTAAAATTAATTAAAATTAATTAAAATTAATTAAAATTAATTAAAATTAATTAAAATTAATTAAAATTAATTAAAATTAATTAAAATTAATTAAAATTAATTAAAATAATTAAATTAATTAAAAATTAATTAAAATTAA